>JBAMAV010001101.1:0-1200000 GCA_037043315.1 Amiota communis
TAAGTCCAAACCGGTTTCAGCATCGTTTTGTACAACTATAATTTGTTTTTTAAATTGAGTTTGGACTTTGGATTAAGAAAACAGCACATTTTTTGTCGTTATTTTTAGATTTTAAGCCTTTGCTTTATGTGATGTTTCCAAGTTAATCGACGATCTAATTATATTCCAAGGTATTCAAATGACTAGTCTATTGACACGCTTGTCTCCTAGTTATAAATGATATGTGTTAATCTTTATGTTTGATTTATGCAACCAATTTTGCATCAAATCCAACTGACTTTGGATAATATTAGAGGCATCAATAGTGTTCATAGGCATGTCGAGAGTGTAGATTGTGTAAAACACTAACCATAAATTAAAAAATGTAACTAATTTAATCACTGCGATTGTTCATTTCTTCCTGATTGTTATATACAATCAATTGTTATTTTATACTTGATTCAATTCAAGTTCGATGTCAGATAAATTAAAATGAGATCGACGAGCCTTGGTAATGAAATTCCTCACTAACAATTGGGTTTGGTTTTTGGTCAAATCTTTATCATCATCATTTGGCGCTACAGCTCATTGTGAGCTTTGGCCTGATGAACAATATGCCTCCATGTTACTCGATCTTTTGCCGCCCTTTTCCAGTTTTCCAGTTGTAGTTTCTTTAGGTCTTCGTTAAGTTCGTCCATCCATCTTGATCTTGGTCTTCCCCTTGCTTTGTCGTTGAATGACTTCGCATCTAGAATTTTTCTTTGCGCTCTTGATTCGTCCATTCTTATTACATGGCCTAGCCACCTTATTAAAATCACATCACGTTTTCACCTTGGATTAGATGTTCAAGTTCGTCGTTCCATCTTATTCTCCATTCATCAGGCCCAGTTTTAACTGCGCCGAAGATTTTTCAGCGAATTTTTCTTTCGAAAGTCAGCAAATTTGTTTTGTCTTTTTCGCTCACAGTCCAAGTTTCAGCTCCATAGCACAAGACTGGTCGCACCACTGTCCTATACAGTGTTAGTTTGCGGGATCTGTTAAGCAGTTTTGATTTGAAGTGTTTTATAAGTGATACGAAAGATCTACTGGCTGCTTGTATTCTTCAAATCTTTATAGACCTCCTTAAAATCACTCTGAAATAGAAGAGATCGATACACATATCAGTACTTTTGTAGAAAACAATCATTCAATTTTCAATTAATTTTATTAATTACTTACTTGCCCAGTGCGCTTTGCTACGCCCTAGCTCCAAAAATTTTGAGAGCGAACACAATTTCTTGAGGGAATTTTCCAGTCCTTGTAGATAACGGACTTTGGCAATACTCTTGTGCGTACATACATACACCTGTACTTATAACTGCTTTGCAAAAGCAATCAAAGCACGAACAACGAAACACACAGCCTCTATAGGGTCGATCTCAGTGACCGACATATACAAAAAGAAGATAACGAAGAGCGCAATACTCGTGTGCGTACTCAGAGAACAAAAATACAACAATGACAAAATTCAAGAAGTAGCATAGCATAAAAACGTACAAACGTTTCTGTGCTTGGCTGTGGAAAAAATATAAAAATCTTAATCATAAAAAAAATACATATATTAAAATGTTTAATAAATGTAAAAAGTAAGTATCCTATGACATTCAGTGACAACGTAGCATTCTACTAGTGAAAAAATTTATAAAATTGGATAAGTCGTTTCGAAGATTACCTGTATCATCAAACAAACACTTTACTTTATTTATGTTAGTATAGAAGTATAGATTATTATTTATTATATAATGAATAGCCTTAATTTAGTAATTTACAAACGTAAATTAGAATTTAAAAATAAGAACCAAAAAATAATAATTTTGAGTTTGAAAAACCTTAATCTAGTTTCATATTTAAAATAGAATTTAAGAATAAGAGTTTTGACAAGCGCTTAGTTGTTAGTCTATTGCGCTTTTCGGTGGCGGTTGCTCTAGCTTTTGAAAAAGGGCGATCTGATGGTACTAACTAGGAATGGATATCAATTAAACAAATAATCGAAATAATCGATGTTTTGTTGAAATAATCTATGTATTTTTAATCGATGTCATCTAGGTTCGATTAATTGGAGAAAAGCAATATTTATGGAGACAATATACAGTTTTGCATATACATACTTGTATTATTTCTTTCAGTATTTGTGCGTTGAGAACAAAACTTCATTCGTCTTGCGGATGTGTTGAGTCCCTATCCTTTTTTCCCTGTTTATGAGCCAAAGATTTATGAAGTGCCACTTTTGCTTTCAACTCAATTGCGCCAATCTTTTTCCGGTTAATCGTACCATCACTATTCAGACTTTTCTTCATTAGAATCACTGTCGTTATCATTTGCATTTTTTTATTTAAAAGTTCTTATTCTCTGCTTTTATTAACACAATAATTTTTATTTTTAATTTTGATTTTGTTCAATTTTGTGTTTTCTATTTTATTGATTAATTCTTTTCTCTTTATTGTTTCTGTTCTTTTTATAAATTGTGTATCCATATGTATTTATTTAAATAAAAAACAATATTTTTTGGATTTGGTTATTTATTATTAGAACATTTGTTAGGGAATCTACCAAACAAATTAGTCAATAATGTATTTTTGTAAAACTTGTTCTTCTTTATTTTCTTTCTTTTTTGGAAAGATTCTTAAATAGAAACACATTTGTTTAATTTATGTTAGATCAATTTTGAATTTAAAGAATTTTACTCGATGCATTGGAATAATTTGTGGGTATCGAATGTTGATGACATTGAAGAAAAGGTTGTTAAATTTGATTTTTCAATTATATTTGTAACATTGATCAACGGATCTAAATACTTATGACTGTTAAGAGTGTATGGTTAGATAAACTGAATGTTTCTTTGATCGCTTGAATTATAATTTTTTTATTTTGTTAAATAGAATCAACTTCGTCATTATTATGGTTTTTTATGATTTTATTCATCTAACATTGATGAGATCCACTTTAAAAACATAACATATTTAATGACAGTTATACATATTATAAATTTTATTTAAACTACTTTATTTGGCAATATTTATCGTAGTGAAATTGCCCCTACTTTTTGATATTGTAACTATTGCTTTGTTCTTTTTCTTTAGAAAAAAAATTTATAAAATAAATAAAGAATAACTGACTGCTGGATGGACATTCATTCTAAAAACTAAAAAATCTTGCATAATGCAGGACTGTATAATTATGTAACAAAAATTTAATTGTATATTATTATGTTGTAATAACAATTTAGCATGAATAAACATAATCAACATGCTAAAGACTTACCTCTTGTAAATAAAATTTTCAAAAAGCATCATTACTTTAAGGGGGAAGGGCGTTCAAAAAGGTTGAAAAAATTGTGAAAATTCAGTTTCTTTTTAAGCCTATCACTTGAGAACGAGCTGCCCTAATTGGCTGATTTTTTTTGGAAATACCATCAGAAAACTTGGAAATAAGAACTTTTTGTATTAAAATCTAAATAAATACAAAAGTAAAGTTTATATCGTGCATTCGCTGCTAAAAGTAGTAATACCTTCGTAGATTAGTGTGTTAAGCGCAGGCTCGTGATACAAAGCAGCAGAGAGGGTAAATTGAATTTTTTAAAATTTTTTTTTTTTAATAAATGCAGAAGGGTACTAATAAAGACACACAGCACGACATACGAATGCGCGATCAAATACGAAGCTAATAACGTTAGAACAGAACAAAAGCGTGCATACTCTGTGTCTGTCTGTCTGCTCTGTTAACACCAGTATTTGGATTCTCTCGAATCAATGATGTATGTACAAATACTATGAAATTATATAGACCCGTATTACATTGATGTGTAGAGCAACGCAGCTGATCGTCGGTTCTTCTTTGTGTTCGATAGGTAGCTATAACATTTATGTGCATACAGACAAGCAAAATTTGTCACCTTCTACGCTATGTATTTTTTATTTCGCATGCATTTGCAAATATCCTCACTCTACGCAAGCCAAAGATTATGAACAAACACGAAAAAAGCGAAAGAAAACCACGAAAATCATCGGCGGAGCATGATACAAGAATTTCGTAAAAATTCTTCATCATGCACAACGACTCACTGCACGCACATAAGTGTAATACCGCACATAGATTCTACAAGTCGCGCACAAAGGCCGATCTCTTCTTCTTCTCATTTCAAATTTTGGCATTCCCAACAACAAATTGTATGTAATCTCGTGATACATAACAATAAACGTTTTCACACAAAAACAAATACGATATTGTAGCGTACTAGGCGTTTAGGCATTAAGCGTTGATTGCTTCAACCCGGCATAGTATGTCACTCCAATATGTGTAACACCATGTAATGGGAACATTACTTTGTTGGCATTGTACCCTAAAGTTTAACACTTTGAATGAATTAAGCAAACTTAGAAAAAACAACTGCAGAAAAGAACAAAAAAGTGCAGTGTCAAGCAGACAAAATTGTCTACAAAAGGTAACAGTAGTTAAACTGAACAAATTCCGCATTGAATTGCGAATTATAAGAGGTTTAATAAATGAATAACGATTTATAAGAGCTAAAATTCCCATTAAATTACAAATAAAATTTCGAATCAACGAGGGGATCAAAATGTATAGAATTTTTAAGAATTAACGAAGTTTTCGATTTATCGGGGTACGAATTATCGGGATTCGACTGTACATATATAAGCATTTATAAGTTTCGATCTAAGGGATGAATTTTATTAAATTTATGTTTAGGACTTTCGATTAAAGTTTTGTATTTATTTTTATTTTTTTTATTTAAAAGTTCTTGTTCTCTGCTCGTATTATCACAACAATTTTTATTTGTAATTTTTATTGTATTGACTTAAACTTTATTTTTATTTACACTTTCATGATTATTGTTTTGCACTTTTATAAGAAATTCTTTTTATTTTTTCATTTCCATATACCATATTTGATAGTCTTACTGAACCAGACTCTTTTCACACAGGTTGTGAGAATTAGATTGTTATAAAATTCCTGTCAAATTTTATATGAATTTTTCGAACAATATTTTGATGTATAGAGGTGTATACAAAGTAGTGCATTATCATTGGTTTCATGTGATTTAATATTGTTTTTGGATTATTCTATTAAACAATTAAATTCGTCGATCTAACAATACTGAGTCTAACATTATTTTTATTATTTGTTCTAAATTAAAATTAAATTTGTGTTATTAGTTTTACCAAAATATGATATTTTTTGTTGTTTATCTTTTAAATTTTTTTTTTTATTATTTCATACTTACATTCCTTAAATTATAATATCTTTTATATCGCTTATTAATTTAGGCAAGTTATTGTAATATAATTTCAATATTTAGGGTATTTCCCTAATTTTTTTTACGTACATATTACGTGTATCATAAAATCAATTGAAGTTTATCCGTGTATGTTTAATAAATTTAATTTGATATTGTGTTCGGTTGTGTTAATTAATATCAAATAATGATTTGCGGCAATTAAACAATTTTTTTTTTTTATTTTGTGTTTTGGCCATGCCATAACTTCACAACACCCTACAAAATAAGTTGTGGGGTGTTGGTTGACATGTGTTAAGGGATGGTATTTATTTTTGAAAGTTGGTGTTCATGGCTTGTCAAGTAGCACGAGCATGTCGAATTTTGTTGAAAACCATAATAAATTCCTATTGTCGATGATGTTTAAGGTATTTTTGTTTAGTTTAATTATTCTGTATATTTTTTTTATCTTCTAACAGTTTTGGTTTGTGAATTATCTAGTTTGAGTTTTTTTTATTTTATTCTATATTCATCAACAGAAATTATTTATATTCATTTTTGCTTTGTTAGAAGGGTTTTTTTTGATAATATTTTATTTAACGTTAATTGCGTTAAAAATAATTTAATTCACCGCTCCGTCCGACTTCTGGTCTTCGGTATATGGTATTTTCCATATTCCTACATTTTAAGACTCTAATTACACTTAGATTGATTAGATGATGTTTTTTTTTTTTTTTTTTTTGATTTGAAGTAACAAAAAAACCTTATTTTGTAACATCCAACTTTTGCAACTGATGTTTTATTGATTAATTCTTTTCTCTTTCTTTTTTCTGTTAATTTTTTAAAATTTGTATCGATATGTATTTATTTATATAGAAACCACTTTGTTTATTTTTTGTATTTATTTATTTATAATATTTTTATTTATTTATTATATGAACATTTGTAAAGAAATATTTTTGTAATATTTGTTCGTTTTTTTTGAGATACTTAAATAGAAACAAATTTAGTTAATTTCTGTTGGAGCAAATTAAAATTTGAAGAATTTCACACGGTGCATTGCAATACTTTTTGGGAATAGAATATTGAAGACCTGGTAGCTAATGTTGTTGAATTTAATTTTTCAATTATATTTGTAACATTGATAAACGGAGATTTATGAACAGTAATTGGGTAGATAAACTGTATGTTACAATAAAATTTTTTTTCTCATTTCAAATTTTGGCATTCCCAACAACAAATTGTATGTAATCTCGTGATACATAACAATAAACGTTTTCACACAAAAACAAATACGATATTGTAGCGTACTAGGCGTTTAGGCATTAAGCGTTGATTGCTTCAACCCGGCATAGTATGTCACTCCAATATGTGTAACACCATGTAAGATTGAAAATTTTTTCCAAGCTTCCATAATTGGGAGGTATTTATCATTTCCTATTTGTTTTAAAATATAGGTATATTTCATGATCGCTTAATGTACATCTATATCGTCTTAACAGTCAAAATTATCCCTTAATCTGATGGCTGCAATATAGTTGTCGTATTCTTTTGTAAAAATATAATTAGCACATGACCGTGTTGTCAATGCAGATGAATCTCTATTTTCTGTTGATACAAATGGAATTAAAAAATGACTAAAATTATAAAAAATTAAACTGTCGAATCCCGATAACTCGAAATTGTAAGGGAACAGCATTTTTTTACGAATTAGAAAGGTTTTCGATTTAACAAAGTTAAAAAAGAAAAAAATCAAATCATCGGGGGAATATACGCTAGTTAGTATATTTTAAATGCTATTAACCAAATACTTGCGGTATAACAATATAATATAAAAAAAAAATGCAATATGCCTCACCTATATAAGCACACTATTGAAGTAAAATTGCTGCACAAAATATTAGAAATAAATAATTACTAGAGTTGTGGATAATATAATTCATTTATTTCCTTATTAAAGAAGCAATTTAAGTTTTGAACGCTTATTATAATTAATAATTTAAATAATTGGGTCAAATAACGTATTGATTTATATGACATGTAACAGCAAAGTCTCAGCGACATGCGCACAAATTAATATGCGAGATCGGCGTTGTGTAGGGCACACACAAATGAAAAGCATAATTGAAATTCGCTCACTCCATGAGCACATACGATTGAAGAGAAGAGCGTAAATGTAACAGCGGGTGTGTTGTTTTTCATAAGTTGTGCACAAAACCAAAACAACAGCAACGATCCGCGCACTTCTCATCAGAACTAACGCAAATTGAGAAAGAGAGCTCTGTTGTATGTTCACTCGCAACAACAAAAGCTACGACATACACGAAGAGAGAGAAAAGCATCTTCGGCTGGTGGTCGCTTATTCGGTCACTTGTTCGTATGCTCTTCGTAAAGTAAATACACATCAGTAAAGCATTTTTTATCTCTCTCTTACTCATGCATAAACATTCATTTTGATTACTGTAACGCTTTTTTTGGACTTACACCTCGCTAAAGAAGTTTCACTTCAAAAACGTTATTTTTACGTGGCTGAGATTATTCGACTCATTATGCACTTTCCAATTGTACATAGAAAGCAATATCTTTCGATTTTTAGCTTTCATGGTGTCATTCAACATCTGAAGCCATTCGTTAAATAGATCCATTGTCATTCACGCACTCTTATTGTGTCTGTAATGCATTGGAAAGCTACGAATGTTTTTGAAGCATCTTGGTTTTGCAGACTTTCCAATTCCAGCAAATAATAAAGTGACTCGGTCTTTACTATGCATATCACTATGGCATTTTTCATTTGTGAAGCAATACTTTCGATATTGTGTCATTTATTGAAATGATCAAGTCAGCCACTAATTGCTTTAAAGTTCTTTATATTCATTATTTTGGTAAAAATAAAGTTTTACTGAAATTATTCCAATGGGCATTGTACCCTACAGTTTAACACTTTGAATGAATTAAGCAAACTTAGAAAAAACAACTCCAGAAAAGAACAAAAAAGAGACAAAATTGTCTACAAAAGGTAACAGTAGTTAAACTGAACAAATTCCGTATTGAATTGCGAATTATAAGAGGTTTAATAAATGAATAACGATTTATAAGAGCTAAAATTCCCATTAAATTGCAAATAAAATTTTGAATCAACGAGGGGATCAAAATGTATAGAATTTTTAAGAATTAACGAAGTTTTTTTGAAAGGACCAGCGAATTATTGAGGTTTCCGATTTATCGGAGTTCGACTGTACATATATAATCATTTATAAGTTTCGATCTAAGGGATGAATTTTATTAAATTTATGTTTAGGACTTTCGATTAAAGTTTTGTATTTATTTTTATTATTTTTTATTTAAAAGTTCTTATTCTCTGCTCGTATTATCACAATAATTTTTATTTGTAATTTTTATTGTATTGACTTATACTTTATTTTTATTTACACTTTATCACACACTGATTATCGTTTTGCACTTCTATAAGAAATTCTTTTTATTTTTTCATTTCCATATACCATATTTGATAGTCTTACTGAACCAGACTCTTTTCACACAGGTTGTGAGAATTAGATTGTTATAAAATTCCTGTCAAATTTTATATGAATTTTTCGAACAATATTTTGATGTATAGAGGTGTATACAAAGTAGTGCATTATCATTGGTTTCATGTGATTTAATATTGTTTTTGGATTATTCTATTAAACAATTAAATTCGTCGATCTAACAATACTGAGTCTAACATTATTTTTATTATTTGTTCTAAATTAAAATTAAATTTGTGTTATTAGTTTTACCAAAATATGATATTTTTTGTTGTTTATCTTTTAAATTTTTTTTTTTTATTATTTCATACTTACATTCCTTAAATTATAATATCGTTTATATCGCTTATTAATTTAGGCAAGTTATTGTAATATAATTTCAATATTTAGGGTATTTCCTTGTTTTTTTTAACGTACATATTACGTGTATCATAAAATCAATTGAAGTCCATCCGTGTATGTTTAATAAATTTAATTTGATATTGTGTTCGGTTGTGTTAATTAATATCAAATAATGATTTGCGGCAATTAAACAATTTTATTTTTTTATTTTGTGTTTTGGCCATGCCATAACTTCACAACACCCTACAAAATAAGTTGTGGGGTGTTGGTTGACATGTGTTAAGGGATGGTATTTATTTTTGAAAGTTGGTGTTCATGGCTTGTCAAGTAGCACGAGCATGTCGAATTTTGTTGAAAACCATAATAAATTCCTATTGTCGATGATGTTTTAAGGTATTTTTGTTTAGTTTAATTATTCTGTATATTTTTTTATCTTCTTACAGTTTTCGTTTGTGAATTATCTAGTTTGAGTTTTTTTTATTTTATTCTATATTCATCAACAGATATTATTTATATTCATTTTTGCTTTGTTAGAAGGGTTTTTTTTGATAATATTTTATTTAACGTTAATTGCGTTAAAAATAATTTAATTCACCGCTCCGTCCGACTTCTGGTCTTCGGTATATGGTATTTTCCATATTCCTACATTTTAAGACTCTAATCTACACTTAGATTGATTAGATGATGTTTTTTTTTTTTTTGATTTGAAGTAACAAAAAAAACCTTATTTTCTAACATCCAACTTTTGCAACTGATGTTTTATTGATTAATTCTTTTCTCTTTTTTTTTTCTGTTCATTTCTTAAAATTTGTATCGATATGTATTTATTTATATAGAAACCACTTTGTTTATTTTTTGTATTTATTTATTTATTATATTTTTATTTATTTATTATATGAACATTTGTAAAGAAATATTTTTGTAATATTTGTTCGTTTTTTTTGAGATACTTAAATAGAAACAAATTTATTTAATTTCTGTTGGAGCAAATTAAAATTTGAAGAATTTCACACGGTGCATTGCAATACTTTTTGGGAATAGAATATTGAAGACCTGGTAGCTAATGTTGTTGAATTTAATTTTTTAATTATATTTGTAACATTAATAACCGGAGATTTATGAACAGTAATTGGGTAGATAAACTGAATGTTACTATAAAATTTTTTTGACCTCGTTTGAAGTAATCAATAAATAAATTTTTGTTTTTAAATTTATTTTCGTTATTTTTTTTTTTATTTACTTTAAATTGCAACTGTTTCATTGAAATTTTTCCATTATTCGGAATACAATCGAAGTGGGCTTTTGTTATTTTTTGACCTTGACTCTCATTAAAGCCTTTTGTTTTTAATTGTGGGTCAAACATTTGATTAAAATTGGATGTATGCATGTATGTATGCATCTATATACTTACATATATCACTTATGGATTCCGATACTGCTGAACCGATTTTAAGGGCATATTTGCCTTTATCGATGACTATGGAAAATTTATTTCGATTTTCTTCCGGTAACTCTTCGACCGAATTGACATTGCTGATCTCATATAAACTGCTCTTCCATAAAATGGGATGCCCACCGCTTAGTGCTGATGGTCTCTTTACAATTGTCTTATTATATAGAAGATTCAACAACAGGGAATTTAAGACGATAAAAAAGTAAAGGTCCCAACATAACAGCTAAAAAGAAACCTTTTGCTCAATATCACACAAAATAAATGGCAATGTTGTCCCGAAAAAAAAGTGCTAAAGCCATATCGTTCTTCATTGATCCCATCATGATTGACAATGGATGGGTCTTATTATAAGATTTATATTAGAGAGTAAAAGCCAAACTCTATACGACGCTATAATTTCTATGTGTTTCAATGACACAATGTCCCCAACACGTAAAAGTACAGCTTTGTGGCTTTGCGAGCTTCGTACGCTTCAGCTTCAAACTACACAGATTTTCTTTGAAAGTCGACCAATTTGGAACTTTTGTGGCTTTCAAGTGTTGAGAATGGGTGAACCGAAAACAGCTGTTGTCGAATCAAATGGGCGTCCAAAGCGTTCTATGAAGTTGGACCTTAACTGCGTTAGCTTCTTGATTACCAAAACTCTGTAAAGTAGTGGATAGTTACAGTGCCACAAAGGAGAATTCCTTCTGTTACAAATTCTCGGGTTATCTTTTAATTTCGTCTTTGCATCTGCGGCCTTAAAAATTTCGACAGTGTTCGGTACGATATATCGAATAAAATATATCAATAATAAGTTTTTGATATCTGATGGTTCGGATTGATTCGATATATGGAGGGTATATTTGTATATCGATATATATCGAGCATCCCTATGTCAATTTCCTATTCAGTATTAAGCCCAATAAAAGTGTCATTACAACAAATAAAATTTATGGTTACATGTTGAAAGTTATAGTGAAATTCTGATAAAGATACTTTGCTTTTGTCAATTTGTATACAAGAATACATTATAATTTACAATTCGAATTTATTGAATTTGTTTTTTGCAGATAAATCAAATCATAATTGTTCTGATCTATCGACAACACCAACAGTATCTAGTTTGATTAGCAGCTCAAGTACGAACAATGATAATAATCATTTACAACAGCAGCAGCAACATCATCATCATCGCAGTAGTGGAGGATCAAGTAAGGGCAGCAACAATAACATATGTAAGTGAATCTATTGCTACTTTTTTCATTATTAAATTTCCATTTTTTTTGTTTTGATTGCTTAACGGTAAATCTAAGGAACAACGAGCTTTAAGAGCTTTATGTTCAGCTTTCAGAAAAACACTTTTATTGCAGACAAACACCCTTTATTTGTCCTTGCTGGCCAATAGAGTGTGCTGTTTTGTCTGTATTCGTGTATTGTAAGGGTTGCTTGGGGTAGTTCATAAATATTTTTGTTATATCGTTATGTTCAAGACAATATATGTAGCATTCTTTGTTATATTAGATTTGTTCCTATGTTTTATATTTCCCATTTTATTGTAAGTATCTTTCACAACAAATGTAAATTGGCATTGGAGATAACATTAACTATTTCTAATTTTTCGTATCATAAAGGTAGCCACCAAAGAACGCACTAAAGTTTTACAAAATTATTATAAATTAATATGAGATTATTTAACTTTACATACGGTGGTAAAAATGGGACAACTTCTACACTTCTTTACATTTGTCTTAAAATTGGTGGCACCGAAGTTATTGTTGTGTGTTATTTTTTATAAGCAGCCTGATCTTAAGGGCCAACTACTTATAAGCTCAATTTCTCAATGTTTCTCCAATACACTCATGCATCTATCTATAAAAATTGGGTCGAAATAGGGTTTCATTGTAGGGACTCAACTGAGAGTTTAAGCCTACAGACATGTTAAGTTTTTTATTTAACTTGAAGACTATGTTGACTTACCACGATTGACTGTGGTTTCACTTCCATTTTCATTCACACACTTAATTTTACTTTCCTCATTGAAAGCCCTTCTTCAATCATATACAAATTGATAACACTGACACAACGTCTAACCATTGCCTGTTCATCGAAAACAGTAAGAACTAATTACCTGACATTTGTTATGTTAACTTAATTGTTTCCAGTGCAGATCAAGTTTGTTTCATATTATCTCCAAATTATGTCTATCGAACTATTCTTTAAGGGTTTATAGCAGATAGTACATAGTTTTGCTAGATTTGATTGTCTATTTGTATTCTTTATTGGCTAACATCACAGTGTCAGTCATAGATATGTGTAAAGAAATACTTGACTTAAGCTTCTAAGCTTGACTAATAATATCTTCATCAATTGTATCCCTTGTGCCACACAGCGGGACATAATAGTGGGAAAGTTTGTAAACAATTGTCAAGTCGAGATTTTTATGATGACTACTGTAAACAAACGATTCACACTCATCCATCCATTCATTCATCTACTGATTCCAAATGCACTCTTAAGTGCTCTTCAGCGGTAATCCTATTAAAGCGTGTTATTCGCACGCGTTCACTTATTCGTTGATAAAGTCATTCATTTGAGAGTCCATCAACATATACACACTATTGTCTTCTCGGTGTCTCGGTCATCGCAACGAATCACCCTTCTTTACTTATGCCATATTTTTTTTCCTGGTAAAACTGCACATCATCCACCAGTCATAGTTCATTCATAATCATTGGATTGTGCGCTTTTCACAAAACAATGAAGTTAATCGACAGATCATAAAATGATCAAAATGTTTATGTGAAAGTCGTGGGTATGCGTGAGAAAAATCTATTGAGAATAACAAAGTTGGAAGGGGAAAGAATAACAGATATAATCGCATTGAACAATTAATAAATTATATTGTGATAATGCACTTGAGTGTGATTGGTAAAATTACTAAAGTTCTAATGAAGTCCATATTTCTGTGTGTGGGGTTCGGGTCACATGCCATACTACTCAACAGTTGTAAGCTGTTTTCTTAATTTATGAGATATGAAACTGAGATTTAAATATATAATAATAAAATGGTTACAGTAGGATGGTTTTTTCAATTGTTATAAAGGGTAATTCTAGTGAAGTTGATTCAATCTTCCAGAATTACTTGTATCGGCGAGATTTAAGCCTCATAGGTTCGTTTCTTTATCATCTATTAGATTCGGTTGAAAAATATTGATATCAGTACGTGTATTTAATCACTGCGTCTCAAGCTCAAGAGTGAGCTGAGATTTAATGAAAGAAGGATGGGACTTTAAGGGTTCTGATGAACCATAATAAAAAATCAATAAGCAAGCACTTCCATATCTGTTTTTAATCTTGCAAATACTTATTAACGGAGTAGAAACAAAGCCTTAAGCTTACTTAATATCTAATCATTATACAAGGATAATTATTATAATAATTAAATCTCTATCTTCTCTATATATGTATATTTAAAATGAATCGCTAAATGTGTTGGTAAGCGCATATCTCAATAACGGCTGAACCAATTCTGATGATTTTTTTTTTGTTTTTTCCTTTTTAAACATTTATTCATTTGGCCTAAACGATTTTGATGAAATTTTGAGGGAATCTCTAGCATAGTCTTGAGATTGTTTCAGTTAAGTTTGGTGCGAATCGGACTTGTTGTTGTCGAGAAATCAAGTCGCCTTTGTCAAATATAGCAGGAAATTATGTCAATATTAATACATATTTGATTCGTCTGATTTTCTAAAAGTAAAAAGAGAACATTATCACGCACTAACATCACGTCAGAAGCGTAGCAAAGCACGCCGGGTACGCTAGTTAATTAAATAAATGCATAGTTTGTATAGCTGGGAATTCAATGAACCTTATGATAAGTAACTATATATTTAGTAAACGATTATGGTGCTGTTTGTGTTACTAAAAAGAAAGAAAAAATAGTAAAACGTCAAAAAAAAGACTAGTAAATAGCCTCGACAAATTTGACGGGCCTACATTGAATAGAATAACATTGCTAGTCTAAGAAACCCGATGATAAATATATATAGCATTTAAATATAGAAAATATTGCTTTGATACTGGTAGAGAGACATTTTATGATAGTAATAAATATAATTAATACAACAATTACAACACACAAAATTCAAGAAGAAGGATAACGTTAAGAAAATTTTTGCGCCTGGTTTTACTATGTGTAGATTGTCTGGTGCGCATTGGAAATTAAATAAAATGAAAAAAAAGATTAATTATACAGGCAATACATTCGTTTCCAATTACTTGTCAACGGCTGTAAATTGAAAAAAAAAAACTTTTGAATGACTGATATTTGATAGTTAATTTTACATTTAGTTTCTTACAGAATTTATACCTCTTACGATTATTCCTACTCTTATTTTAATTTTAATACAATAATAATACATTACGTCTAATATACAAAGCATAAAATTTCTAATAGTTGGGCCCACAGTTCGTAGTTGTTATACCTAGAAAACTACAAATACTAAGACATGCAGCTATACAAATTTGTTTATCTACATAAGAAAATTATTTTATATTCTTTACCCTTTCCATTAAACAAACATGCTCATCTTCCCGTTTATATGAAATAAAATGAAATAAAACACAAATATATAAAATTAAATTGAAATGTAATTAAAAAAGTGACAACGCAGCAACAAGTTGTTTCCGTTTGTGATAGACTTTGCAAATCCAACGGCGAATGAATGGGGAAGAGAGTCTTAAAGAGACAGAGCAGAATTTGGTAAGGGTAAGTAAGGCAAGGTAAGGGAAATGAACTTTGCCGAGCAACAAAATTGGAAATGACCCTTTTCCGATATCAAAAATCATGCTTAGACAATCTTAAAAACTTTTTCAAAGCATGAAATACGCGTATTCAACAAAAAATACAACAAGTAAATATAAACTTTCGAAGTGGTATAATATTTTGGTACGAACACTACGGAAACTGAACACAGCCGGAGGTAACAGCATCGAATGGTCTCCGGTAGATGCTATGGTTTTACCATCGTACAATAGCAGTGGGTAACTAAACAACAAGTGAACATGGCGCAAGATTTGCAGATTTTTCATTTAGTCTAGTCTTTGTTTTTGTTGTTTCGCTCAATTCGCAATTTAGTTGTCAATTGGATTTATGAGTCTGAGAAATTTATTACGTAGATGCCGAACATTAAAATCGAAGCAATGATAGTTTCCCATTTGAGGGTTGGCAGCCTTCAGCCGTGCCTCCGACCGATGATTTTCTCTATCTCAAGAGACACAATTCATAAAAAGTGGTCAAAGCATATTGTGACTGTCATGCTGCACGTGGTTACTACCGGTACCGTCACCATCACCGGCTACCGGTCGCTTACCGGTAAACGGCCGTGGGAAGCGGACAAGCTCAAGCAAAAACCTTAACCTAAACCTATGCTAGAAGTCAATCTGTGCAGTTGACATAGTACTAGTAGCTCAGTCGGCTTCGTAACCGCAATAATTTATAGCTGACGTGATACACGTGAGCTCAACTAGTTCACACATTGAATATAGTGAAACAGTGGCATTGCTACGCTCTGGTTGATGCCACCCCTCTACCCGACCGTGCATCTAGCGAGTAGAAACAGTCAAAATGTTAATTGTTTGTTTGCTGTTTGTTGTCATTGTCACTTAAGTGCTGGGGTGGGTTTGACTTCTACTTTGATAAGGTAATCGTCGTTCCCTTGCCTTGGGTGTGTGAAACCAAGTATCTTTCTATTAAAAGTCAAATGCTGATGACGATGATGATGATGACGTCGATTTGCGTGTTGCACATTCTTCACACACGTTGAGATCATAGCCTGATAATTGTACTGACTCAATTTAGTCGGTCAGGACGTTATCTATCGAGTGTCGTATGTCACCGGCGTATACTATATCAAAGCACCCTTTGCTTGCTGGATTCTGTTTTGGTCGGGGTTCAATTGCACAATTAAAGTCTACATTGTTTGAATAGTGGTTTTTATGAGTCTCAAAAGGGTAAACGACATAAGAAGGGCGGGCGGCCAGCACGGTTTACTTAGCTCGACGTATTCAATATGTTAAAGGTCCGTTTTACTTGTTTTATTGTTTGTAATTTGTTTTGATAACAATTTTCACTTTTGGTGCATTGACAATATGCCAGTGGCCCTTTTTGTTTGATATTTTTATTACATTTTTTGTTTTTTTGTTTGTTTTGTTTGCAATTGTAACTTATTATTCGTGAGAACCTTTTTTTTTGTGCTACTTCATTATAAATATGATAATAACATTGCTAAACTTCACTTTTTTACCATTCACGACCACCAAGTTTGTGAATTTTATTCTCAGAAAATATATTGTGGTGCCTTTTAAGTGCCCAGATTCAAATAATCTTTTGAATTCAAAGCAACTACCCTACAAATTGGCATACAAAATATTTTTTTTACAATTTTAGTTCATAATATCATATCTGGGATGATTCACTATTTTCGCTTCGGTTTTAGTAATGTATAACCATATGACTTACTTTATTATATTACAAAACACAAACACAGGCTTCCTTTCAAGATAGAAATTTACATTCCCTTAAGTAAAAAACAAAAAACATATTGTTCTAATGCAATGTTTAATCTGTCTTTAAAATAAAATTACATCAATGAAAAGAAAATTGAATACATATTTTGAAAATTAAATACTTGCACAGTTTGTACAGAAGCTTAACCATTTCTTAATCAACTACCCTCATACTCGTAATGCTTATTTCTTTCAAATTAGATCAAGAAAAGATTACAGATACTTCTGTTCTAGCTTACCTACACGCCTTTTTAGAGTATTTATTATTATTATTTATTTATTAACCCATAAATCTTATTACAGTTTTATGTCTTAAGAGAATCAGGATTCAACAAGGAAAAAAAAGTAAAAGTAAAATTCCTAACCTAGGCACCAAAACTAATACTTGATAAAGTTAGCTTAAGAGTTAGCTTGAGAAGTACGGATCATCACAAGATTGTGAGATATTTGATTTTGCACCTTAAAATATTTTTAACTTAAGATAGTAATCAATCTAACAAACATAAGCCATGTCATGGAGTAGAGAATAGAAAAAGTAAAAGGGTAGATTAAGAATTATTTTAAAAAGTTTTTTTAACTTTACCATGTTTGTTTCTTCCGACGACGAAAAAATCTAGTAATTGAAATTTTACACCCTTCCTGTTGACCGATTGATTTGAAAATTGGTTTACACTTTCATTTTTAATTACCCAACAACAAAATGTATGTATTCTTGGGACATATAACAACAAATTGTGCGTTGTCTCGGGACGTATAAGAACAAAATTACACACACTGTAAAAAAGAAAAAAAAACACTGCTTAAATTGAACAATTTGTCATTCTATATATTTTATACTCTATATTTTGGGCTATTTGGAGTTTGGTACTATGACTAACTGCACAATTACCCCAAATAACCGAGCCGTGTAGCATAATTGGAATGAAGATCGACCGAAATATTGTTAGTTTATTTTTAAAAACGGATTTAGTATTCTCATTGTTTTATTTATTTTATCTATTGTTCTGCTTATACTCGTTCAATATGTTAGTTAACGATTAGTTTTTGGTCCATGGTTAATCTGAGTTAATTTATACGTGGGTTGGTCAATAAGTCTTTAGAAAATCCGAGAGATCACGCTCATAACATCAATAACTTTTTTTTTTTGTAGTCCATCACTAATCAGCTGTTGAATGTTTAACTTAGAAAAATAATGGAAAGCTGAATTAGATAAAGTTCATGGCACATCTGCTCCTGCGTTTGCAACTATTTACAATTGGGCAACTGAGTTTAAATGTGGCCGGTTATCCACGAGAGATGAATATCGTTCGGGACGTCCAGTGGAGGTGGCCACCCAAGAAATGAATGAAAAAATAGTTGAGACCACAAGCATATCGTATGTTACAGTGGTTTCAATTTTGCACGAAAAATTGGGTATGAAAAAAGTCTTGACAAGATGGTGCCGTTTTTGCTCTCAGTAGAGAATAAACGCAATCATGTGGTCGACTTTAAGGCTGTTTTGGCACTGTTCGTCGCAATAATAACAATTTTTTGCACCGATACATAGCTGTACACGAAACATGGATACAATACTATACTGCAGAAATAAAGCAACAGTCAAAACAGTGGATATTTGAGGGCGCACGGGCTCCGATGAAGGCGAAGACGGTGAAATCGGCCGGCAAGGTAATGGCCACGGTTTTTTGGGATGCACGAGGAATCATCTACACTGATTATTTGGGAAAAGGGAAAACAATAACAATTCCTTATTGCACCGATTGAGCGAAGATATCAAGACAAAACGTCCCCATTTGAAAAAGGAAAAGAATATCTTTCGATGGCCAAAATCAAGGAATTAAAATTCGAATTACTACAACATCCACCGTATTCACAAGATTGCACTCACTGTTTATTTCCAAATTTAAAAAAATACCTCGGTGGACTACGTTTCACGTCGAACGAAGAGGTCGTCAATGAAACAAACGCCTATTTTGATGAACTTCCGAAATACTACTTTTTGGTTTAATAAATTAAATATAATGATTGGAAAAGTTTATAGAGCTATAAGGAGATATTGAAATTAAAACGAAAATTTCGAAAAAAAAAAATGGTTTTTCTATCTTTTTCTAAGGACTTATAGATCGACCTATGTACTTCTAAGACTTATGAATCATCCATTGACATGGACAAATTTTATAATCACATTTACAATTTAAGAATTATTATTATTATTTATTATAACTAGAGACGTCGACAGTTGCGACCACGATGCAAATCAGCAGGTTGAACTCTTTTTAGACTTTTAAGAGATCGGTAGCAAGAGGTTTGTGGTGAGATAATAGCTGATCGTTGTATCTACTGTTATGACTGTTGATTTCCTCCCAAGCAGAAGACATCTTGAAAGAATTGAAATACATAGATGTAATTAGATTTAGAAACTTGAAATATCTAAATACAAAATATAGATTTCATTCTATGGATTTCCACCTTCTTTATAAATAAGTATCTAATTCAATGAATGTCATCCTTTGCTTTACAAGACTAAATTTCGTACACTCGAATTTTATATAGAAAGATTACAATTTCAAAAGAAAAAAGAAAAAAATATTGATTATACAATAATTACTCATATTAATTGGAGAAAGTATATTGATATTTCTAGAAAAAAATTACCATAAAGACAAAATTTCCCTATTCTACATATTCGATTTTCATGTTTCCATAAAAAGAAACGATTTATCGAATCTCTATTGCCAGCAAAACTTTTTGCATTAGCAACGCTTGGTAATTCACAAAAAGAGAAGTGATTTACGATTTGGTACATAACGCGCCGCCCATTTGATTAACAAATATTGAACTTTATACATACAATATTTATGTATTATTTCAATAAGGATTGTTCATTTTTTTTTTATTATATAAGGGGTGGAGTGTGGGGTGTTAAAAAAACTAGCTTTAGGCAATTGAGCCGAAGCGAGGCACATTATATGAAGTACAAGCTTAACGAGTGGTTGTCATTCATGGTACTCAACACAAAATTCGCATTATTGCCAATAAGAGACAATAATACACAAGTCGACCGAGTGAACGACCAAGAAAGGAGCATTCACAAAGAACTTCGAACTGTGCGTGAACCGATCTGAACGATGCCTCGAAGGAATGAATATGGTATGAAATGGTATGGCAAGAATAACAGGCGGGTATAGAGGGATCAACACACGTGCCACGTCGCGTGTTACATCATTCATACGTCATTAATAGGCACGTGTTAAAAGGACATGCATGCACTGAGTCCGAGTCCACCCTATTGTTGTCTTCTATATACACAACTGTATGACAGAGAGAGAGAGAGAGAGAAAGTTAGGCGTTGAATATTAACAACACCAACAATAACAAGGACAAGGATAACGCAAGCTTCTATCTTAAGAAAACAAATCGGGCACTGATTGCGTTTCTTATTATCAACAACATGACACAGAAGGTCGAATGATACGCGGGAGGCAGAGAGGAAGGAGTACTATCCATAGACTCACTGTCAACTACAAAAGCGTAAAGCGTTCGCCTGACAATATGCTCGTGTCATGTTTGTCTTGACGCTCCGTTGACTTTTGGCTGCACACAAACAAATGTTGCCAGGACATTAATACGAGGACATGAAGCTAAAACGAAACGCTTTTGTTCGCTTGGACTTTGCCAAGCAGGGAAAAATCTTGGAATATGGTGGGATCGGGGGAGAGAGGGCGTCCAGTGCGCTTATTGTCGCCCGGGTGTCTCCGTTGGGCGTAGTTATGACGCATTTATTGTAAACATGCGTTCACTTTAACTTTGTTGGCCACTAAACCGTTTGAACGGGGGACACCTACACACACACCACACTCACTACTATTTTATATACTCTGATATTTAAAAGGACAAATTCACACACTGTGAGCATGATTTTTATATGATTTTATGTTTCGTTTGTTTTGGGTTTTCTTACGGATTTGTTTACATTGACATTGTCAGAATGAGGCTGAGGCAATTTGAATCGAACGACGGTAGCCAAACCCCGTAAAACAAGCCACATTTTATGCACGACTTTCGGAAATCATCACTTGGATCTAGGAAGTTGTAGTCAGTGTATATTTCTTGTAAGAGTACATGTTCACATTAACGAAGCTCTAAAGGGTTCAAACTTCACATAAATATTTTGTGACAATGTTATTTTGAAGCCACCATGATTGTTTCTCAGTTAAATTAAGGAACAATTTAGTAATTCTAATATAAAAAAAAAGTAATTAGCTAGGAATAGTAAAATTGGTTTCTTTCAGAACAAATAGAAATATTCATACAATCAAGAAAAAAGACGACAATAATCAAATTAAATATCTTTATAATACAATATTATAATCAAATTGATTCACTTGAGGATAGAATTTATTTTCTTTTATTACTACAACTAGTCCTATAGTTTTTGAAGTAAAGATATCCTTATAAATTTATAGAAAATATTCAGTTTAAATTATTGAATTTATTTATTATATTTAAACAATCGATAATCATAGGAACCATAGGAATCGCATAAGCCGATTTGATTAATTTCATTTCATTAAAAATTGAGTCAATCGAATTAACCTTAATTAACTGTGAAGTACTACAAACATACTTACAATAACGAGCAAAATTGAGTAAATGTTCGTTCCTTTTACACAATTTGGTATGTAGAAGGTAAACTAGTGAATAGAAAATACTAGATAGTTAGACTGTCAGTAAAAGCTTAACGAAGTCACTTAAGCAAAGAATAATTAGGTGAGATAATAAACAGTTAAAGTCAGGGCTACCTGTTATGGACAATTGAATTTTGGAAGCCTCCTCTTCCCCCATCGCCTTACATTTTCACTCTGATTTAGGTCTGGACTATGGGCCGGCCACTCCTTTAACTCAAATGGTGACTCTGACAGCCAACTGTGCAGTAAGCTTTGGTTCACCATCTTTAAAGGTGTCCACAAAGTCGTTTGTGGGTTTATTTTGTTTATGAAATAAAGTGGTTATGGGGATCTTCACCTAGTGTACTAAGGAATATTCGGTATTTTTTTCAAAATCTCATTTCCATTTCTTCATCGGTTTCATAATTCTGAAGCAAATGTTGTCTGGTGGCGTTTCTTGTTCTACGACCTATATAAAAAGTCGTTCATTCTTGG
Organism: Amiota communis; assembly: GCA_037043315.1. Taxonomy (NCBI): domain Eukaryota; kingdom Metazoa; phylum Arthropoda; class Insecta; order Diptera; family Drosophilidae; genus Amiota; species Amiota communis. The sequence goes on from JBAMAV010001101.1 coordinate 22,282, forward strand.
CATAATTGATTCAAATAATTTAAATTGAATTTTATTAAAATGACAAATCAATGCACGTTATTGCCCTTCTGTCTTTCTGAGCAATGAAACCATCCCCTCAGAGCAAATCGCCAAATACCTGGGGCTTACCCTGGATTGACGATTAAATTGGAAGGCTCACATCAAACGCAAGTGCCAACAGCTGGATTTTAAACCAGAAAATTGTTCTGGCTTCTTAATAACAATTCAAAATTGTCTCTGAGCAACAAACTTATGCTACACAAGACAGTTTTGAAGCTCGTATGGATATATGGAATTCATTTGTGGGGCTCTGCTTTGCATTCTTATATTGAGATACTCCAGAGGTTGCAATCAAAATAGTGCACCTTGGTATGTCAGAACTACAACAATTCATAGATCAAAAACGAAATTGGAACATTCACCAGAAACTATGTACACCCACAGGCCTACTTGGCACTGGTAGCAATGTTCGCCGAATTAAGAGGAGTCACCCCCTAGACCTGCCTTTCAGGTATCCTGAAATGACATCTTTCACTTTTTTCTTTTATTCTAACTGATTGTAAATTAACAAAAACCTTCCGGATAAAATTCTACAAATGATAGTGAATACCGTATCAAAATCCATTGCGTGGTTTAGAAGATCTACGAATCGGATCAGACAGTCATGTAGACTTTGCTTTATACTATGTAATATTAATGATACATAATTCATTTGTGATAAATCTAGATCCCAAGATTGGGATTACTTAGAATAGGGTTTAATGACTGATAGTTTTGCAAACTCTTCATTATCACAAATTTTACGGTTTTGGAAAATTTTATTTAAAGGTGGCGATTTTAAATATGAAATTTTTATGAGATACTCTTACTGAAACGTTTTTTGTATTTTTTTTAAACTTTAAATGATTTTAAATGATTGCTTTTTCGCTTTCTAGAGACGGAGACTCTCACTCATTGAATTGTATAGACCGGAAGTGTCTATACCTTTCTTTGTTGCCTTTTGAAAAGGCTGAAAAGCAATGAATCTCTTATCAATGAGTGCGAAAGACACAATAAAATAGCGTAAAAAAGTATGTTGGGAAAATGGCAGAGAGAGGAGAGTGAAGTGGAAACAGCATAACAAAAGAAATTAATTTAAACTTTTTTGTTTTCTTACTTGTTTATCGTTCCTTTTGTAATAGTTTTCTGGCAAGTTTCGGTGCAAATAGAAATTGTAGAAGCGTGAAAATGAAATTACATAATGAATGCAATTAAAATACGCCCTGGAACTATAAAAAAAAACAATAAGAAAACTAAGAACAAGAACGAAAACATCAAACAAACACACGAATGGGAGAAAGGAGAAATGGGAAATGGGGGCAGAAAAGAAAATTTGACTAAAGTGAACTTAGTTACGCTTAGTTTTCCTTTTGACGAGCACTGAAAATTGCTATTTAGCCATTTTAAATGCTATTAGTACTTAGTATGTTAAAGGAAAAACTCACACACATACACATACATATTGTAGGCAGTTAAAGAAAATGGTTAGGGGAAAACGGGAAACTTTCTAGTTTTTGCGGTGGTAGAGTCATAACAGCAGAAGAAGAAATTAGTTTGAAGGCGGACGGTATTTATTAAGCTTTTTATACTACAATAGTAAAACAGGGTCACTTGCTAAAGCACACCCTGTCAAGCAGATAAGAACCCTAACGAACTCAGGTCATAGGGTATTTGATACATACACATATGTATACCATATTAATATTCTACTTTATATGTAGAGTAAAGAGTACTAAGTAAAAGCAATGAAAATTTGTAATCAAATGGCAGATTGTTGAAGAAGTTTCAACGAGATGAAAAATTAATTAAGAATGCTTTTCGAGTAAAGCACACGAGTGTAGCCAGCGGGTGCTCACGAAAGACAAACATATAGATAGGCAGACATACAGACAGACAGCCAAACAGATAGATAGATTCACCCATCAAAAGATACCAATAGAGAAAGTTATATGCAGATGAGTATGTATGATACATGGCAGTGGGTATAGAACTAGATGCGTTTGTGTGTTTAACACTTCTTCTGTCAAGCATAACTCGCAGGCGTTGCTACCATTTTGTACATGCATGTTCTCGATTATTGGATGGGGTAGGAGTGGTAGAGTCATTTGAAGTGGCGGGTTCTCACTCACTCACTCATTCAATCACTTGTGTTCTATCGTCACATTTGCACTTGAAGCGCCTGCCAACAAATGTTGTCATAATCAGAGTCATTTTCATCATCCTCATACTGATGATACTCACTCACTCAACTTAACATGTGCCGAGATTTTGGTCACCTTCAAAGTGAGAATTACACTCGGTTGTCCATTGTTTCATACACGACGCGTACCATAGAGAAATAGTCCAATACAAAAGAAGCGTTAAGGGCAACATTATGCTGAGGAGTTGGATGCCGGAGCCCTCAACTTTATGTACATGGATGTTGAATAGTATAAGTGTGTGATTGGGTGTGTGTGCTGTGTGCTGTTATATAGTGGAAAACGACGAAGTCGAAACGGTAATATCCTTGTGTTTGGTGGAAGGAAAAAGGAAGTGGATAATACATCCGTCCTTGTTGCTTCGTGTCACCCACTAAAAAGCGTCAGTGCCATCGCATCTCATCGCATCGAGTTGCTCCGTTTATTCATTCATTCGTACACTCGCTCGACCCCTTGATTCATACTCATAGCCAAAATAATATCGCAATGGAGCATGGCATGGTGCCTTGACGTCAAGTGGGTTCCCTTTTATTTTGGTTGTGGGCGCCCACAATACCACCAAGCAATGCCTGACAGAGAACCCAAGAGCGCACGCGTTTACAACGAACTTGACTTGATGTTCTCTCTCCAAGTATACGTATCGTACTAAAGTGAATTACCTCCTTTCCCTTCGATCAACGGCAGCTGTTGCCATATTCCAACAATTGATTCAGTTTAAGCTCCAACTGCTTGACTATATACATATGTACGAGTATATGCGAATATTTCTATTTGTATGTCGTTCATGTGGAAACAGTTACGTCCTTCTGTGTGTATTCAAAAAGTTTAAAGAGAGTAAAGAATGAGAAAAACAAGAGATTGAAAGTGAGTGTAGAGTGTGGGCGTGTGTGAAAGAGAAGGAAACATAAAAACAAGAACGAGATGGGAAACAAGCTATTAAGCAAAAAAGCTTTTACCCAGTAAAAAAATCACTAATAGTTCAGTCGATTAGAATTCCATATGACGTTCCCATGAGCTGCAAATCCAAAATATTCGAAAAAAAAACAAAATAATGTATTGTATTAATACGAAAATATTAGTAGATTTTATTGTTCCAATCTATTAAGATCTTAAAATCTAATTAACAATCTTTCTCCAGTTCACATAAAATAAAGTTCTTTTATAAAAAAATACAAATAAAAACCAATCAACCTGTATTTAAAAATCGAAAATATCAAGGTGTGGGAGTGAGATGGTATAAAATGGCAAACATGACCATGAAGAGAGTTTGGTCATGTTTTAAGCGATAGTCATGTGCAGTGTTTGAAAATAAAAACCAGGACAACCTGCATTTACTCAATTATAGTCGCAAAAGAAGAAGCCGAGGAAGAAGAAATTGAAAAAATATGGGGAGATATTAAAAAGTGTTTTTCTAAAATATTCAAAGAGAAATGATTACACAAATGTTACAGCTAACCAATCAGTATCCAGTAAACGTTGGGAAGGAGAGGCAGAGCAACGTCAAAATTTGTTTAGTTTTCAGTCTTTCTAATGTTGCATTTTGAATATTGTTTATAAAGTGCAGATCTTCAATTCAATAAATCAAGATATAATTTCATGGGATACAATATTTTTAACTACTAGAAGTACATATCAAATATTCTTATACTTATATCATATATCCTACATAAGCATTGCAATTCAATATAAATTATTGGAAATAAATTAAAGATCTTCAAAAGCATTGGATCCAACTCTCTCAAAACTTAATCAAGATCTCTTCTATATCCTAATAACAAATTCATTTAGTTACGACAACATCAAATGTTAAAGAGTTTCCTATATTTCTTACTTATAACTTTCATCAACTATTAACTTTGAGTCCTTGATCCCTCTTGCCGTTTGTCTAAACTTTCCATTTTAGTTTTTCATCTTTTGTTTTCCTTTTTTGGGTGCCATTCATTGAGGCATAAATTCATTTGTAAAAGCTTTTCGCAAGCATTTCACACACACACAGATACGATTATGTATTCGTACCACTTAAATGAGTGTGTGTGTTAGTGTGTGCCTGCGCACAGTGGCCACACCTTGTCTCAACGCTGATTGGTGTTTAAACGGAAAAGGGGTGGGCAGTATTTTTGGTGAGGATTAAAACCTAAGTATATCCTGGCGCATAAAAGACAACAACAATGCGACAATGGCTTCGGACCGACAGAGACACCCTCAGTATAGTGGCGGCGGTGGCGATGATTGCACATACAGTCTCATACTTACAATGTATATACACATATAGTCAGGCAGACAGATAAAGGATGTATGCGTGTGTTTGTAGTGCGACAACAATGACAAGAATCAAGCAAACGACCAGCGAACAAACGAACCAACCAACCAGCCGACGGCCCACGCAAGTCAACCCAAGTAATATGAAACCACCACTCTGCCACCCCCAACCAGAAACGACGACAACGAGAACGTTGATGGTGATGATGATGACGATGACGACAATGACAAGGAACGGACCGGGTTGAATTTGACGGGGGTTGGTTGAAAACGTCAAGGCGCACGCCGCAGCCGGTAGCTGGGCAGGATATGCGCGATTTGACGACGGAATGAAATCAATTGTTACGTTGCCGTGCCACAGATCGGTCGCAATCCGGTGTCATTTCCAATATTTTGAGTAACAGTAAAACGCATGCAGTAAAAGTGATTTACTTGGCGTATACGCGATTATTTTTGTCGTGAACTTCTCTCAATTGAGACAGAGACTATGTCTACTATTATATACTAGGGACTTGCGCCTATTAAAAAACAAACATATTCATTCTCACACTCACTGACAGGAGAGGACTCGCATACAGTACTTAGCAATAAATAAGTCATACGTGCAAAAGCGTGCAAATACATAAACACACAAGTAAAGTTCGCCGGAAGTCGAGGTGTCCGGTAACGGTAACCGGTTCCGATCGTCACTTTTCTCGTTCCTTTTCCTGTTCCGTTTGCGCCGTTGTCGACATCGCTTGGCTCGCCTCTGCCGCTACCGATACCGTCATCGCTTAGAGAAATCGTCATTGTCGTTATAGCCATTTTTTAAATAAATTTAATTGAGTGTTCGTGTGTTTTTTTCCGTTTTTGGTCAAAAGACCCAGACTAAACCGCGTCCAGCCGACCATAGACGAGGCCGACCACGACGACGACGACAATTGCTTGGTTCTGGTGTTATTAGCTTCCGGTCTACGACCAATTTAGCGCGTGCCTCTACACGACTTTTTGCCATTGTTCAGAAGTGTTGAATTTCGAAATTTTCGTACTCCAAATGTGCAAATGAATGTGAAGAATCCTTTTTCCGATTTAAGAAGAAATTAGCACTGCATAAATTTCAACAATAAATAAATCTTTGTCAGTGTTCGCAATTAAACGTGCTAAATCGAAAACATAAACAAGGAATCTTACTCCCTTACAAAAGACTATCTTAAAGAACGACAGAACTAACGGCGGTGTTAAGCCAAATTTTTACCGCCGCTTGTTCTTTTGTGCCATGATGCTTGACATTAAAACCTCTGCCGATTATTTGTCACGTTCGACAGGAAGTTTTAGCAATTTTTCAATGCTATTCGCAGGTGAGTTGATTTCAGAAGACTGAGTATTATTTTTTTTTTTTTTGGTTACGTCGATTGTTCAGTTGTTAGTTAAGAATTTGTATTAAAGCGAAATACTGTTATCAATATTTCCATAAACTTTTCGAATAAAAATGGGATAACTTTGAATTTTGTATATTTTTTGTCAACCAGTTGAAAATTAAGATCGGATTTCACCATTATGTCTTTGTACTACTTTATCATAGAATTTATTGTATGTATGTCTGTATAATGGATGTATTATTTTTTGGTTTAGTATTCTGAAACTTAAAATGCGAGATTATCGTTCGTTTTCATTGCAATAAGTACTATGTACACATCTCTGGGATATCAGTAGAGTTATTCATATTTCTAAAGAAAAATTGTACCCAATCAATAGTTAAATACTACCCAGAAACGTAAGGTTAGGTTTGACTTGGTGGCCATTGGATAAACATAGGCTATTTAGTACCTATAGTACCTAGAGATACCAATTTGAGTTAAAGAGCTTATAGTAGGCATCCTGTAAGATGATTTTGTAAATTTAAGAATATTTGTTAGATTCACAAATAGTTTATAGATCATAATTTTTAACACTAACTTCTTTCACAACATTGTGAAAAGCTTTTAAATTCGCTTTTAGAAGGACATTTCTTATAAATTTATATATGAACTAGCGGCAAGTTCCCGCTTATTTTTTATAGTTTTTTTTTTGTGCCTCTGTAAGAATTTAAAAATGTTCCAGGACACTTTAGAAATTAACAAAAGATTCTGGAACTTTCTAGAAAAAAAAATAGAACACTTTCAACTCTCATATCTCCCACACCCTTATAGCCATCGACACCATAGTGCATGATGGGTGTCTTAAGGGCTACTGCTATTTAGATCACTGGCAACATTTACAGAAAGAAAAGAACGAAGAGCGTATTACTTTTGTGCGTAATAATTATGAATGAATTATTGTACCACCACTCGCTTCCTCTAGCTAAGCCAGAGAATATTGTGTTTAATAGTCTTTGGTTTAACTTAATTTTTAATTAATATCTTTTGATTCTGTAGGTCGATTTTGATGAAATAAACGCAAAATGTTATTCTCAATAAAGCTTCATATCTTTCAGTAATTCTATTTTGAATCCAATGAGTGGCTTTTACGTGATGCGCGCACAAACTAACATACATAAATGTTATCATATGTATTTTAAATAATTTTTAGTCTCTTGAATATTTTAACTAATGCTAAATGCTTAACAAGTATTAGAATATCCTTATAGTTAAAAAAGTATTAGAATTTCCTTTCTACCAAACTGTGGAACTGTATTTTAATCTCTCAGATTATCGCTCGTTTTATTCAAAGATATTATGTACTTATTCAGTTGTACTCGTAGTATTACTGATCAATTCTTCTTATTTGATTTTTTATATTTAAATGCAACAATTTTATTAATTTTTGTTTGAAACCTTTTTCTTTTAGATTCGTCGTACAAATCGTCGTGGGGCTCCCACAGCTCAACGCAATCTCAAGGTAAGCACCTACATCCAATTCAAATTGACACTTTAAACTTTATCACTTTTAGAGACTTCAACTCCAATCAATCGAATCAATTGCCAATTCATTCAATTCAATCAAATCCACTTGAAACTTTTGCATATAAAGATATTTTGGGTATATTGTAAATTATGAAAATTATTACCTTCAATATGAGGAAAGAACACACAGTAGTGTAGTATGTGTATACTATATAAGTAGTAGGGTATGTGATTATGTGAAAGAAACATTGTCACGAACATCGAATTATGTTACACCTTGTTGTGGCACCCTTATATCGTTGTATTTATAAAACTTTTTGATCTTTATCGTTTACATGCTCAAAGTCAATCAGGAGTACAACATCAACAACCAGACCGAGAGACCCACAATCAATAGCAACAAATGATTGAAGTTGACGTGACTATGAACATCAAACATAATGTGAGCAGTGACAGACAAAAGGTGTTAATAAGAAAGAAGTTTTGTCGTTTTGTGGTTTAGCTTTCAGGCATATCCAAATGTGTTCAATTAGAGGGTGCGGAACGTGAGTATGTGAGTTGAGCTAATATCATTTGTGAGCCAATGAGACGTAAACAAAATTTGTATAAAGGTAGACAGACAACTTTCTTTGAGCCTTAAGCATATTCCTTGATTGGCCAATTACTTGTCTCTGATTTTACTTAATCATAACTCAGTGTCTCATGTTAGAAAAGTCTTTGAATTTAAATGCCTGCGGAAAATCACACGTACGAATACGCACTACAATCACTTGACGACATCTTTTTTCAACACTTTTAGTGCGAATATAAAAAATGTTTATCCTGCAGCGTTGAGTGGACGCAAACAAAAACGAAAACAAAAACAAAAGGCAGCTAAAAAATTTCATAAACTATGAAAAGTTTCAGCCTCGATGCGCTTAACTTGCTGTTGGCCATTGATGTCATCAAAATCGTTCAGAATAACAAAAACCAAAACCAAATCCATGCACACCCACCCAATAAGTCAGTAACACATTTGCCCAACCAATCCCTTGTCGTAGTATCGCCCCAGCATCACCATCACAATCAACATCAACCCGTCGTTCCATCCAGAAGAAGTGAAGAGAGTGAAGTGCATTTGTACTCGTGCTTTGTTCTCTTCGCACTTGAGTGGCCACAACGCAAAAGCGCAAAATGTCACATGAATCCTTGCTGTTGTTGTCCTCATCCTCATCTTCATCCTCACCATCACCATCACCATCACCATTATTCCCATCATCATCATCGTTGTCGTCACAATAAGTGACAACAAAAACAACATGAGGTCTGTGATTTTGAGTTCGAGTTGAGTTTGAGTTTAGTATTGTTGAGGCTGTTCTACAAAAAGTTGAATCCTTGCTCTTTGCCTTGGTATAAGTGTGGCACGCAGAACTGATTGCCTGCGGCTTTAATTTGTATTGAGCGTGAAGTTTTCGTCAGTGATTTCTATATACATATCTTCCACTTTTTCTCTTTTCATCATCATCATCATCATCTTTTTCTTCTTGTGTTTTTTTGGGCAAAACAAAAATTTTAAATTGAATCGCCTCGGGCATTGTTTTGGTTCTTTGTAATCATATTCCATTAAAAACTCATACTGCAGTCCTTTGGCATTCCACTTCATTGTTGTTGTTGTTCTGATCATGTGCGCCTTTGATGAGCTTCAAGTGTTTGTTGCATGCTTTGTTGAGTTCCTTTTGTACTCATTTGTATTGAGGGGGGTTAATAGCATTAAGCTATGATTTAGTGGTTTTACACATTTGTAATGGTTACAGATTAGAAATGGAAAATCACTTGAAGATTTCAGCTACCAAGACACTTAAGATAGTTAAATGTTTTGATTTCTACAATGTTACAGAAAATTATCCGATCCAAGTATTTAAGTATGTGAATTTACATTAATTGGGAAATAATATGTTCTTACTTTTATCTGATAGCCAGAATCAATTTACTATTGCACTTCGTCAGAAAATGAAGTAATATTGACTCAAATAAATTTCGTCAGACTTTCTTCCGTTTAACAATTCCTAGTTCTTTTCAATTCTTCATCTTCTAAGGAAGAACTTCTTTTAGATTATAGATAACTGCAGTACAAAATCTGTTCCTCTTCGTTTTGTTTTTTAAAAGTTCTCCATGATCGAAAAAAATTAGTAAACTGACAAAACTCTACAGAATATTATATTTTAAAATAAAAAAAAAATAAATAAATTTGATCATTCCAACGTTAATAATGCCTTTAGGTTTTTGATTCATTCAATGCATTTTTAAGTCCTTCTTTGAAGAAGTTTGTTATACAAAGACAAATTTTTTAAACGCGTTATCGGTCCAAGAAATTAGATATTTGTCTTATTCCTAATCTATTGTCTTATAAAGGCTTTCCTGCTTACACCACTGAACCGATTTTGACAAAAAAACAAAAAAAAAAAAAATTGATAGGTATTCTTCGTATGATGTTTACAATCTCAATTTTATCAAAATTGGTTTAGTGGTTTAGTTAAGAATAGGTGTTAAATAAAACCGCTTTCCAACAACAACAACACACAGCCGTTGATGTTGTGAATGCAGTAGAATGGGAGAGTATAGAGGTTTATAAGCCTCTCTCTTCTGTTCTATTGCTATACGCTCTTTGGGTGTAAGAAGCCGTGTTATAGATTTTTCGCAAAGAACACTGTTTATAAAGAAGTTATTGTGTTAGCACTTTAAAAAACAAATGCTTTTTCTAGAATGCGGTCGATTGTGTTGGTCTATTAACTCAAATTCATCGGAAGGGGCCTCGCTCAATGTAAAAAACGTTTTCACGTTATAACGGTCAACCAAAATCTTTTTTAACATCAAGGAGTCTTGTATTACTTGACTCCAAAAAGATTTATCTTTCTTAATTATCGACTCTTTCTCTTCATCTTCATTCCATGTAACTGCCATTGTTGATATCCCTGCAAATGATATTCCTTGTGTCTCTTTGGCTTCCAAACATTTTGTTTATCTTTATCCTTATATGCGAATAACCAACATGGTTTACAATATCTCTTTTGAAGGAATAGAGAGTAGGGTAGGTAGTAGAGAATAGTACGTTCTAGTTTTACGCCAGGCTTGGAAACAATATAATAATATTTTTCTAAGAAAGATATACAGTCGATCACAAACCGTTTCATTTGATCCTTTTAAGTAATCCTTATCAGTTACATATTTAAATTTTTCCACATCAGAAATTGAATCACTTTGAGTTTTGATCGGACTTGATTGCGGTTGATCTAAATCAATACATTCACTGCTGTCGGGTTCTGCAATAGTGCCAAATTTAGTCACGTCATTTTTTGCATTTCCGCCGCAGTGTTCATTTAATTCTTCATCACTAAAATCTTCATTCTTAAAGTACTTACTTATTTTAGGCAACTTTTTATTTTATTCTAAATGTTTTAATAATAAATATTATGATGTGCTCACAGGCCCATTCCAGATGAGGACCGTGGTATTTTGCCGTCATGCCACCCTATTGTTACCCCTCTGCTTATGTAGTATATACACATATTAAAATGATCGATTGTTCTATGTCTGACTGTCTGTTTCTATGCAAACTAGTCACTAAATTGTTGTCACTAAATTGTTGTTTATGGATTATACTTATAATGGTTATACAATACACATGCATCCGATTATCATAAAGTTTTTCAAAAAAGAACTCTTTTAAATCATAATTAATCCAAAATCCTGATGTCCAACCATGAAGATTTGATTTATTTATGTAGTGACTATATAAACGAAATATAACCTTATCTTTTATTGTTATTACAGGCTACAGTTCGAATGCATTGAGTATCAAACATGATCCGCACACACAATTACGACAACCAGGTAAGTGACTTAACTAGTACTAAGTACAGTAAGCACTCATTTTCCTCTTCCTATTTGTATTCATTTTTGTACATTTTTTTGTATAAAAATTTGCTTATTTTGGTTTTTGTTATTTAAAGTATTTAAAAGCGTTTCACTTGATATTGTTTTTTTGATTTTGTTGTTTTTGAACGAAAGCCACGTGCCGCAGTGTTAACTCTAAACAAATGTGAGTTTAATGCTGTTTACCAACACTAATAAAATTCGTCATTGAAAAATGTTTGAATGTTTTTGCCAACGATGACGAGTGGCTCGGGGCTTGGGCTTGAGTGCCACTCGAGTAGAAACAAATATACCCACTTCATCGCAATGCGTAACCATTTATTTCATCGTTCCTCCACTTGGTTTTTCTTTATGTTTTTCATCATGAACGGTGACTGCGACGGCGACACTGGCGGCGTCAAACTTTTTATAGTTGCTCGCAAATAGGGACGGACGTGATGTGGTACTTCATAGACAATAAGTTGGATGGCGACGGCATTGACACACAAAACACGATTTTACTTAAAAATCCGAGAACAAAAAACTAAGCAGACTTGAGAAAAACAAAAAAAAAAAGTGGAAAATATACTGTCGCAAATCAAACCTAAATACGCTACTTGAAAGAATGAACACTACTTCAGCAAGACTAGCAATGGAGAAGAGAAAAAATGTCTAAAAAAATACAAAAAATGTTAAATTCAATTGAAATGAAAATGGTAACAAAGCCATGGACGAAGTGAAGTGAAATGAAAGCAAATGAAATGAAATGAAACAATTGGAATGCCATAAAGGATTCTCAATTAGAGCAGCCACAGGACGAAAGACAGACCAACAGACAGACGGACAGTTGACTTAATGGGAATACTCATACGAATGAGTCTGTGTGCTTTCAGCCTGTCAAAATTGACGGCCACGAATGTTGAAACATTGAGAATTGAATGGATTCTGCGTCAACGACTCAACAAATATGACGCGTGGCATAAATACTTATATTTTCACTATTCGTCCTCGCATGATGATGGAAGGAAGTGTAGGCCGAGCGTTTTTTAGGTATTAAACTGTTGTTTAAATCCCTGTGAACAATGACTTCAATAATATTGTAGTACAACAACTCACTGGATGGAGAGAAAGCAAAAATCGAAGAAATGCAGGAATCCTTGTTTATCCATGCGACAATTTTAACGAAAACAATGGCAACATAATGTAGATGACGACTACGTGGAGGACGAGAACGAGTACAATGACTATGGCTATGACGATGATGATGACGATGACGTCGCAACGGAAACAACTGCCTTTGGGACAATGGACTCGAAAGGACTCGCGCATTCGCATATCAGGCGAATTATGGACAATTGCGTTTGAATGAATAAATGAACAAATGAATGAATTGGGAATGGAGAATGAAAAAAAAGAACCCGCTCGGTGACACAGAGAGCAATTGCAATCAGCAATTGTATCTTTTGTATAAAATTCGGCGGGGGAGGCGACCTTCTTTATACTTATAGATATTCATACGTACATACATACCAAAAATATAAAATGCCTTATAATATGCAGTAATGCTCAACTCGAGCAATTGTAATGGATATAAACCCACACACAGATGCAAGAAAGGACTCGTTAGCGTGATTTTGAGTGCAGACCAAAAGTGCACTTGACAAATGCACAAAATGCGCTAAGTATGGTAAAAATATAAAATATTTTTATTTAAAAATCTCCCTCAAGTGTTGATTTGGAAATACATTTGCGTATTGCGGAAACAGTCGTAGATGCTTTAGCGGATATACGAGTACTATGTACATTATTTGAGGATGCAGTGTTGCAAATGAAGTGTTGCCACTGTTGGGTTCCTCTTCTCGGACACCAACCATTGTTAAGAAAACCATCCACCACTTGAGTGCTATGAATGGATATTTGAGCTTAGAAACTGCAGAACGGAAAAAGTTTTTGGTATGTTAAAAGTTTAGTATTTTAAGTATGTGAAAGGTTTCCGGATATTTTCAAGGGATTCTTGTTTTACCTTCTCTTTTTAGAAATAATGGAAAGAAATAATATAAATATCATAGAATTATGGTACATTAATCAAGACTGATGATTGCAGGATTTATAAGTACGAGTCAATTGTATGGAGTTTTAGGAAATCGTTGAAAAATCTTACAAATACAATAAAATGTTGTGTGATTGTTTCCATGACAACTATAAGAATTTGTTTGTTACTTTGAGTCTCAAATTCTAAAGTACTTTGCATACTCACTTATAATTGTGAAATTGAGTATATGTGAACTCTCTTATTAATCACAAAATTAAACATTTGCCGAATAATCGAAGAAATATTCAGAAGGTTTCAAAATTTCAAAAACAATTCTAACGTTATTCTGGGATAAGTCTACTTATGATAAAGTGGCAAAATATTCTGACCACAAATCACATATCAACTGTCAAATTGAAAGTCACTAGAAATAGTGTTGCCAAACACAAACCTTTAACACAACATATACAGCCATGTGCCAGAAATCTCTGTCAACCCCATATCAACATAATTACAATTATCTGGTGCCAGAAATCTCGTTCGATGGTTGTGAAATCTCTGCCGTTTATAAATACGGTTTGGTTAAATTGACTCTATTTGAAGTTATAAAAATAAAAAAGTACCAACAACTGTAGCTTATTGTTTTCCTCGCTAATCTGCATTTAAAGAATTCAATATTTTATTTGTTTTAAGTATAAATTTGCATTTTAGACGTCTAGGTTTGAAAAATGCAATCTCCGCGTTTTCTATCACAAATATAGATAAATTGAAATCAATCGGCTTAAAAACCGTCTTCGATTTCTGGCACACACATGATAACCTTAATTATAAAGAAGCTTGATATAGCATAATATTTATTATAATTCTTACACAACTAATCGATCAAGTAGTTAGTAGTCTACTAAAGCAACTTTATTTTTATATTCTGCACCTTAATATGAATAAAAAGTATTTAACAAAAAGGATGATCAGTAGACAAGTCAAACTAGGCATGTTAATTCATATGTTGCCTGCCTACAATACGTGGATCGTTCAATAAGTCCTTCGAAAATCCCAGACAGGGCGCTCGTAGCTTCCAGAACAATTCTTTTTAGTAAATGTTGTCCATCTCTTATTAGTTGTTGAAATGTTAATAATATCGAACAGAGGGTTTCATTTTTATTGTCAATTGAAGCAACAAACTATTATGAATTTAAAAAAAGGGAAAAGGTGAATTTCGTGTGTTGTTCAAGCATTATTTTTCGAGTAAAAGACTCATCACCGAAACCAAAGAAAGGTTTGATATTTACTGTGGGGACTCTGCACCATCAATTTCAATGCTTAAGAAGAAGTTCTGTAAGTGCGGTATTACACTTATGTGCGTGCAGACAGAATTCTCTCTTGAAATTTTTGTTTGTTGGTAAAGTGAAGTGCGTGGGTCGGTGAGTCGCTGCCGATGTTTTTCATTGTTTTCTTTCGCGTCTTTTCGGAAGGTGACAAAACTTGCTTGTCTGCATGCACATAAATGTAATAGCTAGCTATCCAGCACAAAGAAGAGGCGACGATCAGCTGCTTTGCTCTACACATCAATGTAATACGGGTCTAAGGTGGATGGGGCTGTAGACATTTTAACTGAGCGGTTATTCTACATGAATATTTGAATATGAAACTCGGCGTGTGGCTACTTTAAAAGAATGTTTCCCAATGTTCAAACGCAATCCGAACATGGATCCATCAAAATACACTAAAGACCAAGTCAACAGTAAAAGCAGTGGACTTATCCGGGTAAATGTGCACCAAAGAAGTCAAAGGTTGGTCTGTCGACCAAAAAGGTTATGGCGATGCCATTCCCATTTCTGATTACCTTGAAAAGGGTAAAATATCACCTGCGAATATTATTCAGAGCTGTTGGACAGATTCGACATTGATTTGAAATAAAAAAGACCCCATTTGGTGAAGAAAAAATATTATAGTATATATACCTCATCCAGCTTATTCTCCAGATTTAATCTCCAACTATTTCCTATTTCCATACCTGAAGCCATTCATCGGCGGCAAGAGAATGGGATCGAAAAGGTCATCACTGAAGCAAACACCTTATGTAAAGACCTTGAGATAACCTATTATTTGAAAGTGATGTAAAATTCGGAAAAAAGATAGAAAAAGTGTGACTAAGAAATAAAAAGTTAATTATTAAACGATCCACGTATAAGAGCTAAAAAGCTGAAATTTGGTATTTAGACTGCTTTAGTTTAAGAGTGGATGTAATGTGTGGTACACAAACTGAAGTCGAATCTTCTGAAATGAAATTTTTGGAAATCTAAAAATGCTTATCATTTAGTAATTGTGAAGTATTATTATTTTTAATTATTGTATGAGGTTGAGAGAAATCTCTTTCGAGCTATAGCCACCGCCGTGTCTACGTGTGTGGTATCTCCACTAAACCTCCCTTCTGGGCCTACTCCGGAATTGCTTTATGTATTTCTTCAGAGTAGGCATCCTTTGGGCATTCTTCCATTGCCCTTAGAAGTCATTCGTCTGGCCACCTATGTCTATGTTCACCATAATAATGAAGTATACAAAATTTGATATATGTATTATCTCAATATACAGGAATTCTACAAAAAATAATGAACCACAATTCCTACTCCATCTTAGTGCAACTCAATAACAAAGAGTTGCAACATCATATTTCTCTGCATGGAAAATAATAAAGTTAAGAAAATTTGGTACCGAATAATCATGTCTCCTTGTTAGGTATAGATAGTCCGGTAGTCTTCTTGCCTGGCTCTATAGCTGCGTTCCTTCTGTACACTGTCGCCTCATAATAAACATTGGACTCTTATGCATAATGACTATTATATACATGTAGTAACTTCAAGATTATTTAAATAAAAACCAAAACAAATAGTTAAAATTCGAAATCACCCCTCGTTTCAATTATTCCATGTTTTTATTATTCTTAAGCTCATTATCTTTTGCATAAACTCTTAACCCATAGTTAATATATGTATGTATGTATTTATTATATATATTTTATTGTATTTTGCAGATCCATATCAAATGTTCGGACCAACAAGCAGCAGATTGGCTAGCTCAGGTGAGTGGGATTGCAACCACCCTCTAAGTGACTGCATAAATTTTGAAATTTGAATTAAAGTTGCTTAAAATCAGAAAAGCATAAAGATACAGGTGTTTAGATAAAGCATGCTAGCATGGAGATGGAGGTGCTTCAGTCAAGCTGGGCTGACACTTGAAATGTGTCAAAAGTGGCGCATGGCACGTGGCCCAAACGAAAATGTCAAAAAGTCAATATATAAAACACAAAATATTCAGTTTATTGTTGTAACCCCAGACCGAAAAATTTGAAAATGTTTCAAAGTGTATTTCATTATCATATCAATTTCGTGTTTGAAGTTTTTAATGCAGACAGGCAGCCAAACTGTTTGACAGACAGACACGAGCCTGAGACAATAAAGCGAGTTAAGAGTGCGTGAACAGATTTTAATCGTTGAATCAGGACTTGGCAGGCGAAAGAGCGAAAGCAAGTTTTCATTTTATTAGTCATTTGCCGTCGGTATTTTTATTATATGTATTATATATTAAATGAATCAAGAACGAGTTTTCTATTCGCCCTCTTTTTTAAACCTTCTCGAAAGGTGTATCTGACCGAATCCATTTCGAAATTTACTTTGTCTGGCGTGTGCCAAAACTGGGTGTGTCTGAAGTTAATGTAAAGGTGATATTTCTTTTTTGTTTTATGCCCTTTTTAGAATTCAGTCTTTGTATTCATATGTAGAAATATAATTTTGGTTTGTAATGGGCACGTGATTCGTGCGCTTAACTTATTGTTTTTTTGTTATAAACTTTTAAATCTTTCACACCAAAAGGGTTTAAATGTTTCTGTTTACCGTTTTTTTTTGTCTTGCATTCCAAAAAGGGTTGACAGCTACATGCGATTCTGGTCGTCATCATCAATTATAGTCTAGCTTCTAATTCATTTCAAAGTTCATTAAAAATTCATAACGTTACGAACATTCCTAGTGTAGGCAAAAGTAGGCGTATCTTTTTTATATATTGATAAATTATGAGATGTTAACACTTTGGGAAAGTTACAAATCAAAGTTTCTCTATCTTTTCGGCATTATCAATAACGAAAAAATTTGTAAACTCTTTCATAGTTTTGTATTTAAAATATTTCTTCCTTGCAATTCTTTGGCTAAGTAGATAAATCTTTTAAAAATGATTATTGCTTAAAAGTGCTTCTGAATAACAGATAAAGTTGATAGTTTCCATGAGCAGGCAGTTTGAGTAAAACTTAAGTTAATGGTGATTCCAATTGGGGGTTTTTTCGAGTCGGTCCAATCATGCGATTTCCCTTAAAGAATCCCAACAATTCAAACAAGATGAACCAACAAGCGGGCCTGACAGGTTGCGAAGGATTTTTATTTTTTATGCTCTTCACGGGAGTGAATAGTAATATAAGTTTGTAATGAAGTTTGTTACACACGGAAGGAGACATCACAGACCACATAAAGTATATATATTTGTGATCAGCTCGATGAGACGAGTTGATTTAGCCATGCCCGTATGTATGCATGCAAACTAGTCCCTCAGTTTTTGAGCTAGAGAGCTGAAATTTTGCACTTACGTTTCTTTTTACCATACCCTGCTCATTTGTCGGAATTAAATGACAAACTTATAATGAGTAAAAGTACAATAAAAATACCGTGCCACTTAAACTGTGCTCATATTTGATAGTCAAACTGTGTTTTTTGTTGATAGTCAAACTGTTTTCTTTGTTGATGCTCAAACTGCAACAAAGAAAATATAGGAATGTTGCATGCAATTCGGAGGATCGTGAAGAGTATTACATCTTTGGCATAGCCAATGATACTATAACAATTCTTTCGGTATAAAAGCTAAATAGAATAAATTAATCTTCATTTATTCAAGATAATTTAAAGTAACATCAGTTCTAGAGAGATAATAAAAAATACAAATTTTTAAGAGAGAGGAATAACAATTTCGGTGCCAACATACTCCCCGCCTTGGAAGCTCCTTTCAACCCAATCCTGCCTATTCCGTCTCGATAGACAAAGGGCAGATTTTATGAATGCCTCTTTTTGAAAGTCCTGACTTGGTCTTCAGCGTCACTACTCTGTAACACTCTTCCCAACACTCTTCGCTGCACAGTTACTATTCTTTTATAGCGGTTCACCATATACAATATAAGAATGCCGGCAATAAATTTAGAGGCCTCCCTACTAGGAAATGTTCCGGTGATAGTGTTTCTGGAATCTAGATCATTGGCATCTAGGGTTAATATGACTTAGACTGTGCATTTCTGCATTTCAGGTTGTTTTAATTTTGAGGTATATATGTAGATGAAATAGAGAACCGTAAATTGATACCATATAGTTTATTTTCGAAAGATCAGTATAATGAGGGAAGTTGATTGAACCATACTTGTCAGTCTGAACTCGCTCGTATTTCCTAAATTAAAGACCTAATATTTTTCTCCCATTTATATTTATGTAAATACATTTATTTAGCCAATTTTCTGAGTATACGAGGCGTGTTTTGACTACTTAGTTTAGATTTAGAATGTTAGTAAAAATAAAATAATTGTAAAAATTTATATACACATATTTATGAATCAGGATATATGACGTGGAAACAATGTACTCAGCGGTGAGATCAAAACTTTCCTTATGTGAATCCTGACATTTTTTTGTTGTGTGTTTGGTTTGTGCTTGGATGTCTATTTGCTCTGAGCTCAAGCTGAGCCCTTCCATGGGCTTAAGTTGCGCAATTATGGACATACCTCTAATATACACGTACCATATTTTAGCCTCCATGATCGGCAACTATAAATCTTAGACACCATGTAAAGAAATTCGTGAAATCCCATTTAAACCTTTAATTTTCAGAACATTGACAAAGAACTTCAAAGATTCTTGATTTTACTTAACTTATATATTTTTTTAAGATTTTACGTCAGGAGAAGAAATTGTTTTTTTTTACGAGATGACTTTATTCAATTAAATAGTGGAACAACCTAATTTATCAATTTTTCTTAATTGAAAGTAACATTTTCAAAGAAACAATTTCATCTTAAAAATAAATTTAAAAAAATTCTTAATGGCTCACAAAACTTAACCTCTCATGTAGAATGAAATACTTACTTTAAAAATGGAAAATTTGAACGATTTTCTTAGGAAAAAGCTTTCGAGACTAAAATACACACGAATAAAAATCAATATTGCTGCTATTGACTGCGGCTCAATTCGAGTTGACCCTCTTTAGTAACCTTTGTTAGAATTTTGTTGTACATACACAAGTCTACTTACATACCTATATACATATGTATGTACGTACACCCAGACTCATATACTACTATATGTTAGTATGTATGTATATGATGATTGCTTGCGAGCTCTGGGTTTCTTATTCTCTCTAAATTTTTACATTGGCGACGGAATTAGCATAAAAACTCAATCGCCCACCATTTTCCGGCGCGACATTTAAAGTATGTGAACACATACATACATATATAACAAATATGTATGATGTTAGTGTGTATATAAGAATCAAATACATATAAACATTAGCATTATGTATACTACATGGGTGTATGCGTGCTTTTATTGCGAAACAGAAAAAGGCTTAAGAAAGAATTCACACAATTTTCTTTCTCTTCAATTCACAACTACAAAACTAAATTACAATACTTAAAAAACCACAGAGATTCTCCAGCCGTCTTAGTATATGGTATATTCATACCTACACATACACACATACATTATGATTTTTCTTGCACCAATTTCTACCAGTTTCACCAGTTTGCTTTCAGCCAACTTCAAGTTGAAGCTCACTCATGTTTGCTAGCGTGCGCTTTTTCCTTTCACATTTGGCACTTTCTCCACTCTCCACTCTCTCCCGTTGCTCTATTCTATTCCGTTCAGCTCAGCTCAGACCAGCTACGTCCGTAGTTTCAATCGTTGGTGGCAAAAATGCTGTTTTTGATTAATTATGGTTTCCTTTCGACACGGAACCGCTTTGTTACCCAAGTCCGGTCTGCAAGCTGCAATAGTCCGTTTAAAATATGAATGTACGCTTGATATCGCATGGTATGGTACGGAATCATATGGTATGGTAAAATGTGGTAGTATATGGGCGTTTGTTGGCGTTATTTCGGATCATTTGAATGCGCATAAATTTGAAAGTTGCAATTTTAATGTTATACTCGTACTGTACTATTTATGCAGGTGTAAAAATTATTACAATTTTAAATGTTATAAATATAAATTATATTCTTTTAATCATGAATACAAGGTCAAAGCGAAGGAGTTTGGGATAGTGAAGAAATCATTACAACAATAGTATCACAGGTCTTTTTAAATATATATTATTTAAGGCTTAAATTTTTTCTTGAATTCGAATGCATAAATCTTTATGCCAAACTCATTTCCGGATCATAAAATTACAATTCTTTGCATGAGCTTTTTATAAGGAAGATTTTTTGCTATCGTCCTCTTTTATTGAGAAGTTGACATTGATTGACTTAAAAGTCAAAAGTTCAGTTACGCATGTTTTTCTACTTGTGAACTTTATGAAATCGAAAATACATTAATTTCTTGAAACGCCTACACTCTATATGTCACGAACTCTAAATGCTAACTATGCTCAATCCAAGGTATTGTAGTCGAGAACTCAATAGTTTCTCCCCATTTGATGATTTAATTTCATGTCTGGCCAAAGTGTTTTAACCATTTGAACTTTGAATGAATTTCATCTACATAAATTTTGATTGTTCATGCGTGTTAAAATATTTACAAAAATTATTATATTTTGTATAATATTTTATATGTGTATGGATTGAATTCTAGTTGGAGCAAGCCTAGAAAGCTAAAGTCATTTCAAATACAATAGTTAAAGGCAGCATAAATCGCTTAATCATTTGGCAATTAAGCCCAAAAAATCGAATCTGTTGCCTGTCAGCAAAAGGACAAAGCCAAAACAACAAAAAGAAAATTGAAATCCCTCTAGGAAAACTTCGTAATCCGTCGTTGTATAAAGAAAGGCAAAGAATTTTCACGGTTGAGCAAAAGGGCACGCACAGTGGGTGACTAGACGGGTTCTGTTTGTGTATATCTGTGAGAATATGAGTCTATGTGTGTGTGTGATGTAGGCGATTATAGAACTTTTACTAAGCTGAGGGTTGAAATTGTATCTGCACACTAGGGTGGAGGTGAGTTTTTTGTTTGATGAAGTCGAAGGCAAAGTCATTTAAAAAGCAAGAAAATGAAGAAAGCAAATTCATCAGTTATTCATTCATGTGTGTGAACGTCATGAATATTGCGTTAATTGCAAATCATGGTTAAGTAAGTGTGTTCTATATTTATGTTTGTGTAAATAGCATGATGATGATAATGACGTCGTTATCAACAAAATGACAATGAAGGTGATAGAATAAAGGGATAAAGGGATAGTAGTGATGACTACAGTTCAGTGTTGATGATGACGAAAGAACATACAATAAAAGACACAATGGAAAGACTTTTGTTGTCTGGGCGTTTTTGGCCAAAACAATTGACACGCTATTAAGTCAAAACAATTACCACACATCGCTCTTTGTTTCATGCGAAGTGTTTCAGTTGCCCTTTTAATAGAGTCCTTTAACCCTTCTACTATTCAGAGTTGGTTGATTACTCGATCTTCATACCATTCAAATTCATTGAGGTGTCGAAGAATATGAAAGGCTTATGAATGCACTAAAAAATGCCATGCTAATGTTGTACATCCTGTTGCTACAATTGCTAAGTATGAGAAAACTATGAAAAAGAAAATGAGAAAGTGAAAAAAAATGGAAAACTTTTTTGTTCTGTCAAAAGCGGAAAATAATTTAGCAATGGCAAACGCATGTCCTAATATTTTAATTACCACTCGACGCTTTTGCAAAACGTGGGACATGCAAATCTCAAAACCCAGCCCTCAATGGTTTGGTTTGGTTTCGTTCCCTTCCCTGGGATCTGGGTGGTGTAGTGCACCATGCGCCCCCACATCATGTTTTGGCGCATACAATTCACGCGCAGGCCGACGGCCATTTTGTTTTTTCGTGTTTTTAACGTTTCCGTCGCCAACGCCATTTTGCCTTTGCCTTTCGTTTGTCTTGACTTTGTCTTTGAGTTAAGTAACTTGGCTTCGGTTGCGCTTTCGCTTAACTTTGGCGGCTCACAAAGTGTTTGTCGTCATTTGCATTTATGTACATTTGACTCTCATACTTGGAATAGAATTTTCCTTACTTTTAGCCAACCTAAGTAGCTCAGTAACTATTAGCAAGCACATAGTACTATATGGAACTACTTATATGTTATATTGCAGTTGTTAACTACAAACTGCTGCTACTGTTGCCACTTTTTGCCGTTTTAACTTAATTTAGTCAATGATGAAGGAGGACGGTATTTTCAGTTAAGTTGAGTTTGTCGGTTCTTGGCGGTGGCGCCCTCACAAAAATGTTAATTTAATAAAAAATCCGGAAATAATTAGTTGCTTTTAATCTTGCTTTGATGTTGTTGTACCACTATTCTACTCATGTTTTTTGCTTGTGGTTTGTGTTGCTGTTTTGAAGTTTCTTTTAGCAATTTTTCATATTTTTTTATATCCAAACCAAAGAAAAAAACTAACAATTTTTGCAGTTTTGCATAAAATGTAATTAATTAAGTCTCGTGCAAGAGTTTTCCACTTCACTCAGTAATTAAGAGCAAGTTTTTCTTTACTTATATATTTAGTTTCATTGGAATTTTTTCCTTTTTGAGAAAATTATGTCTTTAGTCACTTTACAAAATGCTAATTATTGTATTTCATTTTGTGTAGGCTTTTGAAAGGAATACATAAATTGTTTAGTCTTAAAATTACAGATTACATTGAAAAACTACAATAAATATTCGTGAGCATAAGAAACTAACATGTTGGATACATTTGACTCAAATATGCAACGTTTGTTTTATGAAACAAGATTCGAAAGCGCAAATAAGTACTCGACTCCTCATTTACGAGACATTGTACAATTCAAATTACTAGCGTTTATTATATATACTTACTATTCCGACATAGTGAACCCGGCGTGCGATAGTGCGTTCAAATCTTCTATAAGAAACAGTATAAGTATACATGTATAGTTATAGGTTCAATGGTGTACGAGGTGTAAAAGCTGATCTTTGCAGCACCATTTAGTGGTGAGTTACAGCATAAAAACCTTCTCTATGAAAAAATACATAAATGTGCTAACTTTCATGGTGGTCGTACAAATGGTGTCCGTGTTTATTGATCTCATACTTATATGCGGACATACATTTTTATATAAAAAAATTTTATGCACCTGGCGTCACACGTTCAACCGAATCTTTCAACAACAACAATTTTAATAAGCTCATGAATAAAAACAAAAGGAATTAAAATCTATCTTTAAATGAAGATTCTGTTAACGTTCTCTTTTTGAACTCTTAGGAGTGATAGATTTCATCATGGCTCTCTTAGTAGCTGATAATATTTCTGTAATTATCACTTTGTGCACTGCCATCTGTTTTGCTTATTCATATTGTATTTGCTACAGCCGGTCTAACGGGTAACTTTTTTGAGTTGGCAGATATACTCACTTGAGTCTAGCAGTCCTATATTGTGATAACTTTCGTCTACCAAAGATATTCGGATTTCATTTTTCTCATCGGATATTAAAAATCTAGATGAATTTTAGTTTACGTAAATTAAATGCTAAGGAGCATCAACTAATTTTTGAAAAATCTTGGGTGGATTCAATGTTATACTAAGATTTACAGTTGCATTCCATAAGTTGATGCTCATATTAGTGATGTAGGTTACATAAAGTTAGGTTATACAGGCCGCTCGCAATTGTTCGAGAGTTCACCCAGAAGCCTCAAGGCACATTGTGATGCCTGATAAAACGTGAAAGGGTATGAGGATTGTGAGGGGTAATCCACTACTGTCCAAGGTTGGTCCCAGAAATCACCCTCTTCCTCTAAAACCAACCTTAGAAGTTTAAGAACAGAGCAAGGTCCTCCAAAAAACATTTTCCCAAACAACTCAACTCGAAGAACGGTTTCCCGAGAAGACGGTTTCGTATACCAAGAAGAGCAGGGCGATCACAGAGGAGGTGTTGAATGCTCTCCGGTTCCTCCTTATCTTCACAGCTACGACATAACTCATGATGTGTATCTTGCATCCTGTGTGCCATCAGCCCGATGGTGCAGTGCCCCGTCATAGCACCCATCAACGTCTGAATACATTTCTTGTTGAAGGGTATAAGCTCGGAGGTTCTCTTTGGTTAATAGCAGGGCCAGATTGTCCTAGTGATAGTACAGCCCACTTTCTGCCTGCTATGTCTCTGGTTTTCACTTTCAGGCATGAGGATATCCTGCATATCGGCAACTGATTGAGATTAGTGACGTAACGAACAAGTTTTTTTTTTAGAGCAGAAGCTTGTTACTCAGAGAATTAATTTCTTTGAAAACCACTTTCTTCTCTAATGACACTTTACGATTTTACTTCTTCTTGATTTTCTATTATAATATTTCGAATTAAGTATTCATTTTGAGTTCTTATGGCTTATAAATTTTTGATTCTATTCTCTAATTTCAATACAAATTCTCACAAAGAAATCTGGATTGGCTTTAGAAAGGGTTGTTCAAAAAGGTGACTAAAATTGAAAATTAACTTTTCTTTTGCAAGCGAATTGTTTGAGAAGGGATTCTCTTATTTGATTGATTTTTCTTTTGTTGTATTCGTTTTTGTTTCAAAAGAAAATTGATTTAATATTGCCGCACAAAAAATTAACAAAAAATATATTTTTCACAAAAGAAGACTTGGTTGATACGTACATGTCAACATATGTTATGGATAGAATCGATATCCGACTGATTTCTACAGTTTACAAATTACTTTATTAGGTTAGTTTAAGTGGCAGCCCTCAGACGAGAGCCTCGCTTAGGCACAACAAAGAGAGTATGGCCCAATATTACTGTATTAGTTGACTTAACATATATTGTATGTACAATATATAGACTAATATCGAAAAAATCTGGATTTTTGACTTGCTTAATGGTTCATGAAAAACGTTTTCACGCAAAAACTATTACGGTAGTGTAGCGGTACTACCTGCCCCTATTTTTTTTTTAAAAACTCTTGCTTTCTCAAAAAGACTCACTTCCTATCCCCTATGTCAAATGTATATATATATATAATATGCATATATGCATATTTCATTTAATTTTTTTTAATTATAAAAAACCCATTAGTTTTTTTCAAACTATTTGTAAATAAAATATACTTACTCATACTTATGAATATAAAATACTTTGAAACTAAATTGGCAATTGTGGTTTTTTAAAGAGACTGATTCGTATTGTACAATATATGATGAAAATGATTACTTTAAAGATTGAAAATATAAAATTTAGTTGTTTATTTTTTATGAGAAAACTTGCTCTTTGGTCACTTTACTGAACTTAGCTATAAATCCAACACATTATACGATACACACTGCTGGTAATAATAAGAATAACAAGAACAGCAATAACTACATAATGTATAATGAAATACATGAAGGAAACATAAATAAAAATGTCCATGTACGATGGCCCTGTCCTTAGCAATTTCCCTGGCATTGTCCCCTACCCTGTCTTAGTCATGTCGGAAATGCTTTATTGCGCGTTTGCATGCTAAGAAATGTTTAACTTGGCTAAGAGCTAATTTTAGTCAAATTCTACAAACAAAAATAAGAAAATCAACAAAAAAAAAAAAAAAAAGAAAGCGAAAAACCAGAAATGTAGAAAAGAAATACAAAATTATTATAATCAAGTAACATAAGAAGATGAATGTACGAGTAGGATATGCTTTTTTGATGGACATTACAAGACCATGGAATTAATGTTTTTATTTAGCATAGCAGGGACCCGAAAATCACAAACCATGAAAGTTGTTTTGCACTAATAGATTTCTCAAAAAGTTATTGTAATTTTGGTATTAAATTTCTCTTTATTTCTATGTTCTATTCTCAACAGGTTCGGGACAAATACAATTGTGGCAATTTTTGCTTGAATTGCTGTCGGACTCGAATAATGCCAGCTGCATTACCTGGGAGGGCACAAACGGTGAATTCAAATTGACCGATCCAGATGAGGTTGCCCGACGTTGGGGTGAACGCAAATCCAAACCAAACATGAACTACGATAAATTGAGTCGCGCTTTGAGGTAAGTAAATGACTGAGTGAATGAATGAATGAATGAATGGGGGATGACTTACTCAAGGGTTGTACAATTTGTATCTGTACTGATGAGGTTTTAATCGTCAGGCGGCGCCTTAGCACTTGTTAAAGAATTCAAGGATAATTACAATAAGCTGTGACAAATCTGATTTGACAATAAAAATCTCATCGCAAATCTCTTTCATTGTTTATAGTAGTTAAGCGATTTGTTTTGGTATCTTTATATCCTTTTGTTTTGAGTCGATTTCAAGAGCCCCTCAGAGGGTTGTTAGTTGTTCACTTTACTTTCATGTTACTAATGAGCCTCATTTGCTACACTTTGAAACCAACAAAAAAAGAAAACACAAATAATTAGCAATGAAAGTCTGAAATCTGAAAGCTTCAAAGGCAATTCTGGAGAAATGCGAACATGTGTGGAATTCAATGATTGTTCCTAAATCATCAGTCATCATCATGATTAGTTCGATTGATTTTATTTGGAAAAAAAATCTATGAAAAAATCATATAAAAATCACCCAAATTCTTTTCCTAATTGTTTACGTTCAAAGATTATTACGTATTAAACTACTTATATACATTATATACTCGTATAATAGTAGTCTGTGGGCGTATGTCATTGTACAACTTTTCTCATTCACCATAAACTTACCCATTCTCTTCTTGCTCCACATGTCACAAATGTGATAATAAATTGTTTTTGTTGTACAAATCAAATCAAATGAAATAAGAATTTATGTATGTATATCTCCTGTCGTCCTGTCGTTCTGTTTTAGCTCTTCATCACTCATTCCCTTTATTCCTCATGCCATGATTCTGAAACAAAATTTGTCTTTCTACTGCCATCCAATGCCAAAATGTAATCAAAAATCCAATAAAAATGTGGCATGTTTGCTTTGTAAAGCAATTTTGCAAAATGAAATGGAAAAATGTTTGAATTTTGTGTCCGTTAAATCTAATTGGAAATTTGTTTATGGTAGTCGTTTCTTTTAGATATTGGTAGTCTGTTTGCCTTCAAGGGCGGACGAATATGAGAGAAGGGCGTGCTATGTAAGACGGGTGGTCCGTATGAATGTTGCATGTTGCGCAAACAAGGTCAAATGTTTATAGATTGAAAAATATTTAACACATTTAGTGATTTCATGATTGATGTACCAGAGTGGGGTGTTCTTAGATAAGAAAATAGGCAAAAACATCGATAACAATTATGAGCGCAATGTGAAATTTAAAATATTTATGAAAATTAAATTGTAAATGAATCAAGGCATAGTGAAGACTCAGACGGTGGTAAACTGGTAGTAGTAACTGAATTTGGTAAGCTATAAATAACCAAGTGAGCTCTAATTGCTATCTAATGAAGTCATTCAAAATCAATACTAATTTAAATACAATTACTGAGACTAGTTTACAACTTATGTTAGTTTTATATGTCAATTGTATAAGAACATTTGCAAGTTTAGAGTTCATTATTCATCCCAATTGTCTTTCTGTTTTGTCACTCATAACACAATTTCGAATACCAGTGTTTCACCTAGACTTCATCAGTATAGTTATATCTCATCCAAAATTCTGGTATTTATTAAGAACTAAAAGGCACGTTTTGGATAATAAGTCTGCAGCTATGTTGGTTCTAGGTAATCATTTTGGTGTCTGGTCTCACAATGATGTATCATATACATTACTTAGCCTCTAGAGTTTATTTTGCGAGAACTGTGAGACCTGTTTCCATACCTTAGCATTTTTTACTTGCTTGCAATATTGGTGTGTGATTAATCTTGAGCTCTGTAAACAGATAAGGATTTTAGTTTCTATCTTTCAAATTATGGAACATAAAATAAGCTACAAAAGGCTTTCAATATAGTCATCATAATCTTGCAAATAATAAAATCGAATACAAGCCGTTTCTGTTTGTCTGTGACATTGTGCAAGCTAATCTCAGAAATGGCTTAACAGATTTGAATGCGATTTTAACTGATGTATTGTAGCTTTGAGTAACATTTACTTTTTGTTTCATTTTAACCGGTTCACAAACAAAAAGTTTTTATAAAAATATGAATAGGAAAAATATGTTGTTTTTGTTATAATTTTGCAAAACCACGCACAAAGATTTTCGTTGTTGAATTTTTTTCTCTCATTTACTAATAACTGAGAACGCCCAAGAGTATTGAGCTCTTCGTTATTTTCTTTCTGCAAATATCGCCAAGAGATAGAAGGCGATCTACATAGAAGACAGGTAAACGTTTGCCCAGGTCAACTAAGTAGTATAAAATGATGTTACGATTTTGTGGTTTTTCATATCTCTATTGGTACAAAAGTTAAATTTCCTTTATCTGTTGTTGAAGGTACACTTCGTCATTGCGGCCGCAAGTGGGCATATTGTGATAAAACCCGTAATTACAGTACCTACCAGATTCTGGTATTTATCAGGACTTCCAAGATCCTCTTCGGAGACAAACCTGCATTGCAACTGGTCCAGATTAGGCCCTCGCAGTGACATAACTCGTGCTCTAAAGAGTTAAGACACTCTAGCATTCATGATGCGATTTGCCATCCAGCCATTGTTGTAGTTTGGATTTCGTCGAACAAACATTTCACAATATTACATATATTCACAATACAATATTCACAAAGTTTTTAATTCGTAATTGAGGCTTTTTTTCTCTAGAATATTTTTAACTTGTGAATATCTGAATAATCTTGTAAAATTTCTAAAACACGACAAAATTTCTTCTTTAAAATTGAAATCCGAGTTATCAAGATTTAAAATTTTCCAACTTTCCTTAAAACTTTAAGATAACAAATTGAATTCACTGAGTATAAAATGATGTTTCTTCTCCTTGTTTCTGCTGTCCATGGATACGAAAAATGTTAAATATCATAAAACAAAAAGTTAAATATCAAATTGAATCGAAAAAACCCTTGAATGCTGATGAATTTATAGCAAAATGAATGGAATCAATGAATGGGTGCATGGTGGGTGCCTGGTATATTCGTTGGGTATTTGGTTGGTGGCGTCAATGATTGTCTACGGGCGAGCAACTTCCGCTCGCAATGAATGAATGAATAAAATCGGATGACATGAATGCACCAGAGCGCAACAAAAAAAAAAAAAAAACAAAATAAAAAAAGGAATAAATGAATTGAATACAAAAAAAACAAAGGGAAAACAAAATAGAGAAGTAAACAATTTTTTCCAATAAAATTGGCATCATTTTTATACTTTTCCTTTTTTCTGTGCTGTCACACAAAGCACAAAGGCTCATTGTTTGCTTTGTAAAATTTTCAGAGATGCCTAATTAATAAAATCATTAAAAAAAAATATTGAAAATTTAAATGTTATTTTATTTAATTTCTATTTTGTTATTGAAATTATGCAATCCTTGTTCTGTCTACTGTCTAAATAGGTAAAAGGAATATTCAATTTCTATACAATTCATAGACATTTATAGGCTTTGATTACAATTATCTATGTGTATTATTAAAGATGTAATATGATAGAAAAACACTGTTCTAGATCATCAATCAAGTCACCTTCTTAGAAACCCTCAAAACCAATATTGTTGCTAACGATCAGAATTTTGTATGCATTCTTTCCGTGTATTTTTCATCATATGACTCATTGTGGTTGATTTGATTTTAATCCACGATATTCTTATGTTGTACCCTAGTCTTAAATGTATCTATTACTTATCTGTTATGGGGAAGAAACTCTATCTCTACAACTTTGAATAGTTCAGATAACTCAACCAAGTACCATAATATACGAAAGAACGAGGCATAGGTATACTCATATTCTTGAAACTGTCAAAATATTGTATTTACAATAAATAATGCAATCAAGATGAAAATGTTAGTGTGATAAATAAATGCAAACAATACAGGACAATTGGAGATAAAAATAGGAAAGATGAAAAGGATTAAAGTAAACCATTTAGTGGCGCACTCAAGTGTCAAGCAGCCAGGGTGTGGCTTGGGGTGTTTGAATGGTCGATAAAGACTCTCCCCACACTCATAGATAAACAAACCAAATGAAGCATTAAAACACTTGTCCTTGCTTGTTCAAACAAGGATAATATTATATTGTATGTCTGCTTTAGAGTGATAGAGAGAGAGAGATAGAGAGTGACTGAGTGAGGATGAAAGGAAAAGTGTCGAGAGTAAGTAAGTTAGATCACTCATTTACGTAGTAGACACACTGAAAGTGAAGCATACTTTTAGGTCGAATTTCTGTTTTCAAAATGTAAAAGCAAACAACAAGGATGCAATGAGAGATGATGATAATGGCACACACAACTGAGAGTGTTAAATTGAATGAAATGTGTAGCAACAAAACGAGGCACATTAGTGCTATTTTGCACACGCTCCCAAACACACCTCGAGACTCACTTGTGGTAGATATTGGGCCCAATGCAGACATTTCCGTAATCGCTGGAGCAACCGCACATCAAAAGCCATCTTCACTTCACACAATCACAATCACAGTCATTGACAATGTGAATATCCTTTTTCCCTTCATTTTTATTTTGCCACATTTACATGCATGTTGATTGTGCCACAACATATCAAAGCCATACAAAATTGGCTTAAAAAGTGTCTTATTTTTTTGTGATTTCTTTTGATTTTTACACTTGAATTGTTAGCTCAATCATTGCCAGCCAACAAGCCAGCATCGCATCCTCGCATCACCATTGTTGGCATTCCTTTTCACACTTGCAGCTTATTTACTCAGTTGTTTGCCGCTTGATTGCAAGTGACAGTTGAATGGAAACGAAAGGATGTTTTCCTTTTCCTTTATCTTTTCATTTTTTTTTTTTTGCCTTTTACAAAAACTCATACACTAAAAAGGGTTCGCAACGATTGTCATGTGTGTTGGATGTGTGTTTAGCAAATTGGCCGTTTTCTGTGCTTATTTAGTTTTGGATTCTTATCTTTGATGGTCATGTATATTTAAGTAATCAGCATCATCAAGTTGAAAGGACATATGTTTAAGAAATCTATTGAAAAAAAGGATTAAATTTATTTTATTTAGAGAAATCATTGGAAATTTCCTAATACAGAACTGTAGAATGCGAAAATGCAAAGCAAATATGGCCAATAATCAATCAACTTTTTACAAGGAATATTACACTTAGTAAGCTGGATATCACGATTTGATAGGAGCCCTCATTAGACACTATTTAAATCATTTCTAGGCGAAATGCATATTTCACTGAGTGCAAAATAGATTATATTTAGTGCGTCATGTAGATCCATTCAAACATATGGGGCCCAGGTGTGGGGACATTCATACTTCAAGAAAGTAAATTTTTTACAGAGATATTTCATCAAGCAATTCCCAGAGTGCACTCCTAACTACGTAGTTAGGCCATGGAAACAGGACTCGAAGACGAATACTTATACACAATAAACTTACACTTTAAATATATAACGATAACTTTATACGACTACAGCGGCAATAGATTACCACATATCCTGAGAAAAATATTACTGACTAAAGGAATTCTCTGACACGCTTTTCTACTGGATTATATGCAAATTTTTAGCATACACTCAAAAAACGGTTTGACCCGGAGGGCAATAAGCAGTGAAAGTCATATATACAAAGATCTAGTCTAAAGAAATGAGTGGCATATTGTAACAAAGCAGAACGCGATTGTGCACATTATGCAATGAGAAAGATGAATAAAATATACGCCACTTTCTTTACATATGTCCGGTAATTAGAGAATATAGATGTAGATACTTGGGTAAATATCAACTATCAGAGAAAGAATTTATAGATGCTTTAAACGGTGTACGCGATAATAATTGGCAAATCTATTAAATTATGTAAAAATATATAATTTTCACATTATAATTTACTTCATTTATATATTGGACCCTGAGAAAATCCATATATATTGTTTTGTTTGTATAAACATACTATATGTCAAGGCAGACGGCAAGTAGCCATGCCAATCAACATACGTTCTTTGAAAATGTCAAAAATCAATAATTGTAAGTTATAAATAATGAAAAACTTCAATAGAGAACGAATCTATCTATCTCAGTTCTATCTATCAGCTCCTTTTCTGCACATGTCCAGCTCTATTTATCTAATCTATTCCAATCAGGTATTAATAACCTTCAAAGGTCCAAATGGTTTAGTTGGAAATTGTGCCAGCCTCCACCTCGTGGAATAACAATGGACCCCCTCCAGTGTCTTAGCTGGAATCACTGTTTTTTGACTACCTACCATCCTAAAATCATTATGCCTTTGCTATAGTAATTCATTCAAACTTATAATCTTGAACAAACTAAATTATAAATAAAACTTCTTGGATTCTTGCCATTAAAATGTAATAAATTATTTTTATTCAATGGCGAAAATCACAATAAGAACAGCCAAGCTTAAAGCTGTTGAGATTTAATTGTATTCAGACGTCAAAAGGTCACAAGAAATGAAATGAATACAAATCTGTACACACACTTATGGGGGAGAAACTCCCCATAGAAATTGTATACATTTTCTGTTTCTTCGTAAATAGAATGAAGATGGAAACACTAAAATTCGCTTAATGTCAGCAAATTAACTTAAAACGCATAAAGCGAACATTATTTTGTAATTATTTACTTTTTGGTCGCTTCCCACTCACCCATTTGTACTGAATCTCTATTATTCTATATTATTTGACTTTCTCACACATCACTCTGAACCCTTAGGGTGGAGGGTGTCTACTGATGACGCCCAGTGTTTTAGTTAATTACGAAAAAGTAGACCACAGAGGATTTACTGACGATTTATGTATTGTTTACGCTTGTAACTAATGATAGTGACTCATTTTACTCCTTATCTTTCAGATATTATTACGACAAGAATATCATGACTAAGGTCCATGGTAAACGTTATGCATACAAATTCGATTTTCAAGGACTCGCAGCTGCTACACAGCCAGCTGCTAGCGATCCCACCTATAAGTACCAGAGTGATCTGTTTATGACGCCATATCATCATAGCGCCAAGCTGAGCTCCTTCATGAGTCCGCATCATGGTATGACTTCGTCATCGGGTGAGTTGTGCGCTGGACTTTCTCTCTGTATACCATAAAAAAATATTAATAAAGATTTCCTTTATCCGACGACAGCTTCAATATTCCCATCGGCTGCCTCATGGGGCAATTGGGGCAATCCGGCTACGAATCTGTATCAGCCGCACTCGATGAGCCATGTGACGCCATCACATGTTGCTCCACATTTGAGCTCCTACCCACACTATGCATGACCATCATCGTCTAGTGGTGCCTTCTAATATGAAAGCAATGCCATCGCCAGCACCAGCGGTGGATCAACAATTGCGGCTGGTGGCGGTGGCAGTAGTAGTGGGGGAGGAGGTGGCAGCGTGGGTGGAGGCACAAGTGCTAGTGGTGGCAGCAATGCATCAAGTGGTAGCGGAAATGCTAGTGGCTCATCAGCTGGTCTCCTTTGTGGCTTTAATCATAATACGGCTGCACATGGTAACTCTTCTGCTCTTTCGGTAGTAACAAATGGCTCGGCTAGTGGCACTGTTAGCGGCACCAGCAGTGCTACACCAAGTATAGGTGGAGGTGGTGGTAGTGGCAGTGGCCTTGGCGGTGGTGGCTCAAGTTTAAGCAATAACTTAAATATTGCTACAGCATCATTAACGGCAACACCGAGTCATCATCATGCCAGCACTGGTTTTGGTACCATTGGCGGTTTAAGCATGGGTATGGGCATGGGTGTTGGGGTCGGCATGGGCGTGGGTGTCGGTGGCAGCAACTCTCTCAATTCACTGGTCGTCGGCAATCGTTTGATGAACTCGAGTTTGCCGTCGCTGTTGAAATGATGCCATTTTGAAAAGTTTGGCATAACAATGTGTGCACCGCCGCCACCCATGCCCAATCCTTCATCAATATCTCCTCCACAACTCTTATCCCCGCCAGCTTCGTCGTCAATCTCCTCACCGAGTACACCACCGCCGCCTCAACAGCCGCACCCTACCACACCATCATCTACACAAATGTTTGCCTCTATGATGTCGACATTGCCTCATGCCGCCGCTGCTGCTGCTGTGGCCAATTATGGCAGTGGCCTACAACACAGACATCATCAATATCAACAGCAACAACAACAGCAGCAGCAACAACATCAGCAGCAGCAACAGCAACAACAACTCCATCAACAACAGCAGCAACAACAACATCATTTAACAATGTACAACAATAGCAACAACTCCAACTCCAATAACCACAGCAACATAAGCCAACATAAGACGCCTACAAACTATCCAACGGCAGCGGCAACCATGTACGAGTATCTCGATATGAAGAGCGAGCAACCATTTTTAATGTAACCAAAACCACCAGAAATTTAAATTTGAAAAATACAACAATTTATATTTAGTAGATATATGGTATAAGTATATCTGTATGTACTATATCTGTATATGTATGTGTGTGTGTGAAAGAGTATGAGTGGCTGTGTATGTGAGAATATAACAAAACAATAAAAGCAACCCCAAAAAGTTTTATCGAATCCAATAAAAAACAGGTGAGGTTGGATATACAAAACAAAACATAACAAAATACAATGGAAATATAATACTTAATAATAACTTTTACTGTGTATCTTTGTCTGTCCGTCCGTCCGTCCGTCCGTCAGTCAGTCAGTCAATCAGGCAGTCAGTTAATCTTTATGTATGCATGGAAGTGTGTCTTATTGTTCTTGTGTATGTGTTGAATGACTTTGTGAGTGTGTGACAGTATGAGTACCTATATTTTATTCGTTGTATCTACTAAAAGCTAAGTGTATTAAAAAAACAAAAGGATATTTGACATTTTAGAGCAAATAAATACAATAACTTTTTGTACTAAGTTATAATAGTTAAATAATATCAATGAGTATAAGTAGATTTCTAAAATAAGAAATTAATAATAATAATAATAAAAATATTGTAATAACAATTCATACAATAAAAGTTTTCATTCTATTTCACTCTGTGTATGTATCTGTAAGTAAAAGTCTTTGAAACTTCTTAATTAATATAATAAAATTATTAAAAAAAAAAAAAAACACTCATATTAAAACAATGTCGAATTTTAAATGTTGTTAAAGAATTGAAAAACAAAAAACAAAAATGGAATTCTTAATGGAATTTTGTAAATGAAGAGGATTTAACTTAAAAGAAACAAAATATTTATTTGTAAATAGCAAAACATTAATCAATAAATATGTGTGTATGAAAAAAAAAAAATTTCTATCTATAATATCATTTCACTAGTTTCAATTTTATTTCAAAAAAAATTACAAATTTATTGTCTTATTATTTGTTAAATTTATTGAAAGAAAAGCATTTTTTTAAATTCATTTGGATATATTACGAATATTGCACTTCGAAAAGTTTATGCTAAGATTTATGTAACAGAAAAACCAAGAAAATCCACAAATTTATTGTACTAATTCAAAAAATTTATCTTGAGAAGAAAATACTTACATAAGTAAACATCATCATTTTAGTAAAAATTTGGAAATATTTTGTGTCTACATTTGGGTGTTAAAAATTATATTGTATTTATCAGATTTTTCTGGTTCAAACAAATGTATTTCTTAATAATTTTTGAGTGAAATTTATAATTTAGAATATGAAGAAACTTATAAAAGAAGTTTGTATGCACTAAATAAGTTGATAATTTTGTATAAACTAAAGTTTAGTTATTGGTAAACAAACCTGGAAAACTTTCGTGAAAACCAATAATGTTTTTACTTATGCATGCATTTATTATCTATCATCATCAGAATGACGGAAGGATATTTGTTGGACAAAAAACTGTATATTTCATCTAAAATTTGTTAAAAACCAATAAATCGATTTTAGAAAGACAGTTATTTTAGCACTATAAATTTTATTCATTGAATATTTACAAAGAAAACTAATGAAAGATTGATCATTTTATTGTCACCATCGAATCGTCTTCGTTTTCCATTTCAATATCTCCTTCTGTGTTTGTTGCTTTATATTTGGAGTTTGAAGAAATTTGACAGAGAAATTCCGGTTTAGTTTTTATGTAATTGTAAAAAACAACGCATGCATATGTTAAATTACATTTGACTACCATTATCGCCTTCAGAGTTTTCACTTTTAGGTATTGTGTACTCCTGAAAATATTCTTTCTACAAATGCTGATGTTCCTGGCAAGCATTAAATATAATTAACAATTTGCGCCATTTCTTTGTATTCGCAATTGGCGTTATTCAGATGGGTAAATATTTCCACCCAGCGATCCACAAACGAAACGTGCCTGTCTTTCCATTGAGTGATTTTGACGCTCGTACAGTAGTTCTTAACATATCTGCATTGCAAGTTCAAATCTGCCGCAATATACAAATTATATTTACTTTGTGGTCACGATGATCATGATTATGACGATAATGACATTCGTCTGTGTCGGTTGATGATGTTTCTGTTGTATTATTGTTTTTGCTCTTTTTTCATACATGACTATTTCTAAAAATTGATAACACAAATGTTCAAATACCTTCTGTTTGAATTTTTGAAGTTTCCATAAATGAATGAAAAAACAAAATTTTTTCTTATGCAGTATTTTAAACAACAAAATTAGTACGCGGCTTTCGAGTCTAAAAAACAATATAATATTGCGAAAAACAGTAGAGATCCGGTCGTTACTTATGCATCATGCCATATATTATTAGCTTAATTTGTTGAAAGTGTTTAGGACTGATTGCAAATAAAATGATATTTATAAAAAAAAATATATGGTATGGAGTAACGACGCTGATTATGTGGTAAAATAATAGACCGAACTGACTAACTCGCCGTTAAAAAATGTGACATTTTTGTCAGTTTTTAATTAAGGTAAACATTTTCATCTTTCCCCAATAATTCATTGGAATTTATAAAATGTGGGAATATATGTTTGTTGTCTGATTATATATTATGTATTTTAATTTTATATATTTAATCATCATAGTGTCGATATTGATCCCGAAGTTTTATGATTTTTAAGTGGAACACAACAACAAGGAACTCAAATTTCTTGAGAGATTAAATGGTTTGATTAAACAGAATAAATTCTTTAATGAAGAATGAAGGAATGAAAGACACATATTTTAATTAAACAAATTCTATATTTTCATGCAGATTTATAAAATATATAAATAATAATAAATAGATGTCACTTAAAAGCTCAAAGATTTGCAATAACAGAATATAATTGAGACCAAAGTGAATGATAAGATTCTTTATTTTTATCAGTCAAGATTAATTATTTATTTATTATGTTTAATTTAATTTATTAAATATTTCTCAATTTTGCGTATTAAGATGGATGACTGTGATAGTTGAATGTACAGTTTAAACTCTTATAAAATTTTATATTAATACAAATTTTATCCAACTTAAACAAATTAATAGAAATTTCTTTAGTTAAACAAAAAAAAAAAAATAAAATACAATTCTAAAAAACAAAAACAAAACAAAATTGTTTAACTATAAAAAAATTTATAAAGAAATTAATTGATTAGAAATATAAATGTGTATGTGTCTGTAAAATACTAGAAATCTATGAGAAATAAGAAAAACTCTTAAATGATTTTTATCAAAAAACAAAACAAAAAAATAAAAATATATTTGTGAAAATTAATAAATTAAAAACTTAATTATTAATTAATTGAATAATTAATTGAATAATTAATTAATAAAAATAAATATATGTGTAATATGTGTAATTAAGAAAAAAATGTATTAATAATGAAATCAACTTCTTAATGTGTGTAAATTAATATTAATTACAATTCTATAATTAAAGGAAACACAATGTAACAGATTCGAAGAAAATTTCTTTATAAACATAAATGTGCCCACTCAGAAATCTCCCAGCAAAAATTTAAAACTATAAACCCAAAATGAGAACTTTTAGTGCAATTAAGTTAAATGAAAAAATATTTAAAACTATAAATAAACAAAAATTTCAAAGTCTAATTTAAGTTGATTATATGTGTATTTTGATTAATGATGATCTCTATTCATTATTTATTCTTGGTTGCTTTCCAATTTTGAAATAGTGTTGAGTATTTTGTATATCTCTATCGTCATAGGGTCCTTGTTATACTCTTCACAGGAGTGAATAGTATTATAAGTTTGTCATGAAGTTTGTAACACACAGAAGGAGTTACGATGTCGATGACCACATAAAGTATATATATTTGTGATCAGCTCGATGAGACGAGTTGATTAAGCCTTGTCCGTCTGTCCGTCTGTATCAAAACTAGTTCCTCAATTCTTGAGCTAGAGAACGAAATTTTGCACATAGGCTTCTTTTTACCATACGCAGTTGGAATCAGCCGAATCGGAACACTAGGGGGGTACCTCCCATACAAACCCCCCTTTAAATTAAAGTTCATTCATATTAGAAAAAGTTGTTTGTTTATTAACGTATCGAACTGAAATTTGGACACTATAAGTTTCTGATCTATATTCAACAACAATGTTAATTTCATGATCCTAGGATTACTAGGTGGGGTACCTCCTATACAAACCACAACTTCAATTAATGTTCTTATTGGAAAAAGTTTTTTGTTTTTTGACTTATTGAACTGAAATTTGGACACTATAAGTTTCTGTTCTATAACCATTAGCCATGTTAATTTTATGATCCTAGGGTTACCAGCAGGGGTACCTCCCATACAAACTCACATTATATGAGTATAAGTACAATAAAAATACAATGCCACTCAAACTGTGTTGGATACAACCCGGAGGAGCGTGAAGAGTATAACATCTTTGGCATAGCCAATGATAGCCTTCTTTCTGGTTCTAGGCTAACTTAGATAAGGACCCTGACTAAAAATAAACCCCAAATCTTAAATATTTTTGCCTAAATAGTAAAAAATTGAAGGAATGGAGGTTTCAATTCATGAAGAGAGACAGACAAATTGAATGCCGATATTTTCGAAAGTGACTATACAACTGACAACCATTAAGTTAGACGATGTAGAGCATTGGTATCATAACAAGTTATCCTCTTCTCTTATTAGACTTCTAACATCACCGATCTTTGGAGTTTTAAAAAGCTAGTCAGGGCAAATATTCACAATCTCGAAAATGCTGATTTATAATTTTCATAAGCACGTCGGGACCACAAATGTGCATATATTTTTAGGGACTCCAAAATTTTGATTAGCCCTTGGTCTCCACAATCCAAAACACATAGTGTCTCCAGTTATTGTACTTGGTTCCGATATTGTTTCAGTCCCTGTAATAAGATACTTTTAAGTAAAATGCTGTAAATCTAATACATTTCATTAATAAAAAACCAAAATTTTATTTCTGCAAGCACCGAAGATTTCAAACCTTAATGATCTCTTTGCATATGTTAACGTTATACGTATCTTATTGTATAAAATGCTTTTCGGAGCATTATCATTTGCAACGAGAGCAGAGCTGTAGCAGTAGAGTCAAGAGCAGTAGCCAGAGCAATAGCACCCAAAAATATTTCGTTTGCTTTGCTTCTGATTGCTTCAATTTTTTTTGCTATTGCACCGACAGTAAATAGTATTTCTTTGGAGTCATTGGTGATTTAGTTTTTGCTTCGTGCTTCATAAATTGAGAGCAGAAGCAAGAGCAAAAAAGAAAAACTATGAAATAGCATTTTCAATCACTGCTTAGGTCCACGATCTAATGATTCGTATTATCGAAATATTGAGATTATTGGATTGCTGTAATATACGAGTACATAAATTTACTAAAGGAAATCACAAATTTCAATGAAAAAATCAAAATCTTTTATTTTCTTAACCACAATTCGCAATTTTTAATCTCCAGGCTTTTTTGCATGCAGTATACATTGATAGCTTTTTTCATCAAAGATTTGCAAATAATGAAGATTAAATCATCTCTTAAAACTTTTGATAGCATCCATATGAAGCATTAAATGTTTTTTCACTACCACGCAATCTTTAAACATAGTTTTGGATTTTTCACATACAGTTTCCCGCTGCTTTAAAAACCAAGAATACAGACGTTCTTCAAAATCTGGAAATGCTTCAGTTTTTAGAGTTTTAGTCTATTTCATACTTTTACCGCTTTTCAAGTGCACTTTCGCTGCCACCCCTTTGGTATGTATGTCCCGCTACGAAGTGAGCTTTCTCCGCAAGCATTGACTTGAAGTCAAGGTCTTTGCTTGCGAACGAATATTCCCTTCATTTTGATTTTAGTTTTGTCAAAGGGTTCAATTGACTTTAATGGTCTTATGAACGTCTACATCAGGGCTGTCCAACATTTTTGGTTCCCTGGGCGGCATTGGCAGAATCCGCAGGTGCAAAGAAATTTTTTTTTAATGTTTCTAATCGCCGACAAGTTG
This sequence comes from Amiota communis, assembly GCA_037043315.1. Classification (NCBI taxonomy): domain Eukaryota; kingdom Metazoa; phylum Arthropoda; class Insecta; order Diptera; family Drosophilidae; genus Amiota; species Amiota communis. The sequence continues at coordinate 63,199 of JBAMAV010001101.1, forward strand.
CCAAGCAAGAAAAAATAAAATGTTGTTCGCCTGTGCGGAACATTGGCGATCAAAAATAAGTGTACTTGATTTAAAAAAAATAAAAAAAACAGCGGTCAAAGAAATTTCTGTTTGTCACTTCGAGCGCCTGGGCCGCATTCAGTCCTCACTTGGCCTCGGGTTGCACAGCCTTGATTTACATGATCTTTTATTATTTTATTAAAATTAAACATGTACGAGAACAAATCCCTTTACCTTACAAGAATTTAATTTATTGTATTTCTTGCTACTTGATTAGATGTCAAGGCGATCGGATCTAATTTAATTTTATTTATTTTATTAACATCAAATAAACAAGAGCTAATTTGGATTACAGAATTGCTAATACATACTTTGAAAAGTAATACCTCAAATTACAGGTAGAGAGAGTAGACGGATTCTCGAGTAAACTTTTCTAAAAACTGTATTTAATTCAAAATTAATTATATCACTAACTATAAATTTAAAAAGAATAAAAATAATAATATAAATTTGTTTTAAGTAATTGTTTTATTTTTTAATTTTAATATACATATATCTTTTTAAATTTATTGTATTTATTAATTTATTATACTTTTAACAAGAGTCTTTCTAAATTGTTACTTCACATTTGTCTTGTAATCGATGAACACATTTTGCTTTATTCTTTGTTTTTGATTAATTAATTAATTAATTATTGTTAACGGAAAAATTAATAAAAATTATTTACAAACTTAAATTAGCAAATTAAATTTCGTTAGGGGCTAAAACACAAAAACATATTTAATAATTATTCCTGCTTAAACCATACGAACTCATAGTCCTTGAGTGTGTTCTCCTTTGGCAAAGCTTTTCCGTCCACCTTACGCCAACTTACGTGTGGTTGGAAACCGAACTCATTTGCAATATATTCGATAGTCCGCTCGATATTGTCATCACCGATAAAATAATAGTTGCCCTCTTTGTTGCCATTATGGGAACCGGTCTCTGTGTGTCCATTGTAGTCCAGAATGTATTTGAAGCGATATAAATCACCGGACTCATTGGCCGAATTAGCTGAGGTGCCACCTGAAGAAGATAATGGTCTGCTACCTTTGTGATTAGAATTGGACTGGTCGTTGATGCGTATATCAATGCGTGGGACAGATGCATCTATGGGTTGTTGAACTGGAATTATAAAAGCTTTTGTAAGTATAAATCACATTTAACATGTCTTTGTTAGAGGGTTACAATACCATTCGATCCAGTTAAGGAAGATGGCGCTCTTCCAGCATTTGGTCTTTGCGGTGTTTGAGTGTTGGGACTTCCTGAAGAGGGTTGTTTCGCTGTAATTGAAACTATGAATCTTTCTTTACATATACATATATGAAATTAGGGTTGCCATACCATTTATTTGTGTCAATGTGCCTGGTGTAACTGGTTTTGGTGGTGCTTGTGACGCACTTCCGGTTTGTGTTTGTGGAACATTCGGTTGTTGACTTGGCAAATTTGCTGTATAAACCAGTTTCAAATTATTTAATTAATGAAAATTCAAATCAATTTATCTTTATATCTTAATATGAAGTGTTACCCAAATTGTTGTTGTGTTCATTGTGTTGTTGTGGTGTGTGTGACTGAGTTTGTGCTTGTTTTTGAATCTTATAATCTGAAATAGCTGCAGCAAGCATAGGTGCGGCGACACGTGTAATTGAGGGAGCTTTGGGGTTATTGGTAGGTTGCACCTTGTTACCAAGGACTATGCGCCCGGCCGTGCTTGTGTTTGGTGTATCAAGTAAAGCATAGATTGGTGTATCATTTGGTGGACCAGAACCAAGCAGAGTAGGCTGCGGAATGGGGATGCCAGATGGCAAAGGTTTTCTGACAATCGGACCTACTTGCTTTTCTAATGGTATCTTAACAAATGTCGTCTTTTCGGGTTCTATTCCAACGAAATAATCGACATTCGTATGTTGCGTTGCTCGATTCGTGGACGTGGTAACCCGACCAGTAACACGGGCTTTTACTGCCGGTGTGTATATGGCTTGTGTCTGTGGTGTCTGTGGTGTTTGTGGTGTTGTAGGTGTAAGTTGTTGTGTATTTATTGGTAATTGACCAACAATTGCCGTTATTTGATCAGTTTGTTCAAAAAGTTCTGGCAAAACTTCACGTAATGCTTCAATTTCTTGAGCTGTACCTGGTCTTAGTGCAGGCGTTGGCACTTCAGGAGCTAATGGCAGTGACAGTGGACGAATTTCATTTTTATTGCCCTGCGAAGCGCCATTCACTTTCTTGTTATTGCCATTGGAGAGGAAACAACCGGAACAGGCCTCTGTATTAAAATTGTACTTTGGTAACGGTGGCTTCGTCGATGTCGTCGTGGTTGTTTGTGGTGTCGCAACTACATCAATGGTTTCTACAAAAAATAATTGTTTTCTTAAATGTTTCTCTATTATATTTCTTTTTATCAAACTTACTCGGTGCTGCAGACACATAAGGATAGTTGCGCATTGCTAGAATTCGGAATTTGCCATTTTCATCGGTAGCATAAACTGTTACGTGATAAATCCCATCTGCGGTTATGAAACCAAATTCTCCCATCACAATTCCGCGCTCATCTTTGTTTTGTTTTTCGATATTTTGTTTGTTTTCCATCATTAAAGAAGACGCCATTTGAAAATGTCAAAAAATAAAACAAAACAAAAATAAAATAATTAATAATTTTCTATTGAAGGGCAACCATTAATTTTTTTGATTTTGTTTTTTTTTTTTTTTGTACCCGGACACCCCCATCCACGGCAACAACAAAGAGTTCCGTTTTTTTGTTAATAATTACTTGAACTTGTTCGAGGCCAAACTAGCCAAACAGGAGCCCAACTGATAAGAATCATTCAGATCAAGTTAGACTCGTCATTTCGATTTCTTTTGAATAATTTAATATTTAGATACCTGCCACACTAGTGTGAAGAGATATGTCGCTTCGACTTGATGTTGGTAACGCATAGAATCGTTCATCATAGACCCCACAAGTAGATATTGAAATGATCAGCGTTAAGTGAGGAGAAATAGATTTAGCCATGCTATATCGAACTGAAATTTGGTATGCTAAGATGTGTAAGAGTTCTATGATTACTGGAAGAGGCAACATTCATACAAAATTCATTTCAAAATCCTACTACAGTACTATGTATCATAAATTATTTGATTTCATTTGTATTTACAAAAATTGGAGAGTGAAAATTGTGCAAGCTTCGGTGATACAAAATTAATGTTCTATCTTGTTTTAATTTCTATTTATTTTATCAATTCTTCTTTTTTTTGGTAGAACTATTTAAAGTTTTATTTATGGTCTTTGTTATTATTTGATGAAATTTCAATAAAAAACATAAATTTATTTTGATCATAAAAACTAAGCTAAAAATATGAAAATGTGGGTGTTTTAAGTAGGTTGGATCATTTTGTGTGATTTTGTCATCCTTTATCGTTTGTCTAAATTCGGTTTAACTGAAATCTAATCTTAGCTAATCTCAGAACATCTCATGTTTCATGGTTTATACCAAATCTATCGCGTGTCCAGATCAATTAAATTCGTTGAACTGGTTTCGTTCTACTAAAGGTTAATGTTTTATTGATCAAATCGGGTTTGCTTATGATTTTTATTTATGAAAAGAATAGAACAACATTTAAATTCATAGTTGTCTGTCTGCTTGGCAAATGAAGCCAAATTTTAGTGATTCCAAACTCGTTTGTTTTTATCAAAATTTTGTCATACAACAATAGTAGTTCGTTGAATACGAGTATACAAAATTTATTGTATAAGCTTAAATGATAACAAGAGTTCGATTTGAATGGTAACGAATATGTACTTCATACACATGATTTGTTGAACTTTTCCAAATGATTGTTAAATTTATCGAAAAATTAAATTGCTTTAAGTTAAAAGTTGAGTTTAAAACTTCCTAATTTACTAGGAAGAATAACTTAAATTTTTAAATAAATTATTACGACATTGCCTTACTAAACATTTGAAATTCTAAATCAGTGATTCTTTTATTTGTGCCGCCAGATTCTTGAAAAATGCCGCCATTGCCAAGTGTTGATACACCGTGGCTAGTAGGCCACACTGTCCTGAATGGGTTGCAAATAATAAACAGATCTTTAAAAAAAAAAACTTAAGTTCAAAAAACCACAACCCGTCTTCTAAAAATCTTGGATAAAACAAGAAAATATTCTCATGTAAATTGGTTATGTACAAACTATTCAATTAAGTTAACAACTTACACGTTATTTATTTTAATGTATTTACGAGTAATACATATTCATAATGATATTCAGAGGATAGCCGTGCAAATGTGCCAAGTAAGCCGTGTCATTTGATACCCATCACGGCATCATTTTAGTTCATGACTTTATGTCTTTTAGGAGCGCCATATTCAATTTAATGTTATGAGGGAACTGATGAACATCCATACTCATATACATACCGGTCAAACACATAATCCTGCTTCGCGGTAGTCGGGTCATACAGAAATGCCTTGCAAGAATGAAATGGGAGGGTCCCCGAAACTTGGGATGATCAAACCATTGAAATGACTGATCCGCATGATGGCTTAGCTGATTTATTTCTATTACTTAGCTTCATTTCAGCATTGGTTAGCAACTGAACAAAGAAGAGGCTTCATATCCCTATAATTTCTATATATAATCTACGCATGTCTTATCATTGATCTTAACTAAGATTCCTATGGAATTTTTAAGTGTTGAGTGAGCCAAAAATTTTGGACAAATGCAATAAAATTTGATGTTTATTCCCTTAATGATCAAATAAACTTGTAGAGGAGGATTAACTTCATAATAAATAAACTTGTTTCCATTCTGTTTAAATGCAATTTGAATAAAGTTTATACAATAGTATAGAAACAACATTTAATTATTATTATTCCTATTTTAACTATTAATAGATTAATAGATTAATATTTTGAAATGCATTAAAAAATAATAAAAAAAAAAAAAACAAAGAATATTAAAAATGATTTTTAACACGATTTGATTTAAATTTATTGCTTATGTCTATTTATTCAACTATGGCATTTTCTTCATCGTCTTGTTCATATGTATCTTAATTTTTGATTTAACATTTCACTTTCATCATAAATAGTAAATAATGTTTTAGTAAATCAATTCATAATCAAAGTTTGCCATAAGTTTTCTGTATCGGTAAATCACGTTATGCAAATGGTAATGTTTGAGTTTATTAACTTTATTCCATAATAAAGCACTAAATTTAAATATTTTATTATTAATTTTCAGTAAAAATATACAAAAACATAAAAATATTCTACGCTTTGATCTCACTTGGATTCTATGGATAAAGAAGGCAATAAAACAACTCGTAAAAGTTGAGAACAACATTTATAATTTAATTCAAAACAAATTTTTTAACGATTCTTTAAGCAGCAATTCTTGATTCTTTTTGGTTACAATGCGTTGGATTATGATCATGATCAGCATGATTATGTAAGTACACAAGTTGAACACGCATGTTAACTTGAATTGTATTCATATATACATACATATGTTCTATGCAATTATGAAATAAATATTAAGTAAGTTTTTTTGTTGAACATAAAAATCTTACTAATGGCTTAAATCACGCTGCATCTGTTAATCTGTCTGTCTATCAGTGACCTGCCATTCATCGAAATGTACACCTGACAATGCACAAGGTGTCATCATAATTTTTCCTACACAAAGCTACCATGGCTAAGAGTGTAAATATCTTTTATTATATAAGTAGTAAATAAATACGGATCTATGCATGTCTGCATCATCGTCATCAACATCATCATAAGTAAGTACATATTCGTATGAGTATATGAAGATACTTGTACATACATACATATACTTACAGTTGAACTGGCGGACATTGCCAAAACGCGTTATTATCTCGTTATCCGAGACGCAAATGTCAATATTATTACCTTGTTGTTATTTTTACCATATATTATTTCCATGCATCATTTGTGTAATGTTTGGTTTATGACAAAAATGTACATAAATCGTTAGTGAAATTCAAAAAATTATAAATTAAAACAACAAAGTCAACGTCATCTGAGATATACAGATGTTGAGAAGGAATCATACTATCTTAACTACGATTGTCTATCTATCTATCTATCTGGGTAGATTAGAGTAGAGTTTAGTCAGTGAATGAGTGAGTGTGCTCATGTATTCATGCCGTTTGTCAATCTTTGGGGTGCGATTATTTTGCATTATTTGTTATTTATTTAAATTAAAATAAATAACGAACGGTAGCTAAGCAAACTAATCAATTCATTAGCAAAATCATAATCAGTTAATAAAGAATCTATAATATTGTTTTATTTTTTCATTAGTTTCTTAATGAAACTTACCACGTTTTTCAGAGCGGTGCTGCTGTTCATCAATGGTAAATCCAAATTTATATGGCCGGACAGTTGATTGTGTTGTGGCATAGTTGAGGCAATAAAATGCAAGCTTTAATTATAATAATAAAAATGTTTTATTATTTTTATTTTATTATTATTATTTAATTATATACAATATGTATGTAATTAAGACAACCAGCTATTTGAACTCTCTCTACATACAGTGAACTTAATAAGAGAATTCCTTTAAAAATGTACATTTATACAATAGTAAATAAAAATTGTTAGTTTGAACATCCTTTATTCACTGTATGAAGCTACATATGTCTGTACTATATATAGGTATCTCTTTTTTATCCTGTTTAATTATCATAATTTATTTTTTGTTATTTTATTTCATTAATATTGTCTTCAGTTTTAATGTTTTATTTGATTGTCCATTAAAGTGATCGATTAATAAATTTATTGTTTTTATTAATTTACAATAAATTTTTAGTTCTGTTCATAAATTTATTTTCATTTTATTTTGTTTTTAAAAAATGGTTCAACGTTTTTATTTATTTATTTTAAACATCATTTATTTATACTGTTATTATTTCAATTGTATTTCTTAATGAAAAAAAAATTGTGAGTAAGTCACTTATGTGTGGGTGATTTTTTAAAAATTTATTTAGAACTTACAACACAGAGTGCGGCAGTGATTTTGAAAGTCATAACTATTGTGTTATGATTTATTACTTCTACGGTTATTATTTTATTTTTTAATTGATAATTAAAAAATATTATAATTTATGATTATTTAAATTTTTATTTCACATAAAATGGCAAACAATAAATATTTATTTGTATTTAAAAATGATTTTTTTCTTTTGCCAATTGCCTCGATTTTTTATAAAATTTTAGTTTTCATATTTTTATTTATGTTTTTATTTATTTTTTAGTATCGCAGCCGATCTTTGCTGATGCCGAAACACACCCCACGATGTTCTGCGATGAATTAACTAAATTTTTAATAGTATTGTAAATAAATATTATAAAAATATTAGAATAACATAGAACTCTTAACCATAAAAAAATAAAACACAAAGCGACTCTCTTTCATATACACAATCCTAACAATTCTCTTAGTTGCTAGTAAGTAAATGAGTGATTCAATAAATGTTTGAGTGAGTCTATGAAGATGTTCTCTTGAAAGGTTTTTTATTGACTAAAATAATGTTGCCTCTTAACAATGTACAGCTAAGCCTACTTAGTGGGCGTTCGCTTAGTATTAAGGAGATCTATTAATGTTTACGATACCAAATATGACTATAATTGTACAATAAAGAAGAAGACTGGTTCTACGCTATTGTGAATAGTTAACAGCAGTATGAGAGTCATTTTGTGGTGACAATACTAAAGAGATTTGGTTATCATATTGTTGATATTAGCAAATAAAGTCGATGACTTTAGTTTCTTACAAATTTGTGTACCCTTTTTTATCATTTTAGTTGATATTTATACAAGTATATGAATTTAAGTCTGACAAAACAACATTATCTTTATATAATTTTTATTTAAAAGTCTAACAATCAGTCTTTGTTTAATTGGTTGATTTTAAACATTTAGTACATAAACTAACTAATAAATAACATTCAATTAACTTCTCGTGAAATTTCAGGATTCTAAGCACCTTTGGTTGCCCGGGTGATAATTTTTACTTTGAACTTTTGTTGGTCGGTTTGCCTTTAATTCATTTCTTATTGAGACTAAATTATTAATTATTATCGATGTTTAAACCCCGACTTCTACCATATACCCCAAAACAAAACCACTATCCGTAAGATTTCCATGCAAGAGTAAATGGTCATCTTATATGGTAGCTTAATGGTTTAGTTAATCAATTTGAATTGACACTTTAAAAAAAACATTACCACGGCATCTCAAAAACTATGTGACTGGTTTGTATTCACACATATGGACATGGCGAAATGATGGACAAAATTATATATAATATTCGTATACATTTTACCCGACTACGGCAAAGCAAATAGAAGGGTCATGTGTTTGACCGGTATGTTTGTATGGATGTTCATCTGTTCCCTCATAACTTTTAAACTACTTATCACAATTTGATAAATGAGTTATCGTTGGAAGAGTCTTAATCGTCCTTTGATAAACACACATTCAAACCCACATGCAAGCGATCACTGTTGGAATGTATTGTATTGTTTGGGTAGGTGGCATATGACCACGGCTATCCTCTGAACATGACTATGAATATGTATTACATACATTAAAATATACTACGTGTAAGTTGTTTACTTAATAGAAGATTAACATTGAATAGTTTGTACATAACAATTTCAGATGAGAATATCTTCTTGTTCTATCCTTTTCTATAGTGTGATTTTAAAGTGTCATGTTTTAGTATTCATAAATATGAATATGTATACATCGATTGCTTACATAATGCTGAACCCAAAAACATTTAACTTTTTACAATGTTACAAACTTTAAGCTAAATTCAATAAGCTGTACACATTATAAAATACATGAAATTCTCTCTATAAAATAATGATCGATAAATGTATTTTAATCCTCACTAATTATTTTGATATAAATACATACATGTGTAATATTTTTATGTTTCACTCAGATACATTGAATTAAGTTATCCATTACAGTTAATTTAAAAAATCTACATTTCATGCTTGAAGTGAAGCTTCAAGTGGATTTAGCCTAATGTAATTAAACAAATAACATTAACGATGTCATTTATCTTGAAGCGATTTGTCGTTAATGCGTTTAACTACTTATATAACTTTGGAAATGTATCTATTAGATACATGTTTATACATATACAGACAGATTTATATACAATAATTTAGCAGTAGCGCCAAAACGTGTTAGAAATCTTGATCGACAACATTTGATGCTGCATCTTCAGTGGTTGTAGCAAGTTGCATTTCAGCCTGCTGATGCGGGCCTTCAACAAGTTGCCTTTTTTGTGGCATGGAATAAATTATGTTAAATTTTGAATGAATTATTGTACATCATGTAGAAAAAATCCAATATAAAAGATAAATTATTTTATATATGCTTGAATTTGTTGATTATTGTGAACAAGAGTTTAATTTATGCATTGATTTCTCATGACAGATGCCAGACTCACGACAATAAGGAAGCTCCCGAGTTATGAATCACACATGGAAATGAAGTTTACACGATCAATTATTAAAAAAAAAAACATCAATTTTATTTATGTGAGTATCAATTTGAAGATTCTTTACTAAGGCAAATGATATTGATAAAAGTATAAAGTTTTACCAAAAAAATTACATGAAAAATCATATTATTTCTTTCATAATTTAAGGAATTGGGAAATTTTGAAATATGATCACTTAAAACATTTGCACTCAAGGATTGTTGAGTCAACTCTATAATGTTAAGATTCATACATATGTATCTTTAAAGTTTATTGAAACTTTTCTTTTGAATAATAAATTAAAATTAATGTTTATTTTACACTTTCAGGAAATTTATTAACCGGACAACAATTCACAATTTTACTGTATTAGTAAATACTTGATGCCATATATTACTTTTCATTCTGAAGCTGTCAATGGCTAATTATTGTAAATCATAGATTCTCCCCCCCACCTGAGATAAATGCACGCATGTTTTGTTTATGCTGTCATATTATGAGAAATTGCTTATTCATTCTTTTGTATTTGATTTTTATTATTTTCTTTCTTAAATTTACATATAAATTACAAGCATTCAACGATGATGAGCACTTCTCGCATTTATGAAAAATTAATTCTAAACAATGAAAGTGATAATAATAATGATAATGACATACAAGTACATATCGTGTCTTCCTCATGCTAAGTAATATTACATCAATAATAATTAGTAGAATATAGAAAAATACTTTTTATTGTACATACACTGTTAAGAAATTCAATTAGAATTTTAAAGGGACAAAAAATAGGACAACAATTAAGTTATTGAGTTGTTCTTCATCTTTTATAGAAAAGACAACAAAACAAAATTTTAGCATGAAATTTATTTATGTTTTTGATCCTTAATTTTCTTAAGTAATTTATAAATTCCAGAACATCGGGATAATCGCAGAAAAATCCAAGAACTGCACTTTCATTGTTGTCCAGATATTAAATATGGCTCAAGTATCATCCCACAGGTGAATCAAATTCGATACCTCGGATTAATCCTGGATAAGCGTCTCACTTGGCGTGCCCATGTCAAAAGTGCCGCTGCTTGTTGCTACCAGCAGTTGCGCAGACTTGATTGGCTATTGCGAGAAAACAGCAGGCTATCGTTAAGTAGCAAACTGCTGATTTATAAGCAAGTAGTGGCCCCAGTCGTGCGTTATGGCATACAGATTATGGGGAACAACTGTTTCTTATAACATTCGTAGGATCCAAGCTTGTCAAAACAAAACCCTTCGCCGCATAACTGGAGCTCCGTGGTACGTGAGAAACACGACTCTTCACCGAGATCTGAACACGTCAACAATTCTAGAAGAAATAAACTTCCACAGCAGCAGATACAACATAAAACTCATTCATCATCAAAACCATCTCGTAGCCTCACTAAACATAAATGCATCACACAAGCGTCTTAAAAGATTATACCCTAATGATCTCCTCACAAGGAGAGTATGAAAATAAAATACTCATGATAATATTATAACATTACCATAAGCGTCTGTGACGGGCTCATCACTGTTCACTAAATCTCACCAATATTTTAAGGCGGATTCTGCTGTTAATGTTTTCTATATACGTATATGTACATGTACACATTTAATAAAAAAAAAAAAAAAAATATAAATTCCATGTACGAAAAGAAACTAAAAGAAATATTTTTCTCACATTATTGTGGTTCTATTGGTGGCCTTAGACATTTGTGGGATACTTATGGGTTTAAGAAATAAATGATCAACTTTTAGTAAAATATAATATTTTCAAAAATACTAACAAATTTTAAGAAATTCATTTAGTTTTTTTGATACACAGAGAAGCAAAAATATTGAGAAAATCCAAATACAGCCGTTCTTTAAAATATGAACATATTTTAAAAATACTATGGTTTTTTTAAGATTTTTGTAAACATTTTTTTTATTAATTTATGGGTCATCAATTTGTCTATAGTCCGGCTTTTGGAAACGGGTGTATACACACAATTTTTGAAGTGAAAATTCTTTAGCGAGGTGTAAGTCCAAAAAAAGTGACATAAAGGGGGGGATGGATACACATTCCACATTGGCTTGTTCGTCCGCAGCGTAGAGAATGAATGTTTTTGCATGAGTAAGAGAACGATAAAAAATGCTTTACTGATGTGTATTTTTACGAAGAGCGTACGAAGTGACCGAATAACCGACCCACCAGCCGAAGATGCTTTTCTCTCTCTCTTTCTTCGTCTCTTTATATTTTTGGTATTTCTATGGGACAGGTTGACAGCTTTTTTGAAAAAAAAAAAAATTTTATTCCTCAAAAATATATTAAATTTTTAAAAATTTAAATTTTGTTTTCACTTTATTTCGCGGTCATTCTTTGTGCTTTGTTCCCTACTCAGTAGAAGTGCGCATCGATCATTATGATTCCCAAACCTGGTAAACCCGAAAACATTGTTGCATCTTATAGGCCGATAAGCCTACTCCCCACAATCTCAAAGATATTTGAGTAGAATGATGGAAGTACGGGATATCCTAACCATCAATTTGGCTTTAGAGCACAGCATGGAACGCCAGAACAGCTGCATCGTGACGTTCAGCACATTCTCACTGCGTTTGAGCTAAAACAATACTGCTCTGCGGTATTCTTGGATGTCAAGCAAGCCTTTGACTGGGTATGGATCGATGGTCTGCTTCACAAGATAAAACGCCTCCTTCCAGCTAATCAATTCAACCTACTGCAAAGCTATCTCTGTGGTCGAACCATCGAAGTCATCGGTAAGAAGCATTAGAGCCGGTGTGCCGCAAGGCAGTGTACTAGCACCCTTTCTCTACTCGCTATATACGGCAGACCCTTACTCGGTGCAAGAAGCATCTGGATCAAAACAGGATTTCTTGCGAAGATTTCAAGCCTGGGCCAAGCAATGGAATATTGGAATAAATCCAGAGAAATCGGCGAATTGCGTTTTTACCCTAAGACGTGGCACTTGTTCAGTAGTCTATTATGACTCCAGAATCATTCCGCATGTGGACCAAGTTCGTTACCTCGGACTTATCCTGGGCAAGCGGCTTACAGTGCGAGCACACATTAGAACCACTACCGTATGCAGTTATACAAAACTGCGCAGGCTTGACTGGTTCCATCCAGCAAGTTGTCGCTCAACAACAAAAGGACTATATACAGACAAGTAGTGGCACCTGTTTGGCATTACGAGTTAGAAATCTGGGATAACGCTGCTGCCAGCAGCATCCAAAGAGTCCAAGCCTGTCAAAACAAGGCACTGCGTTTTTTTTTTTTTTTTTGCAACGCAGTGCCTTCTGCCTTCCTTCTTGGAGAAGGCACTGCGTTGCATAGCTGGGTTTGTGCGCAACACCATTCTGCACAGAGATCTCAATATGCCCACTGTGAGAGATGAAATCATGCAATGCTGTAATCGTCAGCAGAGGCTACAAAACCACCCAAACAGCCTTGCGACGGAATTAACCCATGGGATCAGTCGACGTTGTTTAAAGAGGCTTCATCCTAATGACCTTCTAAACGGAAGGTTGCCACCTAGATAAATGTACACTGCGATATAGTCGCCCCACGTCACTATTCTAAATAACCACAGCAATATTTTATGCTATTTTTGCGATAATACTATATTATAATAAATAATATCAAAAAAAAAAAATTATTTCTTCGTCTGTGTCGTTGTTGTTGGTGCAAATACAACAGAGCTATCTTTCTCAATTTGCGTTTATCGTGAAGGGAAGTGTGGGTTGTTGCTGTTGTTTGGTTTTATGCACAACTTATCAACAACAACACACCCGCAATTACAGCAGTTGCATTTTCGCTCTTCGCTTCAATCATACGTGTTCAAGGAGTGAGCGAATTTCATTTCTTTTTTTTTCATTTGTGTCTGCCCTACACGACGCCGATCTCGCATATTAATTTGTGTGCATGTCGCTGAGACTTTGCTATTATATTTCATATAAATCAAAACGGTATTTAATCCAATTGTTTAAATTATTAATTATAGTATGCTATAATGAAATAATATTATTATATTATAGAACACCACTCTAGTAATTATTTTAAAATTAAAAGCTAAAACTGTAGTCCTAACATTTTGTGCAGCAGTTTCATTTCAATAGTGTGCTTATATAGGGTGAGGCACATTATTTTTCTCTCTCAATCAATCCAATGATGAATTATGGACAGGGAATAGGACCGGTCACTCTTTAACATGGACATTACTCGTATGATCCTCAAACCACTACCTTTGCTTTCTAGATATTTGCACTGGGTCTGTTCCAACAACCTCTGCAATGACAACAATGCGGCTTCCAAAATATTTTTCACATAATAGAAGCTATTTATATTCCCTTCCATTCGCATTACAGACCCAACGCCGTACCATGAAATGCATCCCCAGAGCTATTACATCTGGCCTATGCTTAAGATGTTTACCCCTAAGTAAAGGAACTTTCCTTAGCTTTTAAGCTACGAGTTCGGCATTTATCAACCGCTTTCTTTTGGATGAAGTAGCAATCACCTCGTTATTTACCAGTGTAGATGATCTGTATTTGTGAGGTTCCACTTTGCCCACCGCGATTTTAAGCGGTAGGTGTCCTATTGGTGGAATTTGTGATCATGGCATTTGACATAATAAGTGTTTGTCTCATTACTACTGGGTTTTATTAGTATTTTTTTTTAACAAATTACTTTGCTCGTTTGTTGACCCATTATTTTATTATTCTTTACAATTTTAACTTGAAAACCGAAAACAGTTGAAACAAAAAAAGTCAATAGCTTGAATTTTGTTATGTTCCAACTGAAAATTGGGAACATGGGAAATGCACATATTAAGGCTGCCAATCTACTTTCTTCTTATTTTAACGGACAGATGTTTTTGAAAAAAAAAATGAATTTCAAGAGTTCGAGAAGCTTAATAACAAATTACATAAAATAACTTTAAGATTTATTGTGGAAGGATCACCAGGTAAAATTTCTACAGGGAATTCTATTTTCAATCTGCTTGGTCTTATTTTAACGAAAACTATTGTATTTATTTCCGTATTGAAGGGAAGATATGGACTCAATAGGATAAAATATTCATATATTTTCGTTTTTACCGATTACTCACTGTACACAAATTCCGCTTGGAAATAATAGTATCTAGGGTTGTAACGGTGGTCATTTTAGCGGAGGCGGAGTTGGGCTAATAAAGCAAAAAAAATTGGTTTTTACCTTTCATTAAAGACAAAATTTACCCATAAGTACTACACTTACACTACAAAGTTTGTACCACAAAGTATTCTTATTTACATATGTAGTATATAAGAAACTATTGGTAATCAATATTGATGAGGCAAATTATTCTTAATAAACAACAATTTTCCAGCTTTGTCATCTTCTAATCGATTTCGCAATGGTTCGTAAACTAATTCGGTTCCACTAAATAGTTTTCCGTTTGGAAACGATCTGGTGGCGACGATAAATGACCACGTACGATCGGAAAAAAGCTGGAAATTTTTTATTATTCAATCCTAGATTTAATTGCGACAAAAGCTTCGTTGTCATCAGCATCACTTGAACCAAGTCATGCAGCGTTAGCAAACGCATTAGTTCATATTGAACTTTGTTCTTAACAATTTCATCCAAAAAATTTTATTTGTACATTGGGTCCGAATATATGTGTATGTAATACAATGTATGACATGAAAGAACACGAAATCTTGAACTGATGTCTTCAATTAGTTTTTTTTTTTGGAAAATTTGATATGGGATGTGAAAGGGAGTGAGAAATGTGACGTCGCAAGCAATGACAAAATGTAAATATACCTCCGCTAAAACTCCGTTACAAAATATGCGGAGGTGGAGGTACAATTTCATGCGGATGTTCTGCAGATGCGGAGCCGGATGCGAAGTTCCGTTACAACCCTAGTATTATCATATATAGTATATCTATAGCAGAGTTTCTAAAACTAAATCAGAAGCGGGTTACATTTAAAATTGAAAAATTGTACGCAGAGTACAAAATTTGTCGGATACTTGATTTTCTTTATTATTCGCATATCAGAATGAACACATGCTTATCGGAGTATATGCTATAAGTACAACAGTTGGTAAAAGTATAATACAATTTTGTGGCAAGTACCCTATGTACAATATATTTTTGAATTCTTTCAAAAACTCTTTCGAGCAAACCTTTTCTTCTTGAAATTAATTTCACCATAAGAAATCATGTACAACTTGCGTGGATACTAAAGACTATGAATATTGTATAGACTAGACAAATCTATCTTCGCAATTATTGCTTCGAAAACAAAACGATTGAGCGATTTGTCCAGTCTATACAATAATCATTCATTCTCTGTAGATACTCAATTCTAAATTTTTAATTTTATTTTTTTCTGATTTATCGAACTTTTAAGTAAAGTTTACTCTACTTTTAGGATCAATGATTTAAAACTATGTTAAAAACGTTTATTTATCTACTAAGTTTCTTAAAAGTTCGTTGCTTAAGTCTTTTGTTTTAACCTAAAAGTATGTTACGGTATATTTAAATCTTAAATAAAAGCTTTTATATGTTTGTTTAATTGTGTATTTGTCACAATGTTTGAATGTTTAAAGATATTAAAGCCAATATAGTGAATGTTAATTTTATTCCAAAATTATTTTAATTTAATTGTAATTTTATTCTAAAATCAATTTTGAGAAGCCGCACAGAAGTCACATTTTTGGAATGTTGCTTAATTCAAATAATTCCACTTAATATATACTATGGTATAGTGATATATGAAGTTAGAAATATTTAAATTATGTGTTTTAATTTGATATAAATATGTTTTTATTTATTATTTATCATTTTATCAGTTGCTAACAATTTGTTTGTCATTTTTGTCTTTTGTTATTTAATTTATATGTTTGTTTTTTCTCAGTAGAATTTGCATACATAATTTCATGATGATCATTTCACGGTCATTATTATTTTAACGAAATCATCAAAAACACAAAAAAAAAAATGTGCATTTTGTTAGTAATTTTGTTTTTCTTCTTCTATCGAAAACAAGAAATCAATAGTCATTGATAGGAAATAGAAAATTACGATTAGTTCGATCGTTCATCAGTTTAATTTTAACATAATATTTTCGAACTCAGCCTAAACAATAGTTGTTTTGTTGTATTGAGTTGTTTGCCATGTCCATAACCTTAATTTGTATCTAAATGTCTACAGAAAAAGAAACACCTTATTCATAGACAAGTATAGATACATGAACAACAGCAAAACAACAACTACAAATTCAAATGATAATCAAAAGTCATTTAGTATTGATTTTAAAATAAAAGATTTTTTATGTATTTTTCTTTTCATGTTTTTTGCTTAACCTAAGACAACAATTTGTTCAACGTTCACGGTCAACTTTGAAGGTCAACCGCTCCACCAAACATGTTTCTATCGAAGGGACTAGGATTGGTTGGAGTGGGAAGGATTTTTAAGGTTGCTAGGAAAATTCTAAGTGTATTTGGATTTGGATTGATATATCAGGTAGCTGCAGACAGCGCAATTGATTCAAGGATCAAATTTAAGCTTCTGGGGCAACGGGCAAATGAGCACCCTGAGGTTGGAAACCGTTCTCATCAGCAATATAGGTGACTTCGTAGGTGACACCATCATCACCGATGAAACGGTATGAACCACGGACAGAGATGGCTTCGTTGTCTGTGCCGGCGTTGTTAAGTTTACCTTGAGCTTCAGCGGCAGTACCATCGCTGGTCTCATATCTGAAGAGAACAAATTGAAAGAATAATGATGGCCACGTTAGTAAGCTTAATCCTTTGGAATATGCGTATGCGTTTTGATTACTTACGCGTAGCTGAAGTCTTCGGGGCCGACATCAGAGTCCGAACGAACAATGGAGACATCGGCTGGGGCAGCCAAGGCGACGGCGAAGAGAGCAGCGAAAACAATGATGAATTTCATTTTGAATTTGTTTTGTTTGGTTCTTGCGTGGCTTACTGTGAGTTAGGCAAACGTTGAATGATGTCGATGCTACGCAGTTGTGACAATTTATACCAAAAATCGAGAATCAAAACTTAAAAAAAGATAAGAAAAATAATTTGCATTTTTCGTAAAATAAATAATTTATTCAAATGGCGAAGAACTGGAAATCGAAAAAACTAACAATGTAGGCTTAAAAGGCACACAACATTGTTTAAATTTTATATATTCAAACCTCCACATACTAACTAACACTGGTATAACAAATAATACAATATTTCAAATAATAAAATCTTTTAGGCTCATAAAATTTACATATTTATTTAGATAAAACAAAAGTTTTTAGTTCACAGCAGCAAAAATGTTTGAAAAAATATGAAAATTATTACACCTAATATGAAACCGATTTTGAAGATCTATAAAGGAACTTAAAGTCATTAAGTACAAGGCTTCCTGTTCGAATTATTGTTTATTTATGTACTACTTATTAAAGATGCTCTATTAAAGCATTTCATGGAAAACAACTTAGAACCTGATTTTACAATTAAATTCCTAATTAGACTAATATGTTATGGTTTTAAATTTTATTCGCTTTGAGTTACACACTCATAAGAATTTAAACTAATAGAAAGAGTTATCGGAGAGCCTACAACTATATAATGAAAATGAAACCATTGACACGTTTTCGATAGCTCAATCAATCCAAATTAATTATAAAATCAGCACATCTTCGGGAGATCAGATGAATTTGGTATGCTGCTGATTATATCAATATATACCAGTGATGCCATTTTAGCCTTTTTTCAGGAGAGATATTTCCTTCGATCCAGAGGGCAACAATAAGGCTACTGCAAATTTTGTAAGTACCGCAGATGAAGAGGACTATGACCTGATAGATGAGCTAATAAAACTCATCTAATTATAAAAATAAATTTATAAGATAAAAATTACAAAATAATCTGTCCTGTTTTTGTGATAGGTAGATGGCATCACTGATATATACATATCTCTTTGTTCTTTTTCGTTCAAACTAGAAACTCAGTTTTTATGATAACAAGCTAATTGTTTGATTACACAAATAATAAATATAGTCAGAGTGTTTCAAAAAGTTGGAAGGGCCCCAAATATAAGTTTTTTCTACATAATATATTGTTATAACTAGACAGCTAATCCAAAAGACATTACATTTTATACTCTCGAAATATATTGTACCATAAGTTTATCAGATAGACCTCATGCAGGCCTAGAATTTTGAAGTTTTAATAAATAATGCCGCGTTAGAGACAAATGCGGTGTACCTAGACGTAGCTGAACAGTAGATTGAACGCTGAGCGCAATTGAAGAATGCTCTTAATCATAATCTCAAAGGGATGCCTACTCTGTAACATAAAGCAGGGGATGAGGAGGAAGGTTTAGTGGAGACACCACACACGTAGGCACAATGGTGGCTTTAGGTCCAAAGAGTTTCCTGCCTAATTATTAACTTCATATTCTTCACGCAATGAATATAATTACAAGTATGTCAAGAAGTTTGTAACACACAGAAAGAGACATCGCAGACCACATAAAGTATATATATTTGTGACCAGCTCGATGAGACAAGTTGATTTAGCCATGTCCGTCTGTCTATCTGTATGTATGCAAACTAGTCCCTCTTTTTTGAGCTAGAGAGCTGAAATTTTGACAATAGGTTTCTTTCTACCATATGCTGCACATTTGTAGGAATCAGACCACTAGGGGGGTACCTCCCATACAAACCACCCTTTAAATTAATGTTCTTATCAGAAAAAGTTTTTTGTTTTTTGACGTATCGAACTAAAATTTGGATACTATGAGTTTCTGATCCATATTCATCAACCATGTAAATTTCATGAACCAAGGGTTAACAGGAGGGGTAACTGCCATACAAACCCAAATTAAATGAGAAACTTATAAAGAATAAAAGAACACTAAAATTGCCACTCAAACTGATGTGATGCTAAGAAAGGAAGGTTGGATGCAACTCGGTGGAGCGTAACGAGTATTACATCTTTGGCATAGCCAATGATAGCCTTCTTTCTGGTTTCTCTAACTGTTTACAATCAACTTTGGTTGCCATAGCAACAACCCTCAGTGACGTCACTGTTCCCTGTGGTTGTTGTAAAAATAATCAGTTTTTCTACCTGATTATTAAAAAATCTGTTTTTTCCTTCGACTATAAAATACCCAAAGCGAAATAAATAGCGCTAAGAGATGAGTTGTTCTAGCCATGTTTTCAAAAATATTAAAATTGGTATATTTTAAAAAAAATTTTCTTTTGTTTTTACTCTTATTTTTAATTTACAAAAAAAAAAGCATGTGTGCCATCGTACACATGATAGAAGTGAAACTTCTTAAAAACAGACAGAGAGAGAGAGAGAGAGAGAGAGATCATCTCAAAACAAATACAACAATACAACATTTACATACAAAATATTCTGTCTAGTTAATTTAGCTATGTCTGTCTTTCAGTATGTCCGTCTGTCTACCCGTCTGTATGTTGGTTTTGTTTTCTTTGGCGTGTGTAATTGTTGTTGATGTGTTTACGTTTTCCGTCTATCCCCTCTTGCCCAAAAATTAGATCAATTGCGAGCTTCTGTGTGTTTTTCGTTCTCTTTTCTTCGTATATTCGCTTGTTTTTGTACAACACACAATCTGTTTGCTTTCATCATGTTGTTGTTATAAACATTTTTATAGACACAAACTGCATGTTGTTGTTGTGGAAATGTAATCTCTTTTTTGATACCTTTCCGGTGGATTTTCTTATTCACAATTTTTATTAGTTGTTGGGGATATGGCAATAGAAATACACATTCTGTGAAAATTTCAAGTGTCTTCCTAGAACGGTTCATGAGATATAGAATCCGAAAAACGTTACAATCTGTATTTTTCACTCAAAATTTGTACTAAATTTTTGCCCAACGCCGCTAAAGAAGTTTCACTTCAAAAAACAAATTGTTTTAGAAAGTTTGATTTTATTTTTCAGCGTCTCCTCCTTGTAACCCGAAATACTTAGTTAAACGTCGTTCTAAGTTTTGGAGATCTTCCTAAAATTCTTCAAATTAAATATTAGTTTCCAATTCAACTTCAAACGGAAAATCTAGAGATTAAGGTGATGGAACCATTCAAGCCAATTTCATGTAATTTTACCATTACGATTACCCGATTACCGTTCCATAAGTGGTAGTTTGTTATGTGTATTATATTTATTATTATTAATATTATAATCTGTGCACATCTAGGGAAAAATTCCTTTCAATTGGTGTTTTTTTTTTGACCAAATAATGTTCAGTGGTTTAAGCAAGAACGGACTCACAAATTCAATGTTTTCCGTTTAATTACATAGATTCTGAAATACTCTCAACTTATGATTCATTTGTCATAGATTTTTCTTTTAAAGATGTCATTCATTCCTAGGCTAATTTTTATAATCTGTTTCAAGAAATTGGTTGCCTTTATCAATTATGATTTCATGTCTGACATATTTAAATTTGAAAACTTGTACAGAAAAAATGAAAATGAAGACCAAAATTTCATTCTTCTATGTTTTACGAGAGAGTAAAATAAATTCAATTGAAGTTCTATATAAGATTGCGCATCGAAGATTTTCTATTGTGATGCCTCAGAGTTGTTATTCAAATATGATATCTCCATGAGGCCCAGGAAATCATAAGACACCACATTTTTTTTTAATTAAAAAAAAATTACATATATAAAACCTATTTCACTACTATTTTAATTTGAATATCGATCCCGAAAATATAAAACTTCAACAACGCATTGAAATTATTAAAATTCACCATAAAAATGGTAAAAATTTGGCAGAGACGGTTCGTAAAACTAAAACATTTTTGGGTCATCGTGAAGCACCTTGTCGGACAGCAATACAGAAATTGGTGGAATAATTCGAGCTGTTGGGATAAGTTAGTGATGTGAAGAATAAAACCCGTGCACGTCGCTCAAGAAGAACTGAGAATATTGCTGCTGTAGCCCAAAGTGTTGAAGGAAACCCAGGTTTTTCCATTCCTCATCGTTCTTTGGAATGTGGTGAATGGATTGCGTTATCGAGAGATGATTAATGATTTTTTATGGCCGAATTTAGATGGTATTGATCTGGACAACGTTTACTTTCAACAAGACGGCGCTACGTGCCACACAAGCAACGAATCCATTGATATTTACGGGAAAAGTTTCTGGACCGTGTTATCTCTCGAAGAGGTGATCACAATTGGCCTCCGAGATCTTGTGATTTAACACCTTGCGACTTCTTCCTTTGGGACCACGTAAAAGATAAGGCCCAGCGTCGATTCAAGACCTCAAAGATGGAATTCGTGAGGCTATCGAGGACATAGGGCAGCTACTTTGCGATTTGCTTATGGAAATTTCATGAAATGTATATGGTCCTGTAAGCGTGCTCGTGGTGGCCATTTGGCTGATATTGTTTTCCATTATTAACGGCATTTATAATGAAATAAACATCCGATCATTTATCTCAAAAAATGCCATTTTTCTTTGAATATCAAAATAACATCTCTTATTAGATTATTTTAATATAAAACATAAAAAATATTAGATAAATTTAAATGATCTTTTCAAAATTTGTATACATTGTTACCATCCCTTTTTCAAATTCATATTGGCAGTTATATATGGTGCACATAGTACCTGATATTGTGATCTGAGGATAATTTTGTAAAGTTTCAGTTATATCCTTAAGATCGTTGATCCGAAATTGATATATTATAACTATAACAATTATAATATAGGTAATTATTTTTCATACCTGTTTTTTTTTTGTATAGATTCTGAAATTATCAGTTAGTGGTTAGTTGTTGGTTAAGAAAGAATCAAAATCAATGTTTGGTTGTTTGTTGTTTTTTTTTTCACAGATTTGTTTTTTATTCTCTTAACCTAATTTAACAATTTGCCATTTCATCTCACAGTCAACGTTAACATCATTAACTGTGAGCCTCAACAAGCATCAAACGGACGACTAGGATAAGGAGATAAAGGATTTTGAAATAGTCAGAGGGATGTTTTTGAAAGTACATAGTATATATGTATCAGGTAGCAATAGTTTTAGATAGATAGTATTATATTATCTACTTAAATCCAAATTTAAGCTTCTGGGGCAACGGGCAAATGAGCACCCTGAGGTTGGAAACCGTTCTCGTCAGCGATATAGTTGACTTCATAGGTGACACCATCATCAGCGATGAAACGGAATGAGCCACGGACAGAGATAGCTTCATTGTCTGTGCCGGCGTTGTTAAGTTTACCTTGAGCTTCAGCGGCAGTACCATCGCTGGTCTCATATCTGCAGAGAACGAATTGAAAGAATAATGATGGCCACGTTAGTAAGCTTAATCCTTTGGAATATGCGTATGCGTTTTGATTACTTACGCGTAGCTGAAGTCTTCGGGGCCGACATCAGAGTCCGAACGAACAATGGAGACATCAGCTGGGGCAGCCAAGGCGACGGCGAAGAGAGCAGCGAAAACAATGATGAATTTCATTTTGAATTTGTTTTGTTTGATTCTTGCGTGGCTCACTTTGAGTTGGGCAAACGTTGAATGATGTCGAATTTGATGTTGTGGTAACAATTTATACCTAAAAATCCGAGAATGAAAACAAGCAAAGAAATACAAAATTAACAACAAAAACACGAAATTCAAAAAAAAAAAATACTAAACAAAATTAACATTTGCATGAGCATAAAATTTATCATTTCTTATTGAACAAAAAACGTAATCAAAAAAAAAAATACGAAAATGAAGTAGAATAAATAACAACAACATCGCCACTAATCAACGCATCATCATCACCATTACCATCATCATCATCATCACCATTACCATCATGATCATCATCATGATTTTCATAAGCATCACTGTCATAATCGTCATCAATGGGTTAGGTTAACGAATTAAAAATTTAAATTTTTCAACAAAAAACAATAAAAACTTTTTTAAAAAAAATGTGCGAAAAGAAAACACAATCCAAAATGAATCGAATTTATGTTGACCGGTTTTACTAAGAACCTATACACATACTTATGTACCTACATATCTGAACATCTGAACAATTATCATCATGCGTACTGGCAGTTGCCGCCCAACTGGACGACAAACTAAGTATTTATTGTTAAGTGTACATTATATACTAAGTAGTTATTAACAAGAAATACTACTTAGATTTTCGTTAACCCTAGGTTTTTTTTAGATGCTCTCCACTATGCCATTAAGTAGGTACGCCTATGATTTTTATAGAGTCCCTCAATATAACAAACTATTGTAGAAGGAAAGTGAAGGTGTCGAAGGTGAAGGCAGATGTGGGCTCCACAATTATTAATTATTCCAAATTATGTCGCTCAGATTGACTCGTACATATTTGGTTTGATACCAAATTGGTCATTATAGACACGCGTGCGTCTCCTCCATATACTACATACAGTAAGTCAAGAAAGTGTAGGCACAGTGAACAAATACATTTGGAAAGAAGCGTCCTAAAATTTATTACAAATTGCATGTGAATCAGACGGAATCATCATAATTTTTAGTCATTAATCCAAGATTAATCTATTTGGATCAGATGATGCTAACAAAAGTTGGAATAAAGAAAATAAAGAGGGACCTCTGATTTAGGTTTTATATTCTACATTAATGAGAAATTGGACAAGCACTTACATTTAAATATTTTGAAGGGTAATATGGTCTCCAGCCAGTGGCATAACTAAACCGTTTGGGGCCCGTGGCAAGTGCATCGGATATGGCACTCTCTTAATATAAAGAAGCTCAACCCAAGTGCTTTTTAACATCTACGTAGTGAGTACTTGGCGCCAAAAAGATTTATCGCTCTTGATTAAGGACTCTTCCTCTTCATCTAGTATTCCTTGTAACTGCCATTGTTAATATACTAAAAATGAATGCAAATAATTTTTCGACGCCTCGTATCTTTCTATGACTTCCAAATATTTTGTTCCTTATATTTATTTAATTCTTCGTCAATAAAATCTTCATTCTTAAAGAACTAACTTATTTTAGGCAACATTGTATATTTAACTAAATGTTGTAATAATAATTGTGACATTTTGCCGTCATGCAACCCTATTGACATACCTCTGTCTCCAGCCCACCTAGAACGAAGAAAAATGTCAGCAAGTAAAAAACAAATAAAATTTTTCACCGTGTTAGACCGAGGTTTTGTTCAATGAGGCCATGTTAAACGAGGGCTAAGTGTATTGTAATGTCAGGGTTAGGATCAGCAGGTATTCTTATTTAAACAATAGTGTATTACAATGTTTGGTTTTATGCAACTAACAAGGCAGCCTGACAGACAATCCGGTCAGCCAGCCGGGCAGACATCAGGCACATGCAACATAATTAACTACTAGAGCAATGTGTAGTAATTTCATACTGTAGAGCAAAAATATTCCATAAGACAAAAGATTTTTATTTATTGATGATATTTACTAGCAAGTCTAATATATAGTGCTAAATCAAAAACAAAAAACAGAAACGAAAAAAGAACAAGAGAATTATATTAAATTATTGTAAAGTGTCTCAGTGTAAATAGGCATAATTAAGAAGTGTAAATTCCTCATAGAATCTTCATTCAAAAAAAGTTGTTTATATTACATCAGTGATGCCATTGTAGCTTTTTTCCGAACAGATCTGTCCTTTTATCCAAAAGACAACAATAAGACTACTGCAAATTTTGTAAGTACCGCAGATGAAGAAGATTATGACCTGAAAGATGAGGCAATTAAACACAAGTATGTGAACTAAGTTTCGTAAGTCACAATTTTTTTTTTTTTTTGTTTAATAATAGTTTCGTTGTAGATACTTACGGCCCCCAAACGAAATTAATTATTGTTTCTTTTACAAGATTGGATAAGCTACCATTGCAACAACTAAAAATATCCATACTCAATCAATGACTATAATCAGTACAATGCACCTATTGCATTGAAGGATAAGCAGGTACCAGTTAACACCCAAGGACTCACTGAAGGGAGCCATAAGTTCGGAATGGTCAAAAAGAACAGCCACAAAGATATCAAACTATGTATTATATTCAATACTAACTAGGAGTATAAATCGAATCTTAGAAGTCTCTATTAAGAGCAAAAGTAGGTCAATGTATGTGATTTGATATGTTTTCGTGGAATTTTCCTTTCTGCTCGTTATGACTCAGTTTGTTCATATCTAAACGGAATGCTTTTGGTATTCATTTGTATGACAAGGAACTCAATTTGTTTTCTATGCCTATACTTTTTTGAATTACTGTTTAAATTTATCTACCCATCCATTTGTCCATCTTTTTGTCTATTTGGGCGTTTGATTCTGTTTTAATTTGCATTATTAGATGCGTAGAAATTTTGATAAGATTTTTGTTTGTGACCATAAAACAAAAACCGGCATAGATACAGATACTTCTCATCTATTATCTATTCATCTGTCTGTCTGTCTGCCTACATAAATGTAAAAACAAAGTTCATCCATTAGAGTTCAACTAAATTTTAGTACAAAACTTGTTTGTTTTTTTTTTTTTTTGGTTTCAAATCTTTTATTTAAATTTATTAATTAACAAGAAACATACACATATTTACATAAACTATACATATACATGTTTGTTTGTGTGCGTATATCTATTATATCTATGAGATACTCGTGTGTCATATCACACATGGGGAAGAAGACATGCTTTATCTAAGGTAAATTTAATTTAACCTTGAAAAATAATAAAACTTGTGTTGTTGTCATATACAATAATTTGTTAAACTAATTCGCTTTTGTTAATTAAAGTTTGTTGTTGGTTTTTTTTTTGTTTTGTTTAGTTATTTATATTGATTAATTAAAACTTCATGAAAACACCCAAGCATTGTGCATCACTACAAATACTTGTATGTATAGCTGCTGGATTGTTGCGCTTAGTATCTAGATTTGATTCAGCTGTTCGAATACATGGTTGTGTCCGCATGGTTTGTTTGCATTTTAATTCATTTCATTGATGCATAAAATTCTTAAATATGTAATAAT
This sequence comes from Amiota communis, assembly GCA_037043315.1. Classification (NCBI taxonomy): domain Eukaryota; kingdom Metazoa; phylum Arthropoda; class Insecta; order Diptera; family Drosophilidae; genus Amiota; species Amiota communis. The sequence goes on from JBAMAV010001101.1 coordinate 89,807, forward strand.
CATTATCAAAATTTTTTTCAAAGGAAATTTTACAAGAAAATTTATTTATATTACCATAAGATTGGTACCTTAAAAAGTATTCAATTCAATTAATTTTTATTGAACTTTCATTTATGTATTCATCATTCATTGTCTAAAGAAATCTCTTTCTAACAAAGCTTTATCCCTTTAACAATTTCAATACCTTTTACAAAAATCTCATACAATATTATGCTTGCTCTTGCGTCACACTTTTGATTTCATTAAATTGTCAAATTCCTGTTCCCAAACTAGTTATGCTAATTTCTTTTTAATCGTCATGAGTTCTAGCAACTTTGACTAAAATTCTAACAAACGAATTATGTGACAACAACTAAACTAAATAGAAGTATCTTAGCATTAAACATAGGTTTAAATACATAAAATATACAAGAAAGAAAGATACAAACTGAATACAATAAATAGTCTCGCTTGGTTTCTTGCGTTTGTTCTTCATGTTAATTTTGTAAAGGAAAAAAGTGTTAACGACTTGAATAAAATCGAAATTCTTTTTGTCATCCAAGTGTTGTATATATTTTTTTAAATTAATTAGATACAACAAATTCAGTTCCAAAAATATCCGGGTCCAATAAATTTATGCAATAAAAATTGTACAAAAAATATGACAGAACTTTAATTTCGGTTCAACGAAGCTTACATACCCTTTCAAATTACAGCCAATGAGTGTGAAACTATAATTTTTAAGGCACTTTATATATTGTAGTAACTGCTATATATATATATATTAATTGTTTTTCCGATTCAATAGAAAATATTTAACACAGGGAAGTTAGAAAAGAAATTAAAGGGACGAAAACTTATGTTGTTTTTGTGAGGCTGATAATTGCAATATGTGCTTCATTGGATCTCCGAAAATCGCAAAACTTAGATGCTGTACAAAGAACACATTGCTAATCATTTTTTTATACAATAGTAAGCACTTAAACTTCAATGAGGAAATGTTGAATACACTAAATATTAGTTAGACGACTAGAGGCTATCTAAAAACTTTTAATGAATAAGTTTTGATTTCAAAAATTAGGGAAATAAGGAAATTATAATTGTATTTACTCCAAAATCTTATGGCAGACTGAATTAATAATTAGTGATTCGATTCGAATCAGTTGGGATCCTAACAACGTTAGTAGTTTTTTCAAGTTCGGAAAAAAGGAAACAAATACATCTCTGTAAGAACAAATATTGTTACAAAATAAAATCGAATTTGAATAAAGAAACCTAATAATTTCATATTTGAATGTCAAGCGTATATAGAAGCCAGTTAACTTCAACCAATTGTCTATGCCTATTATGTTAAAATAAAATTCACTGAGCAAACGTCAAAATGATCTCATGATAAAAGATTTTCATATAATTTATTATACTAAAATTGAACTCCTTTAACTTCTTCATCTGATTTTAATTCGGGTGAGAATGAATATTAAAGATTTCTTTGACGTAAGTATGTAGTTAACTTTAGTTGAACTATGAATTCTGCTCGTGAACGTCTTGGACAAAAAATAACCATAATTAAAATACTTTATAAGACACACACATTTCTATTTTTAATAAAATTCATAAGATTATGTGTCTTTAAATGGATGATGATGAAATTGTATCCTTCAACTGAATAAAAACTTGTTTGGGAAATACAGATTTTTTTAAATATCTTATACTGCGTCAATTGATTGAAGAAAAATCCTTGTTATATGAAATTTTGAAACAATATTCAAAAAACAAAAATAGAATTAATAAAATACAGTATTAGATACATGTACTAAAATCTACCATTCGAGTTTTGTATACTGCAGTTTATGATATAATGATATATTATTGTACTATTTTACTTTAGAGAGTAATAGACACTAACATATATACAACGAAAAACTGGGTTTGACGCAAACATGTTTGTGTCGTGTATTGAGCATTTTCGTCAAACCTACTTTGACACCGGTCAGGGCAGAGGCCATCACAATTAAATCGAATAAAGAGTGCTTACAGTGTTGCAAACCCCTATGATCTGAATAGATTTGAAAACACTGGTTGCAAAGGACACATACTCGAATAAGAATTATCAAAATACATGGAATTATTGCCCAACACTGTTAAGAGTGACCTTTCGAAAAATCCGAATCAAAGCCTATCAATTTGAGATTCGAATCCTTAACTCGAATCACATCTACAACAACAACCCCTCAATGTTGTCATTTTCCCTATTGTTTTTGTCAAATCTCGAATCAATAGTCGCATCATCATAGATTCGAAACATAGCTTACTGTAAAGCGGCTTTTGATCTTCTTGCAGTTCACAGGAGATATTAAGGTGAATGATCACATCTACAGCTGACTAGTCATTCTACTTTGATGAAATCGCCAACATAATGCGTGGAAGAATTGTTACTCCCTTTTCTCTAGATATATGATTATTCATATCATATTTCTATATTCATGATTAGTATTGGCTCAGTTCTCTAAAGCAGTAAAAAAATTTGTATCATATTCTTTAATTGCACATTTTATTATTGTAAGAGTATCACATAATTGAGAATATGATTTTTAGATGCACATTTGTCAACATTAGGCCACTAGTTTAAAGCTTGGATGGTAACCAGTTTCATCAGCGGTAAATGCAATTTCATATTTCTTGCCATCGGGTGCTGTCCATGAGGTTGTGCCTCGCACAACTATAGCAGCTCCATCTTCAGTTGTTTTCAGTTCACCATCTTCAGAGCGTGAGATGCCATTGCTAGTTTCATAACTATAATAAATATTCAAACACATAAGAATGGATCAGACACATTCTACTATGTATTGTACTATATTGAACTTACGAAAAACTATACTTGTCGACCCCATTATTTTCGCTTTCGAGACGTAAGGTTTCAGCATGTGTATCATCACCTTCGGGAGCGGGTGCGGCCCAAGCGAACGTGACAAAGGTAAGTGCAAATATAAAACAAATTTGAAATTTCATGGTTTTTTTAGTATGTTAATCCTCGTCTTTTGATTTTTTGAAATTAAACTTAGTTGCGTTATTTGCAGTTGGTTGCACTTGACTGAATTCGCTATATCCAGACATTGGCTTTTATAGTTATAAAAATTTCTACAATATATACAAAAAATAAATATGTATATAATATAATATTGTTTTTGTATTTTTGTGGCAATTGTTATTGTTATTTTTTTATTATTCTTCATAAGCAAAATGTCCTCATCGGCAAAAAATGCGAAATGTTTGCAATGTTTAATTACAAAAATAAAAAAATAAGTAAATAAATGAAAAATTAATAATCCATAAAATACATCTTAATTACATTTGAATACATCTTCACATCTTCACTTGTTTATTGCAAGCAAATATAATAAAGCCTGTATATAGATGCATCTATCATCATCTACTTCTAAGACATTCTCTACTAATTCCTCATCGAGGTGCCAATGAAAAATTATATTTTGTAATTATTTTATTTTCTAATTAGAATCTTTTTTATTTTTTGCACATAAGAAAGCGAATTTGGTCAATATTTATTTACTTTTAGTATCTGAACCGGTTTCACTTTTTTTTTTTGTATCTTTCATTTCATTTACAGTTTTCGAGTAATTTAAATGTTATTGTTTTGATTGTTGTTGTTATTGTTGTTGTTGTTGTTGTTATTGTTTTTGTAACATGACATTTTAATAAAATGACATAACATCAATTTTACTTGTCAATGACACTTACCTTCATTAACAGTTTCATCTTTTTATATATATACGAGTACATACCCTTCAAATATATCTTATAAGGAGTGCATGGTATTATCACATTACTGTGATGTTTGTATTAGAAGATATCTGATATAAAATGCAGTGGGTTAGGATATGATAAAGGTGAATCAATTCAACTAGTATGTCTATCCGTTTCTATGTTTTTTGAAAGCAAAAACAACCGCATTTGGAGAAGAAATAAGTGCTCTTCCACCATGACAATGCACGGATGCTGAAGAGGTCATCATTGAAATATACTTTTTTACTTTATTGAAATCAATAAAATGACTTTGAAATATTTTATTTGGTTTATTTGAACATACCATTCTCAATTAAATTAGTTTTTTTTTTATGAACAGATTCATTGTGAAGGATATTTAATTATCGTTGCAATCGAAAATATTAAATTTTTGTTTATTTTTATATGTTTACTGGAATGTTATTGATTCCTCGAAGAAAACATATTATATTGTAAACTGAAGGAGGATTAAGATTAAAGAAGATTTGTAATACACGTTCAATATGTGTTCAGACGTTTAAGATATTAAAATTGAATTGCATTTTTGATAAATCAAAACAAATGACTTCATCTATGAGTATTAGGACATCCTCGTTATGTGTTCACCATTTCGCTTTAACAGTCTTGGTTAATAATAGATTCTTTTCGAATTAACAGGCCACAAGGTTTGGGGTTTACTTACTAAATATATATATATTTTTTTTTTTTAATTTTTCTCTTAAATGGGGAATGTTTGAAAAAATATACAAAGGCAAGACAGTCAATAGCGATTGCTACATGACCCAACTGGATCATTTGAACAAGGGAATTTCGAAGAAACGGCCCAATATCCAAGGAAAGAAAGTAATATTTCATCAAGACAAAACACCGTGTCACAAATCTTTTGCTAATTGCACGAATTACACTTCAAATTGCTTTCGCACCCACCCTATTCTTCAGCTTTGGCCCCAGCAACTTTCACTTATTCGCAGACCTAAAAAAAAATACTCACCGGAAAAAGATTTGGCTCGCTTGAGGAGGCCAAAAATAAATCGTTCTTCAAGAAATGTATTGAAATGTTAGAATGATTGTATCGCTCTTGAAGGAGACTACAATGGGAACTTATCAGCAGATGTGTTAAGTATTTGAATCAAGTTAATGACTTTCTTCTATCTATTCTATTCTATTCTATTCTCAAAATAGTCATAAATGCTACCAGAGTCATAAATGGCTGTTAATTGGCTGTTAAAGTAATTTTTGGTACATTTGCCATATCAAGGAAATCTCTTTTTGTGACTTTTTTGCGACCTGATTTTCAGTAAGTCATAAAAAGGTCACAAAAAAGGTTAAATATTTGTCCGCACTGTTATCTTGATGACTTTGTGTTGTGTTGTTTACTCGTGGCAATTTTGAGTGATTATGAAAATTATGAAGACAGATATGTAGTAAAATCCTTGCGTGACTCATAGTGATCCATTTTCAATGACGGACAATATTTTTGAGAAAAATTATTGATTGTCAAAAATGTTGTGATTTTAATGATTTTGGCATAGTAAAGAAGAAGCGTCTGCAAATACGATATGATAAACTCAGGATTGCCAGAATTACTGGGAGAACTACCTAAGAAACACCAATTTTAATTTTTTATAACATCCTTTATTTATAAAATATTTAATACTAGCGTACCCGGCATGCTTTGCTACGCTCCCGACGTGATGTTAATAAGCACCAATTGAAATACTTTTGAAATATCAGACGAATCAATTATTAATATTCACATATATACCTGATATATTTGACAATGGCGACTTGATTGATTTTAATCAATTTCTCGACAACAGCAAATCCGATTCGCACCAAACTTTACTGAAACAATTTCATCAAAATCGGTTTAGCAGTTTCGGAATCCATAAGCGATATACATCCAATTTTATATATATGGACTTCACATAGAATATCCTTTCCTTCTAGGTTGGCAAGTTTGGATAAACTGAAGTTTACAGACTGGCAACATTACTCTTGCAGACTATTGCAAAAACAGTTTTTTTTTAACAGTGCAACTTTCAAAAGTGCTTTTTGTGACTATTTTGAGAATAGGTCTTTAAATCAACAATTAAGAAGTACTGATCCTTAAGCAAATTATCTTGCTGAAATTCGATAAATCATATGAACAATCTTGATGTTAATTATTAAATAGAAGAGTACTGGATTGATGTCCTAGATACTGATACTCTTTCAATTGAGGATCTGATCAAGTTTGAAACATTTTGGTATATGCCAACAGGCAGAAAAAAATACTATCTATCCTTCTTCAAAATGTTCCCAACGAAAATGCTAATCATTATTTTATATTTCTTATCATTGTGAAAATTCATCAAAAGAGAGATAAAGTTGTATGCAGTTGTCTCCTTATAGAAATGAAGTTTTTCAGGTTTTAAATTTAAATGTAGGATATTCTATTGATATTTTTATCAAAAGTCGATTTCAGCAAATTTCTTGCTTATATTAATCCATAAATATAATATTTTTAATACAAAATTATTATTTATTATTGAACACAATATCAAATTAATTAAATTATATAAATAAAATTATGTGTGTGGCAAATGTTCGCCTGTTGGTTGGAAACCATTACGATCAGCAATGAAGTTAACCTTATAGGTTTGACCATCGGGACCAACATAACTGTAGGAGCCACGAATAACAATTTCTTCATCGTCGGTTCCAGCATTTTTCAGTTCAGCCTCTTCTTCGCGTTGAATGCCATCGCTCGTTTCAAAACTGAAATAAGGATGACATTTTTTAATTATAAATATGTTAGAGTATTCCCAAAACATTTTTTAAACTTTGGCATTTGATTTGTTGATTTGATTATTGATATTCATTTCAAACACTTTATCACTTCACTTCACTTGACTCAATATTAGAAATCACTAACGCCAATATGTTACAATTACTTTCGAGGCTTACCCAAACTTGTAACCATCTATGCCGACATCGTTGTCATAACGTAAAACTGTTGCGGTTTCTGAGTTATCCAAAGGTGCAGCACATACAAAGGACACAAAAACGACAAACAAAGCCACAACAAATTGAGCAATGATTAGGAATTTCATTTTTATATTTTACAGATTGAACACTTGAGATTCTTCAATATTTTAAACAATATTTTGTATGATTATTTAGACCAGTAGTTAACACAATTACGAGCAAATGCGATTTGTGGCAGCATCTAATATGTTTTGGCCTTTTATACATCTTCCAAATGCCTGGGATGAGTCCAATTGGAAAAATAAAAATATTAAAAAAAACCTAAGCCAAACAAACAAAAAAATTATATCGTATGAATCTCGATCTGACTGACTAAGTGAGTAAGTGAGTGACTGACTGACATACAGACCCATTAAAGACAGAGCAATGAAGGTTGAACATCAAAAAAACATTAAATTAAAAATAAAACATCAAGTAAAAGTCAAATACCTGGACGGTTGAAAACGTTTACTTAATGCCCTCTACAATCAATTGTGAGATCAACACAATAACAGCAAGGGTGGTGAAGCTATGAAATTATGATTAATAAAACATAAAACACTTAAAGCAAATATCTTCCTTATTACAGAAAATTTAGTTCATAAAAATCAACCGAAACTATTCATTTATACTCACTTGACAAGATCATTGAGGAGAGTCCCAATGACCTTTGGCTAAAGTGTTCTTATGTATGATATCAACAGGATCTGCAGATTTAACTTTAAATTGTCTTTAATATAATTTAAATGATTTTATTACTGTGAAGCATGTCATACCTTAACATCAACCCCATGGACCTTACCTTACTAACACAAAGTAGTCAGTTCCCAAATTCACCTATGTGGTATGTAGTAAGTTATGTAATTCAAGAAATTGTATAGAAAAAGCAACAAAAAACAAATAGCAACCGCAACTTTACTGATTATTGAACAAATAATAACAATAGAAAACCAACAAAAATAAAATAAAATTTAAAAAAAAAAAAGACAAAATTTATTTTTATATTTTTCGATTTACTGTTTTACTTACTTTTGTTAATCATTTAAGTTGAAAGAGAGATGTAATCATATGAGTTTAAGTATCTCTCCCACTCATCATCTCATCATATTTCATTCATTCATTTCATTTAAAGATTTATAACAAATGTATGTGCAAAGATGTCTTCATTTTATTTCAATTGATTTTAATGGAAAAAATGATATTTTCTGCTGTTGCTAATGTTAATACAATAATCTTCTACTATTGCTACTGATGGTAATAAAGCTGATGATGATGATGATGATGATGAAGATGATGCTACTGATAATGATGATGAATATAATCACATAGTTGTTGATAATGATGATGATGATGATGATAATGAAATTTTCATAAATATATGGCAATAGGTCAATGACAGACAAAGCCTTCTTCATGCGTAACAACTTTTGTTTTCATTGGAATTCTTCAGGAAGTTCGCATTAATACAAGTATTTCGAATCCATTAATCATGGAAATATTAAATGATGAAAAAATCTACATTAAAAGTAATGATGACTACACACAGCGGCGACAAGTGTCAGCCAGCATGTTATATTGTTTTTTGGTCTTCTTCTACTCTTCTTCTTATTTTATTTTTATCTTAAATTTTAAGTTTGGGATATCTTTAACGCATCTTTCATTGGTTTTTAGTTGTGTTGTGTTTTGTTGTATTTTGTTTTGGTTTTAAGGTTTGGCTTTAGGTTTTTAACCTTCAAATTACTATTTTTAATAAGAAATAAATACGAATGAGTTGTGATGCATGCATCTTTGCTTGCTTGCTTGATTTAACCTCTGAAACATAATCATCACCATCACCATTAACATCATCATCATCAGTATCATCGTCATCGTCAGCAGCAATAACAACCAAAATAGGAACTACGTATTTTATAGATGCCAACCAGAAAGCACCTTGTTTAGTCAAAGATGCGTTGGATTGTTTTGAATCTGAATCTGAGTCTGTGAGTGTGGCGTCTTTGATGCGACATCAGATAAAGTTAGGCGCATCTATTGTTTCTTTGTAGACAACACTATTTCTTTTCAATTTTAATGGGAATTTTGGTCTTGTGTAGCTTTTAAAACGTGCACATTGTTGACCTTACTCAATAAACAACAACAGCAATTAAAAATGCGTTACAACAAACATAGGGCTAACGCGCTTTTGTTAATAACATAAATCATAGATACACATAAACCATAGCAGCAATAGATGGCTCAGATGACAACAATCAGATAGAAAACGCCAACGGCTCACCAAGTTCAAATTAACATAGTCGGAAGATGCTCAATACCAAGCATTACACACACACTCACAATCAAATTCACATCAGTTGTCTGATTGACCAAACGTCTGTCTGTCTATTTGTCTAAGTATCTATTTGTTTGCCTTTTTGACTGTTAGTTTGTCTATCTTTCTGGCTGACTATTTGTCTGTCGATTTGTCAGCCTAATTGTCTTTTAAACTGGTTGCTAATTTTATTTATACTTATTCAAATTATATACATGTGTACATCTTTTTGTTTGTTGTTTTATTTGATACCCTACACCATGCATAAATGAATTTTATTATTGGAAGAGCAACAAATCCATTGGTTTTTTTTTTCGTTTTTTTCAAAATCTTTGTATTAATGTAAGAAATAAAATAAATTAGTGTATTGTCGATTTTGCTCGATCTACTTATTCTTTTTCTCCCGTAACTCCATAAAACTTTCTATCCTTCTCTATGAAAGACTTGTCTATTAAATGTGTTTGATGAATGTTCTATCATTCAAGATATTTAGCAAGGAACGAAATTAATATAAGTCTGATGGTACATGAGTCTTAAGTTTTACGATTGTTTTTTCTTACCTTAGTTTCTTTTCTCCCTTCTCTTAAGTAGTAAGAGGACAAATTACAGACAAGTAGTGGCACCTGTTTGGTGTTACGCGATTCAAATATTGGGTACCGCTGTAACCAGCATTCAGCGAGTTCAAACCTGTCAAAACAAGGTACTTCACCGTTTATCTGGAGCTCCTTGGTTTGTGCGCATCACCATTTCACAAAGATGCCCACGTTGCGTGACGAGGTCCTTCAAAACAGTAATCGGCTGGACTGCAAAGTCATCCAAACCGCCTTACGACAGCGCTCATCCGAGCCGATTAAAGAGATTAAGCAGAAGGCCACCAGCAACTTAAGTATTCACTGCCATATAATCGCCACAAAGTCATTATTCTGTACAACCATCAAATATTTAATGCTACTCATCCGCATTGGGTAATCTTTATCTTCTTTAACTTAAGTGTTAATAATGAAACGGGACCAAGCAATTGCCATTTTTGTAACGCTCACATACACTCGATTTTTTACATGTTTCATCTTTTTATCACATTTCTCAGGTTCCCTGAATCATAGTAACTAACTGAATAATCTTTTTTTTTTGTAATAGGGAAACATTACCCACCGAATTAACGGGTATATAAAACATTGACGAACATCTAAATAATGGCAGATGACTTAGAGTCTAAGTAAATTACAATGACAAAGTTAACCAAAAATTTGACATTCACAAAAGAAGCCTATGTCCTATTTGGGTAAAGCCTTCTCCTGAAGGTATTTGTAACTAAAGTGTATGCTAGCCTGTTGATATGAATCCATTATATCGGCTTGTCTGACGATACTGAGTTATCTAATTTTACCATTGTTTGAACAATAAAACAAAGAAAAGAATAACATAACAAAATATATCAATAAATCATTGGAGTGTTAAAAATCAATTCAATTAGTTATCAATTTTTCCAATACATTTCTCTATAGTGTATACAAGATTCGAGTTATTTCCATATATGTTTATTTGAAGGTACATACTTCATCAGAAAAAATAAAATGTTACTTTAATGTTATTTAAATGATTTTTTAGTTTTTAAAATAACAGAAATCAAATGGAATGAAAAATGAGCACTCACTGTGTGAATCGAATATTTGTACAAACATAAGTATGTAGTTAGATAGAAGTTAGTTGAATTGGATAAGTAGGTAGGTCATTCATTTATTCATTCGGTCTTTCCTCAAGACCTCCTCCTTTTGGCAAATCAAATCAACATCAACGAAATTGTTGATTTACTTAATTGGCTTAGTTGGCATAGTTGGCTTCCCTACTGCAGATGTACATATCTTTAAAAAATTGAGTAAATAATAAACCATGCGGGGGGGACATTAAATGATTGAATGACTTACTGATTATTGGACACGCTCACTTTTTGTGTTTTTGTGTGGCGCGAACATAAAGCTAATTTCCTTTATAGGTGGCGCTTATTATGTAAAAATTAATGCTATTTTCTATAATTTCATATCATGCTAATTTTATTTTTTATTTATTTAATTATTTTTATATAGTCCAAAGTAACGTTTCGCTTTACTAATTGATAGTTAAACTTAGATTGCGTATGTAGAACAAAATATACTAATTAAATAACATAAATTAAATTAAATTAAATAATATGTGTTTATAATTGATATGAATAACACCTAAATGATTTTAAGAAATCGCATTAAAATCGCTACGAAAACGCATGAAAATCGCAAACCATAGATCCTAAAAGTATGCAAAAAATTATGGTTCATTTATTTAAGATTTCCATCTCGTTTGCACAGCATAGTGCACAGCGACACTATTTCACTGCACGGTCACTCTAACTGCATTCGTCACTTTCGAAAAATAACCTTTGAAAGATTTTTGTTTATTTTTTAAACAATTAAATTAAAATTTTAAAGTGAAGTGAGTAAATAAGCCAAAACGAAATGGTATAAATCGCTTTCTCATGCATTTGCTGTTAAAAGGTTCAAGTAATTTATTTTTTACATATTTCTTGAGTTTCTTAAATTCTTGAATACCTTTACGCCAGACATATGAATGTCCAATTGATCGGAAAATATTGAATTTACTTGCATCAGTAAATATATATAAGTTTTCCTTTAAAATAATCTTTGTTTTGCAAAATCATGTTGGACTTGCTTACTAAAGACTTGTACTGTAGTTAGTTTGGTATTGAGGTTGAAACTTAGGAATCCACAATGATACATTATATCGTGAGTCATTATATATATAAATATTAGATATCTTAAGATAGTCGATACATTATAATGTATGAAATTAAGATATTTTATTGACAGGTGATATGAGAAGTTGAAAAATTCTGCTAAAATGTGATTGGTTAATAATAATAAGTTAATTACGTCGTAGATGTTCATTGTTCAACTTATCTGGGTGACAGGGCATTGTAGACATTGACATTTTAAGCAATTGTATACCAGATAATATTTCTAGTACAGACACCCAAACAGAACAACGTAGCAACGTGTAAACAGCCGATCGGGAACTATAAGTGTTCAAATAAACTGCTAACATTAAAGCGGAGGAATGTTTCCTCAAAGGTGGTGGTTGCATTAGGGCACTGCCTAAACGGCAGACATGTCACTACACTGGCGGTTTCCGCAAATGATTTTTGCAGAAGAAATGTGAATGAAGAGTAGGAAGTGGATAAAATCAATCATGAATTTGATGACGTTTGCAAATCATGGACGTACATTTTTTTGAGTTTTTTTGAGGTTCTTTAAAGTTTTAGTCCCCCAAAGAATATAACAAACTGTGCATGTGCATAGACTATTAAAATAAATAGATAAATCACTCAATTTAAGCGGTGTTTCTCTTTATTTTTAAATCCAAAAACAATTTATTATTGAATATGAAATGAAAAGAAGCATTGCTCAAAATTGATCGATTTGTCCACCCTATATACTTTGATATGGGCCAATGCCGTCTTTACCATAAAGACACACGAGGGCACCGAAAGGCAGATATTCTCGCTAACAGTTGACATTTTTTTTAAATTCCTCCATATTCCAATAAAAGATTGTCGCGGGCAGAGTTGCGATAATGCATCAACTATGAATGGAAAGTATTCTGGTGTTCCGTCAAGAATAAAAGAAAATTATGAATTTGCAATTTTTGTCCCATGTGCGGCACATTCGATTAATTTAGTAGATGTTTTGGCTGTTGAGTGTGTTTCTGAAACAGTAGCATACTTTTAGTTTATCTAAAATTTGTTAAATTTTTTCTCAGCTACGACCAAACGATGGAAAATTTTTTCCATTTCGCTGCAAGTAGGGAAACTAAATTATATGCTCGTGCTAATGCTATTAACGCTTTGCAAAATAGTTATTTAAATATTTCTGAAGCATTGTCATCAATTGCAATTGTATCCAACAACCAGAAGAAACAACAAACGAAGCTCAAAGCCTAGCAAAAAAATATTTGCATAGAAAATGATCCTTCAAAAAATAAACTTTGAGGCAGAAATTTCTTAAATGAAGATTTCTTGTTTTTGCTCGCGTTCATATATGAACACTTTGATAATTGCGATCTTGCTTTTGCTCGCGAGCATGGTTGCTCTTACTTCATACGCGAGCGAAAAGAATGCTCTCATATACGCGCACTCAAGCGCTCTGCTCATGTACATTTTGTTGTTGTTTTAGCTGAACAGTTTCTGTGGAGGGTGCTTTTGTTCGAAAATGAACGCTTCATTAAACAGCACTTCATTTATGACAAGATCGAAATCGCACACGCTCATGTATGAGAAAAAAAAAATTATTTTTCGCTGGCGCTCTTGTGTGAAAAGAGAATGATGTATTTAATTCTTTCATACGTGAACATGAGCCAAAGACTATTAAAATATACATGTATATGTTGTAAACTCTTTGACTCTGCTTTGAGGATATAAAAGAAGATTTGGCTCAACAGAAATCACGAAAGATTTTTTTGTAGCTTGTAACCAATTAAAGCCAGCAGCATAATTAGTAACATATAATTTTCTTGTATCAACTAACCATAATAAATATAAGATCATAGCAGAACAATTTTTGTATCACTAACTTTCTTTACTTTCCAAAAGGGCCCCAAATACTTGTGTGCCCAAGGCCCCCCGCACGGCCTAAGACGATGTTGTATTTGGTATCACAAAAAGACGGTGATCAGACTAGCCTCATTAAGTTGGTCTAATAGTGTTGGCCAAAAGTTAATCTTATTAACGATTAATGATTTATGATTAAAAATCAACATCAAGAAATCAAAAATGTAAAGATGAAAGAAAGTTATTACATAATAAATTATTTTTTATTTTTTTACGTAGAATTGACAACACAGAGGAATGTATGAATTTAATCAAATTAATAATCATAATCAATAAATTTGATGAATGATTCGATCAGATTTAAGTACTCATGATTAAATTAGTCAAATTCATTAAATGAATAAAAAATTAATTGATAAATGCCAACACTGTGGTCTAAATACCGGCTACTAAGCCTATCAACCATATTGTTATTATAAGGAAGGATTGGAAGAATATATCAATAAAATGACACTCTACTTGTCCGTACTCGAAAATTATTCAGTTTTTTTTTAGTTCCTATTGAATGTGAGTCACATATGGTCCAACCTTTCTTACTACCAAATTTTGAATGTTGATCATTTGTCTTTTATTGTCTGTTAGTCATAATGTATTACATTGTAGTACAAGTGTGATGGGGTTTTTAAAATTTACACAAATTTAAAATAATATTATTAATTACAATGTAGTATTTTGTTTCTAAATTTAGATAATGAATATAAAGGAGGAACGCTACACCTCATAACTTACGAGTTATCGCGTCTATAAAACGATCAACTAGACAAATGCAATTGATGTAGGTTGTTCGAAGTGCCTGGTTCATGGAAACTAGATAAAAGAAATGCATTGCAATAGGGGAAATTTTAGTGGCATTCAATTTAAAGTTAATTTACAATATGTGTTTTGTTACGCCTTCTACTCGTATAGTAGTATGTCATCTTTTTATGACTTACACATGTGAATTTTGGGCCGTAAACTCATATGAATGACTTTAAAACAAAATGTTGTCGAATTTTCAGAATATCTTAAACTTAAACAATTTGAAAATATCAAACAAACAAAAATAACGAAGTCGTTGTTATCTAACAATCTTTTTAGAGTGATTCTAAAATTTCAATAATTTCATTAAAAGATTCTTACTGATAGAACCAACGTTAAAGTTAACCATTCAATTTCAAGTTTTAAAATCTACAAAAATGGTGACTGTAACTGTCTTATTTTTTGTTCAAAACTTAAGTGTTCATAGATACGAAAATGTGAACAATTCAAGAAGAAATGGTACAATCCTAAGATAAGTTACTTGTCCTGCATCACATCCTGCAGATCAGTAGGGACCATGACCCGCTTCCTTTGCTACAGCATCAGCATGCTTATTGCCTTCTATTCCCGGGTGCCCAGGAACCCTGATATATTGTGTTTCATTCTGGTATTTGATGTAGCTATTGCACTCTTTTTTAACTCTTAAAACAGTTGTCAGACTTTCGGTGCATATTAAATATTTCCCTTTATTAGCTTGCGCAAAGTGGATAGCTTTTAGTATCGCATCGGCTTGGCTGCAAGAACTGAGTAGTAGTGAGGGAGCAATTATAGGAATACAGTTGCACTCCGTTTATTCACCACGGCAAACGTGGTCCGTATTTGGAACCAGATTAGATGATTTCTACAGAAAAATCATTTTTAAGTGGTTACTGTCTATTAAATTTTGTGTGGAAATTATAGAGTGGTTAAATTTCTTTAGTTAATAAAACCGAACCATCTTTGTATACTATATAAAGCAGAATATTGTAAAACAAATTCCGTACTCTGATTAAATTTTTTAAATAAATAAAAACTTTAAGGATAAAATAGTTTAAAAACGGCGCTAAAAGAAACTTATGTTTTCAGAAGAAGAAGGTTTGGTAAAGATGTGCATCTCAATCAGGGTTGCAAACCGGATTTTGCACCGAACCGTCCCGTTTTTAGGGTTCGAAACCGAACCATGAACCCAGTCGTTTTTATTTTAAAAAGACAGAACCGAACCGAAAGCCTCTCCAAACAATGGTTCGATTTAAGCTAAAATTTATTCTTTTTGATGGCAACTGCGTGAATTTTCATTTTACATCTTCATATTGAAGAAGATATTTTTTTATTTAATTGGAAAAAGTGTATATAATGACCAGAGCGGATATTTATATGCATGGAAAATGTTGATATAAGCGCTCATAATATGCGCGAAATAACTAAAAATATGCATTTATATATGCAAAAAAAAAAAAATAAAATCAAATGCATATATCGAAGGGTTTTTATTTATATTTTATTTCAAAATTTAGACTTAATCTTATGGTCATTTTATTTTACAAGTTTCCTTTTAACTAATTTTAGTCGTCCTCTTGAACGTTCTTATTGTTACAGTAAATAATAAGATGATATTTTAAATTCTGAAATTTTCAAGATTTTCGTTTTTCTGTTGCTTGCATATGCAGAGAAACTTCGTTCTATATCTGCAGACGACTCACGTGGCAGTATGAAAAAATAGTCAGCTTTCTGCAAAATATTAGGTATTTATTTCTATAAGGGTTTGTAGACCGTATATCTGCCTAGAATAGCGTCAACATTTTTAAAATATGCTATATTTTCTTAAGCAGAAATTAAAGTTCTTATTTCTTCCACAATGCGGATAGACTTTTTAGCTCCTTTAAGATTTTATTGTGCAGTAAAGGCAAGTCGAAATGCTGTCGAAGTGTTAATTCGCTCGTACATTTCGAAAAAAAATTTTGGATGGCTGAATTGGTCACCCTATATTATTGCCAGATAGAATTACTGCATTAAGTTAACAAAGTTAGGATTTTTCTTTTTTTTTTCGAATAATATGAAGGAATATGCCTTTATGATTTTATTGGAAATCCAATATAGAGTTACGGGCTAGGAAAGCCTCTGTGGCCTTTTACTCTTGCAAGAGATTGCTTGGCAAGAGATGCTACGTCCTAGCATAACAGCATGGATGTACACGGGGATAGTACGTCCGATACTTTCATACGGGGCAATTGTTTGGTGGCCAGCTCTAGGAAAGAGCTACGTAGTGCACAAACTGAGCGGTGTGCAGAGGTCGGCATGTGTAGGAATCACAGGATCAATGCGCACGTGTCCCATGGCAGCACTGAACGTACTGCTATATCTTCTTCCAATTGACCTCCACATCAAAAACATTGTCTGCAACAGCGCGGTAAGGCTAAAATAAACCATATGGACATAGTAAAATACTAGGAGTGATTTAAAATCCTATGTTCAAACGAAAAACAGACTATATAGTGGCTCATAACAGCTTTGAGAACGATTACAAGGTAAAATTTCTGATCAGGATGGAATGGAAAGAAAACAGTTTTCAGAGTGTTTATGACATCTCAATCTTTACGGATGGGTCAAAGATGGAATGTGGTCTAGGTGCAGGGGTGCACTCACCACAAATAAGCCTCGACCAGACGAGGCTACATTCTTTCTGGCAGAGGTTCTAGCCATTAGAGAGGCATGTCGGCTGGCAAGAAATAACGTACCAGAAGGTCGTAAGATAGCTATCTTAGTTGATAGTCAGGCGGCACTCAAAGCACTGCAATCCACCACTGTGAAGTCCAAGCTCGTTAAGGAATGCAGGTCGACGATAAGCGAACTCAATAGTCAAGCTGATATCACTCTCTTATGGGTTCCCGGCCATAGGAACATTGAGGGAAATGAGAAGGCTGACGAACTGGCTCGTTTTGGTGCTTCCCTTGATATATCGTTAGCGGAACAGATCCCAATTCCCCTGGCGGTCGTCAAGAGGATCAACTGTACTTTTTTAATTTATCCTCCTATCCTACTTAACTCTCCCCTGAGCTGAAGGCCTTTATTGCTAATGCTCATATCAAAAAATAACTTGGTTATAGTTTATAATTATAATCTTAGTTGAATTAATAAATCAGTTCAAAAAGAGCTGTTTGCAACCTTGAACTCAATATCTTAACTGAATTACTTAAGCCCAAGGACATTTGTGCCATGTTCCATAATTCCATACATAATAATAAATTCACTTACACATTAGGCAAGAAATGGAAAGAGAAATGAGTAAATAGAAATAATTTTATTTATATTTTACATGTTTATTATTATTAATAATTAATAATAAGTTTATAATTAATTCATATTTTTTTTTTTGTTGAAATATTTTTGAATTTTCAATTATTCATTTGTTTTATTTTCTTTCGTTTAATCAACGCAATAAATTTGCAAAAATGTAAGTTTATTTTATAATTTTTTGTATTTATTTTTAATGATTTCTTTTTGTTTATTTTTTCGTTTGGGGTTTGCTAAAAATTAAAGCAATTATTTATGTTTCTTTGTTCAATTTAAACGAGCTACTAGATTTTAGTTATTTTATTTTTTATTTTTGTAAATAATTTATTATTTTTCATATTTTATAGCTGGAGACATGACACCCCACACAAAATGGTGTACTTAATTTTGATTGAATATCTGGAAATATTTAAAATAAAAACAAGTAAATAAAATATTAATAATAATAAATAAAATAATATGAAAAATTATTATTTATTGTAATTTGTAATTGTGTATATGCCGAAAATAATAAATATTCAATTAATCACAGATAATGTACAATTTTCATTTCTTTTCTTTATCATTTTGTATTCTTTTAATTTTCTTTTCATTTAATTTATTTCACATAATAATAATAATAAGTAAAGGATTTTAAATTTTGTTAATTTATTTTAATTTTTATTATAATTTTTTTTCTTGTTTTTTGGTTATGCACATTTGAAAGAAGAATTTGTTTTGTTTGAATGCAAATATTTAATATTTTTTGATCGTTTAATATTAACTAATCCGACTCATCCTTCTCCTCCTCAAAATTTTATACAATTTTCTTTTTAAATTTTGATTGATTGATTGATTGGTGACGTAATCTTCTTACCTAGCGAGATCTAAAAATATTAATCAATTTTACATAAACAAGTCTAAGGAAGCCATTATCGGTTCGAATCGGATCGGATTTGGATTCGGATTAGATCAGATCTGTTGAAGTTACATGGTAAGTTATACAATAATAAACTTGTTATCATGTTTCTTTGTTAAATTAACGTACATATTTTGTTGTATTTATACAGTCTCAAATTTATTTGTTGTTTTATATATTTATTTAAGATTTTTTTCTTTTTTTTTAGCGTTTAAAATTTTTTTAATGAAAAATGCAAGAATTTGCCAATTTTGTAAGACAAAAAGAAATGAGATCCTTTTTGCTGAAGCATAGATAGATTGTCTTCTTTTTGAGTGACTGACTAACTAACTAACTGATTGACTGACTGACTGAATGTTGCATTGATTAATGTAGATGAATGAATGAATTAATGAACTGAGTAAGTGACTAATTGAGTTTGTGGCCTTTAAACTTATATAAACTATGAAGAAGAAGACACAACAAACACATTTGACGGAATCTCCATCATTCATCATGCTATTTTACACTCTAGCAGACAATGAAAATATTTGAAAGTGGACGCAATTGATGGAAATATCCCAAGAGAGACGACGACGACGACAATGATGACGATTGCGCTGCAATCACTTCTTAATAAGGCTTTCACAGCTGCTGCTTAGATTTGGCAACGATTTGAAGAATAGACGTGAACGATCAATTTGCACCGTACTAATAGGTACAGCAGCATTGATAGCAGTTGTCGTAGGACCTCCGGCAGTAGTAGAAACTGGCGTAACATCATCACCGAAAACATCTAGAGAGCGACGTAATGTTTGCGATGGCAAACATTGACTGGCATAGGCAGCTGGTGGCGAAAGCGGTGATGTTGGTAATTCCATATCCAAAACAATATCCTCATGTTGTTTCTGTAATAATAATTGGCGCAAGCGTTTGTCATTGTTTGGCATTGACACTGAGGACGTTGTTGCTGTTGGCTTAAAAAGCATTGCATCATTTTCATTTTGTGCATCACTAATGACTCCTCTGTCTTCGTCAATGCAGCAGCCTTCCTCAGTTTCACCACCAATGACACTGCCCAGCAGTTTTGTATCGGAATAGCGTCGCAAATCCTTACTAAAAGAATCATGAGGCGCTTGTGTTAGTACATCGGCAGCTGTGGCGGCTGCATGAGATGTTGCTAGTGTGCTTGAATGGCGATAGTCTATCTTTGGATGTGTACTGTAATCATAAGCATTCGATAAGTCCGAGCCTAGTGCCACGGTATCATTAAGTATATCACGATTCTCGAGAAAGATCGATGAATTGGAATAACGTTTGTTGTTTGTGTGTGGCCGATAGACGAAGCCGCCCAAACCATTGGCCACGGCATTTGAAACGCCGGAACTAATTGAAGGCGCCTTGTTATCACCGCTACCTGCAATTTGTATCAAACAGCAAAGTAAGATTGAGTTATCTAGTTCTATCCACTGTTAAAAGGTTCAAAGTTCATGTCAACTCACCACTAAAGCTACTTAATTGGAGTGCATTGTCACGACCACCAGTGTCTGTTGAAATGCCACCAGTGCTGAGATCTTGACGTGAGCCTACACACAAATCATTCACTGAGCCCCGACTGGATGCCTCCGAGTGTTCCAGCACATTGTGTATGGAATCGTGAAAGGGTGTCATGCTACCTGAGCCTTGTGGGCAGGGTCGAAATGATGAGATCTGTGAGACGACATCGTCGAGTGCCCAATCGCGTTCGTAGTTCTGTTGCAGTTGGGCGCACTCTATGTTTGCGGCCACTTGCTGTTGCAATTGCAATTGCTTTTGGGCTTGTTGCTGCAGTTGATGTGACGTAGGCTGCGTTGGTGCCGATTGTGCTGACTGTGAGTCCAGCATATCCAATTCCGCTTGCTGTAACATGTGACGTGGTGAGGCATTTAGCAAACGTTGATTGTGTTGCATAGCAGCAGCAGCTGCAGCACATGCACTGGCATTATCCAAGCAACCACCATCACCCACAGCCACAGTGCAATGTTGGCCCCCGTAAGTGGCACATGACGATGCCATTGCAGAGGTGTTAATCTCAACTGCCCCATTATGGGCCACAGCGGCTGTTGCGGCATTCGTGGTTACGCCATACTGTTCACTAGCACGGCTGTTACGGTTCGCATGTGTCGTTGTTACGGGCGACGGAGGCGGATGAATTTTCTCTGGTGCATTTTGTATAAGGAGAATTCTATTGAAATCAACAAAAGAGAATAGAAGAAACCAAAAGGAAAGGAAGGTATTGAGTTACGACACACTTGGCCTTAATTTGAGGCACAATTGCACCACCTACAACTTACCTGTTTCTGGCTTTCCAACGATGGCACAAATGAAGATATGCTTTACATTGAATGTACATGAATACAATGCCGCCCGTAAGTCCAACAGTGACAACAGCAAGTTTTGTCCAAAATGGCCAATCTATGAAAGGCAAAAAGGATGTCGAAGTTATCTTTGTTTTTTTTTTTTTTTTTTTTGTGTGCCAAAGCATTGTTATACTTAATAGATAGGCAGGTAAGTACTAACCTATTAGGCCTCGTTGTACATCATCTGCGGCCCTTTCAATGAGCACACAAAGCGACCAAATTACGCACAGCGCAGCGGCACAATGAAATAACACTGAGCAGCACAAACGTCTCCGTTCGATACCAGAAATGTCAAGGCTACGCCACTGTTACCGGTTACCAAGGAGTAAAGGATTTATTCATTCAATTCAACCATTAGGGCAATGTAACAATGTTCGACAAAGACGACACCGATAACCATGAAGCAGGCAGCGCAAGAAGTTCCAATGTAATTGGTAAGGTGGTGTTAATGGAAGAAAAGAAAATACAAAATAAATTAGATACTTTTTCTCTTATTTTTTTTTTTTTTTACATTTTATAGTCATCAAAGTATTCCAAGGAAAATCAACACTTTGCACATTCTATGCCATGCTATACCATGCCATGAATGAGTCGAGTAGTGTAAACGGGCTTGGGTTGGGTTCGGTTGATTGGTGGTACTTACCTCATTGAATGGTTTGATTTTTGTATGCATTATAAATGGAAACTTGCACAGTTCGCAGGAGTTGGTGTCGGATGCCGTCAGCCATTGCTGTAAACATGATTGGTGAACATATTTGAGGCTGCCAGAGCAATAGCATGGCGTCAATAATGGATTCTGTGGATCACTTTCACAATGACATATGCGACAGATGTCTCCACTGCTTTGCGAAGCTTGACTACTGCCGGAACCGAATCTATAATAGATATTAAAAAAAAAAACACATACATAGATAAAATACCATGTCACCTTGTCACTCAATCCATAATAAATATAATAGATGCATGCAATATACGAGTAGTATAGAAATTAGTGTATGGTAGTAGTAATTGTTTTAAAATGAACTTGACCTCTTCTTGTCTAAATGAAATCTAAATGGATAATCGATTTTTCTGTTAGGAATCACCATCACCACCACCACCACCACCATCATCATCATCACGGACACGTGTGTCCAACTACTAATTACTTGACGGACTACAGAACTATTGTCTGTATTGTATTGTTCATTATTACCATGCCATTTAATGTAGTGTAGTGGTCAATGGGAATCGCGTGTGCAGACAGTTTATAATTTATCATAATGAAGAAATAAAGGAACCATGAGCTGTGCTGAGTTCAATGAGAGTGAAATGTTGCCAATGTAATTGTAAAATATTCCTTTTCTTTATTTTACTTTTTATTGAGAATACAAGAAACAAGGCCACCGCCATGTGGTGTCGCCTTCATCGTCGTCTGTCAATTTCAATGTGTTTTATGTCTGCAACTACTACTGGCTATCAGTGTGACTGTTTGGATAGGATTTGATACTCTCTTCCTCCCATCATCATCATAATCATTTGCAATGACTCTACTTCCTCTAAAAGCAGTGAACAAAGCACATCATCACCATCATTATCACATACTCATACCATGCACTCTCGCTCTGTTGTGTTCATCGTCATTTATTCATTGTTGGGATGTGCACGATAAATTAAAATAAATGATAAACATTGAAATAAACGCTTCATTTTTAATGCTCGTTGGATTTTTTTTCTTTCTTTATTTTGCATTTAATATTCGAATAATCTGTGGAATAATCAACAGCTATCAATTTTCAACAAGGAACAAATTACTTTTGTTCTACACTTAAAGTACTACAAATGTTCACATTATAAAACTGTTGATAGCCTCATTGACGACGTCTACTTCTGAGTCTTAGTCTGCGTCTGCTTCAGCGTCTGAATCTGTGTGATTAGCGTTTTTCGATATAATTTGTATTCATGTAACACAGCACAATATAGCAGCGGAATGCTTTGTTGTTGCTGTTGTTTCTCCTATAAATAATCCATATTTCATCAGAAAATTGTTCGCGTGGGTGTGAGAAACAACTTCTACAATAATTAAAAGAGGAAAACAAAATATGTACATACATATGTAAGAATAAACAAACAAACAACAAATTTAATATCATATTTTTCCAATGATTCACGCACTAACTAAATTTGTCTATAACATATACTACTTTACATTGATTCATATGTAGGTACATACATACTTTCGTGCAGTATGCTTGGTGCCAATAGTCTCCGTTTCGATAGTAATTCACTAGCCCCTTTTTAGTATTTACTGGTCGCAGGTTATACAGAGGCGAACCAGTAAGTGCGCGTTTTCATACAACTTTGGTTTTTTTTTTAAATGTTTACATATATTTTTTTACTTAATGCCAAAAATGTGTACAAAAAGAAACATAGCGCATAGTAAGTCAGCAGCCCCTTTTCACATTACTGGTGCCAATTGAATCAGCATGTTAAATTCACCAGTTCATTACATGTAAAAGGAGATAGTTTGAACAAGTTTTGTTGCAAAGGGACTAGCCATGAACCAGTTTGGGGACTAGTGATTCATTCTGAAGAGTTTTTTCTAACGATACATACAAATGTACACTGCCGCTTAACTGAATAGGTTCAACATTTTTCAAAAGTAAAAATAGCTATAACATTTCAACCAACTTTTTTGCGATTTTATTAAATTAAATTTTTTTATATAAAAATAATTAATTGTTAATGAAACAAGAAAGTTTGTGAACTCCAACATACGTGTTTACATAATTTTTACTTTTTTTTTTTTTTCAAAAACAACAAAACATGCCAATTCATTTTGACTGAACTGGCAATTTTATTTTTTGTATCGCAGTCTTTTTTCGCTTTTTTAATTTGAAGTAAATACCGCTGTTATTTTGAAAAGTGGGTCGCGGGAAGCAGTAGAACGATTTCGAAAAAGGTCAAATGAAAAGTTATTTCAAATCTGGCCTAAATTAGCGCAAAATCGCTAAAAAAAAAAAAAAACAGACGTAGCCAAAATGTAGTTGATAATTTCATTCGTAATGAATCAATATATGGCAATAATATGAAAGGAGGTGTTCAATACCCGACTACACTTTCAGCCAAACGATTTGTTATTAGAAACGCTTCGAATTCCCACCGTTCTGCTGCTAAGATCAGGGAAAAATGCAGAGTTAATGCAAGTTAATCAACTGTTAAACGCATTATTCGGAGTGCCAGGCATTTGAATAGCATGAAATTAAAAAAAAATCACCTCTTAATGATGTGCAGAAGGCTGCATGCCTTCGGTTTGCTCAGGATCATATGACATGGGTAAAAGAGTAGCACACGGTCGTATTTTCTGATGAAAAGGAGTTCGACTTGGATGGACCGGATCCCTACAATTACTACCACCATGACTTACGAAAGGAGGAGTGCGTTTTAAGTCGACACTATACTTGCGCCGGTAGAATAATGGTGTGGGGGGCCAAATCATGCTATGGGACATGTGAATTGCAGTTTGTTTCATCAAAAATGAATGCAAATGTATACAAAACTTTCTTAGAAAAGTCATTTCCACAATTTTCAAATATTTTTTCGTAAAAAGCTTCTTTCATTGCAGTTCTCAGTTTTGGGAACAAAAAATAGTCACATGGTGATAGATCAAGCGAATACGAAGGGTGGTCGATGAATCAAATCCGTTTTTTCATCAAAAATTCGTTGACTTTGTCGTCTTCGTTCAGTTGATTTGGAACAAAACAGACACAGAACTATCTTTTACACAAATCTTCAGTTAAAATTTTGTGGATTGCTCCGCAAGGTATATATAATTCTTCTGTCACCGTTCTAACAGTGAAATTTGTCTTGGTGGTCTGGGATCATCATATAACCTTCCCCAATAAAAGATTTTATGATTTTAACTTTTTCCAAAACTGCTAAGAAAACTCAAGAAATTCATTTAGTGTTTTGAGAAAGTAAAAAACAAATGTTCTTTAAAATAAGAACAAATTTGTATTACAAAATAATTGTGATGTTGATACAAAATCACTAATATTTCAAGGCTATGGTAATGCCAGATGTCCAACCTAATGATATGATGTTTTACATCTGAAAATTTAACTTACTTTTGTCAAACGGCGGAAACTTATTTGCATAGCCTATCTACAGTGAGTCAAAATCTGTGTCTAATTGACACAACCATAGACTCGTGAGGGGTAATTGTTGTAGAATTAGGCACGAGTCTGAGTTGTTTCTAGCATAGACTCAACATTGACGCAAATTTTAGAATGGTCAGTCTGCAGCAGTGTTAGTAAGTGTTCCAACTTTCTGGCATTTGTTGTCAACTTTTTGGCGATTGTTACCAATCTTTTGCCAATGTTGCCCACTTTTTAGCTGATGATGGAAGCAAATAATTGTAGTTTTTTATGGTTGCGTCAATTAGACACAGATTTTGACACATACATTTTTTTTATTATTTTGTATTTATCGAGCAATTGAAAATGCGGTCATCGAGTCGATGGAAAGCCTAATAAGTAACTACCTAAATTCACAAATACTTTGCTTGTTCTTTTTTACAAAACACGTTTGTAATTGGAAATTTATGTATTGTTTATGATTAAGAATATTATTATTTGAAATTAATACAATAAGTTTTTTTTATTATTACTTTTTTATTTTTGTTTGAAGTAGATTTTGCTATATTTTCGTCATAAAATCGTTGTTATTTATATTCATATAAAATAGGTCATTCAATAATACATATAATGATTTCTATCACATGATAAAAGACTTTATTATTTACGATTTAATCGATAAGCAAAGGTTTATAAATCAATATTTGCCCTAATCACAGACAACAAAATATCATAAAAAATTTATTTGTTTTTTCTTCTATTTTGCTTTTTTTTGCACTTCATTGAGATTATTAAACAAAAATGTTTATCTATGGAGAATAAATCTTAATTTATACGATTCTATGAAGTTGATGTTATTTATAGAAAACATATAAGATTAAACAATTGAAGTTTACCCCAACACATTTACTTTTAGGATATATAATTATGTATATATGATTCGAATTGCCATGAATAACAATCTAACACAACTTCTTTTTTCATTGAAATCACTTAATAATTTCATTGAAATTTCAATTCTATTTACAACAGTTTTAATCCATTTATCAGTCAACACCAAATGAATTCATCTTAAGTAAACATTTGTTTCTATCAAAACAAAAATTGTGAAATTCTAAGAAAAAGAATCACCATCTTACAACATATTTCCTTAAAACTAAATCGAATTCTAGATAGCACAATACTTTTCCCAGCATTGTTCACCATCTCATAATGTAAAATCTCTAAATCTCACTCACATTATAACTTCGAATAGATTAATTAACAAATTTTGCATTGTTCAACAGAATCCAAATTTCTATAAAAATTGCAATATTCAAATGAAAAGCAGCATAAATTTAATTGGAAAAATACAAAAGAAATTATTTCCATAAAACATTCTTAACAAATTTATTTATTAAAAACAACATAATCAACATCAGTAATGATGATGACATTTCTTTTCTAAATAAAAATATATTGTAAAAATTATGTTATATAAAATGAATTGAAAATTGTCACATATCGTCGACCTGCTAGGTAAATTAATAATAAATGTTTTATAAGTTGTTTTAGTTTTTGTTTGTTTTTAGTTTTTATTATTTGTATTCTTTTTTTATTGTGATTATTTCGTCAGTATTTTATTTAGAAATAAAGTCACGTTTTATATATTGTAGTACAAAAAAAAAACAAATCAAAAATATTACCGACTTTAAGTGCAAGTTCATATAACATACAATATATGTATAATATGTACTATATGTATGTACAATAGGTAGTATTGTAGCTAAATGTACTCGATGTATATTTATTTTATTTTATTTTATTTGTAGTACAAATTTATATTGACATATGTATATGCATACATACAAAGAGTATCTGTGTGGGTATTTTTTGTAGCGATAACAAAGTATCGTGGGTAATTAAAAAATTTACTATAGAAATATTTGCTGCCAACTAAAAGTGTTAACAATAAAAATTAATATTGTTTTCAATTAAACAAAAGTCAATGTCATCTCAACTCATCTCATCTCTACTAGTATAGACTGACTAAACTAAGTTCATTGTACAAATACAATATGTAATAAATAATATTGTAAGCAGTATTATGAGTAGATAAAATAGGTCATACTTGTGGCGACTTAATTTCAATACTACTTAAGTATGAGTATATCTAATCTCATCTAATGTCATTTAGGTCGATTTTAATAAGCCATATCCATATGGATTGCTTATGCAATGAATTTATCCATTAAAGTAACAAAAAACCATTAACTTTGGTTAATCAACCCTCTCATACACTCGTACAATACTTATCACACCACAGCTGATGAAATTTTTAAACCAGTTTATATAATTGCTTTATCAATAATTTATACGATCAACGATTCAGTTAAAAATAAAAAATAATAGTGAAATAAATAATAAAAACCGAAATTATTTTGGTTATTGTATGGGAACTACCTTTTATCACAGTAGTAGTCGGAAAACTTTGGTTTTGAGATAATCCTCTTACATAATAATAAGAAAAGACTTTAACAACTTCAGCTTGAAAGATCAAAGAATCGAATGATTCGAATAACCTAAACGATTTTCCTCGTCATGTTTAACAAATGATCAATTGATAATATATTTATTCTGGTGTGAATAGTATGCACATTGCATCATCATTATTATTTAGTTTTTACGACCCCAAAAGTATTGAATTACCCTCAGCCACTTTGGATACAATAAACCTTATCGCGTCGCTTTACCATTAGACTCAGAATAACAGTGGGTATATGGGTATATACATGCCATATGACTCAATCGGATTGAAAACAATGTTTTTTCATAGCGTTAAGGCTGGAACAGAATGGTGAAGCTAAGTCTGAGTCTAAAGCTGAAGCTCGAAAAAAAACAAAGTGAACAAAATGTGAGGTTCAGCCTCAATAGTCCGTGTGCTTTAAATTATACAAAAATTCACTACTTTGTACCAGCAAAATCAACTTCGATACGCTTTCATACATTTTCGCTTTTGTTTTGAATAGCAATCAGCTGTGCTTGTCAGTTGAAAGACAGACAGAGAGAGACAAACTCAGCTTCACATTTAGTAAGTTTATAAGACGGCCGAAACGGTTTGCACTTACTTAGGTCAGCCTGACTCAAAACAGTTTTTGTTTAGTTATTTATGCGTGCGACGTCTTGTGCTCTTGTTGAAAACGAATATGTGTTTGTGTGCCATATGCATAAAATATGATGTAGCTCACCTCTCAAAATAAGGTTTTTTTTTTTAAATTACATTGTACAAGAAAAATGTTCAATGAATATTGTTTGTTTTGATTTTTAATAACATTTTGCAATGATTTTTAAATCTATAATTCACAAAGGAAAATAACTGCACCATATGGCAGCACTGCACAAACCAACATTTTGCGAACAGCTGATTTTCAACACGTCTGCAATAAGCTTTGCATTTATAAGACACATAAATACGGTTCCAGAAAATAACGACGGGTTTGAAATGTGCGCTTGTTGAAGTCGCTTCGCGTGTTAAAACCGAAATGAAAATCAATTTATGCATGTGTATTGAATCAGGCTGACCTAAGTGCTAACCATTTCGCGCATCTTATAAACATGGTAATTATTGTGTTCGTTCACATACAACCAGCTGCATTTGATTTTTTGACCGGCTTCAGACTCAGCTTTACCATTCTGTTCCAGCCTTTAATCACGTCAAATCTTGTACTAAAAAAATATTTACGGAGTATTTCTTCCATTTAAAATATATCTGAAACTGACAAGCACATACTTTTCTTAGGAAAATTAACGGCGTTCATTTAATGCTTATTTATATGCAGAGATTGTTTTAGATCAAATTGCTTCCTGAAAATGTAGATTATATGTTCGGAAAGTAATTTCGTTGTTTTTTTTTTAATGATTGTTATTTACGATTATCTTTTAGTTAATAAATATTTTATTGAATTATATATTGTCCATTCTGATCCAATACCTTTTGCCATCCCTCTGATGCATGTGATTTTTGACTTTCTTATTTGATATAAAAGTTATACCGTGAAATTAATCAGAAGGTGCCAGATCTGTAGAATATGATGGGTGAGGCAGTATATCCCATTTAAGCTGTAAAAACTTTTAGCGAGTTGCCAAACTTGTATGAGGTGTCGCATTATCTTGGTGGAACACTACAGCTTTCTATTGACCAATTCTGGCTTTTTCTGTTTAAGTGAATAATTCAATTTGTCCAGCTGATGACAGTACACTTCAGAAATGATCGTTGTATTGGCCGGTAGAAGCTCAAATTGAAATTCTACCAAACAGGTAGCATCACCTTTTTTTCTTACTTGAACAGCATTTTTACCTTTTCGATAGTAAAAAAGCAAAATATGCCGAAAATGTTACTTTTCACTTTCCATATTTGAACTATAAACTATATCGTTTAATCAAACGATTTTTTCACGCAAGCGTTGCCAGATCAGCTGTCAAAATATATGATATGAATTGCGGCTTAAGTGTGTTTCTCTGGGCTGTGGAAAATTTAATTAAGTCGTCTGTTGCGAAAAAACGAAATTACTTTCCGCACAATCAAATATTTAAAATTATATTGCAAAACTAACAGTTAGCTAAAAAGTAGTGTTACGCTTGGATTTTTTCAATTTTCCATAACAGGAAAGTGTAAGAAAGTCAGCTTATTATATATATTTTGATATTCAAAATTAAGGACATTTAGAAGAAAGATTTAAAGACAAAGATTTTCATATATTTGTCGACGAAAAAACCACATGTTTGTACAATCATTAAGAGTGTACTAGCTCTTAATAGAATTATTAATGATTCCAATATCAAAACATAAAGGTGAGTATATTATTTAGTTAAAATAATCAAGAGTAATTTAATTAAGTACTACAATACTCAACAACCTTTTCCGACATAAAATTATCCATGTCCATCGTACAATATTTTCTTTCGAACAATTAAAAAAAAAGAAACTCACACTATTTTCCGTACAATAATACCATAGTACTAAAAACTAATAAAAACTAATGTCTGACACTTTGCAACATTATTATTAAGCACCTTTTTTATGGAATACAAATATAATACATGATTTTTTGTTAGTTCTTTTCCAACTGAATCAAGTACGATAACATTACTCTGTCGTCATTGTTATTATTGTCTTTCAATAAATATAGAAAAAAAAATTACTGAATAGATAAAATAATGAATGGTTTGAGGTATAATGTGAGCGACTACTAATGATTGTTTCAAGAATCGTCCTTGGATCAATAGAACAATAAAAATATAGTATGTACCAATGTAACTCACTCCATTCCCTTTTTCCACCTTGATTCAAATGAAACTAAGTAAAGGATATTTGTGCAGTTGTGTGACTGTGTTATGACTTTTTATGTCTTTTGGCACCCTGTCCATTCCTCCCCCAACCGCTTTTCTCTAACTTCCCCTCTAAGAGACCCAATGATCCCTGATTTTGTGTGTTAAATTTTCGTGCGTATATCATTTTCATTTCTGCAATATTATCTGCGTGGGTTGCTTTACTTGGCTTAGGTTAGCTTAGCTTAGCATGGTTGGTTAGTTTGATTATTGTCATCGTTGAATTCATGTCTTTCACTCAGTCTATCTCTCTCCCTCTCTGGTCTATCCTAATCTATAATACTAGTATAACAACAAAAATATTTTCTTTTAGTTTTCTTGTATTTTTCTTCGGTTATGTTGTCGCAATTTTATTGCTTTATTAGACGCAGACGTTGGTTGGCATTCATTATGCGTATCTTCTACCTCCATTTCTATTCCATTCTATTCGGTTCTGTTCTGTTCCTTTGTCCTGTGTCTCGCCAAAAATTCTATTTTTCTTCTTTATTGCAAAATACTCATTTACCATGGTCAGTCAGTCAGGCGGGCGGGCAGACATGCAGACAGGCAATGTGTCTTTGAAACCATGAGTCAGTCAGTCCAACATAATGGTAAACTACAACGTCACAACAAGTGCTTTCCACTTATGTCTTCTTTCTTTCTATCTATGGTATGCCTTCTTTCTGTTTTCCATTTTTTCATGTTGGCCATTTCATCTTAGAAGAAAGTAAATACATAGCATATACATATATCTTAGCCATAGTAGTATAGTCTTTGGTATTAGACAAGTTAAGGAAGCACAGCATCTTTGTTTCAGCAATTTATTAACAAAATTTCTCTGTCGATTTTATTATTGGCTTTCTTGTTACTGTAATTGGCAAATGCGATAAGATACGCCATCGTCTCTCTCGGTCTGTCATGTCTGTTGAAGTTACTGCAAACATTTATTAAATTGGCTTATCGAACCACAAGAGAATGAGTTAAGGTATTACATATAAGAAACATGGCATTCATTAGTACTAGAAATTAATTCGACATTCTGATTGAAAAATGTGTCAAAGGGGTACTTCGAAGTCTGGAAACTTTGGATAATTAATATAATCTATGTATATATTTTGAATGTTAAGAGGCAGACTCTAAGTACCATATTTCTATAATTGTTCTCATCAAAGTATGAATCAATTAATTTCATTTCAAATTTAATTAGTTATTGTTTCATTATATTATAGATAATGACCTAGGAGCGGGAAGGGGACCTATAATTACGTTATTTTGTAGAAATTAATTAATGACATACCATAGATATAATGACTTTCGTTGTTATTGCAATTTTGAAGTTTAATAAATCATTGCATATTTATGTTTTATTTATTAAAACCGCAAACCAATCAACCCCAACCAATAACACCAACAGCTGTTGGGATAAATGATGCCCTCCCCCTTGTTTTACCGTTTATTGTCATATAAATTATACCAGAAACCAAAAGTCACTTGAACTGAATACAAAATTCATCGCATCAAATTTCAGTGGTTTTTTTTTTTTTTCAAAAATTTTCAGGTGCAAAAATAAATCGAAGGCAATACAACAGAACCAATGAACCAACCGACCGATTTGTCCGATTGCCAATGCAAAAATTGTCGCATGTGTCACCAACAGATTTCTCATTCATCACTGTTCTACTCACTCTGCTTTGCTTTGCTTTGCTCTACTCTTCCCTTTTGATATCGATCTGATTTCATTCGGTGTTTTTATTATATCCCTCATTCATTTCCACATTTTCCTCTTTTGTTTTATTTTCCTTCTTATTTTATTATATTTTTTTTTTGCTATCAATTAAATTAAATATCTCCGCAACGCGATTTCTGTCACAATCGCCATTGGGTCGCGTCGTCTTGCGCTTCTCGGTCGGCCTTTCAATTAGACCACAACCATCAGATATTGTAGATAAATGTCTGTACTTGTGTAACTCTACTTATGTAAATCAAACACTTAATCAATCAATCAATTCATCGAACACTCGCTCACTCATTCACTCACTTACTGATTGTGTGTTTTCATTCATTCAGTCTCTCAAAGTCCTCAATAACGCAATTTACAATACTAGTACTTATATGGAAAGACAATCTATAATTGTTGGCACACTTAGACCCACCATATAAATAAACTAATTTACATAATTTACTCTCTCCTTATATCATCATAAGTTCATTCATATTTGTTGTTTTTTCTCATATAGTATTGAGTTGTATATGTATATTTTCTCGTTTTGTTCTAAATACTGAAAATGTGGGCAGCATAGCCCATAATTTTTATACACTTCTTCTCACTTGGAGTAAATAAATATTTTCTCCACATTAATTTTGCAGAAGTAATGCATGATAATTGGATTTACAAAACAAATTGGAATCTTAGCCTTCAAGCTGAAGAGTAGAAGGAAACTAAATAAATTAGAGCAAAAATCTTTTACTTTCTGTAGGTAATCCTATTATTAGATTTATAGTTGGAAGGCTGTGAATCAAATCAACTTATGTGTATATGAATGAAGTGTACTCATATTTCATCGAAAAAGAATCCAAAATTAATATTCTTTATCATTTTATAGTTGTGTATTTTGCAAACAAATAAACAAAATAAGTAGTATAAAATATTTCTAGATGATGAGTGGTTTCTGTTCTGACAAATTTGAAAATTTATAAGAATTTTTAATAAGAATTGTGAAAATATTTGTTTGTTGATTGGTTGGTTGGTTGCTGAATCATCTTTATGAAATGCTGCAAATGAAAATGAGTTATTTAAATGAGTTCTTTGTTCTACTGAATTTTTACATAAATATGTTTTTATTTTAAGGGGATTTGCACAAATTCAGTATTCAAGAACATTTCATACATTCCAAAGAAGAGGAGGATCATTTACATTGTTTCGTATTTTCTTTTCTAAATGCGAGTCCCTATGCGCTTAACATCATCGTCCTTCGGAATCGGATTACTCTAGATGAACTGAACATCGCTTATAAGTTAACCTAACGTGGCTGCCTCTGATACTCATCATGTCTCTGATCACATTCGGCTCCAATACAAATTATTATCCCCACCTGCTCAGAGACAGATTCAAATAATTTATTTGTTTCTGGCTTTATTTTTTTTCCCACAGTTATTTGTCATAAATCAATAAATAAACTACCACATGGATGATGATTCATATGGCAACTAAGTATATGCAATATAAATGTTTGATATCTCACAACTTGAGGGGACAACTTTACATTAGAAACTGATAGATGGACATAACTCCAATAGATCGTTTTATCAATTCATGGTAATTAAAAATCTCTCATATTTTAGAGGGCAATATTTTCTAACACTTATGTAGTCTTATCCCCTCTTAAACATATTCTTTTTTGCAGACCTTATCCCTAAGCAAGTTGATTTAAGCACTCCATTTTCTTTACGAAATACACATGTGCATTGATTATCCGGGATGGTCAGGACCGGAAGCGTTCTGGACAATCGATTTTTTGCGTTAATTGATTTTATAACTTCATTTCATGCATTTAAAATATTCAACAAGTTATTCTTGATGTTATATGACTTCTTAAAATCTTTTAGTTTGCTCGATGTGACTACCTTATGCATTTGGGTGGCTCTTAAATCTCCATATTGCACCCAGAAACATCGGCTGAATCAAATATGTATGTGCAATTTGGTAATAAAAACTTAACCACAACATTATGACCTCTAGATGTGCCGGACATTTATCCAATAGTAGGAGTAGTTTACTATCACCACTTTTTTTTAATTCTCTCCCATCTCTGGTACGAAATTTTTTTTTAAGCCATTCCAAGAATAACGTTTGTGTAACCCATGCTTTTTTTTTGAGAGCTTTGTAATTTACAGGAAGTTCACGAACACTTTTCTGTTGTAAGCACGATTGCCACTTGAAATGCAATGAAATCAGAATGCGCCTAAAAATAAACAAAAAAGACCCAATTTCACTAGGAAAGAACCAAATATTTGCTACTTCTTCCCAAAACAAAGAATGTCCTTTTCTTTTTTAAACTTAGCGGCAATTAACTTTAACATGGCCAATTGTGAAATAATTTCATTCGGATCCGAATCACACAATTACTGAAAATTTTTATTAAAAGGCACTATTTCAGACTCTGCTTTTGTGATCATAATAATCGACTTAATATCTTCTCTACCAAAGTCAAAACGTTTAACTATTTATCGAACCAGCTCCAAGTAAAACTCCTTTACTTGCAAAATTTTGGATTGTAACGTGAAAACGTTTTTACAAATAGAATACAAGTCACAATCTGACGCTCTTTCAGAAATTTAACGAAATTTGCCGCCTCTGTTTTTAATATATCTCGTGACTCAAAAGTCGTAGCGCCAAGTAATGTCAACAAGGGAGGAAAAGGGCGTTCAAAAAGGTCACTAAAATTTAACTTTTGTTTTGTAAGCGTATTGCTCGAGAACAGCTTGCCCTATTTGTCTTCGTTAGAGGCCAATTAGAGGAATAGGAAAGATTTTTTGGAAAACCAATCGCAAAAGTTGGAAATTTGAACTTTTTGTATTAAAATCTGAATAAACATTTCTAAGCGTATTGCTTGAGAACATCTTGCCCTTTTTTCTGATTTTTCTTTTCTTGTCTTGTCTTGTCTTCACTTAGAAGAATATAAAAAAAAAATTTTTGGAAAATCCACCAGAAAAGTTGAAAATTTGGAGTTTTTACACAAAATAAAATCTGAATAAATACAACTGCCTCACATAGTAACAACAAACGTTTTCACGCAAAAACAATTACGGTAGTGTAGCGATACTACCTGCCCAGACTTTTTCAAAGCTCTTGGTTTCCATGTATTGTGTTTGTGGGCTTTAAGTCCAATGAATATTTTAAAAATGTAATTTAAAAAATATAAGTATATTTTTGTTTCGGGTTAAATCATTAAGTTAGCTACTTCTTTTGGCTTTATATTGTTGACTTCTAGGGACTGAGCCAAGATAAATAATTGGAGTGAATCCCTTTGCTCAAAAATTCGCACAATAACTTTTTCTAAGGACAGCCACCTTGTCATGGCTATTTCCAAATTTTTATGTGATTTTACTTAAGCCAATCATAAGCAAAAAAGAACCAATTCCAATAAAAAAGAGGCAGTGCGCCAACAGGAAAAAAAACTCCAGTTTTGGCGCAAAAACGCCAATTGTGGCAACCGTGGTTATAAGTTTCAGGATAATTGATATTCTCGGTTGATGATTCTACTTAAAAACAGAAAGTTACTGTGATGATTGGAAGAAATAAAAGAACATGTGTTTGAATGTTAAGTTGAAGTCAAAAATATTTTGCAGAACCCCTTGGTATGGAAACATTATTATAAGCAAACTGTTGCAGAGACCCAATATACCATTTATCTTATGGTGAAAGGTAAAAAAATATACAAATTATTTCAAATGAATATCGATTGAATAAATGAATAAAAAATTCAAAAGAATTTTTAATTTTTGTTGAACTTTTATTTAAATCGATTTTTATTAAATTTTAATATTCATTCAAAAGAAAAGAAAAGAAAAAATTTGTCTGCAAGCAAAAGAAATTTAGATTTCTTGTTTTTTTGAATAAAATTGTTATTCGCCTATTAAAAACAAAAAAATCAAATGAAATTTAGAAATACCATACAAAAATAGGTATTTTTATTGATTGTATGAGAATATAAATTAATATATTAAATAATTATCCAATGGAAGATTAATTAAAATATAATATAAGTACACACATATAGTACATAATATAGGAGTATAACTTAGGTAATTATTAAGTATAATTAAATATTATAAATCGTTCAACACCATTGAATGTAAATGAATAGTGTCGACTCATATTACACTTTCGAAATGTGTAATAATTCGATACAACAATATAATATTATTGTGCCATATTTGTTAATGTAGAAACACAATAGGTGTATGTATTTCTTTCTTTTTTTTTTTTTTGTTTATATATCCTTTCTTCTATAAAGACAACTTTTCGAATTAATGTGTACAATGAAAGATTGCGTCAGGGCAGTTTTGTGGCTTTCAAAATAAATAAATTTGCATACCATTCACATTGGTGTGAATTGGTTTTAACACTGTGCCGTGATGTTTGTTAAGCCATGCATCGATGACCCCAAATAATTCACTTGGAAATGATCGACAAAAAGATTGCGTGTAGTGCATCAGTGCATTGATTTAATCCAAACAAAAACTATCTTAGTTATCAAACTTTGGGGATGAAATTTGTTACACATACATCTTAAAATATTAAAAATTTTTATCAGAACCAGGGCAACCCGATTACTGGAATTGGTAGCTGTAATTAGTACGTAAAATAGTTATGGCTTTCAAACTGTGTCTCTTTAATTGTCTTATCTTTAAAGTTAAAGCATCGAAACTTGACTAAACGGCTTAAAATAACAATTTCAACAACAACATATTCCAAAGCCGATTGAACCAATATTTGGTATGGCCCATACTTGTATCCGTACTGTGTTTTGCAGATCCAAAACATGTGTACTTCGTTTACACTGCATTTATATAATACTTAAAATAGTCAAAAAAAAAAAAATTTATAAATCAAATCATTTTAGATTTTTCTTAACTCTCAGAAATCTATAAGGCTGAGAAACCACCAAATCAGACAAAACGTCTTTGACTAATAAAGCAAGAAAACGTGTTCTATTCCAACAGACACCAAGTGGAACTCAAAGACGAAAGTCGACAGTTATCAACATCGAGACATGTTTTTCTGTTTTGTCTTGTGTTTTTGTTTTGACATACGCTGTGTGGGTTGCGCCATACGAAAGTACACAACTATCG
This sequence comes from Amiota communis, assembly GCA_037043315.1. NCBI lineage: Eukaryota > Metazoa > Arthropoda > Insecta > Diptera > Drosophilidae > Amiota > Amiota communis. The sequence continues at coordinate 127,221 of JBAMAV010001101.1, forward strand.
ACAACGACGCTGCTTGCGGTGTGTGTTGGTCGTATCCAAAGACGTGTATTTGTCAACAATCAGTCATAAAACAATTCAGACAAAAACATGTATTTTGTCTTGTCTGCTTAGGAGTGTGCCTCGTTATAAGGCACAAAGTACTATTGTTTCATCAGACAAAGAAAAAAAAGGATGTAATTGTCTCTGTTTTCTATCTCTTTCTTATATTTTTTTTTTCGTTGTACTTCGAAATAGCATTTTTTTCATGAAATGTTCTACTTATTACCCAAAAAAAAGATACGAGCATTAGGTATGGGCTTTATTTTATGAGTGTTTGTATGGAAAACTTTTCCATTTCGTATGATAATCAAACATAAACTCATATAAGATGATTTGAAATGAGAATTAATACAATAAATATTTGGGGTATTCAAACATTTGACCGATTTGACAAATAATTGATATTGTTGTCATATGTATAACTTTGCGATTATATGAGTACATATTTGTATGACTTTTTATGTATACAAAAATGGATCTGATTCATCGGCTGGTTGTATATAGTAAGGTATGTAAAATTCGGTGAACCAAAATTCATATTCTTTCTTGTTTTGTTTTATTTCTTTATTTTTGTTTATGAATAACAATTTTAACGACAACTGGTTTTTGGGGTGTGCGAAAAAAGGAAAAAATTAAATAAATAAAAAAAAAGAAATGAAAATGGTAAATAAAGAAACAAATAAAATAAAAAATGCGCAGCTGAATTAAAATGAAAGAAAAGAAAGAAACAAACAAAAATATTTGATGTCAATTCAATTTTGAGTGATTTACTTTTTTTTTGTTATTTCATAAAAATATCAGTTATAGGCGCGTGTTATTATGAGTTTTTCTTTGATCAGTATTTCTTTTTCCCTTCTTAATCATTTTTTTTTTTTTTTCATTATTTAATTGTGCAACATTGCAAGCTTTTTTTATTCCTTTAATTATTTTCACATTTTTCTTTTCGTAATTTTACTTTTGATGTATTGCGAATTTTCTTATCGCAATCAAAGTAAATCAATTGATTGTAAGGGTCGTTATACATATACTTATATAAGTATATATCTCTAGGTATGTATATATTGTATACTCATTTATATACATACTGATACTGATTGTGATTAAAAGGGGTAGTCTGGAAAAGGGTGGTTGGCTGCTGTGCTTGACTTGGCTTGCGTTTGTCTTACAGGAAGTATTATATTGTCGTCATATTTATACTCAATGCTATGTGTTTGCACAAATCCGATAATGAAATAAATACATATGTACTACTACTATATGAGATTAAAGAACAACAACAAAAAACAAAGAATATGAAATGAAATATTATAAACATCAAGTTTAACTGGAAATTTTTGTAAATAATCTTTATAGTGCAAGCCAGGTGCAGATCAACAAGAAGGATTTCAAACAACATCTTGAAATGCTACTGTTGTCAGACGACAACCAGTGAATTATATCATGCCATGTAAGTCACTTTAGCAAGACTGGATGAGTCAAATCACTCTTCCGGGATAAGGAATGGTAGTTCTAGAGGGTTTTTGCCACTTACAGGCGTAGCCTTTGCCTGTTATTGTTCAACAGGTTGATTGCCAAGTGCCTGACATGGTCACCATTTCTTCTTAAAACGTTGGTATATGCGAGTCTCGGTGAATAACCGAGTTTCGGACAAACCACTACACATCTTCAATCCTCCGCAGCAGCTTTGACTGAAACCACTAAAGAATTTCTATTATCTTTTACAGAAATGAGAGTTATCCAATCATTCTGATATTGGCACATATCGAAATTGTATTTGGTTCATTTCGAATTGCAAATGCATAATGTAAGGGGAAATGATAGTAAAATATAGTATGTTAATGTCATTATCAATAATTTTAATTAATCGTAATGATTAAGATGTCTGTTTTCTTTAAGTTGGAATCCACCTAACCCTGTTTTTAATTAAAAATAACTTACTCGTACTATCTCCTACTACTTACAATAACTGAAAAACAGATTTTCTTCTGGTTTTTCTTTGCTTTCTATTTTCTATAACTTATAAACATAATTAGATAGTTCAAATATTCAAGTCCAAGATTCTATATAAATTCTTTTTACAATAGACTCCATTAGTTATGAATGAAAAGTTTACGAAATCACTATTATTACTTAATCATTGCATAGTATGAAGCAAAATTTGATACTATTTTCAATGTCATTTAAAGACTTTTTCCGGAAGGTTTTCATACCCACTATACTCTCTTCCTACAGGTGATCATCCTAAATCAAAACCATTTATGTGCAACAATCGTCGATACAACAATGATTTTAAAATGACCTCTTTTAACAATACGCAGGTTGTTGAGCGAGGTTTTAGGCTTACTGAATGTCAGGGGCAAATATATTATTTAGCAGGGAACTTTCTACCATTTCTGTGCGACCATCATACATTTTTGTAGATCTATTTCTATTTGAGTGAAAAGTTTATGGAATCACTGATTCAATTCACCTCAAATAGTTTGATTTATGTACAACATTTTGAAAGAGTTCACAGTAGTAGATTATTTTTATATAACTAATATTCACTCGTCTTTGAATTGGTCACAGCTTTATCACCCACACGTATTTACTCAATGGAAATATGCGCCCTTCTTCTTTTTATCTAAGTTACACCTTTTGGACCAATGCCCACAACTTCAAAGTCTTTCCATCTTTTATTACTATTTCAAAAGCAAATTTAGATAAGATATTCTTCTTCTTGTGACCTCATAGATTTTATCTAATATTATAATAATCGCTTAGAGTAGAAGGCCTAAGTACCAAGTGCTCGAATGATAATAATGATTTACATATAGTACCTTTTATTTTTAATTGTAAAAAATAACTAGTAGCCAAGTAGGTGCGTAATCCCAAATGCAACTTAACAGTCCGAGATCAATAAAATATATTGGGGGCCCTGAAAAAAGACTTTGTCCAAGGGCCTGCAGTAGGCAAAACACAGCACTCACTGATGGTTGCTATAATATACAGTATACAATACATTATACTACAATAATTTGATCGATGTCTGTTTATAAATGTTCAACTGATAAAATGGTTTATTGGTTTAATCAAACCAAGGTTAAAATATAGAAACATTACCAACCAATCTTTATAGGTCTTGTTTTTTGCTGAACCATGTGTTTTCGTATAAAATTTTATATGAAAAATGTGAATATCTAAAGATGGAACTTTGAATTCAAATATTTAACTTTTTAATTAACAAACTGAAAAATCAAATAAACAAAACAAAAAACCTAAAAATGTCATCAAAAAGGCTAAGAAAAACAACACTTAAAAGATTTTGTTGATCAGCAAATGTTTATTAAATAAACATTGCTAAGTAAGTAAATCATAAATCCATCCATCCACCACCTCACACTTATAAAACACATAAACAAATGATAAGATTGTGATAAAAAATAATATTATTGTAACAACAAATAGACCGATACCCAGTACTACTCATCATAAATTTGTTTAAAGTGAGTGAATGCAAAGAGAATGTGAAATATGGTAAACCAAATATAAAAATAAACCAAGAGTCAGCTTTCATCACACACACGCAAGTTGATAATTTTGTTGATGTTTGGATGATGATGATGAAATAAATTATTATAATGTCAGAAAGTCATAATTTATTGAATTTATTTATAATGAGTTTAACAAATCTTAACAATATGATTAACAAAACAATAAGAACAAATATAATATAATATAAAATAATTAGCATAGTAAAGGAGAAAGCGAATTAAGATCGCAGTTACCCCCTGGAATCACCCTTGCTGAGTGTTATGCCGACATATTATCAGTATGGGTTTTAAGGCTTCCTATCCTAAGTAGGTACTAGTAGTTACTACTATCTTCTACTAAACCATTTCCTTCCATTAGCTTAACTTTTGAATGAGTGTGAAAAATAAAAACAAATTTGCACAAAGTCCAACAAGTTGAACAATAATAAATACAAAAAAAAAAGAAATATACATAGACATATACAACTTGAATAATGAATAATAAAATAAAAATAAAAATATAAATATTATTATTCATTTCTACTATTAGTAATATTCATTTTAAGTATCGATTGAATGACGTTAAAAGCATGCAAGCAGAGCCAAATTAAAATTGTATAATTAATTAAGCCAAGTTAACAATTCAATCAATCAACCAATCAACCAGTCAATGGAAGTGCGTCAATTTGCATTGACTGGCGTTCGCTTTATTCGACACCACAAACACCCATTTACACAAAACTATTGTATAATAAATAGAATGGCAAAGGCAACAAGTATCACAAGTATCTATACGTATTCATATTTACTATATGTGTGTATATTGTATATTGTGTTTTATTGTGGTCAGCTGCATTGACTTTAACTAATTGAATTGTGCCATAATTTGCATAATTATTTATTGTAATTAAACAAATATTAGCACATAAATATCATAGAAAAAAAAAAGATATAATGGTTCATACTATTTGCAAGCAATAAATCGCCACCTTGTCTTTATTAGCTGCATTAACTGCATTTTGTGGTCAACTCATGCCTATTTTAATTATCATAAGTCAAACGATCAAATGAAATCCGAGAACTGGAAACTGAGGGTGGGTCAATTATTGTGTATTAAGGTAATAAAATCATTGAAATATGCAAATTAAAATGAATTCATCAAGTAGAAATAAGAATAAATCATGACAAAATTGGATCGACCATAAATACAATTACAATTGTACGTAGAATTCCAACTCCCACTCATTTCCCTTACGTCAAGATTAATATATGAAATAATCTCATAAAAAAGCTAAAGAATTTCACGTATCTGTGGCAAAATTATAGGGAGCAAATTATACAATATACAATACATATATGATAAGAAAAGACCTTTAACCACTTGCTTAAGAGATTAGTCGCTACAATAACACAATTCCGGTCTCTACTTTAGAAAATATCTCAAAGCATACAAGAGTCACAGGCATCATGAAGCTTATGTTTGATCATAACAATCTTAAGAAACACTAAAAGTTATCAATTTTTCAGTGATACAATGGAGAAATGAATGTCCAATTTCTACAACTAAACACAATATTAGAATAAATATTGGTAAGTTTAAGTTAATTAGAAATGGGAAAGTTTGACCACTGCATCAATTGTATATTGTTTGTAGAGCAATTTCTGTGGCGATTGTAATTGGATTTACAACAGAAAATTATAAAGAATTAATCTGTAATACAATAATATAATAATTTCCTTACTCAAAGTTATGATTATTTTTAACCTTGACCTTGGGCAAAAAAGTTTTAAATGCAAATGATTATTGGTGATTATAGTGAGGGTTTGCAATGCAATTACATGGAACTACAGGCAAACTTCCATAACTCAAACCAAATCAAAGTGCAGTAAGAAGTGTTTTTCGAGCAACAATACACGACTTCTCTTTCATAACTGGAAGAAAAGAAAATTGCCACAAGCAACTTTCAGTCGAAATTTCAGGGGAATTCACTTTTTTGGTTGCTCGTCGTTTCGCTGTATGCTTTTGATTGGCAAAAGTAAGAAGACCCACTGTTTTAGTGCTGTTAAGTGATTGTCAATCGATTATAAATTAAATTCAAACTCCACTTTTATAAGAATGCATTGATACATTATATACAGGTACAACTTTTACACGCTAGGCATCATCAGGCATAGCTAAAGGATTCGCAAAGCAATTTAAAATCTATTGAATTGGAATTCAAAATTTAATATTTTACTATCCTTAAGTGAATCATTAAAGCATTGGGAGGCAAACTGAAAATATGAATAACTGAAAAGTGTGAACCATCTATTGGTCCGATTTTGGTTTGGTCATTAAATGTGTAAAATTAATTTTTTTTTTCAACTAATTTCGCTTGATTTGATAGAGTGACTCTTCCGATTGAGTATGGAATTGAAACCGGATGACCTTCTACAACGTTTACGCTTCACTGAGTGGGATTTGAATGAGTTCAACGATAACATTGCATGGCTGAAAAAACTTTTATTTTCAGATACTGCTTGAAAATAATAGATTAAAACTTTCATTAATACCCTAAATATCTGTGATAAAATATACTGCAACTCTACCGGTATCTGCAGTATTTACGGTATTTACGAAATGCCACTGGCGAGGACAGATTAAACAGTTTGGCTCTTCTCAATATCCATAAAAATAACGAAGTCATCATTTAAGTTTGAAATCATAACATGTTAAAAAATATACAAGTTAGACGCAATATTGTTGCATCCATTTCTTAATCATATGCTTAGTTAGAATGGATCACTGCAAACAATTGAACACTTGAAACAGAACATTCGCCCCGAAATTGCCCAAATTGACCAGGAAACAGTGGACAAAGTGTTTGAAAATTGCTGTTCCAGGGTGTCCAACTGTCGAGCCAGCCGAGGCCAACATTTTTTTAGTATTATTTTTTATACTTAATCGGAAGAATCACTCTATCAAATAAATTAACATTTGTCAATTTAAAGATCTATAGATGATTTCGAATAATGACGATGTGGACAATGAGATTTGTGGAGCAGTCTTTCTTTTAGATGACTTTATTATTGAAAATTATCGCACGGGCGGAGCTAGGAAATGCAACTGCTAGTATCATGACAGATAATGATGACTGTTCGGAGGAAGAATTTATTTAACACATATCCAAGAATGATGTAGCAGAGATTCCTTGACAATTTTAATATTTCCAATTGAATAGCAAAACAATTGATGATCATTACAGCATTATTAATGAAACTAGCAAATATAAATTGAATACTCAAACCAGAGATTGAAAATGCTATGCTATTGAACACTTGCTACGGGAGCAGATCAGTAGCAGGAGGATCAAGAGCAATAGCACACAAAACTATTTCGTTTGCTCTGCTCCTGGTTGCTCCAATTTATTTTGCTATTGCTCCGACTATAAATAGTATTTTTTTGGAGTTCTGTCAAGTGCTCTTTGCTTCGTGCTTCACAAATTGAGAGCAGGAGCAAGAGCAAAACATATTTTCTGTTGCTATTGCTGTTATGGAGCAAGCAATACAAACCCTGATTCAAACACAAATTATTGAATATTTTAAGAATCTAAAACTAGACAAAAATACTACATTTTGCCAAATGCCCTGGTTTAATTGATCAATTTTTTAATTTGAAGAGTCAATAAGACTAACTTGATGATTCACGTTATGAGAGTAGGTAAGGTAGATAGAATTCTTTATGTACTCATTTGTATATATGTAGATACAATGCATATAATATTTAATTGATTTATTAATCTGATAATATTTCAAATGGAAATGCCTTTTACGGACTATCAATGGTACAAATGGCAAAAATGCACTGTGACACATACTCTTATGTATTGTTGTTTGTGAAACTAATTTGAGTCCCCCTTCCTAATCTAACCTAAAGGGTCAAATACTAATATGTACATAATATTATGGAACATAGAATTCTCTTCTATTACAACATTGTTATTTAATTCAATATAGAATAATTTCCCCAAGTTGTCTATAGCAATTGGCTTAAAAGCCAAACACAAAACTAATCAAATGTCTCCATCATGATGATTGCTATACTCGTAAATATTTGATAAACACAAGTACATACTACATAGTACTATACTATAAGGAGTACATTATACTTTAGTAATATTAAGACTTATGTATGTACATGTTTCATATGTTGTTTGTTTACCTACTGGTGGGCCCAGGTTGCCTTTTTGTAGAGCGCACTACATACCAAAGCCAACCAACCAACCAACCAACCAAGAGAATATCGGACACAGAGACACCTTGTACCTAAATATAGTACATCCCACAGATATGTACTATACTCAACATATATACGTGGTATAGAATTTATATCCACTAAATATATGTATATGTATGTATTGTAAATGTTAGCAGTTTACTTCTTGCAGTTGCGCCATCGAATAATTTATTTGATTTTGATATTTTTTCGTAATGAAAATGTTTACTGAAACCATCATGCCAAGCTATTTTTCGAGTGTTTGGTCAAGGGCAATGCGCACCAAGCGAACCAAGAGAACCAAAGTACAAAAGAATAAACAATAAACCGAAGAACCAAAGAATGACACAGAACACAGAAAAAGGAACAAAGAACCAAACCATCGCCCCACCGTCAGCGGAAGTAATAATAGTAAATGAGTTGGAATTGGGTTGTGGTGGAGGTGGTGGTGGTTGTGGTGGTGTTGGTTATGATAGTGGTGATGGTAGATTTGTTGTTGATACTCTAAAAACGATAATAATCTAATGACTATGAACTACTTTTTGGAGGAGTTTGGAGTAATGTTGACTTTTAAGGATACTAATACATACTAATAATAATATTAATGATAATTATACGAACACACACCTGACATTTGCATAGTTGTTGTGTCCTGAACCGGTACCGGTGCTCCAATCGACATGTTCGATTTCCGATGACGTCTTTGCGTTGTTCTCACAGGGCATTTTCGTTTTTTTTTCTTCTTTTTCTTTCTTTCTTATATTTGTATTTATCGTTGTTATTGTGGCTATTGTGGTTGTTGTTGTATTGGAGTCGATTTAAAATGTGAATTCGGGGGACACACGAAGACACGAAGAGTTTATTATGATTTTTTTCGCTTTAGCTTTAGCTTTTTCTTTTCTTCTATTCTCTTTTCTTGTTTTTATTATTGTAATGATTGTTGTTGTTGTAGTTGTTGTTGGTAGTGTTGTGTATGTTGTTCTTTGTAAGTTTTCGTTGTTGTAAAGTTGGATTAATTGTTAAATTGTTGTTGAAATTTCTGCATCCATTTGCGTTTCTTTCTTTATATGCAAGCAATCGTTGTCTGTCTCTATTATGTACTACTATTTATTTAATGTGAAGAATTTCCTTTTTGTTTATTTTTATCTGGTAAACAGACGCTGGCTAGCTGGCAGACTGCTTTTATTGTTACCGCCGCTCCCGTTCCTTGTTTCCACACTGCCGTTGATCTTTATTTATAGCAGCTGAAGTGCGTTTATTATTGTGGCATTTGTGGCATTTTCATCTCTTTCGATTTTTTGCAAAACACAAGAAAGAAAAAAACAACATCCTCGATTCGGTTTTCGGTGCCAATGAACTTTCTTATGGGAGCGCGCAGTCAATTCGGCATCGAAATCGGAATCACACCGAGGTGGCGGGCATTCAACAAATTTTGAACTTGATTTTCACATACAAGCACATTCACACAAACCGGATTGCATTCACAGATTAATTATTAAACTAAATTTCGTTATCATAATTCATAAAATATCTTATATTTGTTCAATTTTCTCACATCTAATTTGCATTCAATATGCCGCAATCATCCGTTCAACCGTCATCAACGCACGCGATTGCATGTATTTATGAATGAATTCGTTGCAAACAAATATGTTTTCCAATTTATGATTTTTATTTATCACGTTCTTTATTATTTGTAGAAAAAAACACTTTTCCTTGTTTCCTTTTTTTCTTCTATTATATACCACGAAAAAATTTGTCCGTCGCCAAACACGACGCAGTGCACCGGACCGACCGTTATCGATAACAAAAATATATAAATATATTGTATTAATCAACCCTGCGACATTTAACACTTTTATTGTTTGGTTTGAATAAAACACCATGAAACACCATCGAACATCGAACAATTGAGAAAATTGAGAGACGATGTTTCTTGTTCGAATTTGTTCCGTCGCCACCAATGAAACGTGTACCCCCTTCTGAACCAAATGAAAATGAAACACTCTAATCTGCGAGAGAGCGAAAGGAATTTCTTATTGGGCCCACACATTGACTCAAGCATGCTTGATTGCATCAAAAACGATATCGATAAATTTGGCTTGATTGACTGTGTGTACTGGTGATTGAGTGTTTGAAGCGGTGATTGAGCAAAGTCAAACTCATTTTGATATTTTCGTGATTTATTCAAGTATGATTGGTTGTGTGTGGGAAAATTTTATTATGATCATAATTTATGAAATTCCACGGCAAATGGTTATACAGACAGTTTATACATTTCCATCCAGAGACCAACCAACACGATAAAAGAAATCAAAATAATAAAATATTTTCCAAAAATAAATTTAATTTTCTAAATAAAAATAATAAATAATAAATTCATCCATGCCCATATTGCAACAAAAACATTTTTTTTTTTAAATTGAATTCCAAACGATGATTGATTTAATCAGCTTGCATCGCATATGTGCTAAACTCAAGTCAAAATTTATCGATGTCGTTATTGATTGATACAAGCATGCTTGACCATGTATGGCCCAAGCAGGCAAAAGGCAAACATCCCATTTTCATCAATTGATTAATTAAAACTTAAAATTTATCTGTGTAACATTATTATTATTATATTAAATTAAATTATAAAGTAAAATATAAGAAAAAAAAATGCGATTTTTATAAACAAGAAGAAGAACGAGAATGAAGGATTGAAGGAAAAATGAAAACTAGGTCAAACCATCTATTGAAGGTGAATGAAGGTCAAAAAATAACAGCAGAAGCCCCATCTGCTTTCACGTTTCATTTTCACTATTCCGCGCTCTTTTGCTTCGGTGGCCAATCAAATTTCAACAATTGAAAATTTTGATTAAAATAAATTTGGTGTTTGCAAAAATATTCAAGCCAAACGGGTATTCGACAGTATTATTATCATGAAACTCTCTTTTTTTATATTGATGAATGAGGTATCTTCTATGATTTTTCAAATGTTTATTTGAATTCTCTTCAACAAAAAATAACAGCTGGCAGAACTGAGTCATGGTGAATAAATCAATCTTTAATTTGACACCGGAAGTGCATATGAGGAAGTCATTTATGAAGATGTTAACAATTTTTAAGAATAAAGGAAAACAAGTAATTTTTTTTCTTAATTTAAAATAAATTCTTGTTAATAATTAGTAATTTACGTTGTTGGAATTATTAAATATTCGATCTTATCTTTGTTGAAATGTTTCGATTAAAACCAAACAGTGTGGCAACACCAATATGTGTGCTTGTGGGAGAGAGAGCGGTGTTGCACTGATGCAAAAATCGTTTTGCGGAACATTGACAAATTTATCAATTTAATTCTTCTTTCTGTCATCTAATATCTTTTAATAATGGACTTGACTCATCATTGGGCCTACGATCTTCTAAAGCGTTTGGCTTGCGAAACCTGCAGTGCAGGGGATCTCGAGGAACTTAAGAAAACCTTTTCTACTGAAATAGGTAGCATTCGTAAGGCTGCACGCATAGAAACTATTCACGATTTGATTGAAGTTCTTGAACGCCATGGCGAGTTGTCGGAATATAATATTGATCCATTACGTGACCTAGCAGAACAGTGTGGCGGAAATGCCATACAACATGCAGTGGCAGCTTATCATATGCCTAAAGAGACAACTGCAGTGGAGCCGATGAATTCTTATCAGCGTGATCGTTTGGCTGATGAGATGGAAAAGAAGTTGCATATCAGCACAAACCAAAGAAGCATGTTGACGCCAACTGCACCGACACCATCAGTTATGTCTATGAGTCTTAGCTCAGGCGGCTTGTATGTTGGAGCGCCAACAATCCAGCAGCAGCAGCACCCGGCAGGGAACGTGTTGTACCAACAACAACAACAGCAGCACAATCAACCAACTGCACAGCAACAACGTACCATTCATCCCGGTATATGCGTATTAACCGAAGAGAAACGTTCGGTCATTTATAAGAATTTGTCTAATAAGTTAGGCACCGATTGGCGTAGTTTTGGCCGTGAATTGAGAATCACTGAGGGAGAAATGGACGCAATAGAATTGCAATATCCACGTGACATCAAATCTCGCATTTATCGTGTTCTCAATCTATTCGAGGAAGATGGTCGCAACAATGCGAACCGATACATTTTTACACTTTGTCGTGCCTTAGACAATTGCCGCCGTAAGGATTTACGTCGTGACATTGAGGACATTCTATCGCATTAAGTTAATGGCTCTTAACTTTTAATTCATGACCAAGATGTGCCTTTAAAATCTTCCGTAGTCTATCTTAAGTCACCTAATTCCTAGATATATATGTAAACCAAATCTTATGTTAAAAGCAGCGCAAAGCGCATTTTATCCAGCATGTGATTAATATATTGATATATTATTTTATGTTATGATTTTTTTAAAATGCTTTCATTAGATAATCATAAGAATTGTTTTGAATTTATTGTTCATCAGCATGATTGTGATGATGATGAGGTTAATGGAAACAAACAACTTTACTTTCTCACATCATTTAAGTTTTAATTATTTCTTTAGTATCTCAATTTCTTTTGTTTCTGTTTTTATTAATCATAATGTTTTCATAAACATGTGAGCACAGCCACAAGCTACACTAGGCCACAACACAGGAAGCACAGCAGAGAATGTGACTGAGTTTTAATTTCATATGGTTTTGTTGGACTTAAATTTACAAAGTGTAAATAGATTTGACAGTCGATCCTTGTTTGACCATAGTGTCCTTATGCAATTGATACTGGAGGACATTCTGGCGAGCAAGACGCAAAGCATCACGTAATTTATGGCCGATTTCTAAGGCAGCTTCTTCATTGTTGCCGTTTGCAGTCCAAATAGCTAAAAATCAATTCAAAATTTATTAATCAAATCAAAGCATGCTGCATTAATTCAATGAAGGACTTACAAATTTTGTTGCTTTTGCCACGTATATTAACGACAGCTCCGCAAATTTGATCAGAGTGATCGAAGGACTCACCAATTAAGCAAAGCAACTATAACAAAGAATCAAATAATCAATTTGTTGTCTAGATGATTATCGATCTATCTATAGTTGACTACTTACCACATCTAACCACAAGTTATCTAAATCTGATTTAGAGTTCTTATTCAAATTGATCACCCAGCGACCACCTTGTTTATTGGCAGCATCTTCCCACATTGGGCGAATGCCTTTCTTGAATAGTGAATAATCACTGCCCACTTTGATCTCACTTGGTGGCTTAATGTGATTATAAAGACTGAAAAATATTGAGAAATATACAAATGTTAATATAATATCATTTAGATATTTATAAAGGCATGTGTGTGTGTGTGGGTGGGAGATTACCTCCAGAAATCTTCGACTGTATCAAAGCTTGTGATTTCGTTTTGCATGTCCTCCCATGATTTGGAGCGATCATTCTCTAGATACCATAGGGTCCATGTGTTTTGTAATGGATGTTTAAATAGATGCTCGGTGCGTACGTCATCGGTAGAGTGATCACCTACAGCTGTTTCTTCTTGCTGCTCTTGTTCCTGATCTTCTTGTTGTTGCGTTGGTGTTTGCGCTGGTGCCGGATTTGTTTCTGCAACTCCATTCACAGAATCAGGACGACCGGGAACAACGGCGGCAGCATTACTTGTTGGATTACTCTGCTCAGCAGAAGCGTTAGTCTGCAAATAGAATATAAACATGATTTGTTTTAGTATTACCTTACAAACATATGTTTTCTTTATCATAATCATAACATTAAAGAAATGATGAAAGAAAGTAAGTTTAATTTAGTTTTTATTACTCTGAACATTGACTTTGGATTGGCGAAGTTCTTCATTCTATGAAAATCGCTTTGAAACATCTTGAATTCTGTTGTTTTGTTTTATATTTTGTTGTACACAACGATGACGACGACGACGATTATGACTTGGGCGAGGTGTATTGTTGATAATCAACGATTTTTGGAGCGATGACGACGACGGCAAAGACGACGATGACAACAACAACGAAACGATATTTGAAGGTCTTCCCCACCAAATATGGCGCACTAACGACAGTGATTATTTGCAGCTGCTTCTCTATTGATGATGATGATTATGACGATGACTACGACCGATGATGATGATGATCGCTTATCGAAACAATATTCTACACAATTCTTTCTTTGGTTTTTCAATGAGATTTTGATAGAAACGGAATTTATTTTATTTTCATGAATTCAATATTACCAAAATTTCAAAGTTTTTTTTTTGTATACCGAAATTATAAGACAGAAAACCAAACAAACTATGTGTAATTCTTGACTGAAAATTCTTTGGCTCTTTTTTTAAATATATTTTTTTTTATGATTTATATCTGTCACTTTTCTAAGTTCGGTTGCTTTTTTGTTTTTTAATTGAACTGCTGCTCTTCTTTTAATAGTATGTTTTGATTATTTATTTATTTAATTTATTTTCTATAGTAAATTGTTTTGAGAATTAATACGATCGTCGACCGACCGAGTTTTCTTTGGTTCAAGTACTTGACTTCAAGACTTGATTTCAATTCAATTGAAACTGGAAAAACTTGTTTCTTATGATTGTTTGTTTGTGTTTTTGCAAAATAAACGCGAAAAAAAATTAAATGGCTTTCGCCTTTTTCGAGCGAATGAGTGTGGTTTTCTTATATATACTTATATATTTTTAAATAAAATTAAATCCAAAGTTTAGTTTAAATTTAATGCAAATTTGTTTGGTCTTTTTCTCAATTACAGTTAGCCGGATGGTAATTAGTTAACGGTTTAAGATTTCTTCTTCCTTTTTGTACATGTATTTTATATTTTTATTGCTTCTTTTCTTGGTTTTTAATGTTGGAATAGAAAGTTTTTGCCGACACATTTAACATAAAACGAACCAAGATATTTTTTTTTTTTGGCATAAAACAAAAGACAAACAAAAGAGCGAACACAAAGAAACAAAGAAATTAATTTAATTGCGCGATTTATTAAATTTTTCTACTTTGAAAATAAAAATTTGTTTTATAGAAATTCATGCACAAATTTATTTCGTGTGTGCGAATAGCAACGGTTTACACACTGACTGACTGACAAACCAAAACTCAGCTGCGATGAAAGTATGAAAGTAAAGCAAACAGCGCACAACACATTGAGTCAGCCAGCCACAAAGCAACAACACACAGCAACACAACGATAAAGATGATGATGATGACGAATGATATGTAGAAAAGATAAAAGAGAAAGAAGCAACAAACATATAAAAAGAGAGAAGCAATAGTAAGCTGTGAAACAAAGGTTGCGCAGGCGATATATTGAGTTTAAAACGCCGTTTACAGTCATTGCTGCTTCTACTGCTGTTGTTCTTGTTGTTGTTTTAGATTACAGTACATTTGCTTTTCCTTCTTCGTTTCATTTCGTTTCGTTGTTGTTACCTACTTTTTGTTGTTTGTTTGTTGTCGGTGTTTCGGCGTCTCGGCTTCGCAAATATGAAAACGCATTGTTCTTAAAGTCTGGTTGGTTTTAGTGTATTTTGTAATTTTCTGCCTGAATTTGAGTGAGGGAAAATCCCCGGCGCGTTTCACTCTCCTTGTGCAGAATATTGAAAATGCAACTCATAACACACGAATACCCAAGCAAAGACCATATATTTATAGATATATATGTGTGTGCGTGTGCACTGCTTTAGTCTCGCAAGGTGTGAGTGCGGCGTATATGACCAAGTCATATATAATTACAAACACATCCAAAGAGAACAGATCATTATGAATAGGCCCACGCAAAAATTAGGAACTACATCATTTTTTACCTGGTATAATTTCGACAACATGGATGAAATTGCTAACAATTGCCTATTTGTTAGCAAAAAAAATATGTAAGCAGGCGGTCGCCGCCGCTGCTGCCCACTTGATAATCGCCACGAAGTGTGTTCTTCTTACCTTTTCTGTTTCCGACAAAACCATTTTGTGTGCAATATATATTTATTATGTAATGACTTCAATACAATTTATTAAGCGCACGTTCTGAATATTAAATATATTTTCAATTTTCGTTATTTGAGATTACTACTATTAATTTCATTAATAGATAAAAAAAAATCGACACACAACGCAGAGCTGCCAATCGTCCGCAAAAGTATATGATTATTTGCTTCCGGCATGCCAGCTACCAGCGACATCTGTAATTAAAACAGATGTTATTTGTTATCGATAAGCTATCGAATGGATGAGAACGGTGCTGCCAGGTTGCTATAAATCAAACGAAGAACACAAAATACAAAAAACAAGAAAATCATACACAGACCTAGACTAACTTCGACAAAAGTGTCTGGTGCAAAACCGACCATGAAAAGGCTAAGGCCACCTAGAATCAAGATTCACATCGTTCCATCTAGCTGATTCCTGCGATTTGCAGACAACAAATGCTTTCCTTGAATCGCCGCTTTAACTGGACCGCCCTCTTTGACCTATTAACCACTAGACATCTGTATGAATTCATTCAAAAGGGTACTTTTGGTACTCATTCTGAAATGTATGAATTTGACATCCGAATTCATTTAAATGAATTCCAATGTCTGAATGAAGTTGAGAGAATTTTCCATGTTCTCATTGAAACGAAGCGGTGCCGAATTGAATTGAACTACATTTCATAACAACAATTGCACACAATTTCCTCTCACAAAATACCTTTGCTCTCCCCGGCTATAATTCACAACAACAATTTCCAACCAAATCACCAAATGAATACTACTGAACACAATGCTCTTTTTTCTTGTCCCTGTCATTTCTTTAGCTTCTTTAACACACTCTTGTTCCAATCATTTTGAATGCGATCGTTTACTATGGCATCGTTCTTTCAAATAAATTAGAATTCATTCTAATTTAGGTGTGATTCCAAAAAGTTGAGTACGAAATTCATTGGTACTCAGTTATGCGAAGCAATTTAATGCGTTCGTACAGATGTCTACTACCCATCAAGAAGTCATTGATCATATTAATTATGGTATAGTACACTAGGATGTGACGGGAGGGTCTTAAAAGCTCTCCCCATGAAAGGTGCTATTATACGCATCGGTCACTTCCCCACTCAGTGGGAGTGTACTTTGATTGCGAGGATGCCAAAGCCTTTAAAACGAAATCACCTTGTCGGATCACAATGACCAATACTCTTACTTTCAACGTTCTCGAAAATATTTGAAAGAATAGTTTTATATACATAGATTGTTGAAAGTAAGTGATGTCTAAGAAGCCTTTTCAAATCACCACTTTGGATTTCGAAAAATACATAATGCTCCCGAACAGATTCTTAGGATTGCCTATCAAATATCTTGACTCGTTCGAAAGCAAACATATAGATGGAGTCTAGCATGAAGGACGCCTCTATTAAGTTATAAAACACAATTTTTTTCATTAATTTTGTGATAGAACTAACAAGCGGACCCAGGTTAACTTTAAGTTCAAGAGTCTGTACTGGTTACTGAGACCTAGTTCGAAGCTCCCAATAAATTACTGCTCTACAAGGCGATTCATAAGCCAATCTGGACATATGGTATTCAGTTATGCGGCTTTACTACGGCCTTGGCACTTTAGTAGGTATCTCCTTCTATGTTTGCAACGACGTCACTCATTCCTCAAGATCGCTACGGTTATAGAGTGTTGATGGTGGTGGCTATGATTTGTCAACAAAATTTATTCAGAACGAAAACGTTTATTTATTGGTATAATATGAGTCTTCATTTACATATCTTTGGACTTTTCTATGAGATTATTAATGAAGAAGATTATGATCTATTCTGGTATTGCATCGTTGTTAAATCTTATAAAGATGTATGTATGTATAATACTATGAATCAATCCACGATTGCCAGTCCAATGTTGCAAGACGACAAGGTTTGACTTGGCAAAACATGTCAACTATTTCTTTACTTGAAATTCCATTTTATTTTTGAACGTTGCCCAACGCTAACCCGTTAAGTCTGAGCTCAGACATATTAGCTCGCAGGTAGGTTTTCAATCTTTCAGGAAAAAATCCATTCATTCAGCTGTTGCCGAAGTTATAGGGATCGTCGAAAACAATTGCAACAATATAGCAACGTTCAGCATGAAGTATTGAATTTCTTGGATTTGATGACCTG
The DNA here is from genome assembly GCA_037043315.1 of Amiota communis. Taxonomy (NCBI): domain Eukaryota; kingdom Metazoa; phylum Arthropoda; class Insecta; order Diptera; family Drosophilidae; genus Amiota; species Amiota communis. Next base: position 145,145 of record JBAMAV010001101.1, read on the forward strand.
CAGTGCCTGAAGTGCAGTCTGGGCTCTCTTCAACTCTGTGTTCTTGCAATTCTTGTGCCACAAAACGATTTGTTTGAGCTCAGTTTCGCTGCAATTGTGGAATGTCCATGAATTTCCCTTTGAATATCAAACATAAAAAAAAATATCATGAAATCCAGAAAATGATAGTAAAGGGAGGCACTGTGAAAATGTTTGATATATCATCATTAAATGCCGGTATTTACCATCGTTTGTTGAAAATTTACAATTTGAAAAAAATTACCGGAAGTACCCAAGAGACGTCGTTTCCTTGGTCCGGTTTTTTGCAGACCATATAAACGAGGAATTTGTAACTCGAATCCTATTGCGTCAGCAATTCTCTTGGTTTCTTCAAAAATTCCATCGAAAGATGCTTCATTCATTCTGGTTTCAAGTAACAAGTCAATTACATTGGCGACGTGAATACAAGCAGATGAAATCTGAAGTTCTGGTGTCTAGAGTCCTACTCAGCGCCAGAATTGAACCATTGACAGCAGTAAAACCTTGTTGGGACATTAGAAATTCGGGTTTTCAATCGCACTAATAAGTTGTGTCGCGTTTGATTATGTCTCGCTGTCTGTATCGTTCTTAAGCTTTTCAATGTCTCAATAATGTGCGGCAGCAATTCAGTAAATGGTTACACACCTTCATGCCTTAGGATTCATGGATTCCAGTTTGCAAAAGGTGCGTTGTTTATGTAGACCGTGGAAATAATTATTCACTGAAGAAACTGTTGCAAGCATGTTTCGCATATCTTGAACTTCGCATGCTTTTAAAACACATAAATTGAATGAGTGACTGAAACAATGCGTATAGAATGTCAAGGGTTGTTTTTCACATATCAATGCTTGGACTCCAGTTTCGTTACCAAAAAAGTTAGATCCTCCATCATATCCTTGTCCGCGCAACCAAGTAATATTCAAATCTAAGGCTTCTAACTCTTTTGTGATTTCTTCCGTCACAATTTTTTCTGTCGTGTACTTCAGTTGAATGAATCCAAGAAAATCTTTTTGAATAACATCTTTGTCCACATTGACATATCGGACGCATAGGGTGGTCAGCTGCACCATTTTACTCGCATCAACCGTCTCGTCACAGATGATAGCAAACAATTTTGATTTTTTAATCCGCTGGATAATCTTTGATCGGATTGTTTGCCCAATGATGTCTATAATAATAATAAATGATCATGGTGCAGTTATTCCAAGTCCGTTCTTAAATCTTCATCACCTGCTTCTCGGAAAACCCCTTCTTGGCCTGATAATGCAACATTATGTCTGTCCTCAGTCTTCATGTCACCAGAGTCTCTGTGTTATTATTGCGAGGCCTAAACGCTTTCGATTATTTTGCACTATTCCTATTTTTTCTTATCAAGAAGAACGTCGATGGAATTGGTATTCTGCGTTTCCATGGTTTTCATGGAGTGAAGTGCTTTTTCTTCATTAAATCTTTGAGAGCTTTTTTGTTTTTGGTCAATGGAATGGTAAAATCATTGTTTGCTACAAATATACAGATCTTCGTATACATTTGGTAAATCAAGATTGTCAGGTGTCATAGCAACAACCCACCTGGTAGCACTGTTTTCTGTTGCAGTTTCAGTTCTGCTCAAACGTATTGGAATCAATTCCATGCGACACACCGCCTTTACTAAGTGAGTGAATTGTAATTGAAACACTTTAAATAAGATATGAAATTCTAAAGGATTTTGATTTTATTGACTTGAAATTTCATTAAATTTGTTATAAACATTACACATATTACATATACAATTACATAGTTTTTTAGTGGCATCAACATTGCAGCTCATAGTTTCTTTTTTTTTTTTATTTTGTTTTGTTTTTTTCAATTTATATTAATAATTTAATTAAATTATTTATTAATTTTTTATTGATTCTCAATAATGTACAAATAAAAACTAAAATAAGAAGAAAAAAAAAAACAAAGGAAAACAATTAAATTGCTAGGACGTGTCGTTGTTGTTGTTTCTTTTTTTTTTGTATTTTTATTTTTTGTTTTTTTTTTGTGATATTTGCACAATAAAAATATTGAATATTTAAAATAAAATATAAGGTTTTACACATTGGTTAGAATAGATTAAAAACTTGTTATTACAACTTAATAATAAATAAATAATATAATAAAATAAAATAAAAAAGTGGCAACAATATTCAAAGTTTATATAAATTTGTTTCATATTTCGTTTACATCAAATGCAGAAATATGAAAATTGTTAAGTGACAGCGGCGGCGCCTAATAAATAAATATACAATATTATTTCTGATATTCATTTCATACACATAAAGACACACGCATATACTAGTTAATTCATTATTTAATTAGTTTTATTTTCATTTATGATCCTTTCATCATTTTATTACTTACATATGTATGTATGTATGTATATAATTTATACAATTTTTAAATTTCTTTGTTAAATACAATTTTTTGTTTGTCATTTTGTAAGATTTTTTTTTTTTGTTAAATTTGTTTTCTATTTTAAGGCCATTTTTTGCATGTTTTGATTTGTTCCATAATTTGCGACTTAAGCGAATCATTTTCATTGATATTTTAATTGATATATTATTGGCTTTTGATGTAATTTGATATTGATTTTAATTAATAAAGTTAATAGATTGTGTGCGAATTTGTTAGAGAAGGAAATATGCATCCATAGATTTGTTTTTGTTTCTTTTATAATCAATCATTTAGTTACAGAAAATATTGATCCAAATAATGATTTTGAAGATTGTTAGTTGTATAAATTGTTGTTGATTCAGATGCAGATTTCTGTATGTTTTTTCTTTTTTACATCAACTTCTGTTTGGCGCAATCAGGGCAAAGAATATCGGGACCATCGGTAATGAAACCACGTCCGACTAGACTGGCCTTGCAACTGGCACACACAAAGCAATCATGATGCCAATGTCTATCCTCAAAGGATATAAAACGTGTGCCGCCAATGCCTGTAAACACAGAAATAAAAAGAAATGAGTTTTACGAAAAACATGTATTTAATATGATAATTTTTACCTGTTATTGGCTTCACACAGGCCGTACAACGTTTGGCAAACAATTCACCGAAGCATTCAGCGCAATAAGGTTTCTCATCACGGCTAGTAAAACGTTGACCCGCCAGCGTGATGTTGCAATGAGTGCAAGTGAAGCACTCACGATGCCATGGTTCATTTTTATAGGTCACACCACCAGAAGTGATAACCTAAGAATAGAAAGCAAATCAATGTAGTATAACAATTAATCAATCGATCAATCAATGATTTACCTTGTTGCATTTAATGCAACGCGTAGCAAACTTCTCCTCATAGCAACCAGCGCAATAAATCTCCTGTTCGCGCGGTATAAAGGACTTGGTGCCAATGGCGGTCTTGCAGACGCAACAACAGAAACAATTCTCGTGCCATTGACGGGTCTTGTATTCCATTTTCTTGGTTCCTTTAAATAGAGAAACAGTAAAAAAAATATTAAATTGAATATTCTTCCATTTCCTTATCAAATCAATTAGACAAACAACATTATACATCCTTATTGTTCGATTAACCTTGAACTTTCAACACATTTTCATAGGTATTGACTGTATATATGTGACATGCCATTTAGACAATCGCCAAACCTATTCTCTCTTCACTTGTCAGTTTCTCTTGTGTCAATGTCTGCCACATAACACTTTCCTCACTCAATGGGAAATCACTTTTCAATCAACAAAAACATGCAAAACATATTTAAATGGAGTGCTTTCATAGCTTTGCCAATAGTTTCACCCTTCCTTCCTTCCACTTTCTATTAACTTTGGCCTTACTTTGGCATAATGTGCTATTGACATGCATCCATCCAAGCGATCCATATTGATCTGAGTCAATTCGTATCCATTCCATTTGTATCAAATTCTTTGTGACCTGACCTAAACTGTCTATAAAACCTCCATAACTTTCATGACTCCATAATAATTCCATAGCCTGGGATTCATGTATTCATTTCAATAGGCCAAACAACAGACTCAACTTAAAATCAAATCCATCATTACCATAGAATGGAGAAGTATTGTGACATTGCGCCACTGACACAAAACACGACACACGAAATCAACTTTGATTTTTTCATTCTCTGCCAAAATTTATGCGAAAATTACGCAAAAAATATTACAATATTTTAGTTTCTTTATGCTACTACCATAAGACCTAAGTGGGTAATTTATTGCACGACATTTTTTCTTTCATCTGTTTAATATACAATACAAAAATATATATGATAACTCACTCCTTCATGTCTATTGTCGAATATTTGACAATAAGCGTGGGTGGTTATGTAAAATTATTGCTAAATGTGACTTGTTCAAAAGCAAATTCAACTGAGGTTTCAAATGACATTTCTTCCTCTTGACTACTTAGTAATTTTAAGAATTCGGAGAATGCCATTTACTTTGAAGAAGTAAGCTTCTTATATCTCAAAAAAATTGGTACTAACATGTGTTCCCTCATAACACATGTTAGAATATAGGATTTTCCGGAAAGTTCCGTATTTCAGGATTATTACAACCGTTGTATAAAACAGATTCAGAGTCTCATTAGATGGTAAGTACTAAGGACTCCTGTAACTGACTATCTAATATAAACTAAGGTTAACTCTTTGCACCTACAAAACTCTAAAAAGATCAAAAATTACAAAAACCTAATGAACTTTTAGTTAAAGATGGCGTTACTACTTAGTCTGAAATCAGGATAGTCTATGCTTTATATTATGACTGCACAAATGTTAGCATTTCTAGATGGTTATCACATGTTGTTGCATAGTCAATTTTGATGGGATTTCATTTGCCAACGGAACCCTAATACTACGATGTACGCTGTCCTTACGTCGTGAGCTCAGTGAGTGCCAACGGAACCCTAATACTACCCTGTACGCTGCCCGTACGTCAGTGAGCTCAGTGAGTGTCAACGGAACCCTAAAACGAGTACTACGCTGTCCGTCCATCCGTCCGTTGGTGAGCTCAATCTAATGAATCGTAAAAGTTAGACAGTTAAAAGTTTCACAGAGTATGTATTTATATTGCCGCTATAACAACATATGATAAAATTTTTGGAAAATCACCCGGAAAAGTCGGAATTTTCATTTCATTCATTCATTTCATTTTTTTACATCAGCAAAGCAGTGAATCACTGTCATACTGCTTTCTGTTTTGTCTACGACATTTTGTGTATGGCTGATAATGCAGTGTGATGTGGGGAAGCACCAGAAGATGAGCGAAGAATGAGAAATATTAAGTAACATAACATATCTTGCTCGATGGTCGGAACCCTTCATGTGCGAGTCGAACTCACACATACCTTTAACTGTACTTTCAAGACAATTATGTACTTTGTGAATCCCAATATCAATTGTATGTATTTTCCTTTTAATAACTTCTCATGTGGCCCTCGTCGAAAATCACAATTTTGCGTGTAAGACTTTCTTTGTTTTACATTTGTACTTCCTCAAATTAAGTGGTTGTTTTTTTGTATTATAGTACCTATTATCTAAGCAAACACAACATTGGAAAACAACTTGTTATTCTTTATATTCTTAGTACATACTTTCTATCTAAGCATATAATTTATTGATGAAAGAAGAAGAATGGAAAAGATTACAATTATTAAATTTGTGAAATGGTTGGGAACTTTAAGCAACTTTCAGCTTTGTCGCAGTCTTCGTCTTAGTGTCAGTGATTGGTTCAGAAATTTTGATTGACATGTCATGAGATCATCAAAATATGAATGCTGCTGGCTCTGGGCTGTAGAAAGTCCAGCTAGCTAAGCTAATACTATACAAACGATTAGTCATATTCACAATGAAAAGATGAGCTAAACATGTTTTCACTATGTTGTAGGCGGTTTTTTTTTGTTTCTTCTAATTTATTTAATTTATTTAATTTCCATTATTATTTGTTGTGTTGTTTGGATTCATTTATATTTTATTTTGAATCTTGAGCTCACATAAACATCATCATCATCATCATCATGAACAACATCATGATAAATAAGAAACTAATGCGCCCATAATATTGATGAATTATGAAAATCAGATAAAAAACACATTTAAAATATAAAAAATATAGAAAAAAACATAAATAAATAATCTAATAAACATGAAATGCAATAAAATTAACATAAAACTGGTGTCATTTGGTTGTCCATTTTGGACATTATGGGTTTTGTTATTTGTGGGTTACCTGCTTTTGTGGCGCGTGGATCACCTTGACGACAATAGTCGTCCAAGGCACAATAGAAACGACGATTCTCTTCAACTGCTGAAGCATTCGGCAGGAACATGCTTAGGACAGCAATGTCCTCATTATTATCTTTGGCCTTCTTAATGCGATCGGCCCCAATCGTTTTTGTTTGTAAATGTAAACGAGATTTCATTCTGGATGATAAAACATCCACATCGGTCATATTTATTGTTTATTTATCTTTCTTTATATTTATTTGCAATTTAAATGTCTTTTTTTCTTAAAGTTGAACTAAATTATTGACTATTTTTATTTTTGATGTTATTAGCACACACACACACACAAACACATGAGATTTGTTCTAATTCCCAATTATTTGGTCACAATTGCCAATTAAAGCAAAAAAAAAAAAAATCCATTGAAGAAGTCTTTGGCCAAAAAGAAAAGCGCACAGTTGGAAGCCAAAAACTAATCGGTTTTCAATCGATAGACAAGTATGTACGTACGTAATCTTAGTCACGATTATTTTTTCTCCATTGAGACTTGCATTTCTTTTGGGTTTTGGGTTTTGGATTTCACTTTAGTCTGGCGTTGCTCTTCATTTCTGGTTTCATTGATTTTGGTTACGCTTTAGATATTTGTGGCCAACAATGGCAACTACTCATGTTGGCTAAGGCTAAGTAAGTAACTAATTTCTTTTTCTTTAATTTGGTGTTTTGGTCTTATTTGATTCTTTACTTTAAATGGGTCAATTTGGCTAAAGACAAGACAATGAACTAACTAACAGTCTTTCAAAACAATATTGCCATTGGCCATTGCCACAAGTTAGCAATGTTTTGTCTTGTATCTTTTATAAATTAATTAATATAATAATTAAATTTATTTATTTTAGCTATTAATCTTTTATTACAATATACATACTATTATATTGTAGTTCCCTATTAATTTCTTTTTGTAAATTTTAATTTAAAATGAATTTTTTAATTAAAAAATTAATTTCAACTAATTTGTTTTCGGCATCATTAAGCGTAGCCAATTATAAATTCATAATTCACTATTTTCTCACCCAACAAAAAAAACCAGTTCTACGAATTTGATTTGTTTTAGACAAATAAGCCAAAAAAACTTAATACAATAAAATTTTTTCAAAACTTCTTTCTTTACACACTTCACAATAGTAGAGAAAAGTGTACTCCTAGTTAAATCGGATGTTTGTAACGTGCATACAAGAAATCCAAGTCCTCAATCATCAAGTTAGATCAATAATTATCAAATAGAAAACTGAACATCAACAAAATTAAATGAAAACTTTGAGACAATGAAACACAGATTGGTTGGTGGTTGCGTCTATTGATTATGTTTTATGATTAACTAAAGCGAATTGACGGTTCATCAGTCCATCTAGTTCAGTTTTTGAAAGTTGGAGATATAATTTTTATACATGGCATTCTTTTAATCGTAATCCAATTCATATGGTAGTATACTAGGGTTGTCCAATGAAACCCAGATGTGTCTGAAGTGACATCAGGGAAAAAACAAAAATTACTTTTGTTCGCTGCTCTGCGACTTTTTTTTTTTTGCTCGCCACCGAAACACGCTTTCGACCCAACTCACTGCGGATTCTTCCAAAGGCTGGACAGCCCCGATATAAACTATAGAGTAAATGTTAAGTTGTCCCTCAATTTTCAGAAGTGGAATGTGTTTTATTTAAACTACAATAATTCTTATTACTGAAACACATAGTCAAATCAAATTTGATTCCTTTCATTATTTTAAAAATTTTTGATTTTAGAACACCCAAAACCTCACCAATAGTTTGTAGACAAATCGAAGTTTATTGCATTAAAATTTTAAATTAATCGATTGATTATGAGTGTGACAAAAAAGAATTTCAATTTTATTGTATATCAGAACAGATGACTTCAAATGTTGTTCACATGGCTATCAAAACATATGATTTCAATTATAAAAAGCCATTAAAATTAAGTAAATAAATTCTATATGTGAAGTGTATCTATCTAAGCTAAGGTGAGACCAGAATTGACCAGCGTGTGTTTTTTAATTTATTGTTTAATCTTTTATTTTTGTCTTCAAATTTGGCGTCGCAATGTCTGACATCAATATTATTTATTTCCATTTAACAAAAATAAACTCGTGTGATTTCAACTAAAGATGGCAACAACAAATGACATCATGCCCAAAAAAAAAAATAAAGAGAATAATGAAACAATTAAGTTTTATTGTATTTTACAACAATCGTTAAAAAAGAACATTAAAAATCATGCATAAATCATTAAAAAATAATGATTAAGTTAAGTAAACAAATAAAAAAATGAAAAAAAAAAACTAGAAATATTTCAAAAAGTCAGGTATTTAATATTGATGATTATTGTATTAACAAAATTTATTCCATAAAGTTATCTCAACATTTTATGCCCTTTACACATATACATATCGATCAGGAAGACGAGCAACTTTGTTAAAAGAGCATCTTTGATTGACAGTTCAATTATATGCTACAAGATCAAAATTTGTAGAACTTACTAGGGAAAGTATATAGCATTACTTAGTGCTGGTTAGTGCGTGATTTTTTGTAGTCATTGTTTTTTATTAATAATGTAAGTGTAAGATTTTAAAATATGCCTGTAAAGTTTATATGCAAAATTTTATTCACCAATTTCTCGACAACAGCGGGTGCGAAAAAAAAATAAGTATGCAAAAACCTTCTCCATGTGCCATCTTTCATGATGATTGGTCAAACGGTGCCGGAGTCCATCACCCAAAAATATTTTTCTAGTCGTATTTCATATATATAGATAGATAATAATATATATGATACAGTGGACCCTTGCATAACGAGTGTTTCATTTAACGATTTAAATAGTGATTGTGTTGCTGGAGAGTAGCATGCTAAAGATTGTCAGCTTGTTCTTAATTGACTTATGTACAAGACAACCTCATTGAAGAATTTAAATTTATCAAAGATCACTTTCTGTTTCCCAGCACTACTCAATTACTTCTATCTATGAACCAGCAGGTTATTTTTAGTTTTAAGAAGCTCTTTACTTAAAAACTTTTCCAGCTTTGCTTTGATATGACTGAAGGAACCAATCTCGCAATAAAACAGTTTTGGAAAGATCACTTCTACAACGTTGCCTGTCTCAATATTATCAAAAAAACATATGAAAGGTAACCAAGAGAGCCACCACATCTTCCTGAAAGAAGCTTGGCCAGAGAGCTTAGGGAGTTGCATTGTAAATATATTACAGCAAGAAAATGTGGAGGAGGCTTTGTAAGAGGAGGAGGTGGCAAAAGAACAACCATTTTGCCATTATGCCACATTTAGTTGATGAGCACCACCCTAATAAGGCAACCAATTTTGAAGTGTTATCTAAAACATCGAACTCTAGACAGCTTTTTCTCAAAGAAAAATTAGGTACGTGTATGTAAACATATCATATCTTTATTTTATTGAATCATTCCTTGCTAATAGAGTTGATCAAAAAGAATCAAGTTCTTTAAAAATATATATGACACTTTTGTTGAATAAACATTATTTTTGTTGACGTGGAACGCATTATCATATTTTATTTATTTATTTTAATACTGAAATTATAATTACTAATTATAACTTAGATGAATTTATGAGCAATAAGAAAGGCCTTCAGCTCGAAAAGCTGCTTATACAATATCATATTCAGAGCATTATCATAATATCATTACAGTATTTTAAATCAATTTCTATGAAGAAAGTGGGTTCGCATAATGAATAAATACCTGGAACGAATAACGTTCTTTATCCATTGTACCAGTATATATAGGGACGATTCCCAAGTTAAGTTTGTTTCGTCATGTGTAATGATGATTACTAATATAATGAGGTATTATTAGGGTAAATATAATTTTACAAAAATTTAGTTCGATCTGAACAATAGTCCTTCTTGCCAAATCAAGTCTCCACTTGTTGTTATGACTTTTAATCTCTAATATAAGCAGTTTCGACCATATACTAATTGGGCATACATATGTTTCTCATTGGTTCTTGATTCCGGTATTATTCAACATCAAGACTCGTCTAAGAGCCACTCACTCAATCAAGTCCAATACTGTCCAAACAACAACAAATATCGGCATGCTTTTATTGTTTTTGAGATTTGAAAATTCTTTGCCAAATTTTGTGTTACTGTCATCATAAAGAACGTATATCTTACGAAATGAAAACGAAATTTAGCAAGATTTAGAGGAAACTGTAGGTGTTTCTTAGAAACAACTAGTAAACAGGAAACCAATTAAAAAATTCTTTAGGAAATGAAATAATTGAAAATGATAATGAAATTAATGAAAGCTTAATAAAAAATAGTTAATTAATTTGTAAGAAGCAGAAAAGAATTAAATTTATAAAAATGGAAAAATGGAGAAAAAAATTTAATGAAAAAATAATAACATTTGCTTGAAGACAAACTTGTGGTTCCATGGAAAAATAAATTGATCTACTTAAAACCACAAAAACAAAAAAATCCATTTTCACTTGACCTATAAATTTATGTTGATGCTAAAAACTAAGTATCAATTTATTGGTGAGAAATGGAAATTATCTATCTATGTAACTGTTGATATTAAAGAAAATCATCATATGACAATTTAGAAACATATATTTCCAACCACAAAATATTGTACTTAATATACAATAAAAAGTGAGTAATGGAAACCACAAAATAATGTATAAAGATTACAACAAAACAACAATATAACTAAGAGATTTGATGTTTGTCTTCAGTTACATTTATTGAAACTATTCAACTCAACTCAATTCTATTCACACATCTATGTGATTATTGGAATGTGTCTCAAAGTTAAGTCAAATCTAATTATAACTAATTAAATCATTCATATAAAAATATATGTGCGTATATGTAAATCGCCAGTGGGTGTCTTTTTGTCATTTAATCAACCAGAACCAACTATCACAATAAATTGTTCAATATTGAATTGTACATACTATATTGTAAGTAAGTAAGTAAGTAAGTACACCCACCACTATAAGTTTGACAATAATTCACATTAACAACGGATCGGATGAGGTCAAAAAGTATGAATTTGCACAAACGCCAAAATATCATTGAATTTATAAATATGTATTTGCTTTTATTATTAAAATATTGGATCATAATGATCATTATTAAATGATGGTCATGATGATTATGATGACAATGTTGATTTTATGTCTGTGACATTTTCAAACGATTTGTCAATCAATTGATTTAGCTTGATTGATTGATTGCCTGCGGTCTTTAAAATCAAAGACACGCCACACATTAAATCTTCATACTTAATAAAAAATAAAATAATAATCCTGTATTAATTTTATTCGCATATGCAAAACAATAAACAAAACAAAACTAAATAAATAAAGTAAAAAAATTCAAATGAAAATGAAAGTGTTTTTGAAATATGAAAGCTTCGTTTAATTTTGTATGTGCATCAGATACTTTTTTGCATATTGAATACACAATTTGTCATTACATCGATAAATACCCGAAGAGATACAGCTAACGAATTGGTGGATGGAAATAAGGTAGACTGACTGACCGACAGACAGAGTGATTGACAAACGTGTAATATAGAAATTTGCGACAATTCATCGTCATCGTCAACGTCAATAAATAGTAGTAATAGTCAATGAAATAGTATATTTGTTTGCTGCTACTTGAACTTGACGACAACTTTTAAATTTTTATTTCATTTCATTATTAACTATTGTTGTGGATAATGATTATGTATTTATTTTTATAACTTTGTTATGCTTTAAAGATTTCTTTGTTGATTTTAAATGAGTTTTTCAAGTGGACATTATCAATGCATTTTTAGCAGCAACCAAGCCAACCAACCATTTTGTATCTTTATAAACAATGTGCGCTCATTTGAATATTTGACTGACTTTGAGTGCATACAATATACAATAAATGTTAAGAGGGCTTTAACTATAAATGTAGTTTTGGTGTTTTGGTTTAATGTTAATCAAAACATTTTTGGTAAAAAGAGAAATTGATTTTAACACTTAATAACAATGTCATGGAAATGAAAATGGAAATGGAAAAAGTAAAATTAAAAACAAATAGATAATGACAAAACTTAAAAAGTAATAAGAAAGAAAAATGTATAACGAATAATGCAAATTTCATAAATGTAAATTGGAACAAATTTCTTTTTTAATTTGTAGTCAATCTAGATTAAAAACAGAAAGCAATAACAATAAGAAATTATTGTAATGATATTTAAATAATTATATTGCACATGATTATTTTTAAAGTTTTATTTTAAAATTATACAAATTTTATAAATATTAATATAATTTTGTAATTTTATTTTCCTTGCAATCATCATGCTGGGTACCTGGACATAGAGATATCGTGGGCAATTGTGAAGCTGACGAACTAGCCAAAGAAGGGACGTTACGTGAGGATGTCACGTCTCTGGCTGGAATTCCGTTAGCAACAGTGAAGCTCACTGTCAGAAAATGCTACCAAGTAAAAGCCTATACTCTCTGGGTAGAAGAAGGCACTTGCAGCATAGCTAGGCAAACCTGGTCAAATATGAACAGAAAACGAACCGGCCAGCTGCTTAATCTCGGCAGAACCTCAATAAGCAAGACTATAAAAGTATTAACGGGCCATTGCGTCATAAGGCAAACATGCTGGCAGACCTGGGCTTCCACATTACGATTTCTGCCGCAGCTGCAGCTCGGAAGAGGAGACTTCACCTCGCAAGAAGAAGATGGAACCACCTAGGCGCTGGGTTTCTCACCAGCTTAACCGAACTATCATTCCTACCAATCAGGGACATAGCTAGGTTCATTTCGGAATCCAAATGGTTCTCCGCATCGGACTAAGGGGGTGCCGTGACAACTCATTGCTGGTATCACAATGGGCCATACTCTTATTTGTGCCTAAGTGAGCCTCTCGTCTGTGGGCTGCCACCTAACCTAACCTTGCAATCGTCAATATCACAAAATCAATGTTTATTAAATAAATGGAATGTTTTAATCAATAAATGGAAGCAGTTGTGTTGGAAACTGTTTAGGGTAATTAAAATATTAACTTAGATAGTTTGTTTAATACCTCATATATAGAAAAAGCAATGAAAGATTTTTTGGATTTTATTTATGGAAGTTAAGATTCTTCTTAAGAATTAAAAATATTGAATAATAATGAAACTCCTGACAATATCCTTTATACTCGTACATACATTTATGAATAAATTATGGCAATAATTCAAACTCTTTGACAGCAACAAATAACTAAGTAATTTATCAAATTTTTATGAAATTTATCCTTTTGTTTAAGAATAAATAAATAATAATAAACCAAATATTGAACCAATTAAATTGATATGTATGTATATCATACGATATTTGTTAAGATTCAGCAGATAAGATCAAGTACGGATCTTTGATACTGAACTGCTGGACCAAGTTCTCTGCGTGTTTGAGTGGGTCTCTGAAAAGTTTAGTGTCACAATTGGACCCAGTTGGCTGTTGCTAACGAGTTCCAGAATTTTTAAGCATTATTTAAGCATTTTTTTACTTGTCGAAAAATATAATAAACCGATCTTTTTATTGAAACAACAAATGAATGGTAATGAAGCCAGTTGCATACTAATATCTTTTTTTCATTTTTTTATATGTAAATGTCGGTATTTTATTGTATGAAATGTTGTGTATCCATATATTATATTTTGTTGAAATGTTTTTTGTTGTACTTATGGGGTCAAGTGGATAGTTATTAGCTACATTTGATAGGTGCCGCAGTTTTGGAGATACAGACAGTTTGTTGAGTCCATGAGCTTTTCCTTGAACTATGAAAAGCAAAAAAGCGATAATTGTGAAAATACTAAATTCAACTTAATCGAGATTCGAACCTGCACTGTGCACGCGAGACCGCTACTCTACCACCACCATTAAACTATCAAACGAGTTCGCTAAAACCAAGCACAGTTTTGTACTTTACAAAATATACTGAACAGTTTTTAATCTTTTTCCAAATGAATCCTAATGCATCGACTTGCATACTTATTTTTTTGAATTTTTTAAAGATAAATATACAATATTTCACGGCACAGAACGCATTACAACGAGCTCCAAATGCATATAGTGCAGCATTCTGGAAGCAAATTGTTGTAAATATTCAGATTCCTCTTGTCTGAAGGCAATTAAATGCACATATTGCAGCTCTCTATTGCTATAAATTCAGATTTTATTAGCTATAATCAAAATAAATTTATATACATAGTGGAGTCCCCGAAATTAACTAATTAAATAATTAATATCATTTCATCCTCAGGGATCAATGAAAATCATTTTTCAGCAAGCAGCATTAACATAAAAACAAAACAAACTTTATTAAGTTTAAGTATTAAAATTCAACTTATATTTCAATTCTCATTCCGGTGGGACTATGTTGCTAACAAATGCATAAACGTTCTTAAAAAGCAAAACAACGTTTGCCGAGACAGCTAGTAATTCATAGATTGCATTGACATAAAATAGTATGAACCATATTATATAAGCAAAATAATCTCAAATTACAATGGGTAAGGAAAACCTAAGGATCAAACTTTATAGTTTGTTTGTTTTTGAGTTTTTGAGTATTTTGATAATGTAAAATTACTAAATTTCTTTAAATGTCAATAAATATTCATATTCAAATTTTAAGTCAATGCATAAGAATCTACAATTTGTCTAATTGCGAAAAAATATGAATAAATGAAGAGAACAAATTGTTTTATTAACAATAAAAATCTAAAAACCAACACAATCCTATATCGCTGTGCTTTATTTATTATATATTGTATATATAAGATATCTGTCAATTCATCATCATCATCATTTAATGCAATTTCACATTTCTGTTGACATTAACAAATCATCAAATTGCTTAGAATCGTACAAAGAGTAAAACGAAATTGTTATTGAAAAGAACAAACGTATAAATAAATAAATAATTGAGAGTTGCATTTTTGCAATTGAAATAACAATTTAATTTTTATTTTTAAATCCATTTCAATTTCAGATTGAATGCAGACAACAACAATTTGTTATAAAACAAATTTTGTAGTGACAATTAGAAATCACATTGCAATGGCATTTACTTCTATTGTATGTTTCTCTATTTGTTAATCAAATTCTATGATATTTGCTGTCAGCTGCAATGGAATACAGCAAACAAATGTTTGCGTATTTCTAAATTAATTGTGGTGGTGACACTTCAATCAATATGTTTCTATCTCTATATCTATCAAACTTTCAATACAATAATACAATACAATATGCTTTTGATTGTCGTTTTTATTGTTCATATTGTTTTTTATTTGTCAGAACAAAAAAACTTGAAAATTATTTCCGGTTTTTATTAATATTTTTTATGCATTTAAACATGTGCCACGCAGATACCTACATATTGTATCTCATAATGAAAAGATATTGAAACATAATTTTATAAATTGTATGAAACGAACAAACGAATTGAAGTTGATTTATATCTTTTTGATCTCATTGAAGTAGATTTTTTTTATTTAATCTATAAACTAAAAACTTGCAGAGGCGTATTAACTTGGCTTATTATGGAGTATTTCCTCTTTGAGATTTTCATTTGTATTGTTGTTTGGTGTTCTGAAGTTTTTTTTTTATGGGCGTGTGCTTGATATGTTTAATGGATTGGATAGAATTTATGATACATATTTATATCAATTTTATACGTTTTACAAATTGATACATTGTAATTTTTGGTGTTGGGTCAATCGTGGCGTATACTTGATTTTTAATTGGTATGCTATCAATGAGTTTAATCATGTGATCTCTGTCTGGATGCAATTCATCAAAAACTTAATTAGAGCAATGAATGTAAAGAAATTTACATGCAATCCCAAAATATACAAAATTTAATTATTGTATTTGCTTATTTAGGAAGATTGTTGCAACAAGTGGCATTATGTTCATAGATATACTTATGGTAAACAATCATGCATGCGTGTGTGTGATTCTGTGTATGCTTTATTTTCTTTTGGTTTGTTTTCCTTCTAAACTCATAAATTTAGAAATTAAGTGCGGAAATACTCTGATTTTTGTGTGCTTTTCTTGCTATTTTGTTGGTTTTTTTTTTTTACTTGGAAAATCACACGCGTCAAAATGATTAAAAAACTGTTTTAGAATTTTATTAAGTTTAATGTGAAATTTGTTTTGTTGCTTATTTTTTTGTGTTTGTTTTTTTTTTCGGTTTTGTTATTGTTATTATTTGTTCTTCTTCTAATTGTAATAAAGTTTTTCAAACGAAACGAGAATTGTGAGATTGTGAGTTCCGCGTTTTCGCGACCAAACGCATTGAATGAAAGCCGTTACGAGACTGAACTGAACGAAAGCTTCCTTCATGAACAAAATTTAACAAAATCCAATAACAAGAGAAAAACTGTTTACGAATCAAAACAACTAAACCAACAACAACAGCAACAGCAACACCAACATCAACACATCAGCAGAAGCAACAACAAAAGTCTCTGAATCAACAAAGAGTTGAGTTAATTTTTATTTCTCTTTCTTAAGCGCCAATGAGATTTAACTCGAAAGCTAAACAAGCTCAAAGCATATGCACGCATATAAAATTGAGTTTTTATTGATGAAATTGCCAACCTCAGAGAGTCTCAATGAATCGCGGGAGCGAGAGTTGAATGAATAAATGGATGGATGGATGGTTGATTGTTGTTTTTTTATTTTTTGATTACTTTTCAAACTGAGTGTAATTGCCACCACCAACACAAAAATACACACAATAAAAGAGCAACAACCATTATACGATATTCACTTGTTGCATCCATCTTACTTGTTATTGTTGCTGTGTTTTGTTATGCACAATTGTGTTGTGAATAGTGTTTAATAGTTAGTAGTTGGTCGTTTTACTTAGTTGTTGCTATTATTATTGTTGTTTGGTTGTTGTTGCTATTGAATAGAAATAAAGTTGGCTGACAGGCGTGCGTGCGTGTGTCTCTTTGAGCTTTGAATACCTTCGATGTTGTTGAGTATGTAATTATGTATGTAAGTTGTTGTTATTGTTGTTGCTATTGTAGTAATCTAAACTTGTAACAACACCAACAGTAACAACAACAGTAACAACGGAAGATATTCATGTAATAACATCTTTACTGAAAAAAACTATATACTATAGAATGAATTGGGAATGAGAAGGCTGACGAATTGGCTCGTTCTGGTGCTTCTCTTGATGTATCGTTGGTGGAAAGATCTTGACTCTTGCAGAGCGGCACGTGCTACCTGGCCTTGTTACAACGAAAATAGGCCTTTTAGACTTATTAACAGAAGATGCTCGGATACCGCAAGGCTCACAGCGCTTTTTACCGGTCACTGGTGTGTAGGGATTCACGCGGAGAGACTGAAAGGAGCTGCGGAAACGAAGAGGAAGAGGAGTCACTCACCCACTTTCTATGTCAATGCCCAGCCTTGGCAAAGACTAGAAATCAGTTTTTGGGCAAATACTTCATCGACAATCTCTCGGACTGTTCAGTCACATGCCCGGGTGATTAACTCAAATACATAAATTCGACAGGTTGGATTTAGTAATAATGATTGCGTTCGGCGAGGAAGTGGTATCAAAACGGCACTCTAGTGCTAATTGTGGCTCGTAGTGGACTATACGAGCCAGCCACGGAAACCAACCAACCAACCATAGAATGAATTCGTATAATAAGTACATGGTGCAACAAGTTCAATATCATTAATGGTCCAGAAAAACATGATTAAAACGGAATATCTGGAAAGTTTTTAAATTTTTGTATATAACTAAAATATTCTCCCTTCACTTTAATGCATTTATTATATTTTTCCAAATGCTTGGTCCAGTTTGTTTGTAAAAACAACCCCTTATTAACAAAATGTCATAAAATGAACATCGTGGTAAAATTGATTGATCTTTATGTCCAGGAATGTTAAAACTTTGAAATGACACCACACGTCCAAAGAAGGCGTGGCTGTTTGCTCAGATAATTTCATGTTCTTAATATAAACAAATTGGTGCAATAACCATTAGCATTTTATATGAAATTGTAAAATATTTGATTGTATTTTAAGTTTTTGCTTAAGAAATGTAAAAGTTTCCCATTAAGTCATAGTGTTATTTGTATAAAAATTGATCGGGAATGGATTTATGTGTTTCTGCTAAAGACTAATAACAACATAGACTGGACAGTTGTATCACGAAATTATGTTCGCTTTTAAAATTGTTGTTCCCTCCACTCAAAAATCTCAAGATTGCAACAACAATTTCGTTGGATTTTGTAATTGGAATTGGAGAAAAATGAGAACGCAATGTTTCATGAGAGAACTGCATAACATATGTATTGTAGTTTATGGACTTTGGTTTATGCATTTATTGAGGCTTATTATGCCTGGTGTGCCATAAATATTATAATATTAATATTTCAGTGTATACGATACCAGTCGTATAGAATGGTGCTGATTACGTCCAGGTGGATCCTTCATCTGAATTTGGCCTATTGTTGTTGTTGGAGGAGTCCAAAATGAATTTGTTAAGTTAAAGTTAACAAACAATCTCAATTAAATAACGTCTTGAGTATTTTTTTTTTGATGAGCAAAACTTTGTAAACAATTCCATTTGTCACTGATTTAGGAGTTGTTTTCTAATATCTTCTTGGGTCTTAAAAGTATATTTATACAATTTAATTTCTTAAATTAGATGCAATGTGAATTAATGGTAATTGGTTACCGATATTTCGGTTACAATCACTCAAACATCAAACAGCTGTTTGCCGTGCAGAAAAATTTTATTAAGCAGGTACATTCTTAGCGCATAAGGAGTCATCTGTAGTGTCTTACCCGTAAATCTAAAATTAATTTTATCTTTATTTTCGTCATCAAAGTGAATAAAGAAACCAAAAACTTATTATAAAATTTTAAAAAATCCTAAGATAATCTTTCTTACAAATTCATGTAAATTATCTTATTATTTTTCCTATGTAAATGATATATTTTAGCAAATCAATCATTATTTTCAGATACTTGAAGATGATTGTGAGTATATCTTTATATCATATTTATTGAATTGCGAGTATATTTAGATGTTAATACTGATTCTTGTAAATAACCATCATCTGCCATCATCAGGTTTGTTGCATCTTATACTCCTTTCTCTCTATGTTGTAGAACATGTACATATTTCTTAAACTAAATTGTCAATTATATTTGTGATGTGATGTTAATACCACAATTGATGCATATATAAGTGGATTTTTTTTTAAATACTAATATTGCATTTTTGATTTATATGCAGATTTTTGCAGTTTCAAGTTAAGTGAGATCTGTTGTTGTCTTTCATGCTGCGGCAGCATAAAAAAAAAAACAAAATAATAAAATTGGAAGAAGAGATGCAGCAGTGTAGTGTTTCTGTTGTTGAAATTTGCAGAGGCGTCTCAAAGGTAAACCACTCTTAAGGAAGCAATGTATAAAGTGTATAATTTAATGTAAGTCAAAATAAACAAAGTAGACAAGTACCTACATATAGACAAACTGACTGAATGACTGACAGATATACGGGGAGTCAGAGAAGCAACAGAAAGATAGATAGACAATTCTCTGGACAACAAAACTATTGACAGCTACAATATTATTGTATTTTTGTTGTTAGCTACATGTTTTCTGTTGTTATCTGTGGGCTGTCAAAGTGAACTTGAAAACAATTTTCAGGTTTTATATATTTTATTTTCAATAAAAATTCAGATGCATTTGGTACTTCCTCTTTTTTGCTTCCATTTCCACGTCAACTTTTGTTCATTTGGTGAATTTATTAAATTTAAACGCCTCATTACAAAATTAATTTATTATCAGCGAACGTTTAATTTTGTTATTTAATAACAATTTATAATGAATTATAACCAAAATAGGTCTGATTGCATATTACGAATTGAAGATTGTTAGACAAATCGGACCAAATGGTGGGTTGGACAGACTATCTCAACTACGACACTAACTAGCGCTTGACGCCCTTGTATAGTTGATAAAACATGTTTTTCTTTTAATATTTACTATATAACAGAATTTTGCAAAATTTATACACATTTTTTTTTTATTATATACAGAAATACTACTAAGTACATACATATGATGATAATGATGATGATGATGATTTTGTTGTTTTTGTTTGATTAATAGTTGCAATTTTTATAAAATGGAAAAAATGTATTTCTCTTTTTAGTAGCATCAGAAGTTGTTTATGCCATGTGTGGGCTTTTTATTTTTAATTTTTCTGTTATTATTTGTTCTTGATTTTTATTATAGTTTTTTTTTTTTCATTTTTAATCATTCCCTCATGAATTCTATATCACATCGATTGAGTTAAATTCAATTAAGTTTTTCATCCAGTCAAGGTCACACCGGAAAATGAAATTTATTGTGAATAGAAAAATATACAGTAAAGTATCGCTTTGTAGTCTCCACCAAAAGTCAAGCAAATGCAAAAGCATCGCATAGACTTTATGTTTTAGTTTAATCAGTACAGCGAGAGGGATAATCGATAGTTGGAATTTAGTCCCTAAGTTTTCAAAATTGTAAGATGATTGATACCACAGATGAATTGTCCTTAATGTCGTCGGCGTCTAATCAATCTATACTAATATTGTTTGGATGTTAGAGGTAATCTTCGAAACTTCTTTCACTAGTAGAATGCTACGTTGTCACTGAGTGTCATGGGCTATATCTTTATATATAAAACTAAGTCCGGTTATTTTAAGGATTAACTGAAATATCCGGGCCAGGTTCCCAAACAGCAATATCTGATATTCGAGTTTAATCTAAATTCGAATTAGTTCGTTACTTTTCGAATTAATGATCTACAATTTTATACTGAACCCCTTATTTTTCCCAAAATACTTAATTTAGCGTCGATAGTCGCCATATCAGTTAAAGCTTATAAAATACTGAGGGTGGAGTTATTAAAATACTTAGATAAGTTTAAGTTAATTGAGCACCAAATAAATAAATAATTCGAAACAAAAGGACCTAAAAAATTTTGAATATAAAGAAATAACAACGTAAGTTCAACAATGTACACCTAGGAAGATGTGGCACTGCTCCTGCAGGATAATAGCGAAAGATAATGCAAAGACTCAAGCCAATAAATATACAAAGGCCATTTTATTTTCCTTGCCCTAAATCAGGTTGAAAAGATCTGGGTTGGCCGTGCTGAGGCCGAACATGAGAAGTCTGATAGTGTTGGAAAACTTAAGGCGCAACTCCACATTACGCGTTTTGGCGTCACTTTTTCTAAGCGTTTCAACTATTAATATAACGAATATTTTTTAGATATTCGCATTCATATTTGCGAATATTCGCAACTTCGCTGGTATATTACATTATACTCGTATATTTTTTGTTTTATAATTATAGTGAAGTCTGATTGCAAATATAATTGCGAGGCTAGCTTACAATACAAAAAGATCTTCTAATAAGAAGCATGACTTTTTGCGAAACATCACTAGTTTCAACGACATAAGCTCCACAACACGCGTTATGTGCGCCAGTTTTTTGTATCTTTTAAACATAAGATGGTGTGAAATACCAAAATTGAAATTAGTGATAAGCAAAACTCTGTAAACATGTTCGGTAGTAAAGAAATGCCACGAATCAGGATTCCCTTTGTGACCAATTTGGATGTTAAATTTTAAATTCTTCTATGCATCTTGGTTCTTAAAAATACAATTAGATCATATTAAATTCTGCCTTCGCCAGCAGAATATGGATAAGGAATACGTTCAAACTTTTATACCCGACGGGAATAACGCCTGAAATGCGTAGCGAGTAGTTTCTCCTTTAAACTTATCATTTTGAGAGTTATAAGCTTATTGAAATTGTAATGAAAAATGGAAAACAAAACGTTTCAGTTCGATAAGTGGCATTAGCAATTCATTTTGTTTGTATCTTTAACATTTGCTTTCATTGCTTTCCATTAGCTAAATTATATATAAAATATATACCTGTTTAATGAAATATTTGAAAAATTCAATTAAAATTCCATTCAAAAAGCCATTAATGTGGAATAGAAAAATATTATTTTTTATATTTGATTTATTGAGTATTAAATTAGATTTGCCCTCTTTATAACATTTTGAATTAATATATGATCTGATCTCTTTTATGGTTCTTATTATATTAATGATTTTAAAATTTTATGAATACTAAAAATGTAGACATAAAATAAAGGAATGCTCTCTCTCTTTCATAGTACTACTTTTCTATATCAATTAATATTTTATTTTATTACAATAATAAAATAAATTGCTTTATTAACTTTAACACATGTTTGGAATTTTAATTTTAATAAATGAAAATTAAACTGTGTGGGTGGAGAATATACAATACTAGAATACTACAACCTTTCGATGTTCTCATTTCTTAAGTATTAACATTGAACTTGACAATGTGACGTCATTAATTTGTTTTTATTTTTTCTATTTTCCTGTTTTGTTTTGTTATTGCTGGTTCTTTGTTAGTTGATTAATTTCAGCCACGCTTAATTATGATAAATCTTAAATGAATCTATTTCAATAATAACAGAAGAAAAAGAAACAGAAATAAGAAATAAAGAAATCTCAATAGACAAATTTTGAGCCAATTGACTGAGTCATGCACCCAAAAACTAAACAAAAAATTGGTTTTTTCTTCAAAAATTAGATAAAAAACTAATAACAAAACAAAACCATAGATGATTTCATGCCACCACATGTGAAAAATTCGCAAAAGATTTTATAACAAAAATTTCTAATTCATTTTTTTTTTTTTTTTGTTGGTGCGAACTTTTAAAAATTTAGCACGATTTATTTTTTATTTTTTTTAACTTTTATAAAATAGCAAATCTAATGAGATGCGATCATCATCATCACCATCACCATCATTGATTTTTAATGAACAACAGCAGCATCTGCTGAAGTATCATAATTTAGATTTCGAAATAGTATGTACTAGAAAAGGCATTTCAAATAATTAGTAAACATTTTAATAAATAATTAGCAAATACAACGATAAAATATACAAAATAAATACAATATCTACAAGTTGACAATAACTACAAATGCAGCCCACCACCTTTGGTAAATAATAATAGTATGATTTATGCAAATTTAATTTAAAATTTCAAATCATTCAAAATGAAATTCATACAAAGAAAAATACTATAGCAATGATGATATTTTGTGTGTAGGATGCACTTGCAAAAAAGTCCACATTACTAATGACATTGATTTGATCTGATATTTGAATGCCCTACACTAATACTTAATAGTAAAATAAAATACTTCAAAAACAATAGTTGTATTTCTAAGAAAATCTAAAGTTGTATTGTTCAAGCAACCCTCTGGCCTTAAGACACAATGACATAATGCTCGGTCATGGTTTCCATGATGATTAATGATATGATCAAGCAGAAAATAATCATCTATTGATACATTAAAATTGTGTCAGAGTCGAATCGGTGTAACATGTATAAATTATTACTTGCAGAACTCTAAGAAAGTGTAGTTAGGCAACTGATTCGGAACGGTTGTGATTAGGAAAGAGTAAGTTTAATAAAATAAAGCAAAACCTTTCTTAAATTGTATCTTTTTTTACTAAAAATCAATCCTAATATCTATTGCAGAAATCAAATTCAGTACACTAAAATGTAATATACCATCTATGGAGATATCTCTGATGTTTCTATCAGGCATGCTATGGAATTCGACGACGGTTTCGCAAACGGTTTTTTTCGAAACCTCAAAAAAAGTTTTCATTGTTAGATGTTAGTATTCTTTAAATGCAGATAACCGTGGAAAACAATAAGCTTCAATTGTTGGTACTTTTTTTTATATTTAATAACTTTATATAAGGGAGAATTTAACCAAATCGGCTCTAATAAACGGAAGATTATAAATCTGGTGAAGGAGAAATCTATAGAATAATGATTTGATATTGTGTTCAAGAGGTTTTTGTGGTAGCGCTGTTATTGCTATGTTTCTGTGTCCCCTATTACACGATGGATCAAAACAACGTGACTGATCGTCGATTCTTCTCTGTCGGCAGCGCTTTGTTTTTGTTTTTTGTACAATGAACACAGAGACTGAGCGATCCCTTCTCTACAAACAAATTAGGAGAGATAGTTCTGCTGTCGTGATCCATCATATAATAGCCGACTATGCACACATCTCCTCTTAGTTGCTAAGTTATGGAACTGAAATTTTGTAAATAATAAGAAATCTCTAAATTTGACAAGTGTGTCTTTAGTTTGGAAAAAAACCCAACTTCATTTATTGAAACCTACAAGTTTCATAAAAAAAAATGTCAAAATATTAATATACAGTAAAATTGAAATGACTGTAATGTAAATAATGCAACATTACAACAACTGTGAAGGGTGCTCAAAATCCACTACAAATTGATACTTCTCTCTTGAACCTTTAAATGGATCAAAATTGTGTTTTTTCTCTCTTGCTTTAATATGTCATTTGTAATAAGTAGATAGAATAAATTTTATATAAATTGTAAAAGTGTAAATGTCACGATCCATCGATCGATGGAAGGAAGTCAAGTGACAGAAGTTTGAAGTTCAACAAGAAACCTACGCAATGGTTTTTCTGTATATGTTAAGTATTATTGTTTTCCTCATTTTACCTTAAGTTAAACAAAAAGGCAACGTCAAATGAAAATATATTACAATGTCGCCCATTTTTGGTTATTATATTGTGTTGTATTGTTTTGTTTTGTATTGAGATATAAGTATTTTTTCTGTAATTAATGTCATTTTGCTTTGTTCCGATGGATGGATAAGTGAAGGTCCAAACATGGAGCTTATTACTTTGTCCGCACATTTTAGTAAACGAGTAAAATAATTCAACTTAAGTGAAGGCATAACGAGGTTTTTTATTGATGAGCAATGCATAAAGTCAAGAGACAACCGAATGGGTCTTATTTTATTTAACACAATAAACATATGTACATATCGTACATCACTCTTACGATATTTATTCATTTGTTTATTTAATGCTCCAATTTCATTTTATTTTATTATTGTTTTGTATTCAGTGAAACAGAACGAGCGATCGCAAACATTTCAAAAGCTTTGACACCTTCAATATGTTCGAGGTCCAGACGCCTGAATTGGATCTCATTCAACGTCCGATGCGCGAGTTCATGGTTTATTCAACTGCGTTGGTCTGGCGCGTTTCAAAATTATTTGTGTTTTTAATGTTTTTAAGTATTTTTCAAGTGTTGTTGTTTACTGAACTTTTGATGCGGCATTTCGAGAAATACAACACTCATCATCAGCATCTTAAGCAAGCAAACTTAAATCATTCATTGGAAAATGTTTATACAATATCATTCATTCACTTATTAAATGCATACAAAATGATTTTGTAACAACTTATTTAATCGTAATGCCATACACTATTGTATTGTAGTTCATGAGATCATTTTGTTTTGTAGCATGTTGCCCCTAAAGGAAATTTAGATAAAACAAATTGCGAAAAAATTTGCAATTCAAAAGAAAAACACAAACGACAGTTTTCCGCTTGAGGATACACATTTAGTTTAAAGTAAGTAAGAGATACTAAGAAAATATGTCAAAACTGGTATTTGACACGCAAGCAGAGAGTGAGTTTCACATAAAATAAATTCATCATCATCTTCATTTACAATAAAATGAATAGATGCATGCGATGCAACTACATGAAACGCAAGCAATTGCATGCTTTTGGCCCAATGGACTATAAATCTAATATATACAAGTTTGACCATTGAAATGGTTCATTCAGTAATTCCATATCTGTAGAGATGCCTCGACCATCATTTATTACAAACTTTAACAAATGTTAAAATTGACAAATTTATGTTTAAAGAGCAAATTGAACAAAGTTGTTTAATAAATTAAATGTGAATCTCTAATAAATTAATAGCTCGAAGAAAAAGATTGCTATTGCATGATAGATGCGTACATCAATATAGATTTTCAAAATGTGTTGCATAGTTTTAGGCTTTTCAATATATTCCTCACATATGTATAAATTAGTACGTACCTGCACGAAAAACTTCACCACAGCCATCACAACGCGATGCAAATTGTGCATCATAACAATTGCCACAATAGATTTTGTCAGCCTTGGCGCCGAACTGCTTGTCCACCAGTGATAAGTGACATTTAAAGCATAGGAAACATGCCTCATGCCAATGCTTATCTTTATAAGACAGATCCTGTATACAAAAAAATATGAGTGAATTTATATAAAGATAAGATATTTATTTTTCTTAAAGTTAAAAATGTATAAATATCCTAAAAATTTTCTATAATATCATATATAATAAAGAATAACCCCAGTTTTATACTTGAAGCATGAATTTTGTGTAAAAATAGAAGATCCTATTATACTTAGTTTAAATCATAAAAATATATTATATTGACTTGGCAAGAAAAGAATTCCGTTAATTTTTGTCTGGAATATATGGCATAGTTTTATGGATGATTCCACTCAATCATGGCTATTGTACTTTAGAACGTTGATAATCTTAAAGTTAACGAGAAAGAAGGTTATCATTGACTATATGAAAAATGTAATACTCTTCACGCTCATGTGAATGAATTTGTTGATTGGTGAATATGGATCAGGTACTCATAGTGTAAAAATTTCAGTTTGACAAGAAAAAATACTAAAAAAGCTTTTCTAATAAGAACAAGTATTTGAATTTGGGTTTGTATGGGAGGTAACCCTCCTGGTAATCCCAGGATGATGAAATCAACATGGTTGATGAAGATAGATTAGAAACTAATAGTGTCCAAATTTCAGCTCTCTAGCTCAACTGAAGGACTAGTATAAATACAGACGGACATGGCTAAATCAACTCGTCTCATCGAGCCGATATATACACTTTATGGGGTCTGCGACGTCTCCTTCTGAGTGTTACAAACTTCATGACAAACTTATAATGCTAATCACTCCCGTGAAGTGTATAAAAATGTCCAGAGCTGTTTTTGATACCAATTCTGATACCATTTATGTTAAATACCTTTTTCTTTTTAGTTATAGTGCTAAAGAAAGTTTTGGAATTCTTGATGAATACAAGACTCTCGGAGGAACAGGAAATAGGCCCATTCGTCGCAGCGACGAGGTGTATTAGCTTCCGCCTTTCCCCTAATCTTTTCTTAATATCCCATGATAAAACTTTTCATTTATCAGAGATTAAAATTTTAATGAATGAAGGGCACAATAAAAATAAGTGCACCACTGAACTTAATTTGAAACAAGTAAAACCACTCATATCGAGTTCGCTTGATATTTAAATACTCTGTACCTAATGTCCTATCTTTTAATGTGAAAACGTTTTTCAAAAGGGAACATATGTGAGAATCACTCTCAGAAATGTAACAAAAACATGTCGCCAATATTTTTAATATATTTCGTGACTCAAAAACCGTAGCTTCAATTAATTTATATATTCTGGAAGCAGAAAAAGCGATGAAGCCTGTAACCATGAAATTTTGTAATGGTGCACTTATGTCATCAAGGTGGAGGAGTGTTCAAAAAGGTCAAAAAAGGTGTGAAAATTCTGAATAAATACAAAAGTAAAGTTTACATCGTACGTTCGCTGCTAGAAGTAGTAATACCATGATAGACTAGTGTGTTAAGCCCTGGTTCTTCATACAAAACAACAGAAAGTCCAGTCTGGAATTGGAATTTTTTTTTTTTTTAATTCTTTTTTCAAATAAGTATTTAATAAATGCACAAAGGTGTATATTGTGACACACATCAAGACGAAGGAATGCACAATCAAATACGAAGCTAAGAACAGTAGAACAGATCAATATTCAAGGGGTGCATACTCTGTGTCTGTCTGTCTGCTCTTTTAAAACCAGTATTTGGATTTTTTGAATCAATAATGTGCATATATACAAATACTATGAAATTATATAGGCTGCACAAGTCGCTCACAATGGGTGATTTCTTTTTCTTCTTAATTCAAATTTTGGCATACCCAGCAATCTCGTGATACATAACAAAAAACGTTTTCACCCAAGAACAATTACTGCAATGCAGCGATACTACTGCTCCAATTTTTTAAAAATATTTTTTAGATTTTAGAATTTATTATTTTATTGTGCAACATTGCTTTACCCAGTGGAAACAAGCTCTAAGGACAGGTCTTCGTAATTGGTTGCTTAGGGCTTCTATAATAGTGTTTTTATTCAAACCTTATCTTCACAATATAGTATATCATCAAAATGGAATTTTTCTCAAATCGGGCGCAAATATGCCGTGAGTAGGTAACATACATTATCTACCTCTAGATTCAACTAAGTCATTATACCAAAATTTTAAGATACCTCTGAGTCTTTCAGTTTTCGGGGGACAAACACAAACACAGATAGATAACGGATGGAAAAAAAGATGCACAGACAGACGAACATTACTAGAATAACTAATCTCTTTACGTGGATGAATTTTACATTTATATTATAGGTTCTTATTCACTTCTAATCTAGTAATTAATATAGACTCTTACTTATATACAATACATATGAATACTATATACATGGATATATAATAAAAACATTTGATTGACCTCTTTTGCGTATCTCTAAAATGATTAAATAAATCTTATATTTACCTTCGAATCAATGCCGATAATCTTATTGCATTCTTCGCATGTATTCGCGAATACATTTTCGTAGCATTTAATGCAATAAGGATGATCATCACGTATGACATAACGTTGTCCGGTCAAACTTTCATCACATTGCCAACAACAAAAATGGCCGGAATGCCAATCCTTATCCATGGCTTTTGTATACTCGCCACTGAAAATTAACTGCAACATTTGGAATAAAAGAAAAATTCTATAAAATTGTATACACTACTCATTTGAAATATAAAAGTGTTATCCTTAAAAATCATCATTCTATTATTAATTTAAATAATTTTCTTAAGTGAAAGTGTTTGTTTGAAAGTGTTGTTTTGTTATTTATATAGTGTGTGGGAGTTGAAGTTGTTCTTGTTGATGTTGTTGTTGTGTAATTCGTTTAAGAATAATTTTTCACTTTTTGTGTCACTGTAACATGTTTTTTTGTGTATGGTTTTCCTTGTGGAATTTTCAGTTTATTTTTGTTTGTTTTTTTGTGTCAAAGAAAGAAAAGAAAAAGTTTTGCATGTAGTATGTATTTTGATTTGTTTTTTCATATAAGTATTTTGTATTTTGTACCTTTTATTAATTAGTATAACTGAGGAGAAGAAGTATCGTATCGTGTCGTTTTGTGCTCGGAAATTCGTTTTTGGAGAGTACATTTTTGGCTATTGGTTTTGTTCTGGCTCTTGTTCTTGTTTGTATATATTTTACAATGTACAAATGTTTAGATTATGAAGTTAAGATCAGATTTTGAGAGTTTAAGAGTTGGTGGAATGAAAATTACACGAAATTTGTATAAATTTTCATTTTTGTTTTTTGATTTGAGGAAAACAAAATTACATAAAAAAAGAATTTTGATTCTCTAATTGTGCCATTTTGTAAAATCAACTTCAACAACGAACCCTCACACACACACATACACACAATTTACCACACACACACACACACACTCATAAAGGAATACACTAGAACATATACATAGATATGTACATAGGACATGCATTCATTCATTCATTCATTCAAATATTGTACTTCATCATCATTATCATCATAATAATGCCGGCATCGACAACAACGACACGTACCCCTTCTCCTCATTGGTTTGCTCGATTTCTGTGATCTGAACTTCAGATTCGCGACGTTTCGATGATTTCTTGACCTTCTTCGTTTTCTTAACCTCCGTCGTAACCGATTGCATTATCTCAACATCGGCCATTTTAAAAAAATCAAATTTCTACAAAATTTCGACTCGAAAAAATTATTGCACTTTTAGACAACCGACCGACCGACAGACTAAATTTTTCTTTTCTCCACTTTATAGTATTTATATATCCGATCTATATATACACACACGATATACTCGAATGGTATAAGGCGAATTATTGTTCAGAATATTTTTCGCTTTTGCAAAACGTTTTGAACTTTCCCGAGTCGAAAACTCAACTGAGACCGTGCGCATTCGTTTTTGAATTTTGAAATGTACAAATTTCGAAAGATGAAAAAATATACAAAAATTACAGAAAAGATAAATATACAATACATAAATTGTAGTATGAGTGAGTATATAATATTTTTTATTCAGAACTCTCTCTTGCTCTCTATCTCTCGGTTCGTTTATATTTGTATAGGCACACTAATGATGTCGGTGGCTGACAGACATCGGCGCATGTATCTAGTTTCGCAAAAGTCAAGTGTAAAAATATAACGCATTGAGAGAGCACGACAAATATGAGAGCGTATGCCTCGATTGCAGTGGAGTCTTGACAAAGATTTCTGAAAAGATTCTGTTGTGAATGGATGAATGAAGTCAAAGAGGTGGAAGAGAACGTCGCCCATACAGATACATCATTACTAAAGATACTCAAATACAAATGCACTCTCAATGAATGCATTGCCGTATAAGAAAACGAATTTTAATAACATTTACACCACCATTTAATTAATAATAATTGTATGTATATTTGTATCTAAATATTAATCGATACAATTGCAATAATTCAAATAAACAACATGTGTTCAAACATTATATCAATCGCTTTTGAAAACAAGATAGACCACCACCACCATTATGACTAACCACAGATACAGATACATAGTATGTATCTCAGGTACAACACATTATTTTTCATATGTGGGCGATTTTTCAGCAACAAATAAACACTCTCTGCTATCCTGGCCGTAAATTTCAATTTCTACACTCATAAAAATATATTTCATTTTGCAATCAACGTCACAAAACAAGACACAGAGAGATTGAGAGAGAGAGAGACACAGAGAGTGAGTGAGGGAGAGTGGAAGATAAACGCATAATCTGTGTAAATGACTTAAAATTAAAAACAACTAAATGTTTTTATTCTAGAAATTTTTTATACATTTTAGAGAAAATAAATTGGGAAAATTAAATTTGTTCGACTGTGCGTTCTGCACACGACACGACAACACAAGCAACAACTAACATGAGCATGAGTTGTCTTCAAATGAATCTTCTGACGCTAATGATGCTGATGCCTCCACCACAATCGTAAAATTCCTTTACTCACACCGTCAGTCATTCAGTCAGTCACTAGTCCACTTTCTCATTTCCATTTGCTTTGAATCAGCGTAGCGCATTCAGTACTCAGGAACACGTCAGACGAAAAATAAAAGAAACATCAAAAAATCAAATCAACCATAAAGACACTACATAAGACGCGACTCACGGTGAGCTTTCTTAGGGAGACTGATAGATACACAGAAATGTATTTTATTTGGTTCAATGATGCGCCACCATTCATAATACTTTTAATTACACTTTTTTAATACACGTCATTCAACTAATGAATTACGATGAGATTATTTTTATGCTTATCGATATTATTATACACAGATTTTAGGTGTACGAATATGTTTCTGTCAACTCAGTGGGAGGGAGGCTTTGTAAAAGACTCTTATGAGAAGGTTTTGCAGTTTCCAGAAAAAACAATTTGCTTTCACTTTTCAACAATGACAAACAATCCAATAATAATGAATCAGAAATTTTGTATTAAGTTGGGATGTCTTTATTACTTCTTGAATTGTTATTAAATTAAAATTAAACCAAATAAAACAATTTTATTGTATTTTTGTATTTCAATACAATAATATTTTTTGATATTTCTTGTCTCTAAAAAAAATATAGTAAGTTGGATTAACAGAGTCTTTGTAGGCCTTTCATTAATAATTTTTATAAATGTAAAACATTCATCTATCAATTAATTTTATATGACCAATTTTATGTGATAACTATTTGAAATTATTCAGTAATTTTGATAGTTCCTCTAATCTACTCTAATTTAAGACACCATGTGACCGAAAGTCTTGTCAATGCAAGGAGTTTGATAGAAAATGAAGCGAAAAGTGATATAAAAAATTAAATATGATATATGGTAAATAAAGTCAAGTGGATATATGGTATGGGAATTTCACACTGAGCATCCAATGTACATTTCTCGAATGCTGCATTGAATGCTACATTCGTCAACAACAACAACAGGGAAAATGACGTAATTTTGTAGTTGTTGTTGTAGTAGAAAATGTACCTTTGATAAGAATGCAACTAAAATGCTGTGTGTGAAATTGTTCACTCTACCCATTGCTGGGTAATTGTTGCCTTTTTTTAGATCATTTTCGATTTTCTTTCTCTTTTGTTTGTTACGCGCCAACATTTTTTAAAAGATTGTAATTATCAGGAATGGACAACATTGCACGATGTTCTATTTTCACAATTGTTTTGTTTTAATTTAGCCAAAGTTCCACGTGTGTGCATAACCAAAACAAAAAACAGCTGTTCCGAAAATGCAAAAAGCAATGTGAACACTTTCTGTGAATGCGGATGTGGATGCTCAGTGTGAAACCACTATAACCCGTCAAGTTCCTTTCATATTTGATAGGTGTCCAAAATTGTATATAGCCATTTATTGACAGAATGAAACAACTCATTTAGGATTAAATAAATTTGGAAGCTTCCGAATGTTGGATTTATTTAAAGCCACCAATTATGGACAGTATGGACAGTACACACTTGATGTGATTGTTTCATTCTATGCTAAAGATAAATATAATACGAATCCTTTAAAATTAAAACATACTAGTAAGAGCAAAAACCTTTTTGTTGAATGTCCGCTGAAGATTTAGAACGAATATGAACGTCGTTATTAAAATAGTTGGCACATAGCATTGTTCAACAGAGTTTTTTTTAAACTTATGTAGTCCACTTATACCCTTTTAAACAACATGATTTTCACAGACTCACTCTTGAACAAAATTGTTACTTGCAGACTCCACCCAATACTAAGTAGTTTATAATGTAAGTATACAATTAAGGTAAAAATGTTTCGCAGACCACCTGTAATGACTACAGCTAAAGAACCGCTGTTTTCGACAATCCAGTTTTCAATTACAGTTAACATATCCATTAAGAAAATGTCAAATCCTATCCCTTGATAGAATAGTCCACCCTATACTCGAAGAATAAAATATTGCAAATGTGCACAGTTAAATCTTCAATATTGAAAATTGTAAAAAAAAGAACCGAATAGCTTAATTTCCTTTAAACTGAAGAAGGCTGTCAGCTGTTATAGCAACTGACATTAGCATAGTTGCTAATAAATTGATTACGAGTACAATAAAAAATACATAAACGCCATCTGTTGCAGTATTTTGTCATGATTTTACCGACAAACAAAAATTTAAATAGAAATAATTATGATCTTCTATGAATACAATGCACTAATATAAATGCACTCAAGTGCATCCATAGCATTATACATTTTTATATCGGTGCATATTTCTTTGAATAGATGCATAAATAGAAAATGATTCTTATACAATATATGAGATATGTAGGACAATGTTATATGCTTCTTTGAATTCTTGTTACAGTCCACAAAAGCTCAATGAGGCAATTCACAAAGAGCCTAATAAAAACCTAACAAACGAAACCAATCAAAAATAAGATTTATACAAAATTAATTACATGTGATTAAGTCGTCATAACTAAGAGGGCCTTCGAAAGGCTTTACAACGTACAATGTAAGATCATGAGGGATGACAGCAAAGGGCAAAAAGAAGACAACAAGGTTGGTTATGTGATAATGACAATGATAGTGATGGTGTTGACGGTGATTGTGATGACTGCCGGTAGCAAACTTTAGTGACAACTGAATAACAGAAAACAATTAACACAAGTGTCCAATGCATTATACTAGCCAATCGTTCCTCACTCTGCTTCTCCCTTTGTTTTTTTTTTAAATAAATAAAAATAATAAAAACTTAAATTCACATAAATGAAATCGTGTAAAATTTTTGCAATGCAATGAAAAAATAATCATAATTCAAAAATAAAAAAATAAATATTTTGAAATTTTATAGCGAACTTGGACGCGAGATGCAAAACTATTTTGGCACGTCGCTTCTCTATAGAGATTTATGCAAAAGTATCTAGAACAATTTTGCAGTTTTGGTGTGCATTAAGAAGAAAAAAAAGTTTGCCATTTATTTTGGTAAAAATATCCATCCAAATCTTTTACTTATATACAATATACAATGTATATATGTATATTTACATATATGACTGCATAACATATTTGTGATATTTATATTATATAATTTTATATATTTTTGTTTTGTTTTCTTTCAACGCCTAAAGAAATGCATTTGATGTTGATGAAGATGATGATGAAAATAATCATCGCATCACCATCATCGCTCTTGTCGTAACTCATTCCCATCCATCCTTCATCTGAATGGGATTTGAACTCATTCGTGTTTGTGCCCTCTCTCTCTTTTGACATACTCGATCTGTGTTGCATTTAAATTCTTATTTTTTTTTTTTTTTGATAACATACTCGTACAATAAAATGCTAATTTTGATTTTCATTTTTCTTCTTGTCTGTTCTTGTTCTATATGCAGGTAGTAGTATGTTGTTGTTTATTTATTATTCTTTGTCATATTTAAGTTGTTTTTCATTCTTTTCTTTTTACACATATATTAAAAAAATGGTTTTCATTTTAAGTACGAAATCGAGTTAATTGGTGCGTGAATTTTTGTTTATTTTTATTTTTCTTATACAGAGATAATTCTTTTAATAATATAATAAAATAAGACAAAAATGAAGGCGTGAACGAAATTATTAAAAATTAAAAATGTTTATAATAAAATTTAAGAAAAATGAGCATGAAATTTATAAAACATTAGGAAAATGCTTAAATAGGAACAATTTTCAGGTTGAAAGTAAGTGGATATTATGAGAGATAATTATATTTTGAATTGTTAAATACTGTTCCTTAGAAACAAAAATAATAAAAGGTATATTAAGTTTCTTTGACATTCAGTCGGGGCAAATTGTACAAAAAGTATGAAGTAGAAAGATTGAGTTTTTTATGTAGATTCATGTTATGGTCACATACATATTTCTTTCCTTTCTCCCCTGAGATACAAAAGAGAATACCACCTACAGCCTTCATTGTTTTTCTTAAGATATCTGTTTGAAATATTCAGTATATTTTATTCTTATAACTGCTTTCAAACTCTGCAAATATTCAAAACACATAACAATAAAAAAACACGTAAAGAGAGCTAGAAAGCTAGATAGACTCTTTTGTTTTCGGGTACGATCAAGTAAATTTCTTTTTTTTTTCCCACGTCACCACTTATGCCTTATGGTGTAAGGTTTATAATAAGGCCTTGCCAACAAGTTTTCAGCCAAACGTCCAAAAATGTTGCATATTTTAAAAATTTCAATCTTAGTTGTCGTCAGTATTTGTTTTTGCTTTATATTTTTAAATGGCATCCCATAGTCGGGTCTAAAGTACTAAGTTGTTTTGCCAATATCCTTGGTCTACGAGAAAATTCAGTAAATGTTCATACATCTCTTATAGGCTTACATAGATAATGTATCAGAACCAGTGTTTCACAACCACTAAGAAGACAAGTCGTTATAAAAATAAACACACGTTTTTCGATTTCATCTATAACTTCCATATTATTAACCAATATGAATTAGCAAAATATCTGAGCAAACATATCCAAAAAATTGAACAACTTTCCCAATATTTTGTCCAGATTTTTAGCCCAAAATTAAATGTTCCGCACGGGACAAGCGAAGTCCCACTTTTCAGGGGTTATTCGGCGCACTAAGAGAAATTGAAATATTTGTATTTACTGTCAAGTCCTATTTAAACACTTCAACTTAGAGCTGTCAAAACATCGATGGTTTGTATGGAAACATCGATGTTTTGGCTCTACTTCAATTACATCGATTTGTTATTTGCTCAAGCCACGATTAAATCACTCCACCACCTCCAGACACGGACAGGCATAATTGAATCATCCTTGAACGTAGTAGTTGGAAATTGTAAAGATACCACTGCACAGAAATGGCACCAGACCTTCAAACTGTTTCTAAAAATATGTTTAAACTAATTTCTTTCATAATAAGTGTCCCAATCAAATTGATTTTTAGAACGCGTTTTTTCCCGAATGAATTTAAAATAGTCGGATGCTAGAAATATATGCTATATAAATTTAATGAAAGCAGAATTTTTAATCCAATTTAATCTGGAGCTATCCTGTGCAGAGTTATTCTACTATATGAAAGAAAATAAGGGAACTTTAAAAGAAGTGAAATCTTAGGAATAATATAAATAAGTAATACATTACTCTGAAGAACTAACTGCCTTACATGATAAACCAGACAGTTATTGTTATAACTTATAAGTATAGTAAGTTATTTCCAATGACTTTCTATCACCATTGGAAACTTTATTTAAAACTCAAATAAATAACTGATTATTAAAAATTTTTTTTATTATGCCCGCTTTCGATAAAAGAATCCCGCTTTTTTTCTCCAATGGTTTAAAAAAACCCGCTTTTCTGAAACAAAATCTGGCAACACATGTATGCCAAAGTAGAAATAATTTATGTATGAAAAAATAGAACATGTTTCTATAAATGGGGTGGTTATTATGATATTACATGGTATTACAAGATCTTCTTTCCTCAGCTAATAAGTGTAAAATATATGAAAGCTTCAAAGAAATACTATAATGTAATTTAATTTTATTTCCTTGCTACAAAAATTGTACATAATAAAACAACAATAAATCGCTTGAGAAAAATGATTTCATAAAGTCGAATAAATTTGCTTGCACCCGGCACAAAAAAAAAATAAATAAATAAAATTTTTAAAAATTTCAAATCAAATTGGTTTAAGTAAATTGCCAAGAGATACAAATATGAGTATAAAACAAAAATGATAATAAAGATTTGCAAACGTCAAAAGCAATTAATAAAAGATAGAAATTGGTTTTTTGTTTGTTTTCAATTAAAAAATGAATTCTTCTATCATACATTTTTTTTAATTAAATGAAATTCGAACACAAAAAAAGGTGAGTTAAAAAGATTTTTCTTATTCAAGTAAAAATACTTATACACGTCTATTATTGTACGTATATTGTATATTTTGGAAAAGAATTTTTGGTTAAACAAATATTCAAGTGCTTTTCTTTATTATTTTGTATTTTCGGTTTTTATTTTCTTTGGCATAAATATTAGGAAAAAAATCTATTTTTGATGCTTTTAAGTACGACAGAACAAGATACAAAGCCAACAAACATTCGAACAAGAAAAATGAATTCATGTCAAAGACAAATATTATTCAATCTACTATATTTACTTATTTTTTTCTTTTATTTTTTTTTTTTTTTTTTGGCAAACTACACTAAACTCAACTAAACTTTACGGGTGCAGACAACAATTTTTGTTTAATGATGACTTGATATGTATGATTGTATATTGTACTAGTACAATATTATTACACCAAATAAAAGAAAAATAAACAAAATATAAATATTTACTTTGGTTTCACTAAAGAAATTATACCTTTCACACAAATACACAATCAGGGGTGCCAGTATATCTAAGTTAGCTGCGTACGCCCCTGCAATACTTTATCATTAAAATTGTATTGTAGTTTAAATGCAACCTTAAATTCATAAATTTCTGTAAAACTTCATATTCCGATTCACAATAACTCAGTATTTTCCTAAGCAAAGAATATATGTACAATAATAAAATAAATGTAATAAAAGTGACGTTAAAACATTACGAAACATCATGTAAAACTATTCAGGAGATACATATTATGTAATATTACAAATGAGAAGTGCATTTTCTTTGCTTGTGTTTGTATTCATCTTTTTTTATCTATTATTTAAATAGAATATTCTTCTTGATTTATATTGTAACAAATAGAAATGCACATGCTATTGGTGCTGTTTCGCACAGTCTAGTAAAGTGGTGTGACTAAATATATCATGAAAATGACACAGATTTTGTTCAGTGTCAAAAATATTTTAACGCAAAAATCATCATTTGGAAACTGGCAAATCTTGCTATAAATTGCAAGTACAAAAAATATAAAAAAATAACAACAAGTGCGCAATGAGCAAGTGCTTTTGAAAATAAATGTCGGTTCATGATTTTTCTGTTTCATTTTTTCATAATTTTTGACAGCGACAATAATTTATTTTTGCGTTGAGTGTTCTTTTTGTCTTACTTTTTCAAAGTTTTTTGTTTTGTTGGGTTTTTTTCTGTCTAATTTGACAAAAGACAAGACATAGAAGAATTGACGGCATTATTCCAATTTCAAAGCTAATGGCAAACATATTTTACTATTTATATGAATTCATTTGGTTCTTCTCATTGTCAATTCTTATTACTTTTCGAAATCAGAGCGGAAGAGATAAATAAATGCTTAAGCCTAAAAGTATGCATCAAAAAGTTTAAAATTAAATTTTTGTTTATATTCAAAAATGTAGTACGTGTACTATTACTATTAGTTTACTATCTTTTCTCCATAAACAACCGTAATAACAATCTCATTTTTATACTTGATGTTTCTGACGGGGGACCCCATAGAGTCTACATTGTATTGTTTACTAGCTGACCCGACAAACTTTGTTTTGCAGAAAAAACTTTTGTGCAATTGTTAATAATGTTGTCCCGCCCAAATGTAAAACAGTATAAGATTTAAAGAATTATAGAGGACTTGGGCAATAAAAGTCGATTTTGAATGTAAATATAATATAAAGTTGTTTAGAATAATTCTGCTCTGTACACAACATTTGAAGTGGAATCTTTAGGAATGTGCGCATCTAAATTCTTAGAATTGCTAATACGGGAAAGAGTCACGCATAACTGACCATGCGACAAAGCAACTAACACTCAAATCTACGCCTGATACCGAGAGACTTTGTCCTTGTAATTTGTTGATTGTCATTGCGTATCATAAGCTTAATGAAATGGGAAATTATTGGGAATCCGAGGTATGAAAACGCTGTTTCCTTTTCTGCAACCTGTGAAAATCTCTGCTTCAATAACGTTTGGTTGAGAAGTCTTTACTTTCAATCTGGTGGCGTTACATAATTTAGGAGGACTTATATTTCTTAAAAGTATAATTTTAATTTTATACTGTGTGATGGCAGTTACGGGGCACTTAGAGACTCTAAATTGTAAAGGATAATTGGTAGCGTCTTCTTGTTCCATCTTGTGCTTCAATAATTTGATTTTGAATGGAATGATTTGCTTTTAATGTATAAAATAATTGATAAAAACAACTGACAACGTCTGCGATTTTATTATACACATATGGCAATAATAAGTACACGCAGTTTTCATTTCTTTTACTTTTCTGGTTTTGCAGATATCGTAAACCATTTTAAATTTATAGATTACGACTTGAGAGACTTCCGCCATTTTTATGATAGCAAAAATTTAGTAAAAAACAAATCAAAATTTATATGGCAAAAAATAATAAGTACACCGAATTGAAATAAACAGAAGTATCTCAAATTCATCCTTTTTCAGATTTTTTTCTTAATACTCGTATCATAATTGTTTCTTTAATAACCTTTATTTTGAATAATCTTCACAGTCCTTTTTGGCATAGTGGTTATTAGTTTCTGGCAAATTTCCACTGGTATCTCATACCAAGTTTTTTTGACACACTTCCACAATTGGACCATATTTTGGAAATTTTGATTTCCAATTCTGTTCTTCAGCTCATGCCAAAGTTTTTTGTTAGGATTCCAGTCCAGTGACTTGACTTGGCCAGCTTAGTAAATTGACTTTCTTGTCGTTGAACCAAAATCCTTGACTATCTTCGATG
This sequence comes from Amiota communis, assembly GCA_037043315.1. Lineage (NCBI taxonomy): Eukaryota > Metazoa > Arthropoda > Insecta > Diptera > Drosophilidae > Amiota > Amiota communis. The sequence continues at coordinate 185,286 of JBAMAV010001101.1, forward strand.
TATGATTTGGATCATTATCCTGTTGAAAAGTCCATCACAGCGGCAAAATTAGGGCAGTATGATACTTTCCAAGATGTCTTTGTATTGGAATCTGGTGATGGTATCAGAAAATCAATGTATTGGTCCGACGCGATACCAGGAAAAACATACCCAAACCATAATGTTGCCGCCACCTTGCCTAACGATCTTTTTTGTGTAGCCCATGTGGAATTCCTTTCCTTTGGGACATCGAACATTCCGAGTACTATCATAACAAAACAAATTTATTTTTGTTTCGACACTCCACTTTTTTCACCGCCTGGTCCAGACCAGTTTACATGTTTTTTTGCGAGAGTTAGCCTCATCTTCAAATTATTTTTTTGAAACAGCGGAACTCTGTTGAATCTTGCAGAGTGGCACGTGCTACCTGGCCTAGTTACAACAAAAATAGGTCACATAGACTCATCAACAGAAGACGCTCGGATACCGCAAGGCTAACAGCGGTTTTTACTGGTCACTGGTGTGTAGGGACTCACGCGGAGAGACTGGGTATTCCGTTCAGAAGCCATTGCAGAAGCTGTGAAAACGAAGAGGAAGAGGAGTCGCGCACCCACTTTCTATGTCAATGCCCAGCCCTGGCAAAAACTAGAAATAAGTTTCTGGGCAAATACATCATCAACAACCTCTCGGATCGTTTAGTCACATGTCCGGGTGATTTATTAAAATACCTAAATTCGACAGGTTGGATTTAGTAATACTGATTGCGTTCGGTGAGGAAGAGGTTTAAAAACGGCACTCTATTGCTAATTATGGCTCGTAGTACGAGTCAGCCACGGAAACCAACCAACCTACCAAGGTCAGGTATGTTAGCATGTTGTATTCTGTGACGAACCATTCGGGCTGAAATTACTTGGTCAATTTCAGTTGAAATGCATCTTGAAGATTTGAATGGGTTCTTTTTAGCGAGTGTGATGATACGAGTATTTGTAGTAGTCAATGCCTTTTTTGGCCTACCTCGAGTTTCGCTATTTTTTTGAAGCTTTTAAAGCATACTGCTCAAAAAACAGTGATCGTTTCATTGTTTTGGCAATGGATCCAAGACTTTTGCCTTCGTTTCATAGTGTCGAAACGATTCTCCACTCCTCGGAGGAGGTACAATGTGTATTTCGCCCATCTATTAAAACGTAACTTGTTAATTTCACTGTAATTGCCTTTTAACACAATTAACAATACGAACCTTAACGAAAAAAACCAATTAAATTAAAGAAGAAAGTTCAAAATCACGCAATGTACTTATTATTTTTGCCAGGTAAATTTTGACGTTTTTTTCCTAAATTTTAGCTATCATAATCATTAATTAATTAAGCTGGTATGTTAAAGACCTTTTACTGGAAGTCGAAGGTTCCACACAAAGTTCAATATATACAAAATTGGGATATGAAAAGTGTGTACACCCAAATATTATACACTTGTAAAAAGTTTTTTTTTTTTTTTTTTAATATTAAAAATGTATTAGATAAATTAAGTTTTTTATATTATTCGAAAACCATTAATATCTTTCTTTCTTTGTTTTGGGGTAGAATATTTATTTGCATAAATAGAATTTATTAACTAAATAAACTACATGATAAATAATAAGAAATAAGTATATTGTATTAAAAACATATGCAATTGCATTATGTATTATATAAACATAATAATAATTATAAAGTCGTTGAAAATTCGTTTCTCAATTTGTTCGTTTCAGTTTTGCACTTCTGTTTCATATGCCAATATGCCACAAGATCACAAATATAATTTTGTTTTTACATTTTTTTTTGTTTTTGTTTCAAATTTTCTTTTGTTTTCATTTTTTTTTATATATTTTGATTTTTTTATTTATTCGTGTTTTCGTCTCTTGGGATCCAAGCTTTTGCGGGTACATTCGGGACGGATATGGTTCGTGCGTGTGCAGCGTGAATCAATTGCAAGGTTTTGTGCTAATTTTTTTTTTTGTATTTGTTTTTGGATAAAGTGCTTGCATATAAATTTTATAGTGTTTTATGAGGATTCTATAAATAAAGAAATAAAAAAAAAGAATATATAGAAATGTTATAAAAGATCAAAATCCTTGTGAAAACCATACTATAATAGAGCAATGTTAGTGAAGCTTTTTTAGAAAAGCGGATAGAAGTTAGCATCTTTAAGTATATCAAAGCTATCCACGATGGAACGTGTAGCCACTGTCGTTGTTGTCGGTGCTGGATTCATTGGACTGTTAGGAGCACCATCAGCATTACGTGACTCAGTTGAAGCTGTGGACGAAGCAGGAGTCACACAGATACTTTCTGCTGCACTCACATTAACAAGCAGTTGTTCGGATGTTGGCGATAGATTTGTTGATATTGAAATGGGCGCAATGTTTGAGAGGGCAGCAGCAAGTACCTCATCAGTAATATGTTCTTCTTCTTTGATATCTGTAACACTCATTGTTACTTCTTCTTTGATAGATTTCTTGCGCTTTTTAGTTTTCTTTTTGATAGTAGTTGTCGCAGACGGTATTTCTGTTCCCTCCTCCGCAATGTCTGTAATGCCATCCATGACAAAACCAAGGCTATTGCGTGGCGAAAAGAGTCCACCACCAGAGTTAGCCTCTTCATTGGTTAGGCTAGTTTTAGAACTACGTCGTGATCGTGACTTTCGTTTAGGTGAATCCGTTTCCATTCCATGACTACTGCTGCGTCGACTATACATTTGGTTCTCAGAGTCATCTTCATCTTTTGCATCTTCTAACTCTGTCTTTGAACCTTTGCGGGCTTTCTTTTTCCCTTTAATCTTCTTCTTTTTGGGCTTTGTACTTGTTTCTCCCTCAATCGCATTAAGCTCTGTCATTGTTGAAGCTGCTATTGGTGGCTCTTCGTTTAGTTCTTCTTCATTTCTTTCCTCAGGAACTTGTTCCATTTTCTCCGGACTACGACTGAACAGGGTTATGCTCTCACCACCAAAGCTGTAACGGCGCATATCTATATATTCAGCATTTAAATCGTCGTAGTCTTGAACAGATTCGCCCAAATCATAATTTGTTTCATTATCCTCCTCATTTTCTATTTCATTTTCTTCTTTTTCTATGTTGTCGGTTGCTGATTGTGTTAATTGTGCTGATTCTTCATCATCTAGTTTGAAGTTTTTGCGCCAGTTATATTCACGTCTTGGTATATAGTTAAGGTCTACATCAATGTCCTGTTCAATTGTGCTACTTTGCAACTGTGGATTGTAACCATAACGTGAACGTAAACGAGCCGATTGTCGCGCTGAGACATTTGCATCGCCCAAATAGCGCATTTCACCATCACGTCGCTCGCTCTCTAACATATTACAAAGTGTATTTCTGTCACTTTCCGAATTGCCTTTTACTTCCGTTTCAGATTCAGCACTTTCCCCACCGCCTCCTGGTGTCTGAGTGTCTTGAAAAATACTTTCATAATCTCTCAAAATGCCCGACTGCTTGCGATTTTTAATTGCATCATTGTAGATTTGTTCTATAAATGAGTCCGGATCGGAATATGGAGTTACGCCACCCACTGCTCCCTCTTCAATTCCATAATCGAGAAATTCATCGACATTTTCATCGTCATCTTCACCCCAATCGTTTGCATTGCGATCCGCATAACGATCTGCATTTCGTTCAGCTTCCTCACACTCTGATGTATCATGATGTGACTCATCTGTGGGTCCACCGCGTTCATTGTAATCTGAAATTCCTTCATCGAATTCATCTTCGATTTCAACTACAGTTTGACGTTCATCTTCACTATCATTTGAATCGTATTCATCCGGGTCATAGTCATCGATTTCAAACTCGCCTTGTGGTATACTTTCGGAGCTGTTACCATCATTTAATTCATCATTCCAACTACCTGTAACGGCTTCATATTCTTCTCCTCCTTCTAACTGATTATCGATACTTTCTTCACTGGCGAGGATATTTAACTTTGATTCGTCGAAATCTTCGCTATAAAAGTCTTCCTTTAACCAAGTTCTTGTCCCGGTTAAAGTACGAACTTCAATCTGTGAAATACAGATATAGTCATCGTTGGGATACTCTTCAACAGGCTGCTCTTGTGCCAATGAGTAACGACGATAATGATGATATTCCTCTGGTTCTAGCTCAGAAAAAATATCATCTGGCTTTTGTATTAATGCGGAATCCGAAGCACGACGTTCGCTGTCCAGAAAATCTGCATTCAAGTGACGTGAAAAATTCTGAAAGTTCACCGTGGATGCTGTAAACTGATCAAGCACCTGGTCTTGCAACTCCCGGCTGACTGCTTCGGCATCTATATTTTTGAGTGTATCAACTTGTTCCCCAGCAGGTGGCGAACGACTTTGACTACGAGAACGTTGGAATTCTGCAGTACGGTGACGCATGTCATCCAAATGTGCTGCAAAATCTACCGATTCTCCCACATATGTGGACCGCTTGAAACCTCCTGACAGAATTTCATCTTTTATGCGTTGCGTATCTAGTACTTCCTCGGATAAGGTGCGATCATAGTCATAAGTTTTGGGTTTAGCACCCGTACGATTTTCTTCTACTGTACTTGTAGAAGAAGGTGCTGAGCATAGTGAATCTAAGATAGCTGCCTGTAGCTCACGTTGCACTGCTGCATGTTCACGTGCCGTAACCAAATCTGATGTTGATTCTAGGGAAGGAGAAGGACTTAATGGCCGTTGAAATTGCTCGCTACCTAAATCCAGGGATTCGCCTACATATGTGGAACGCTTAAATCCACTTGCGAGCATTTCTTGTTTAATGCGTTCCACATCACGGCATTCTTCAGAGATTGTCCGTTCGTATTCTGGTGTCGTGGGTGAGCATCGCAATATACGCATGCGTTCCTGCAAAGGCAAATCAGACAAAGTGTCAATGGCTTCAGAATCTTGCTGAAGCTCTAGCCTTTTACGTTCCAGGTCTGTGGGGCTTAGGAGACGCAATTCAACTTCCTCACTGGCATTGGTTAATTTTTCAAGTGCTTCCCGGTCTACTTCACGTTGTTTTGCCGCTAAAACACTTTCATATTCTTCTGAGTTTTTACATAAGGTCCTATTATCTGATGCTTCCAGGTTGAGCATAACATGAAAATCATAATTGTCACTCAGATTTGCTAATATGGCGTCTGGTTCAGGTGTGGGTGAACGAGATCGTGAGGGAGAAAGTGAACGAATATTACGTTCTTCGCTCGATCTGTTATTATCTTTATCTAATACATGTGATTCTGGTGTGGGCGAACGAGATCGTGAGGGAGAAAGTGAACGTAGGTCATGATTATCCGGCATTTGTGTGAGTTCTACCAAAGATTCATTATGTTTTTGAATATCTGCAACACTTGGTGGTAATGGTGTTTTTGATCTCGATCTTGATCTAGAACGATTTAAGCGTAATCTCTCCACAAGGTTCATAATGTCTTCGGTGGTATCCTCATCCTTAGTGTTTTCTTCTGTAACAATAGATATAGTTTCCGATTCGAAGCACTCAACAGATATTATTGGTAAAATTTTCCCAATTTTGGAGGAACTTTCATCGGGTGAATCAGTACGAACTGTAAGCTTTTCGAAAAGTTCATCATTTTGTTGTATGCGTTTCATATGTCGGCTTGCTATACTACGCTCAATATTTTCCGACGAGGGTAATGGCGAACGTGATCTAGAACGCGACCTTTGTTCAACCCGTAAAGATTCCACAAATTCTCTGACATTTTCTTGAGTTGCTAAACTGTTGTCATCTTCTGTTTTATCTTCATTGGTTTCCATTTCTAGTATTCGAGGTATAGGAGACTTTGGTCTTTCAATTGATCTACGATCTTCATCATTTACTATCAATTTCTCAAAAATCTCATCATTATGTTTGATCAGGCGATTACGACGTGTAGCTATCCCTTTCTCAAGATTATGTGCGGTCGGCAAGGGAGAGCGAGAACGTGATCTAGAATGTGATCTTTGTTCGGCACGAAGAGTTTCCACAAACTGGCACATATCCACATCAGGCTCAACTTGGTTGGCGTTTATATCAGCATCCCTTGAATCAATACTCTCATCGTTAATTACTAAAAGCGGTGCATCAGATGTTGATTTTAATTTTTCCAAAATTTCATCATTATGCTGAATCAAGCGATTCCGACGGGTAGATATACTTTTCTCTATGTTTTCTGAAGTCGGTAATGGTGAACGAGAGCGAGATCTAGACCGCAATCTTTGCTCGGCACGTAGTGTCTCAACAAAGTGACTCATAGAATCATGTTCAATTCCGTCTTCGTTTATTTTAGCATCATTATTGATATCGTCTGAACTAATTTGGACATCATTAACAGCAACAATTGGCGAATTTTGTCGAGATTGTGTATTCTGATCTGAATTTGGCAATGGTGAGCAAGATCTGGACCGCAATCTTTGCTCGGCATGTAGTGTTTCAAATGAATTGGTCACAGATTTATGATCACTTTTATTCGTATCAATTTGATTAAAAATTTCCTGGGACTCACTTTCAACATCACTAACAATAAGAATTGGTGATTTTGATCCTGATTGCGCCTCTTGCGTTGTCGACGTCAACTTCTCAAATATCTCTTCATTGTGTTGAATCAAGCGACTTCGACGTGTAGCTAAGCTTTTCTCTATGTTATCTGAAGTTGGCAAAGGCGAACGAGAGCGTGACCTAGACCGAGATATTTGCTGAGCTCGAAGTGTTTCTACAAAATCACTCATATTCGTTTCCTCCTGTGATTTGGTTTCACTTTCAATTTCACAAATCATCGTGTCATCCACATCTATCTTGATTTCAATATTTGAACGCAATGGTGATCTTGATTTTGACCGTGATTTACGATCGTTAAGTAGTGAATCAACAAAATCTGCAACGTCATCTGGACTACTTCCAAAATCCAGTGCAACATCTTCTTTACTTGAAGAGTTGTTTGATAATTTCTCAAAAACTTCATCATTATGCTTAATGAGGCGATTACGACGTGTGGCTAAACTTTTTTCAAGATTATCCGAAGTTGGCAATGGTGAACGTGAGCGTGATCTGGTATCAGATCTGCATCGTTCTTCACGTAACGTTTGTACCAATGAATTTATCTCATTACTATTATCTCCAGTTGCATGTATCATAGGCAAAATTTCATCTTTCGTAGCACTTGGTTTATCTGCAACATTTTGAAGACGATCACGCAAACTGTTTTCCTGATCAGCATCATTAGGTACAAAATTTGATTCGATAAACTCTATGATATTCTCTTGTTTGATTTCATTTGCTATTAGTTCATTTGTATCGTCATAAACTTCTACCGTTTTTGAACTGTCTACATTCATTTCATTGGCAACATTTCTTGGTTCTGGCGTGTTGGGTGCTGTGTTGACCGGGGAAGGATTACGTGAAGTTGAACGAGATCGTGAGGGATTAACGGATGCAGTAAAATCATAAAAATCACTCAAACCTTCCATCATCAAACCATATTGATCTCGCCAAGGTCCGACGTCAGGCGGTTGAATGGAAATAGTAGGTGAATTGAGTGGTGATGTTGATGATGTAGTAGTTTTTGCAGCTGCAGCGTCTGCTTCCTCTTGTTCACGCCATCGTTCCTCATATTGATCTATTTCTTCGATGCGAGGGCTTCGTCTCAAACGCGGCGAGCTAGAAGCTTGAGCATTTTTAGCATCCTCTGTGTTGTGAGAGGTTTGTAGCTACAGTGCAGTAAGCAAGTAAAGCAGATAAGCAGGCGAAAGTAGAGAAGCAATTCGTGAAAGCATATTAAAAGAAAATGAGAAGGTTAAGGCAGGCAGAGTACAGCGAAGAGCGATAATATTAAAAGAAGCATTACTTACATTCGATTTGCTGTCGCTACTACTTGATGAGGGCTCTTTGTTGGCCTCACTGTTGTCCTTATCCTGTCATATTTAAATCAAATTTCTTATTGGCCCCACAAATACTTCAGACTACTCACCAGAACTTCTTTTGACAACTGACGCTGTTGTAATGCTGTTGCGGCTTCCTTATTCTGCGCAGATGTGGCTTCTTCAAAAGAAGAAGCATTTGGCAGAATTGTAGCTTTCAATCCGTCATCCTCTTCAAAGAGTTCGTCTACCGCTCCTGATGCTGCTCGAGGACGTTGCTCCAAATCGATTTCTTCCTCATCGATTGACATTGCTTTTTCACGTTTCCAAAACTCCATATCCTTGTAATGTTCTGGCACTAGTTCACCCCATGGGTTTGTGCTCTCTTCACCAAGCATTTCCAGTGAACCCCGCAAGCTGTCATCACCTTCAGCTGGCTTGGCATCCTTAGCTGGACTGCGTTTGTGTCGCCTGTGATGCGATTTTACACGCAATGTCGGTTCACTTGTATACTTAATAGGATTATAATCATCTTTTTCACCTTGACGTAGCTCTTCCTCCTCTAACGATGTAAACATTTTAACTTCTTCTTCGCGTGAAGTACGTGACTCACGTGATGAATTGGAGCTACCACTGGAACGTCTTTTCTTGAATGCACGTCTACGGCCTGAACCATCTTCACGCAATAGTGGGCGACTCTTTATACCGTCCAAAGAACGCAAATACTCATCGGTGTACTGAATCTCAGGTATATTATCTTCACCATCAGGCTCCTGCCGCTCCGTGTCCAAAGCGTTACCGCCAGGTGTTATTTCTTCTGATGGTTGTGTGCTAAATGAAGAAGATTGTTGACTAGAAATTGGTTCTAGTGAGGACCCCTCATCAGAAACGCCTGGAAACAATAATGGTTTTGAACTAACGGAATATGGTTGCTCACTGCTCGTTTGGCCGAACTGTGTTTTCACTTTTTGTACAACGATTGGCTCATTGATTTCGTTGGCTTCAAATTTGGGGGGAATTATTTTCTTTACACATGGCTCCTCGACAACGGGCACTTCACCGCGATGCTCATTAGCTTGTGCCGCTTCAAGCATTTGTTGTTGCAAAACAACCATTTCCTCCTCGGCTTCAAGGAAGAGGCGTGCATTCTCTTCGATCAGTTTCTGTTTCTCTTCTCGTTCGTTTTCGTTGGCAATGAGACGACGTGTCTGCAATGCAGCCTCACGCACTGCTTCCTCCTCCTCCAATTCACTCTCCGTTGCACTCATTTTACGCGCACGTTCTGCTTCGAGTAGTCTTTCAACAATTTCAGCATCTCTGCGTGCTTGTGCTGCTTCCGCATCTGCTTCTTTCTCTAATCGACGCTGTTCAGCTTCACGCTGCATTTCAGCATCGAGCAAACGTCGTTCGCTCTCGATTCTTTCGCGCTCAGCTATTTCTCGTTGGCGCTCTGCCTCAATACGCTCTTTCTCGGCTTTCAACAGTTTTCGCTCATTTTCTTCGGCTTCTTCTTTTTGCCTTTCTTCTGCTTCTCGTTGCTTTTCAGCTTCTATTAATTTACGCGTATTTTCCGCTGCTGCTGCTACTTCTTCTAATAAACGCTTCTCTTCATCATCTTTGACTTTTTTACGTTCTTCAGCCAATTTCGCTTCGGCTTCTTCAAGTTGTCTACGTGTTTCTATTTCGATAAGCCTTTGTCGCTCTAATTCAGCTTCAATTTCACGTTTCTTTTCTTCACTTGAATTCAAATGAGCCGGTTCAACACGAAAACCATTTTCATAAGCTACACCATCCTGCATCACATTCAGACCACCAGCTGCTTCTTCTCTCGCCTCGGCCGCTGCCATTTGGTCGTTAAGGTCATTCAGTTGTGAATTTTGAGTTCCTTGTATGGATTCATGCCTTCCTGACCAATGTACAAGCTGGCGTAGTACAAAGAAGAACTCCATGGCACCAAAGTAACTTATAACAATGGAGAAAACCAACTCGCCGAGGTCGGCAAGTGGATCCTCAGCCATTATTAATGAGTTTTTCTATCGTTTCAATGTGTGATCAAATCAGACTTGCGTAATCTTTGACTGAAATTGTCAAAGGAATGCGGCTAATGAAGAAGAGTCCGTTACCAGTCGGCAGCTAGCAATGTAATAATCAATGATTCGCACTTTCACGCTACGAACAAACGAATCTACGAACAAGCAATCGAGAGACAAATACCCGGTGTCGTTATTATTCAATTATATAGAATTCACCACACAACGCGCTACTCACACACACTGCATAACATATACAATAGTATATATAGTATAAAACACACTCTGAGTAGTACACTTGACTTGCTTAATAATGCTGCGCCTTCACGGCCCGTGCGATTTCTGTCTGTTTCGATGTCCGTACGTCCGCCCGTTCGCTTGTTCGTTCGACTATCCGTTAAGTGATTAGGTAATTCAATAAATTTTCGCGAAAAGATTTTTCTTTTAATGAAATATCTTTTTGGGCTTTATATGTCCAACGGTTCGTTAATGATTTTGAATTATTTTTATTTTATTTTTCTTTGTTTTGCCTTCAAAATCACTAGGCGACTTTTGTATATTAATTGTGTATATTTTTCAAAAATTTATATATGTATATGTATTTCTTCTATTTTTGTAGCCAAGAACAGCGAACCGCACTCAGTTGCCGACAATTTGATAATGTGAACTAATCGATGATCATGATGCGACTAATCAATGCAACTGAAATCAACTAAGAGTAAGTAGTATAAGCGTAAAAAGGGCCCGAACCGATGCGAACCGAAGAAGGCGTTCTATTGTTATTAGTGTTTTTCTATTAAGAAGGTAGAGGCTGCCATACTACATACACTTTGGATGGCTACAATGAATCACGTTGTAAATAAATGAACGCGCTATGCAAGGTGTAATAATAAAAAAGAGCACAAATCGGACACAATGTGTTACACAAAGAGGTACTAATTGTTTTAGTTAAATAGAATCGAAAAAAAAGACATTAAATTCAGTGACGCGAATGAAGAGAAACTTAATTTTGTTCTTTTTTTTTATTGTATTTTTGACCAGAAGCCAGAAGCAGATTATTGATAGTAGTAGTGGCGTTCAAGGCGTATGAGTGATGTGCAATGCTTGACGGCGCTGTGTCAAATGCCAAACAACATTCCTCAACTAATTCTTTCAAAGAATAGTATTAAACTAAATCGAAATAGAAAAAGAAACATTAACAATGGACAACGTCATCTTCGCATGCGTTCTATTTCTCCTCCTATGTTTGTTTGTTTCTTTGCTTTTCTAATCAAATAGTATTTTTGGTGTGCCTTTTGCTAATTTTCTTCACATATTTTCACTGAAGCTAATAACAAACTGCCCCTGAACACGCATAGAATAGAATTCATTTCTTTCTGTCTTTGTTTTTATAGCATTTTCGCATTTAAATAAACTTAAAAATACATATATCTAATACTAGAAGAAAATGTATCTAATACATAAAGAGATTTCAAATGTTTATGCTTCTCATGTTATTTTCATTCGTTTATTTTGTGTTTGTCAATATACATTTTTTTTTTTTTGCAGAGTGGTGAAATTCTTTTATTATTATATTCTCTCTTATTATTTTCTATTTTATGAGCATTTTCAATGTCAACAACAACAGAAAACATGTGCAACGCTTGTATTTTTATAGCGTTAAAAACAATTTAAATTTTTTTTTTTTTGTTGACAAATGCGATTCTTTTATATTTTGAATCTTTTTTAATATTTTGTATTTATCTTTTTTTTTTGTTGTTAATTTTCAAATTGGATACGCGCTCTATATATCATGATATATGATGCTCAACTGTGTGCGACGCTACTGACACTGACATCATCAGGTCTTGGTCTTGGATCTTACAATAGTATTGAATATGAATGAGTGTAGCATATGCAAGAGATTTTAAAATAAGAAATGATTTGATGATTATAAATTTACTTAAATATTTTCTATTATATTGTAGAAGAGAAGAAACTGCAATTGAGTAAATTTACTTAAATCGAGGAGAACTGCAATGAATCAAATCAAAGGAATTCGAAATGATGAATTTATGGCAAAAAAAAAAATAAGATTTATTATTATGACCAATCTTTGTTTATAAAAACAAATATATTTTTATCTTTTTTTCACATTTCAATTTCAACATGACGTATGAGTAATTGAGACAAATTTATTTATTTATTTATTGAATGTTTATTTAACTTTCACTATTTCTATTTTATATATAGGTTTATACTAAGAAGAATGAAAGCAAAAGTACAACGAAAAGAATTTTATTTCAGAATACTGAAATCTTTCACATACAATAAATTGACAATTGTCATTAGAAATAAAGTGGCAATTTTAAAAAACCACACATATACTTATATTTTAAAAATATTAGAATATCGATACTCACTGTTTAAAATGTTTGTATTGAATCAAATGTTTTGTTTATTTATTTATTTTATTTTTTTTTAAATAAAATATGATGTTTTCAAAAGCAGCAAAATCAATTGAATTGAACTGAACCGAACTAAACTATACTGGATTGAATCGCAAACCGGAACTAAACTGAACCTCAGGTAAACTAAATAAAGCAACCTGTTTGAGACACAAGTGAAATGTATATCCTGGCAAAAGGACATTTATTTTTAATAGCAGCAATGTTGTTTAAAACAAAATAGTAGTAGTAAAAAGGGAAAAAATAAACTGAAGTTCAATGAAGAAAATGTCATAACCTTCGAATAACGTAAAGAATGGCAGAGAAGAAAGGACACACCTCAAAAATCATATGGATAACAAACCGTTGATAAGCAACAAAATATATATAAAGAATGACTACCATGAAGGATAATGAAAATGAAATACAATAGTTACTTTTAATTACGTTTAAGAATGCAACACAAATGCTTTGCGTTTATACCAAATGGAGGCATGTAGCAACAGGATTAAAACTCTCATAGCAAACCATTTTAATTATTATAACCACAGGAACCTTCGAGTCTTTTATTGACTAATTGGTATAGTACGAGTAAGTATATATAGTACAAGGGACAAATCTATTGAATACCGGTGTACCACTCATTTAAGTATAACACACAAGTTAATCAAATCATTTAGCTTATGGTATTTTGTACTCACTCACCTCATCACAGCCAGCACAGCGAGGTTTCAACATTTCCGCATAATGACGTTCACAGTAGATTTTATCCTCATGTACACAGTACGTTAAATCGACGAGCAGCTCGTTGCACGTGCTGCACGTAAAACATTTCGGATGCCACATAACATTTTCTACGAACTTTGGCGCTGCCACAACCATCTCACCGATAGTGATTTCACCATCGCAATGAGTACAGTGTTCATCGAAGGGTGCATCCTTAATATAGCCTAGAAAGGTCACAAATCAATTATTGTATTTTCAATTCACCGTTTCTCTTGTGCCTTACCTATATCGATGGCAATTTCATTGCGAGCAGTCACGAAATCTTCAAAAGATGCCTCATGCTGTATCTCCATGTGCTTACAGTGTTCGAGGGAGAGATCCTGCTTGGGCAACTGATATGAGATCTGCTGTTCGCGAAAACGTGCTCCTTCTTCCCCAATACGTGGCACTTTCTCTTGTGGCAGTTGCTCGAAATAACGATTGATGCGCGACGAAGCACGTATGCCTGGCGGCACCCACGTAAATCCAAGATCGCGTGCTTCCACGCCAGAATCGGCAGGCGAAACCACTTTGAAGCCAAGACGTTCGTGTACATTCGTCGTTTGTTGTTGATAAATGGCATGCGCTTCGCGTGGACATTTGCAGGATTGACAGGTTTTTCTAAAAAAGGATTAAACAATAAAAAGATATCCATTTAATTAAATCTAATCATGTTAAGTATACGCCATGTTGACATATGTTTTAAGACCAAACAAATTGTTTGCGCATTGACACTGTAGATGGCGCTACATAACATGTAAAGCTTTCAGAAATGCTGCTACTGTTGCTAACAGCTTTCATTGAATGATACTGTTAACTTACAGTGAATAAGCTTTATTTGCAGTTTAGCGGGCTTTTACGATTTAAATTATTCTGTTCAATTTCAAATATAAATTTTATTGTGAATGTTTCTTATTTACCTTACAATGAGATCATAAATTTCTTTCTTATCAAATACTTTACAGTAAATATTGAGTACATTCAGACACGCATAATGCATGCCCGTCCATGGCACATCTGTTGATGCGAGGGCTGCCCACAGTGGGCACTCCGCATGTCGCTCCAAATCAAGCATTTTCACCATTTTTTAATACTTAAAACGTTTTCAAATTGCTACAAGAGTTGAAAAATTTAACCCAATGTGGTTCAATTCAATTGTTTAAACCAAATTTCAATTAAAAACAAAAAACTAAGCATAAAAATATTATTGAAAATTAATTAAATTTAATAAAGAAAATTAAATAAGTTTTAATTGTTTTTTTCTTCGCTTGCACACACACACCTGGTTGCCATTGACCTTTGCTATTTTGCTCTTGAATTTTATAAATTATTGTTAATTTATTATGGGGCCGCATGTTTTTTTGTTTCTTTTTTTATCTCTTTGTACATGCGTGTAAATGAGTTTTGTACAATATTTGATTTGTTTACTATTAAACTACAATTGAATCGATAATTTGTTAATTTCTAATGATTTGATTTCAGATTTCTCTTCATAATCTCTTCTTGCTAATTATTGTATTTGTTTACTGATTTGCTTTCAAATAGACAAAACACAATCATAAATACATATTGAGATATTATATGGTAGATACAAATGCCTGCCACTTTACCAGATACAAGCATTTAAATTAAATTGTTTTCTTTGCTTGCTACGTAATACAAAAAATAAACCAACCATCAAACAATGTAAGGTATTAGATAATTTAGCATTGTATATATTGTATGGTATGTAGGTGAAATAGATCTTTTTCTAGGTGTATTTATGAAGACTATAAAGTATGATGTGGGTTAGGCTTGTAAACTAATTTTAATTTGTCTGGGATATAAGCACAATAGCCGGGCGCATCCAAAATCTTTTTTTTATATATATATATTGTATAAAGTATTCTGAGAAATTATTTTTTAAAAAGATCGTTTTCTGTTGTCTTTAAGGTAACCAATTTAATTTGATTGATATTTTATTTAAAAGATTTTTTAATATTGTCCTATATAAATCATTCCCTCAGTCATTAAGACCCACGAGTTGACTTTATTGTTAGCCAAAGGAGCCATTTAAATGATGTTGGGAAGGTTGTTCACCAACCTTAAATCTTTATAAAATAAAATAATAATTTAATTTTTCTAATAATAAAACCGGCAAACTGCAGAGGACCACTGGCTTCTAATTGACACAACACTATCGATAATGCTTTATGGATCGAAGTGTGTGCTGATGCACTGAAAGTGGAAACAAGAAGAAAAGTACTGGGTAGAATGCAACGAACGGCTGCTCTCCGGGTAACCTTATCCTAACGCAAGTTTTCGGAAACAGCATTATTGTTAATCAATGGCACGATGATGCAAAGGAAATGCAGAAACTATGAATACTGAAGAAAGATAATTTGACAAATGCAACAAGACAAGCGGTCAGTGCGCAATCCATACAGTTGTGGCAGCAGCGGTGTGCTGCAGAATGACAGCTAAATTTATACCAGATGTGAATCCATGGCTAAGAAGACAATAGGGTGATGCCAATTTTTACGGAGCACGGTTACTTCCAAAAATATCTCTATAGAATAGGAAAAGCGACAACTGCAAATTGCATTTATGGGGATGCAAAACTAGACGATACAAATCACACTTTCTTTGAATGTAATATATGGAAACAAGAGCGTGAGGCGCTGGGAAACGTCATCAATACAGCACATATAGTAGCCATGTTGCAAGTAGTTCACTATATTGAAAAGATACTAAGATGCAAGAATTGGGACCTGGACGCAGATACTACAAAAAAGGGAACCAACCTGAAATAATGTGAAAGCAGTTCCAGGGTGGACACTCATCCTATAGGTAGGATGGTTTTTAGTGGCACACCACATACCGAGGGTGTGACGTCACCCTTGACGATGCAAAGGGATTTTTGACCCACCACACCCAAAAAAGAAATCAAAATAATAATAATTTAAATATACAATAATATATCAAGTCAGATATGTAGAAGCTGCATTTAAATTGTTATAGTTCCTTTAAGTTAGAATATATCATTAAATGCCACTGATACTCTCTCACTCTCTCGATTTTAATTCTTTAAACTATTTATATTTTCATTTCTTAGATCTGATGATATATTATAAATTAATTGCTAGACAAAATAAGTGTTCAATCATATTTTATATTTGCGATTATCAACAGAAGTTTGATATCAATAATTTAATGATTTTTCTTTTTCTTATTCTTATAGAATTTCATGTTTTGAATGATAAAAACGCATAATCAAATGATATTCTAAGTTTCCTCATGTTTACCAGGTGTAGAAGTTTAAAATGTGTGTTTTTTTTTTAAAGAGATAACTCATATTTTTTAGTTATGATCACCCGCTATCATACTTCCTTTCGTCAATACTTGTTTACGCTGGATTGAACAACTCAAAAGTGGTGATTTCAAAGTCAACACGAAAATCAACCAAAAATATTTGAAGATGTCGAATTGCAAGGATATTGGATGCAGATGATACACAGACACAAAAAAGTTATGGCAGGATAATTGAATGTCATTCAGAAAGCCTTTTCAGATCGGCTGAGAGTCATGGAAAAGATACAAAATGGGTTCCGTGTGAATTTAGTCATTTTGCAGCATGTCAGCGCTCGTGCACATTCGGCAAATCTGGTCAAAGTCATCTTTTCTGCCCTTGGTTAGGATCTCTTACCCCATCCACCGTATTTACCAGAAATGGCTCCTTCAGATTATTATTTACTTGATATAAAAAAATACTTGAAATAAAAAATCATTTGCCTAAATTATTGTGCATTTTTTATAAAAAAAAACTGTAATTTTAAACTTCTACACCTGGTATCATCTTATAGAGAAATTAAAATCAAATTTCTCTTGCAAAGTACTTAGAGTAGCATAAATTAAAATTCATTTCAAATTGAAACTTTTAATTGTAATTTAGTTTGGTTTAATTAATTTTTATTTCCAAATACAAACTTTGTTCATCACTCACAGGTATGTAAACTGAAAATGTTTTCCATTTGGTTTTATTTATTTTTTTTGTTTGTAAATGAAAATGCCATATATCTTTTCGCCCCTTGTTTTCCTCTTGTCTTTTTATTTTTTTTTTTTTGGTATTTCATACATTCATAGATATACGAGCTACCTAAGCTTAATATATATATATAACATAAGATAAGATAAACAAAGGTGGAAGAGATTCATTTTGTGAAAAATAAAACAACCTTTTAAATCATTTTGCTTTGAAGGTAACTAATAAAAATAAAGTTCTCATAACTACTTAACAACAACAATTTTATTGTCATTTAGAATCCTGGGTCAACTTCCCACTTTGCTCCCATTTCATGCCATTTGGTAACTGCAAAACCTTTAGGTAAAAGATACAAGAACGAAATGATATTTTGTTTTTTTTTTTTTTTTTGTGAGAGGAGTAACAAACGCATTTCACCCTCAATGAAACTATTTTTTGTGTGTTTAAAGCAACATTTTTATTTTTTACTTTGATAAGATTTATATAACAATAAAGAGAATAAATGAAAAAATAAAACAAAATAAATAAATAAAGTGAAACAAAATGAAACAAAACAAAAGAAAAAGTGAGAAGTTTTTATAATAATGCCGTAGGGAGTTCGTTCGTTTTGAGGGCTTATGATGTCATCGAAAAAGATAAAGAATTGTCTAAAGAAAATAAACTCATATAAGAAATGATGAAGAAGAAAACGAAAAAAAAACATGAAAAGCATATGAGGATGAAAACAAAATAAATTAAAAGATAAGCTATTGGACATCAAAATCGAATTGAAGCGAATTAAGTTTAGTTCAGCTATATCAGAGGGATATTTTTTATATGGTGAGTAATATAAATACAAAGTTAAAATTTTCCTGTTTTCATTTCCTTTTTCTTCTTAATATTATAATTATTTTTTCTAATAATATTATTTGCTTCAGAACGACAGAAATTCATGCTACACATGACCATGATTCGGACCATTTATGGTTAACACTTCAATGCATTAAATAAAATCTATGGAAATGTTAATTTGTAACGTAACTCAAGCAACTCAAACAATTCAAACAACTCAACAACATTCAAGTTCCATGTATCTTAATGTATCAAGTTTATCAAGGGGCAAGAAGGAAATTATAATGAAATAATATTCAAACATGCGGAAAATGCAACAATTGCAAATGAGAATAGTCATTTAATGAATGAACGAATGAATACCTGAAGCAATTAATTTGCTAACTTAATCTGCTAACAATTGAACTCAACTCAACAGACTGACTGACTGACAGACAGACAAACTAACAGACATGATATGTTGATGATTGAAGTGAGGTGGGATGAGTTGGAATGGATATCAAAATACTGAAGTATGAGAAGGAAGCAGTTGCGATTGGTAGAAGTTTTTTGTTATATGAAACATGTGCACTTCATAAAAATGGAAATAAATGAAATTCTGTGATTCATTTATTTTCATTTTATACAATTTTATATCAACTCACATTCACTTGTTGTTACTTGTTCTCATTTCTCATATACAAACATTCTCGTACTATATATTGTGCATAGTATAAATAATTGTTGCACTTGCTGTTGCATGATGGATGCACAAGCAAATAGATAAAGTGAAGTGCAGTGTAATGCAGTGCAGTACAGTGAGGCAAAGATACAAAGACACATGAAAGGTGTGCTCAGGGGTCATCAGTTTATATGGCTGAGTGGATGCTTTGGTTGTTATTATTGTCAAATTTATTTTGTTGAAAATGAAATACAAATATTGTATGTATATGTATGTGAAAAAACAACAGCAATAAAAAATGTGTGAAAAGTCGTTAATTAAATCGTTTTAATTAGCGCATTTTCCGAAAAATATTACATTACATATACAATGTTTTTCTTTCAATAAATAGCTTTTGTGAAAATGATTTTTATTCCGAACCGGAAGTCACAATTTAAATGAAGTTAACGACTTATGAATCACAGAGAATGAACTCAGTGATGATTAAGATTTACAAATACTAGAATTGTCAATGAAATACAAAAGAAATGATATTCAATAATACTCGTTTAACCAATGAATTTTTCGCTTGATATCTGAAGGGATAAACTCATGTCTTTCACCATTATTTTGTGTATGAAGGCCCCAATGTAAAGACCAAAAGAAAAACCAACTCCTCTGGGTCCCCGGTCATGCGGAAATGAAAGTTAATTAGCACGCTGATACAGCAGCTAAGAAAGCGGGCTGTGCCCCATGTCTGACAGTCATTCCAGGCGTAGAACGTGACATTTGGAAACACATTAAAAGATATTTTAAATATTTTGCAATTCATCCAATGGCGTTCATTCAACAAACTTGTAGAAAAAGTCCAACTCTTCCAATACTCCAATCCGTTTCCCTGACACCTAAGATCGTCCAATTTCTTCAACCGGCTGATTGAGAACGGGACACTGTAAACTCACACACCAACATCTCCTCGACGGTAATACTTGTCAATCAAACACCTTTTGGATGACAACTATGCGGAAACAATCATCCAATTTTCATCCGTCTATTATATCCACAAAATATTCTCAAATCCTCTAATCTTAATTTAAATTAGATTAGATTATAAATTATAGTAACTATGTACATAACCTAAACCTGTAAATACAATAAAGATACCCGATTTGATTAATAGAAGAATTAAGAATTGAATTTAATTTTCTAATATAAAAAAATAAATTGCAAAAAAAAAAGTGAAAACAGAAACCAAAAAGAAACAACCGCAAAATCAAAAAAAAAAAAACGGAAAACGCGAAAGAAGAAGGTGAACATAATGTGGCAAAAAGCTAAAAATGCCCACAACCTAATTTTCATGAATAAAGAGGATTTTCTAAAATATTTGAAGAGAATTTGGGAAGGAGAGCCAGAGCAACGTCTGCACATACTAAAAGAAATGTGTTGTCAACTTTTCACAAACTAAGAATACTGGTAAACAGATAGGGAAAGTTAGTATTTAGTAATACAAGTCACCAAATTTTGATGTTTTTCTTGACAGTGTGATATGACAAGAATAAAAAATAGATGGTAGAGTAGACCGACTAGACAAAGACTCAGATTGATATCATGACATTTTGTACTAATGTGTGGACATATCCATTATCCTATTTTGTATAAAGTATAAAATTAAATAAATTTCAACAGTTAACATTAAACTAAAGATAAAAGTAAAAAAAAAATGTCAAGCAGAAAATAGTAAACAACATTGATGATTTTAAAGGATTAATAAGCTAGACGTCATTGCAACACGTCTGTCCCATATTGACAAAAACAAAAAAACTAATCTGGCCTTTTCGTATCATTTTTTGAGTCATCTCCAAAATACTTCATCATCAATTCTTTAAAAATGAATTTTAAAGAATCTTTTAAACAATATTTTCATCAAAATTTTCTTCAGTATCAAATTTGTAACCTTCATTTAACACATTCACAAAAATCCTTAAAAAAACAACAGGAAAACAAAAGTTTCGTTATCACTTTACACTTAAGATGGGGTGAGAATGGAAAAAGGAAGAAAGGAAGAAAGGAAGGAAGGAAGATGGGACCTTTTCCATAAAGATGAACACCAAATAAACACAAGCAACTTTTCCATTTATCATAATTATTAACGAGGCGAAAACTCGCGGTGCTTTCCCAACTTCAACTTTGTTCAGTTTATAAACAAAAATGTTTATTATTACGATTATTATTATTATACGTTATTACATATACAATATATAGATATTTATGTGTGTGTGTGTAAATGGGGAAATAAGTATGGGTATGGGTATGGGGTTATGGATATGTTGCTTCTATTTAATTAAAATATAACAACAAAATCACATAAAACTGATAAAACAAGAAATATTAACGGGTAAACAACAACAACAACAACAAATACAATATAAAACAAATGAACGAAGCAAACGAACAATGAACCTCAGCTCAGCTCAACTCAGTCAGTCAACGCCAACGGCAATAGTAGTTAGATTTAATTAATGCCATCGAAAAATACAAACGATTGCGGTATATTTATCTACAAGTGAGTGAGTGCGTATGCTTACGTACAGTTAAACATCGATTATGCAGAAAATCGATTTTACTTCTTTAGATTTTCATTGTTCTTTGAGTAAATTTGTTTGTTTGTGATAAAGTTCTGTCTTGATATCCAACATATTACATGAAAAAGTGAAATGGGAACCCTCGGAATTAAATTAAGTCTTAATGCTAAATAAGTTTCAAGTAAAATAGATATAATATCTGGGATATGTATCATGTAACCGATTGATAGAGGTTTAGATAATCGAGGTTCAACTGTATTTGTGTATTTTTCTATCTTTTTGTGTGTGTGAACATTTTAACACTTAACTTAGCTGCTTAGCTCAGCTGCAAATAGGCCCAAGCGAATCTCGAATAGAATGAATGAATGAAGTTCCTCGTTTTCATACATTTATAGATGAAGAAGATTTAACTTGGGGTTTGTTGGTGTTTTGTTTGTTATACAAAATAATTGTGTGATTGTGTGGTGGTTATCATGTGTGTGCGTATACACAATTTCACCATAATGATGAGGATGATGATGACAATAGCAATTGATAAGCCCCAAAGTCAGTTTTATTTGATTGTGTTTGGAATTCGGCAAAAATATGTATCGCCTCTGTATCTGTATCTGTAATTGTGTGTCTGTCTGTTTTGTATTACTGGGACCACTGCTTAAAACAAAAATATGTGAAATGTGATTGCGTTCGTTTATTGCGGCTGATTTGCTCCATAGAGAAAAGACCTACAGACAACGAACATATTTATGGGACACTGGTGCACGATTATGAAGATTGAAAGCCTTTAATGCTAATTGGTTCAATATAAACTACAATACATACATACATGCCAGTATCATTTAATACTTTCAATCACATTTTGTCTATCTACAAATAAAATTAGATAAAGGAATAAAGTAAATTTATGAATTATGAATAAAGGAGGATGGCCGCCGCTGTCATTATATTTTGTGTTTTAAAAATAAGGGAAAGTTGATGAAAATTTTGCATTTAACTATTTTAAAATATCTACGAGTATAAAAGTATTTGGGGTGTTCATCAATGTTTTTTATACTACTTTAATATACCTGTGTTTCCCAGGAGCCCAAAGGGGTCCATTTTTATATATTAAATCAAAATTCAGTGATGAATTTAGAGATTTGACCTACTTTCTTATTGTTATTAGAAAGGACACTAAGCCACACATTATACTTATTAAACCAATCGTGTAGCATTTACACATCCCCATAAAATAGTTTACCCTGACATGGTAATGGCTTTTTTTTGATCAAAGTAATATTCTTTTGATTTCTTAAGTTTATTTGTATGAATTCTTGTTAACAATGTTCTCATGATTCATAAAAGAAAATATGAACTTTAAATTCATTCATTATGGCACAAAATATACTCACAGAGGTTGTCAATAAGTATACGAAAAACTTCTCAAATAATAGGTCTGTTTTGCACTCTGAACCATTTGCTTTCTAATTTTGTGGGATGAGTTTCCATCTCTGAATCTTCAAAAAGTTCTGATTAAAATAAGTGAACGCAGAATGAGTTATGGACTTATTTGATTCTCACATGGATATTTATAGTTATTATTACTATAGTTACCCTCTTTTTCAAAATGAAGGTAATAAGCACTCGGGTTTAGAGAGAAAATGAAATGAAATCACATAACACATTAGTCGTTTTTTTTATTCTCCTTCAATTAAATCATTTTTAATGCGATTAAAATGGCAATGCGAGATAATTTTCAATGCGCTGCATGCATGGAGAGCGAAAGACCCAGACCCAGAATCAGACTCATATTCTGAGAGTCAAAGACAAAGATAATAAAAACAATAATAATAAATATGATGATGATGATGCTGGTGACTAGGTCATAACTGAAACTAGAAATGTGGAGGGGTTGATGATTATGATGCAGAGCTTTTGTGATGAAATAAACATTTTATGCAATGAATTATGAAAATATAAAAAAAATGGACAAGAGCAACAATTTTCAAATGATATAGAATTTATATGGGTAAAAAAATAAAATAAATAAAACTAGGCTAATAGAATAAATGGAAAAGAAAAATTATAAGAATAAAATACTATACCATGGAACTAAATAAATCTACCAAGTGAATTACTTAGATAAAAGGGAGATAAATGGTGGATATGAAATAGTAAAAGCGAAAAGACCAACGACGGGTGAGGAGTGAGAAGTGAGGCAAGAGATTTGTTTGTTGAACAATTTTGCAATTTATGGTGCACACATTTTCTAGATACACAGATGCATTCAGAAACACACATCCACTCACATAATCACACACTCACAGAGATGAAGAGCGAGACAGAGAGAGAGACTGCACTTAAGTGACAAAAAAAAGGGGTGACTTCAACAAAAAGTTTTGTAAATACTTTTATCAAGAAAACTTTAGTTTTACCACACACTTTACATATGCATATACCATATACAATAGTATAGTCTTTTCCCTAATTTAATTTGGAATTGGTTACTTTTATATGACCTCCTATAACAGCGGTGGCAAACTATTGGCAATGGGATGAAAAATTGTGGACTTAAGGAATTAAATGCTAAGAGAAGTGACATTTTTCTTTCATTTCTCAATCTTAAAAAAAAGAGTTTGAATCGAAAACAAATTTTATGTTGCTCGTCATGGATTTAGGATACTATTTTGTGTTAAGTTCGCTTGTATTTTCTACAAGTATAATCATGAGTACATGTTTAACATTGTAATCCCCTTACTGGACAGGCTTAGAAAAGCATTGATTCAAATATTGTAGTTAAAACACTAAATAAATTATATATTTAGTAGCTACCCATATCATTAAGTGATTGGATTGCGGCAGCTGAAATATATGATTATATGAAGATCATGTTTAAAAATTTCAACACAAAATCTCAATAAACGGATTCTTCACAATCATTACACTAAAGTGATAATAATGTATTCCGAACAAGTGTTGTAAGGTGTATACATCAACTGTGAGAACGACAAACAGAATAAATTTCGCCTTAAGTCAGCATTTTCTCACATTCATGTGCATTAACTCTTCGCTGTCAATGAAATCATTGACGCCGTAAAATGAAATTAAAAATAAAACAAAAATAAACTCAACTGAAGTGAAGTGAAGATATTTCTTTTTGAACAAAAAATTATTAAATGCAATGTGTTCACAATATGTTGCAAATTAACCGTCAAATGTATCTGTGTCGTTGTTGTTGTACAATAAGTAACATAGTTGTAGGTGTGTGTATTTCTACATTGAAAACATTAAAAAATATATACAAGTTGACCTTCATCATGTTGTCACTACATATTTAATTATTTTCAACAAATTTACAGGAATTAAATGAAATTTTTCAATATTCAATAATAAAAAGAAATATGGAAACATGTGATTTATTCATAAATATCATCATCTTAATAACAATAATTATTTCAATTGGCAATAGGTTCAAAAAGTTAAGGAAAAGGAAGAAAACAAGGTAAAAATTATTCTTCTTTTTGTTGTTCAGAAATCATTTGACTGTTAAATATGAGACATAAATACTATTAAGAAAAGAATGGATTTTGATGACCTATTTAAGGTTTTAATCATCCAATGAATTGAGTTCTTTCTTTACTATTTCTGTATTTTCTATTTTTTATGTTTATGTATGAACAAACAATATGAAAATAGTATGTATTATGCATTTAATAAGAATAAATTTAATAATTCAATTAAATATCAAGTCTTTACTTAAATATTAAACAAATTTCGTGGGTGCCAGAAATAAATTGTCGCTTTATTCCTCCAAAATCCCCACATTTCGTTGGTCTCTGGGAGGCATCGATCAAGTTAGCAAAGCATCATCTTCGTCGTTCAATTTGTTGTTCGGTGCTCAATTTTGAAGAATTTAGAACTCTTTTATAACAAATTGCAGCTATAGGAAATACTCGAACTCTTTATCAACTCACAGAAAGACCTGACGATCTACAATTCTTGACTGGTGACATGTTGACAGGAGTAGCGAAGCCGGATCTATCTACCATTAACCCAAATTGTTTAAGGCATTGGCAAGTCGTTTGTCAAAAAAAACAGTCACTTTGTTACAAGAACGAACTAAGTGGCATCTAAAAACAGCAAACATCCCCGAGAGCTCCCTGGTCCTATTTAAAGATGACAACCTACCATCGATGAAATGGCAAATTGGTCGTGTTGTGTGAAATTCTGTTTTATGATTTATTACCCTGCTGTGCGATATGTTAATGTATCAAAAAGTTTCAAGTTATTTCTGAATTTTTTAAGCTTATATCCCTAAACACTTTATAATTTAGCCAGAAATTACATGAGGAAAAACATCTTGGTGTAAGATGGGTTTTGCATTCTAGTAATTCAAGTATAAATTGATGATGATTTTCAATAATATCCTTTTTACATTTGTTCAGTCATTAACTCACACATTTCATTTTGTTCCATTGAAATTGAAAAAATCCACTGAAAACATGTACTTACACACATATGTACTTAGTTTAATTCAAAACATCACCCCAATCATTTTGATAAACATAAGTAGCTGCTGCTCAGATAGAGTGGGCAAAGTTGTTGATGGACATTCAATGATTTCTATGAGAATACTCGTACAACTAATTGTCCTGCCTAGTATGAATTGTCAGTCCTGTTAATTTTAAAGTGGCCTTGAATACTTGTTATCCCTTAGGGCAGATTGTAAATTTAAATTATCATTGATTTATTTAAAAAAATTATATAAATAAATTTTATAAACACCACAAATTCCTTTCAATAAATCAATGTTGGACCAAACAATCTTCCATACATTTTGTTGAAACTTAAATTTGAAATAGAGAAATTTTATAACAATTAGTTTTTGCATCCTAAACCCTTCTGTGGATTATCATTGGATAGAAAAAAGCGGGCAACGAATGAAGTGACATCAAAGATTTTAAAAAGTCTTTCTGTTTTCCAAGTGTGTTTGGTTGATCATGTCGAAATGTCACTTCCGTTCGTTTAAATACATTTTTTTTTTGTTTTTGCTTTAGTTCAAATATTTTATCAGACGTTGACTCAGCCATAATTCATGTACTTTATATTTATTTAATTAAAAATAGTTGAGTCATTTTCTCATATTGAATGACGTTTATTTAAAATGTTTTACTAAAAACCATAAAAACCACAAATCCCTAAAGTCTTAATTTTTCCTTTATTTTTTTTTTTTTTTTAAGATAAACAAACAAATAAATGTGAAATCTTCATTCATATCATCTAAACATGTTGTAGATTTGTAAAATGAAATGAAATGAAAGCCCCCACATAGAACACCACACACCCACCATATTGTAATGGTTTTTTGTTTTTTGTTGAATATTAAAAATGATTTTATGAAAATACCAAAATAGAAAAACACAGTAATAATAATAAGAATATGAAAAATATTAATTAACATTCATATACAT
The DNA here is from genome assembly GCA_037043315.1 of Amiota communis. Lineage (NCBI taxonomy): Eukaryota > Metazoa > Arthropoda > Insecta > Diptera > Drosophilidae > Amiota > Amiota communis. The sequence goes on from JBAMAV010001101.1 coordinate 211,876, forward strand.
GTCTAATGGGCAGAAAAAAACAAACAAAAAATATCAAAATATTTATAAACAAAAGAAATTTTATAAATTCAAGGATATGCAACCACAATTAATCCAACAGGCACAAAGTAAACTCAAATGTGTCGCAATTAATTTAAATTAAAAGCCAAAAATTGTCATTAGAACATTTAAGTGGTTAAACATAAAAAACATTTTAATTTTTCATATTTTTTTGTTTTTAGTTACATAAAATAAAAAACAAAAAGCAAAATCACAAATGTCAATGGCATCACATTTCGTTCTTAAAGAATTTATTTTTGGTTTATTTTTTAATCATCAATTACAATTAAATGAAATAACAACAATAAAGAAACAAACATAAACAAATCAATGAGCAACCGTAAACATTGTTGAATGATTAAATCACAATAATAAAAGAACAACGCGGCAAAGAAGAAATCGCTTTCTTAAGATGATTCTTCTTATATTTTGTATTTCTTTTATGTATTTTTAATTTTTTGTTTTTTGTGCTCAAGTTCAATGATTTTTTAATGTTCTTTTGCAATGATTTTCTTTTTTCAAAAACTCGTAATATCTTTTTGTAAAACTTCTTTTTAATGGTGTGTTTTTTTTTTCTTATATTGAAATCGCGCGCGATTTTTCAAAAAAACGCGTCAAATATACAAATTGCAATGACAACGAGTTTAAGACAACCGCACCGTTTCACAATCGAATTCTAACTGAAGAAACACAAAACTTATAGAAGTATTGACGAACCGAGCCAAGCCGAAGCATAAAGCCCAGTCAAGCCGAACCGAACCGAACCGAAGCAAACCCCATTGAATAAAATGCTCAACGAACACGAAGCGTGCGCGAATGCTTTTAGTTAGGGGAGAACGAGCGCCACAGCCACTGCCGCAGCATATTGTGGTGATAAAACATAAAACAAAAGAAATGGCACACAAACAGGCAGAGGCATACAGCATAACAAAAACTCATAGTACACACACATACATACAAAAATATCAATGATTACACTCGCTCACCTTTTGGGGAGCACAAATGAGCGATAAAAACAAACACAACAACAACAATAGCAATAAGAATACTTGCTACCGGCAAATCCGTATATTGTTGTTTTTGTTTCTATTGCTATTGATGGTCGCCCGCTAGAGCTAATGACAGTTGTTCCTGTTGCCACTGACTAACTGAGTGAGTAGTAGTATCTTACTTAATGTTGTTATTATTTTTGCTACCTGCAGCTGCTGTCACATCAACTAACGAAAGCCGGTGAAGCTTTGCAAGCTTTGTGCTTGTATTTATGTGAATTTCATTAAAAATGCAGTAATATCAACACCAACAATAACTTTAAATCAGAGTTTCTTAAGTTGTGCTCCCGTGCTTCGTGTGAAGGTCAACAAAGACATAATGAAAATTAAATTAGGTAAATTTTATCAATTAACAGTCAAAACAGGACGGAACATTGACTTCGAAAACAAAAAATTTTATACAAATATTGGAAATGGCAAATTAACAATAATGGATCGTTCATAATTTTCTACATTGTGGCAACATTTTCCAATAATTGGATTTTAACATATCATCTTCATATGGCAATAAAATGAGTCTGTACCAAAGTTCAATGGCTGAAAAATTGGAAACATACCATGCAAACACCTATTACAAACATAGTTTGCAAAAAAATTAGAATAAACACGTTCAAATGTCAGAATAAATTCACTTTTCTCCGATGCGTCACCTTTTGCATCAATATGGCCTCGAGTCGATCAAAAAAAGCTTTGAATTATAGTGAAATCTACCAGATGTGCAGCATCCAGAGAAAAACTCAACAATTTTTTAACCTTACTACTCGTATGTTAAAGCGATCTTTATAAGATAGTGCCGAGTTCGAAGAACCATGTTGCTAGTTTGGAAATTTCTGCTTTCATTTAACTTTAATACGACACCATTATAATAAATATATAATCAACTCAAAGAGGTATGTGCCAGAAATCTCTTTCTACTCAATTGTGACTGAATTACACCGTTTGGTTTGTTTTGAGACGATTTTGAAATATTTTATTTTTGTTTGTGACTATTGCTGGCACATCTATAGTTTTTTGGGTGATATCGAAAACAATTGGTTTGGAAACCGTTGGAAATTTCAGCCACATACCTCTAAATGTTGTAATTTTAAGCGTTCTATCATTGTTGATTCAACAGATAAATTGCTCACTATTTTGTTGAAGTTTTACTCAGAGCCCTGTCCAGTAAAAATGTAGTTTTATAATAAAACGTAGTGCTCTGTCTGGAATTCAACAATTTCAAAAGTGATTAAATAAAATTTAAGAAACACTGCCTTAAGCACTTGCTGCTACTTCACGTGGTGGATGGAGAAGAATGATTGTTTTTCAAGGTGTATAAACAGCTGATGACGATGGGTATGGGCATGAGTATGTGTGTGCATCAACTCAATTCATCTACTTATTTGCGGTTGCTTTATACACGCACTGAGAAACGCAGATACTCACTCGCTTACTTACACAGATATACAGATCTACAATGTCATTACTGCTTTAGCTTTGTGCTTGCTGGCTTTGCTCTTTATTGTTTGTAATGTTTTATTTATTTATACCTATGTATATTTTGTTTGTTTTTAGTTTTCATTAACACGTGTTCGTTTGCTCGTTCGTTCATCTTGTTAGTTGTTGTGGCTTTTCTTAGCTTTCATTATCATACTAGAAACATTGTGTTGTTATTGTTGTTTCTTCGTTTTCTTTTTTGTGGCATGCAATTATCTGCAAGTAGCAACAGGTAAACAAGATAAACACTCAACTAAACTTTAAAAGATACAAGTACAAGTAATAGATTAACTGCTAAAGTTCTAACTTGTTTTCCCCAACTATTGTGTTGTAGTACGGTACAAGTTGAAAACTAATTGCAGTTGTTTCCAAGTAATTTTAATGAGGTGTTACTAGATAATGATGCATTAATTAATTACAAAAGCTACACGCTTACGTTGAAAGATAAACACAATAGATATTGTTGACAGTATTCAAGTCCCTAAGCGTTTTTACGATGTGGGTGGTTGAGCATACGTATCTTAAGTAAAATGCAAAGAAGATAGTTAATCCAAAAACGGATTTGTCGAAATTTTAATTAAATTAAATACTACAAAACTTAAATTGGAAATAGTTTTTAAATGTGTAAGGTTACAAGAAGAAAGGAATGCTTAGGAAATGAAAAGTAAAATTCAAAGAGAGAACAATAATAATAGACGAAGAGATCTTCAATTTAGCGATTTTAATTAATTATAGTCTTAGATATCAATGGATTCTGGTAAATAAATGTCTATTTGGTGAGGCATAATAAGCAGACACACTTAAACCCTCAAATGCAAGAGAAATATTTCTCGATTGCCATTACAGTTTTAACAAAATGTGAATATCTGTCATGAAGGCTTAATATCACGGTGCTGGGCACAAGAATAGATAACGACAATCAACATCCGCAAGTATCAAATTCGAGCCATACTAAGATACTGAGACAGCTGACAAACTTCGTGAAAATACAAAATTGACGTATTTGGGGCTCAAAAAATCTTCACGCGGTCTATGAGAAACCAATGCACCCACAACGAGCTATTGATTGGTGCGAATTTTAGACAAGAAGCGTGATTGGACCTTACGGTTTTAAGAATGAGGCCGGAATTACAGTGATTGTAAACGGCATTCGTAATGTGACCTTAATAATGGAGCTCTTGTGATCTCAATTGGACAGCATGGATCTGATCGACATGTCGGGCCATTCACCGGATATTTTATTCCATACTTAATCGGATCATGTCTACATCACAATGCAATGAAAAGATCAAAACTCGCTTTAAAATTTGGTTTTAATTTTAAATGAATAGTGCACAATTATGGCCTTGAATTCCAATTTATAGAAGATATCCAGGATCAGAAATGATAAGTGAAATATTTAATCTTGGGCTTGAATAAAGATCAGAAAATTCGCAGATGGCGAAATGATATCTTGTATAGGAAATACGAAGAATGGAAATGATCTGCTCCACGAGTGTAATTAATCTTATCATATCTGTTCAAGCCGAATATCTATTTGTTTCTATGCAAACCTTTTTCTTTGGTAAAAAATAATCCATGAATTTTTCCGAACATTTTTTTGATTTAATATAAAACCAGAAAGACGGCTATCATTGGCTGTGCCAAAGATGTAATACTCTTCACGCTCCTCCGGGTTGCATCCAACCTTCCTTTCTTAGCATCACCATCTGTTACAGTTTGAGTATCAACAAAGAACACATTTTGAGTATCAACAAAGAACACAGTTTGAGTTGCATTGTATTTTTATTGTACTTATACTCTTTATAAGTTTGTTATTTAATGTAAGTTTGAATGGGAGGTACCCTTGCTGGTAACCCTAGGATTATGAAATTTACATGGCTGATGGATACAGAACAGAAACTTATAGTGTCCAAATTTTAATTCAATAAGTCAAAAACAAAAAACTTTATCCAATAAGAATATTAATTTAAAAGTGGGTTTTTATGGGAGGTACCCCCTAGTGGTCCGATTCGGCTGATTCCGACAAATGTTCAGCGTTTGGTAAAAAGAAACCTAAGTACAAAATTTCATGACAAACTTATAATACTCTTTACTCCCGTGACAACACATTACTATCATTTAAGTTTCTCATTCTATAATTGAAGTATTATGACAGTTTATTATATTTCTATCTTTTATTTTCAAGATGAAAAAATGGTAAATTTTATGAAGATGTCATAATAACAAATGAAGTGTATATCAGTTTTGATAAAACCAAATGTAAACATATTTTGTCTTGTCTCACTTTATCTTTATTTAAAATTGTACAATATCATAATCAGAATCTACCACTTCATAAATCTTATTAAATTATTATCACTTAAATTAATCCCAAATAAATGTATCTAAAAGCAGAATGAACATTAAATTAAATAAGAAACACCTATTAAAAAGAAAATCTTATATGAAAAAAAAAAACATAAAGTAAAATGAAAATCATTTCCAACTGTTGCGTCAATTAATCAAAACGCCTAATGATGCGTTGACAAGAACGTTTGGTATGGCAGCAAAAGTACTACTAACCAAATAACCCCGAATGAGAAAACGATAACAAGAACTTGTATACTTATGTTTGTCTATATTCAATCTGTAGCATTGCACGCTTCACTTGCAAGCGCAGACGGGTAGCATCTTTTAACTTGTGTCCATAAATGCCGAATAACAAATTATTTATAAATATAACAAAATTAATCTGTTAAAGTTCAAACAAAATGAAATGATGGCATTGAGTTAGATTTCTTGCTATCTTTTCAAGTATCTTTCTATTGTATCTTTTGTTGTTGTTACTATTGTGTTGAGTATAGTTGCTTTTGTACATATTAAACGCATTCGAAGAAAGACAAAATCCATAAAGACTACGCTAATGGCTCGTAAAAATATTATTATTATTATTATTTTTATTACTGAACGATTCGTAGTTGCCTTCTTTGCTTTTCTAAGCTTTTATTTTGGTTTTTTTTTTTTTGTATTTCAATTTTTCCTCATTTTTCTGTTCTTATTATTTTTTTGTTTGTGTTGTTCACTTCCACTTTGCACACTTTAAGCACTTGAGTAAATTTGTAGATACTATTTTTTTCTTTTTTCCTTCTCTCATACAGAAAACATAAAAAAAAACAGAAAAGAAGAAGGCAGAGAGTGTGGGGGAGTAAATGAAAATTCATTCATGGATGAAAATACAAAGGAACAAAATGAAAATATAAAAATAATAAACTAAAAAGGTTGTGGCAAAAAAAAGTCAACAGACGCGCGAGTGCGTTTATCTGTAAATGTTCAAATGGTCAAAGAGGCATGCAACACTAAGAAACAACCAAAGTGTGGGAGGAGATGGGGATTTGAATAGGGATCTGAGTTAGGTTCATTCAACGCATTGTCTCTGTGTCTGTGTCCGTATCCGAACTCAGTACGATAAATACACGAATAATATTTGTTCTCCCTTAGTTTCATTTTTTTTTAGTTTTTGATTTGCGTGACGTTTGTTGACCATAAAAAAACACGGTCATCATAAATTCAATGCGCTCTTATTGTATTTCTATCTGAAAAAAGAGTATTGCACATACCGACAAGAACAACAACAAACTGTGAAAAGATACATGCGATTTTGTACACACAAAATTAATGGTTTTTTTTTTTCATTTTGTACTTCCGTTCATACACTTCTATATGTTTGTCCCATCGTCATCTATAAATTTCTTGGCAAAAATGTAAACATTTTGTGATTAATTAGATTTATGTGAACCAAAAATGGACCCGAAAATAAGATTGATTGATCATAAATTTAAGTGCAACCTCAGATAGATAAAAGTTCGAACTGCTTTTAATTAGAGACTCGGTCCGTGGTGCGTATAATTAATGCCATACTCAAAGTTTTTTCCTTACTTTATATTTTCTTCTTTTTATTTATATGTCCAATAACACACTTAGCACTAAATATCTAAGTAGCTACTTAGTAGTACAGAACTTAAGTTTAGTTTAGTTTGTGCAGAAAGTATCTGAGTATCTCAAATGAAAAGGGAAAAGTTTTTTGCAACAAGCTAATATAAAAGTATCTACAGAAAAAGTGAACGACAATCGAATACTTAGTTTTAATGTATAGGGCGTGTCAGCATCGTTGGCGTTGGAGCACGTTTTATGTCAAAGTAACACATCAAAAACTGAACGTTTTGATGATGGCAACTGTCAACTTGATAATGAGTCAAAAGACAGGTTGATGGACACACGAATAAATAGCAAGACATATGTATGTACATAGATACACACTAACTTGCAAATTGTGAGTGAATGAATGAATGAATGTGTAAAATACTCGTAAAAAATAAGGAATATTTGAGGAAATAGATGAACCAAGATGAATGAATAATGATTTGCTGTGCAAATTGCAAAAGTAAGAAAGTAACTTGTATGAGAATGTAGAAAATATTGTACATGAATTGAGAGATACTGATAAATTGTCTTCGATTTTGTGTTGCATTGAATGAAAACACAACAAAAATTGTATAAGAAACGAAAAATAAATATAATAAATCAAATTTAAACAGAAAGACAGAGTACACTAACCCGAAACAACGAATCAATTTTTGGATATTTTGTGTGTGAATTGGTTTGTATAGTTTCGTTCAAATATCTTAAGAAATGCAAGCAAACTCTTAAATACTCAATGATTTATAACAAATTGATACATGTTTGTATGTTTCATTCAATTTTTATTGCAGCAGGTTAACAAACAACAACAACAAATTTTATTTTGAAGATGAATAATATATTTTTCAGTAATAGGGTACTATGACCTGTGTGTCAGTACAAAATGTTATCTTGATAGTGCAAAAACTGAATAATTTGTTGCATAGACACATACAGATAATCTCCTTATTATTCAGATCATCTAAACATGGTATAAAAGAAAGTCAAAATCCCTGTCCGTTCCAATACGCAGAACTTGTAAATATTTTAAAACGCAATTTAGAGAACAATATATTATATGTACAATTTATTCTAATTAAGTCTATGTATATCTATAACTATCTATCTATATTCTATATCTATCTTCTATTTTTGGCTGTGTCCGCTAATCTCAGAAACGGCTTAACCGATTTGAATGCGGATTTCACTGGTATATTGTAGCAAAATTTCTTGAACTGACCAACGAAATTAAAAGATATTAATCAAAATTGCTCTACCAAATCAAAGGATTTTTTTTCTTAAATTTTGAGTGCTATTGCCAACTTCTTGAGCATTGTTACCAACTTCTTAGTTGATTTCCGACTATTTTTCTCTTATTTTGTCAGTATTCAACATCTGATGATTAGGAAATGCACAGATCTTTGGTTAAATGGTGGGTTAGAGACATTTTTTAATATCAATTAAGTGATCTGTGTCAAACATACCTTTTTAATTGTTAGTTTTCAGAATCAATAATTCTTTATGCGTAGACAATATTATCAATTTTAATAAATTCTGTGCAATATATTTACATCAGGGGTAGGGGGGCGACCGGCAAAGTCACGGGCCATACCGCCTTCCCAGAGTAGTGGCACATATCGACAAATGCCGTGTTTCAGACGTAGGTGAATATAAGATTGACATCTAAGGGCAATGGAAGAGTCCTCTCAATCTTAATTAATTGTAATTTAAAATTTAATTAAAAAGGTATGCCTACTCTGAAGAAATACATAAAGCAGTTTCGGAGTATCAAAATGCCCAAGGGATGAAGAGAGAGGTTTAGTGAAGACCCCACACACATAGTCACTACGGCAGCAATAGGTGCGAAAGAGTTCCTCCCTTACTCACAAAAAAAAAAATAAATAAATCTATTTATCTTTTCATGTCTGTGCACGCTAATCTCAGAAACGGCTTAACCTATTTGAATGCGGTTTTGACTGGTGTATTGTAGCAAGCTTCGTCTAACACTTAGCGTTTATTTTAAAAATCGAACGTACTAAATCAAAAGACATTCATATTTTTAATTCTGTTGCCTACTTTTTGGCTGATTTTCGAAAGTTTTCCTCTTTATCTGCGGGGCAACATTAAAGATCTGATAAGTAGGGAAAAAGATAACAAAATACACGTTATTACAAACATATTTCGAATACCACGCGTACGAAGTCGGGGGCTCAGCTAGTAAATAAATAAATTAAGTGAGCATCCTTCGGAAAAATTTGTTTTGAATAAAGTAAATTGCCAAGAAGTCGCTCAAATATAAGTCGTAGAAGAAGAAACGCAATTAGATATTTTTTCAATATGATTAAATAGAAATCAAGCAGGTGTGAGATCTTTATGAGCTCTGCGGACACATAGTTCTGTGCTCTTCAGAAGTACTTTTCCATATTCATACAAATAGTGTGAAGGGTACAAAAATTGAATGTGATACAATAAATAAATAAGTAAAATAAATCAAATTTAGAAAAGAAATAAAGAAAAGCATTGAGTTCGGTTCCACAAAAGCTTACATACCTTACATACAAATAAATAAAAATTTATCAAATAAAAATTTTTGCACAGGGAAGTTGATCTCAAGTCTTTTTTAATAGTCTTCCATACAGATTCTTATTCATCAAAGATGCTTATGGGATATATGAGCTGTTTATTTTTAAGTGGCTTAAGTTAAAATCAAATCGATATATTTAAGGGTTTGCGTTTTTGCATGGTTAAAAATATTGATGCCAACTTACTAGAAGATTTACTTGAACCTGTTATTCAACAACATCAGCATATTGATAGCAATTTTTTTTTTAATTTTTAAGCAATGAATGAATTATGCCACTTTCAAAATAAATGTTTAAACCTATTGTATTAAGAATGACCAAAAGATGTTTTTATGACACAGATTTCAGTTCATGCAGTTATCGAAATACTCTGAATAAACTATATAAATATATGTTAGGTATAAAGGCACCAGTTTTTCTATGATCAGATATCTTCATACACTGTTGTTAATGATACTAAAGCAACATCAATCGTTATGTTCTAGTTATTACTACTAGTATGACTGAAAGGTATATAGCAAAATGTAAAACTGAAGTCATATGTTGGTAGTCTTAATCTTTTTGAAATAAAATGTTGATTGTAGCATATTTAGTCCATTTAAAATACACAAATCAAATTGTATTTACGTTTGTACGAGTATGAGTATTTTTCCATCCCTATAATTGGTAGCAACTGTTCTATTTATTTTCCATTCTATAGCTACAGGTGTATTTTGGGAATTGTATCTTTGATTTGATTATTTAAATCTTTACGTTTCTTGGAACTTCTAGAGATAAAAATAAACATTAAAAAGAAAAGAAACTATAAAATTAAAATAAAGACATTTCATTTAAAATTCAGTTGGCGAGCAAATGTAATTTAATTTATTTAATATCATTTTCAATCTGTTTCCCTTTGTTTTTGTTAAATTCAAATGTTTTTCTTGTTCGTGTTGTTTTCAATGTTGTGTGGCAAATGTCTTCATCATTTTAATTATAATGATGATGACGATGATGGGGATGACTGCGAGTATTGTGATGATGTTGACGATGATGATGGGGGCGACTTCTTTATCCACAATTCATTTTCACAACATTAATTTTTCAATCCAAAACATTTCCAACGCAAAATAAAATATGCACATAAAAATACAATAACGTGTGAAATAATGAATAACATGAAAATTTTTTGCGGCCAATGCTTCGTATACGTAATGAATTTTCACATTGGCAGCGGTTTCCATTTAATGCAACTAGAGTTCATGCAAAAATTTAAATATTTTCTTCTTTTTTTTAATAAAGTGATTATTTTTCATTGCTTAATAAAATTATTGTTATTTATATTTATATCGTTTTTGTTTCCTTATCATTATTTTATAGTATTTTTATTATTATAATTTTTTATATTTTTTAAATTGACTTTTGAAAGAAATAAGATACTTTAATGTGTATTTAAAATTAATTAGAAATGTGCTATGATTACAATCAAGAATTCGAATTATCCTTTCTAATTCGAATCGTCCTACCAATTTGAAGTGATTATGAGTATGTTTTGTATTTTGCTTGAGTAGTATGAAAAGTATTCCTAATGATTTTTCCGTACGCAAGAAAAAGAAGAGTACAACTTTTTGATGTACAATACAAACTCTAAATGATTAGTAGTATTATCCATACTTGTACAATAGATAAAACGTTGTTATTTGCTCACAATTTTTTATTCAGAACAGAATGGTGAAGCTGAAGCTGAGACTGATGCCAATCCAATAAATCAAATGCAGTCAAAGTAGTTTAACTTCACTCGGCTTCAATTCATCTGTTTTTCTCTGTCTGTTTCTCAAATGACAAGCGCAGCTGATTGATATTCAAAACAAAAGTGATAATGGATGAGCCTCGCATTCTGTTCACTTATTTTCGGGCTTCAGCTTCACCATTCTCTTCCAGCCTTCAGTATTTCAGTAATACGTGCGTTCAAATAGTATACCGTTCTATTCGTATTCGCAAAGGAACTACCCATTGAAACAAAGAGAGAGAGTTGAGAGAATCAACACGTTGTTTTGCTTTGAAATATTTTTCGATTATACTAGTAATCATTTGGAAAAGTATGCATAATACTAGTAATAATTTGAAAGTATTGATAACAAAAAATATGATTAGATAGATATTGATTAGTACATACAGAAGTGGGAAATATGATTATTAGCATGCACATGTGTAATTAAATGTATTTGATTTGATCATAATTTATACTTGGGTTTATTTTAGGTCAATTTAAGTTATGCAAACGAAAAGAAGAAGAAAATAACTTGAATTTCAATTATCATACTCTTATCATGAATTTATAAATTTAAGGTGAAGTTTGTTTTAAAAATGGGTTGGGTGGTAAATCTGTGAATAATAAGATCCGTGTGAGTATGGATGATTAGTTAGCAGCTTAATACTCTGGAGTGCAACGAAGACTTAAACGGCAGACTATGAGGTCTCAAAATGAAATATGTAATTAAACAAAATTATTGCTTTTCTTATTTCTTTCAAGAATACACTCTGAAATGAAAATGAAATTCATTATCAACATTTTATATTTCAACTATAACTCAACACAAAACCTCTGACTAAATACCCAGTTGGTCTATGAGGGGCTACTAAGCCAGAAAATATTTATATAGAAATTAAAAAATAAAAAACGGAACATTAATTTCGGTTTTCCGAAGCTTATATACCTTTTACACCCAAAATAATGAACTTATTCCTATAGAGAACATACTAACTATAATAGTAATAATAACCGATTTTCTACCATAAGCCTACATTACGAACAGAAACAGACTAGGCTCAATGATAAACAAAGTCGCCAGAGTATGATTCCTTTGATCTATAGACGTCTTCTATCCATGGTTCTTTGCATCACATACATCACTATAAAGTGATACACATTTTCAAACTAATACTATACTACATACAAGCTATACAAGTTGAGAATATTCATCCCGACAGACATGAAAACATTTCTGAGAATAAAACAAATTTTAATTGAATTTAATTTAAATTTAATATTGAAAGAATTGCTTAAAAATACATAACAATTTAGAAAATTTAATTTTTTTAAGTGTAATTCATCTCTCATTGTTTCCTTGTTGAAGTCGAACCTTCTTAGATTGCTGCATAGCCAGATAGTATATCATTGTATCTTAAAATAATATGATAAAATAGGAATCCCATTGAGAGATAATATGCGAATTTAGAGGAAGATATTGATTTGATTATCTTAAAATTCCCAAGTAATGCCAGGCGAAAAGAATTCACAATGTCAAAGAACCCATTATAAATGCTTTGCCGCCATGTATCGGATTTTTTCCAAATGTTTAGTACGTCTTCTGCCAACCAATTCTTGATTTTCAAATAATCGAGTATATTCTTAACGTTCAGTAGGTCCGCATAATGCCAACGATGACTCTTCATAACCGGAAACCGCGTGCGGTTTTCAGTTGCAAATTCAACTGTCCCATTATGTTCCGTAACTTCGATTTTATAACAATATTCAAATTCATTGACCGAACTTTTCATTTTTGCAAAGAAAAAATACCAATCCGGTGTGTTACTTAATTGTTCCAAAACGTCAGCAGAGGCTCCAATGCCACCACATGTGTATAACATCACAAGATCAGTAGTAGTAATTTTTGCATCGGTACTGCTTTTGTACCCAAGAACCAAAACGAATATTAAGATTATAGCAAAAATCTCCATGATTGTGTTATAATTCAACTAGCAATAAAACATTAATTCTCGTATTTTATTTAAACATTTAACTACTCGTCTACTTTGATTGAGTCTCCTTTTTGGGATTTCATATTTTGAAATTGTGTGTACAAACAAAGACTGTCAAAATACATAAAATTTCGAGGAAACATTGCACACAATTTGTTGTTGGGCTAAAAAAATAAAAAGAGAGCGCGCTGCATTTGTCCAGTCTATATTCTTTGGTACAAATGCTCTCCATGCACACATAATCCTTGTTATTGTAGCTCAAAAATTGTTTAAATCTAATACTATAGAATGTGTATGCTCAGTCCAAACAGTTGGTACTTTATTAAGAAAAAGCGAATGAATAATACTTCCAAAACGTATGGTATACGTATTGTCATTTCGTTTATTAGTTCCAGTTGCTTTGAGCCGGGGCTGTGCACCCTTTTTGTTCCTTGGGTCGCATTTTTTAAATTTTTCTTGGGCCCCGGGTTGGACATTTCATTCATTTCACTAGTCTAAAAATTAATTTCTGGAATGTGTACATTCTTAAACTTCTGTCCTATAATATTACTTAAGTATTTTGGTTTTTTGTGTGACTGTGCATCATCACCGGAGCCTGTGTCTCATAGCTGGATTTCGCGTGGTCAGAAAGGCAATGTCGCTCGCATTGAATGGACATAATGGAAAATAAAATTGTGCATTTAAACAAGTAATCAATAAACTTCATAAATTAAATGACTGTCGAAGCCTAGTCAAGGAAAAGAGGATAGAGAGACAAATGGTTTTTTGTGACAAGCATATAACACATCGGCTGATAAGTTCCCAGTCTAATGAAGAAAACTAGTGAAATTTTGATTTATTCAAGAGCGATACAATCATTCCAGCGCTTCTCTAACATTTCGATACCGTTCTTAAAGAACGATTTATCTTTGGCCTCAAAATAGGCGATTGTTTCGATGATCACATGCTCTTTCGAGCTAAATCTCTTTCCGGTGGTTGCGAAAGCAATGCGAAGTGTAATTCGTGTAATTTACCATAGTTGGCAAAGACTTGTAACACGGTGCATTGCCTAGGTGAAAGACAAAAGTTTCTTCAAAATTTCCTTGTTCATGTGGGTCATGTAGCTATTGACTGTCTTGCATTTGTCAAGGTAGTCGATAAATCAAATTCTGTTCGCATCTCAAAATACGGACGGCATAACCGGCATGGATCACACTTAAGTGATGCAATACCATTTAAAGTACTTGAAAAGAATGTATGTAACATCTTCTAATTTTAAGATAATGATACTTATAAATACACACAATTGATACTCATAATCACATTAAAATAAATTCTTTAAGATTTCATTTTCATAATCTTGGCACATTAACAGAAGTTTTGTATCCTATTTCATTTTCATAAGTATCTTTTGTCTTCTTCCCATTGCAATAAATTTATTCACATAGACATCATTTATCATTTATTGTTTTTATGTTTCTTTCGCTTTTGCCTAAAGAAGTCATCAATAAAATATCGAACATTTTTACATCTGCTATCATAAATTGTTATTGACCTTTTTTTGATCTAACAACTAAATCAATTTATTTTTTCATTAAAATTCTGTCTTTATTATACACTTGTATACAGAAACTGTCACTTTGGCTTGATGCTTGTATGACATTTTACCTTTGGAATTGGGTTGTGAAAGGCATGTAAGCATCGGTGAGCCGAAAGTTAATGTTCTATCTCAATGTGACTCACTCAAAGTACTCACCTTTCGGAAATATTACAATTGTCATTTGGTGAAGTTGATTTCTTACGACGAATTGCCATGTGACGTTCACGTGTTAGAAATTTCGGTTGTTTCTTCACAAAAACTGGTTGCACAGCAAATTCATCACAAGTTTGCACTTTGAACAACATTTTTGCTGTTTTTTTTTTAAATAATTTTTTTTATTTTTATTTTTTACTAATTTATTTTTCTACTATTATATTTTGGAATGAAACGCCCACAACAAATTTTATTTAAAATATGTACATATATGACGAACACAAAAAATAATCATAAAATATGCAACATTCGACGAGTTTTAAAACGAAACTAAAATTTTACTTTAAAAATGCAAACACAATCACTCAAAATTTGTACTACAATAATATTGACAGGTCTCATACGATTACGAGAGTATACAGTATATATACATATAGGTTTATATACTCGTAGTATACCTATGTATGTACTCGAATAATAATAATAATGTGATGATAAGAAACTTAACTACGAGTGTTTATAAGTGTGTGCGACGTTGAGAGCTCGTAGGCGAGTCATCAATTCTTAAGTTTGACAAAATACTCTGGGAATCGACTATATAGTAGTATATAGTATTATTGACAATAGAAACGCATCCAAATGTTTTTTGGTATTATTCTTAAAAGATAAGAATTCTTTATCATAGGAATTTTAAAACTGATAACAAAACAGAGCCATGAATTCGTGTATCATGGGTCGGTCCTCCTTCACCTAATCCAATAATTCAATGACGTTTACACTTTTGCAAATGCAGATAATAATTTAAAATTTAAATTTATATGAAAATAGAGGCAAACCGACACGCAACCGTATATTATCGCACAAATGTTAGAAATCAACTGTTAAATAATTCAAAACCTTCATTGAGCGCGGCCTAGACAGCAACACAAAAAAAATTTAGAAAAAAAAATACTCACGCACATACAACTAAGTAAGTAAGTATATAGGCATGTAGACAGATAGATAGCAACCAAATGAGTGAACGTTGTATCTCAAAATGAAACCTAAATTAAAATTGAGGCATTTACAGTCGCATCAACACTGAGAGAGAGAAGCGAATTAAACCAAGCCAGACACAATTCACCGGCATGTGTTTTGGAAAAATATAAATAAACCTAAATAAAAAAATAAATAAAAATAAATATGAATAAACACGAACCATATTCAGAGATACATTGGAAAATATACAATATTATTGTATCTACAGATACAATTACAATCTTGTATACAGTAATATCTCGATCTTCTGGACAATTAAAAATCCAGTATTGTCCGAACTACCAAAATGTCCAGATAAACAAACTAACAAAATTTAAAATACTCGCAGTGATGAAATCCTATACTTATGCATATTTTAAACGAAGATATAGCTTGAGAGCTGTGAACTCTGACCTAATTTTCTGATGTTCTCAGTATTATCATTGATGTCAAACTTACATCAGTTGAATTACTGAAGCGTAACATCGCAAGAATCAAATCATCATCTAAGTCCCTTTCTTTGTCGTAACAATTTGATGCCAGAAAAGCCAAGTCTTTTAAAGAATAGTTTTTAATAATAGAAAAATCCCCATTAAAAATGGAAGATAAAAATAAATGAAAAAAGAAGTGTGCGAATATTTAAATAAAATAATAAGAACAATGGATTGTCTCGATTACCGCTTTATTCATACTAACGAGATTATACTGTACTGCAAAGCAAGTATGGATGTAATTAATTGCTCAATGCCGCTCAGCACAAAGTACACTTGCAGTTAATTACAAGTAAAAATACATATTTTGTATTGTTTATGAAGCAAAAACTAGCAACTTTATTTTTTAACTTTTGTTTTATTTTTTTATTTTTTTTTGCTTTTGTATCTTGAATGTAACTTTTTGCAATTGAAATTAACGTCACAAAGCTTTTGCAAAGCTTAGCTTAGTATAAAGGTCTTTCAGCTAAGTACAATAAAATTTTATTGCAATGAGTCTTCAATATTCATTTATAGACACGTTCAAACTAACGTACAATAGCAAACTCCTCATATATTGTATGTAGTGTGTACAAATATTCGAGTACAAATTTTTTTTTATACAAATGGGGTCTATTAAAATCAATTAAAACATATTTGAAATTGCGCTAAGCTTAAATAATATAACCGAAACAGAGAATTCAAGTCAAGGTCGTCGATTAATAGCTCTTTTGGTTATTTCACTTTAAGTCCCCGATTTTTGAGGCACATTGCAGCAATAAATTACAATAACCCAAGACATTGGTTGCCAAAGCAAGCCGCCAGACACTAAGACAATGAAACCCAAGCAGATATTTTATTTTGATATTTCAAAAAAAGCTTCGAATTCAGTTTCGGAAGCCGCTATTTTGCATATAAAAATAAATAAACAGAGCCAACCGAACGACAAATGATTGACAGTTGTTATTTTTTGAGCATCAATAAACAATTTAAACAAATTAATTGTTTGACGTCGAGACAAGAACAAGAAACCAAAAGAAAAACATTTAACATTCTTCAATATTCAGTAATTACATGCAATACTTTATGTATACAGATAATATTGCAATCAAGGTTGCCTGTCTGGATGGATGGATGGATCAATTGATAATTGATTGGAGGGTTTTAAATTTATTATTTTGTCAAAATTAGAATAATGAATAAGAATTTAAAAGTAATGATAATTTCATTTAACAAAGAAAGTTTTTCAAATCATAAAGTCTTATTATGAGAAATACAAAATTATGCTGTTCAGTTTTGGATTAATACCCAACATCTCTGTAAGAATTCTACTGCTTAATCCTTAACACTTAATACTACTCTTATACAGGGTGAGTCAAAATGGACGGACGTTTTTCAAAAATTCATAAACTTGTTAAAGATCATTGAAATAGATTTTTAGTTGGATTTTTAGATTTAGGTCAAAGCATTTAAGAATGTCAAGTGTGGAAATCAACATCGGGCATGTGGTGACCCCCACCGGCGATGCAGCGCTGAAGCCGTTCCACGAAGTTTGCGTCTACTCTCTCGAGCATTTGCCGGTCGATTCTGGCAGTTTCCTCGCGAATCGCTTCGTTCAATTCTTGGAGGTTTCGAGGCTTGTGTGTGTATACAAGAGCCTTAAGGTATCCCCACAAGAAAAAAACGTTCAGGTGGAAATGAGCTTCATCACTCACGAACAGAATAAGGTTCTCATGTTGATATGAGAGTGCTTCCATCTCACGCGCGAACGTCACTCGTTGTTCATAATCCCTTGGCTGCAACTCTTGAACAATTGCCAATTTGTAGGGGTGGAAATGCAGTTCATTGTGTACAATACGCCTTACCGATGGATTACTCAAGCGAAGTTGAGCGGCGTGGTTTCGTGCAGAACGACCTGGGCTGCGCATGAAAGCTTGGCGGACCGCCTCAACATTTTCTGGCGTTCGAGCCGTTCGTGGACGCCCTGGAGGACGTCTGTTGCGCAAAACACATCTGGTGCGAAGTGCTTCCATCGTGTTACGCGTGAGTACTCTTTGGTTCCGATGAATGTTGAAGTGGCGTCGGAATTCGCGCTGAACAGCGGTGATCGAAAACTTCCGTCCTTTCTGACTCACCCTGTACTTATACAAATTTTAAATTATTACAAAAAAACGTTAAATAAAAAGCGCCTTGAAAAACAAGAATTTAAACCAAAAATATAGACTTATTATGATCACTGATTGAGTAATAAAAAAGGAAAATGTCCATTTGATAGAATCATAAATCATTGGAGATCATCTATAAATTTAAATAAAATTTAAAAACGCAATTAAAATTAAGAAATTCAAAGTATGAAAATACTCAGATTTTATTTGCCTTGTTCATGATTGCACAAATACGGAAACAGAATTGTAATTTTTTTGTACACAAACAAATCATATTTTGAAAAGTTCAAATGTAATATAATCAAACAAATGAAATACTATATAGAAGTAATATCAAAATCAAAATAAATATAAAAAAGAACAAGGAACACGGGAAAACATGGGGTAAAACACATTTAAACTGAATTAACTCGCATGCCGCGTGTAGTTTTGACAAAAGGCCAAAGATGAATTAACTAAAGCATTCGATTGGCATTTAGCCAAAAATTTATTGTTAAACAAATAGGTACACATATGTATATGTATTGTATATCAAAGACAGATGGACTGATAAATAGACAGTTGGACAGACTTTCAGACAGACATATGGTTGGTTAGACGTGATGCGCTTTTATTTGAAATTTATTTGCAATTCAATTGTGTAATTGTCGAATTTGCTGTGTGTGGCAAAAGAAAAACAAAATTAAAATATGTAATAAAAAAAATAGGAAACAAATATTTGCAAAGTATTTTCAAATTGCAAAAATTGAAAAATCAAATCAAAATTGTAATTTATTTAATTTATTATGATTGCGGCAAAACGAAATGCGTCATTAGTGTTTTAAGTGTGATGAAACCAAAAAAAAAAATATTTCACACACACACAAATTAAAAAAGAATAGGAAATTCTACTTTTTCATTCATAAAACAAAGTCACATGTGAATGTGTATGAAAGAATGTTGTTTGAGAGAACAAACAAATCATTTTGGCATCGTAAATGTTCATATAAATTAGTCAAAATGTATAATTTTATCACACTGAATCTATGGTGCTGATGCGGTTTGGCTTTACTGCCTTTAAAATTGAATGTTTAATTAAAATTGTTTATTATCATTTTATGTTTTATGTATTTGCCAGGCAGCCAGTATATTTGGCAGAAGTCACTTTTCCCTCACTTTCCTCATATAGTAATTTTGAACTCGATGATTATTTATTGACGTTTCTTTATTTATTTATTTATTATTTGTTTTTCTTTGCTGGCCTTTGAAATTTAAAATCAAAGGTAAATATCAAAAACTGACGCAACAAGATAATTGTACAAACATTGAACAAAATCAATGGAAAAAATATATCTATGGGAAATTGGTAGAAATAGACAAAATAATATCAACATTGATATGCTTATGTTATTACCAGTTTGAGTATTTAAAGAATAATAATAGAAAAGAAGCGACATCTGTTGGCTTAATTGATAACTTCATAAACATAACAATGTTACCAATGAAAGCTTTTAAAGAGCAAGGTAAACGGTTTGCAGTAACATGTTTTAACATCATATTATATTGTATTTTTTAAATTTCTCACAGATTAAAAATTTGATTTGAAATTTATATTGTTTCATTTAAATAATAGATACTATAGAATAGATATAAATTTACTATTAGCTATCACCGTATAACATGTTACTTAGCTTCAAAAAATTATTGTAAATGGGTCCATAACATATACATCAAAGTAAAGAGAGAGGGCTCATTGTGGATACAGTCTGTAAGTCCAATTAAATGTAGTACAGTTTGTTTATTTCTTTAGGTAATAATATTCAGTATATAATTAAACCACGAAAAAATTAGAAACAGTCGATTTGTAGAGTCTTTTCAATTCCTTGTTATGATAGAAACAAAAATTAAGAAGAAAGTAAATAAAAAGATTACAACCAATAGAAGTTGTCAACAAAACCTATTTTTAGTGGTTTACAGAAGTATTTGATGAATACCCTATCAACTAATTTAGTATAAATCGAAAGTCTCAATAAACAGTTCCATAAAATGAATAATACAAGAGATAATTATATAACAATAAATAGATCTAAATTATAAAACACATCAAAAATTGCATTAAGACATATTTCAATTGATTCGATTTATTGGTTAAGACAAATATATAAGACTGATGGAGACTTTTTTGAACTTCCTACCACTAATATCAGTGGCGTAGCTTGGTGTCAGCCGCCCGGTCAGGAGAATGATTTCGTCGTCCCCTTATTTAGGTATTTCAATTTAAAAAACTAAAATATACAGTAATTTTAAATGTCTAGGGTGTTTGTACAGGTTGTAAATAGAAGAGCCAATTCTTTTATTGCTCTATCAATGTCTATAGAATCACAAGACAAGATAGCCAGATTGGTTTGCCTTAAAGTACTCATTGTTGATATTAAATAATTATTGATTAATTGTCATTTTGTGAGGAATATTTGGAGCTTTATTGTAATATTGGGCAGAGTATTTTCAAACTTGGATTTCACAAAACATTTAATAAATCAAGTCGGTTTGCATTAATCAAGTTCTTTTCGTTGCCTGTGGCAACAATAAGAGTCTGCAGTCGAAGTCATTCCAGCTTGAAGTCCTGCTCTTCAATTTCGACAGATGCGTAGTCTAGATTACATTTAGTATCGCCCGAATCTTATAATATAGCCGGCGTTAAATAACCAAACTATTCCGTCTGAACTCATGGTCACAAGACATGTTGGCATCTCTGGTTCCGTCATCAAGAATGTGCCTTCTCATTAGGCGCCTCTAAGGTTCCATGGAAATGCCAAGTTCTTCACACATATTCAAATTTTTACAAGGTAAGTATTATATGTAATTATTGTGAAATTTTGCCGCTCATTAAAGTGCTGCTTTTTAAGATGTTAGCACCGAAATGCAAGAAAAGCTTTTACAGTACTGGCAAGAATAGTGCATACTTTTACATTCTTTGATTTTATTTTATTTATATTTACTGGTTGGTAGTTGATATGATAATAAAATTGAGACTCTAAATGTGTACTACCTTAAAAATAATATTCTCAACATATTCTCTGGGATAATTCTATAACCAAAAGTTGATATGATAATCAGATTGTGGTTTTACAAATATTAAAAAAATATCCCATCATATCCCCTCGCTATTTAACGACTCTCTCTATGATAAATTCATTAACTACATGCGTAGTTCTAAATTGGATAAAAGAACTTTAAGACTCTTTGTTATATACTCATATGCTACATGTTTGGGTACTTAAAAAACAAAGTTAAGTGTTTGAGTCATGAAGTTATTAATTATTTATAAGAAAGTATATTTTCAATCTTGAATTGAAATCATTACCGAACACAATATGATGTAATTATTGTTTTTCTTTTTTATACTAGTACTAGTGTATCTGAGTATAGTTAAGCATTTATTTATAGACAATATTTTCTAATAGAAAATTTATTAAATGCCAATTTATAATATCATGAACTCATGTATTCTATAAGTAGAATAAAGATGCCGGCGAGTGCTCCATGTAAGTGTGCCTTGTCAATGACAATGTCAGACACACAATTACAATTTCATTAAAATTATAAAGCAAAAGGGAACAGGAACAACAAAAGCAAAATCTATAAAGTTTTTATTTTTTTATACACTAAAGTATGTCGAGACATGCACACAGTGGTAATTAAGGCTAATTAAATGTCACTTACCGCCAATCATGCGCTGCAAATCCTGGACAATTTGATTTGCACTGTTCGCAACGTACACCATCCTCAACTTCACGTATAATGACGCCCTAGAATGAAAATATGTAGCATATATATATCGTCTTTTGTAAGTTTAAAAATCATTGGAAATATTGTTTCAACTTAAAAGATTTAATTTTTACATAATTTTAATTTATACGAGTATGTAATAATTAAATGACAATTTTTATTGTAATCACTGTTTGAAGTTATTGCAGTTTAATCGCTTATTAACATTTTTCCCCACAATTACAACAAATTATAAATTTAAATATGCAACAAAATCTGTAATTTTATTTTATTTAATTTAATTATTGCAGCGAAAAAATAAATTCAAATTAAACACAAAAAGTTAACAACTTCATAAATGTCTTTTATTCATTTGAATAGAAATTTTTTAAACGAGATGTGGAAATAAATTTACAAGATTAATAAAGAAGAAGAACTACACTAAAGATACACTAAAATTGTGAAAATGCAACTTGAACTTGGAACACTCAATACTGAAACTTGTATAGGTCCCTAAGAAAAGAGTTTAAATCAGGACTGTCCAACCCGTGGCCCGCGGCCCAAGTTAAGTCTGAATGCGGACCAATGTGGCCCAGGCGGCTGAAGTGACAAACAGAAATTTCTTTGAGCCGCTGGTCAGCTTTTTTTTCTTGCCGCTTAAGTTCACTGAGAGAAAACCCTTCTTTTTGTTTTGGCTCGTCAACTTGTCGGAGATGAGAAAAAAGTTTTTTTTTTTGTTCCTCCGTCCCAACTCATTACGTATTGTTCCAATGCGACCCATGGAACCAAAATGGTTGGACAACCCTGGTGTAAATCAAAAGCAAACGGAAATATGCATCATTCAACCATTTATTGCAACGAAATATAAAATTAACATTAATAAATAAATATCTTTAAATCATAAAAACAACTGTCTACTTATAAAATGGCAAAAATATAAAGTTTTTGGTGTAACTAAAAAATGGTTCTATTCTCTTTTTAGAAATTCGACTTTAACATGTATTGTTCTCCTTCAAGAGTAATACATTCGTTCCAACGCTCCTTCAACTTTTCGATGCCTTTTTAGTAAAACGATTTGTCTTTGTTCTCAAAGAGGCCTTAGTTTCGGCAATCTCTTCTTCATTTGAGCAAAATTTCTTTTCCTGTAGCATCTTTTTGATGTTTGCAAGAAGCCAGTATTGACTTATGATACGGGGTATTGTGTTGATGAAACATCACTTATTTTGTTTGATTTCTACACTGAATCAATCTCTTAGTGCCATATAACATTTGCTCACCTTTCAAACAAATTATCGTTAGCCAACAAATGGTGAATTTACATGCAAGTGGTGGGCAACAGCTTGGCGCTATGCCATTTACTACTGCCGCCAACAACATTACCAAACTGCAAGCGTATTAGAGCAAAGCACTGATGACGCATGATCTCCCTCTAAAAATGAAGTAACAGACTTCTGAGTATTAAGTCTTATCTGCTCATTATTAATCCATAACACCACAGTCTAGCACTGATACACATCATGATTTGTTTATAGTCAAATAAATGTGTTATGCAGTTTACTGCGATAAAAAAAAGAAGAAAAAACATTTGCTATTGATAGTTTTGCCATTCTCAAGATAGTCGATGACCGATATACCATGCCCGTCTGAAAAGACGAATACCATAACCTTTGCCGGCTGACTTTTGAGTTTTGGTCGCTTGGGACGACATTCGTCGATCGCTATTTCGAGACAAAATTATAAACACAGTACCTTCTGATATTTTTATAGGAAGGTGTTCGCTATCTCTCGCATGTTTGTAATGAAACGTTATTTAAAAAATGTAACGAAACATTTAGTTTCTGTTATCACTTTCCTATCTTCCTTTACATATTGCATTATTGATGCGATTCACGTTATACATATGTTCGAAACAATTTCACTTCGACGACATTTCATTTGCCTTTGTAATGAAATCCATAATTACCAATTGTCTTTGCTTTTTGGAAAAATATTTATAGAATTCCTAAACTTCAGTTAAGCTTTTGTTAATATCTCGCTGAATAAGATCAACATTCAAAACTAGAAATATTGTATAAGTGCCAATAGCGTTTCTTTCATTTTGATCTTTAACAATTAGTTCCCAACAGTGTGTAATACCGAACAAATTATAATTTGCAATAACAAAATTATTATTGCGTTTAAAAAAAGAGAAGAGATTAAAATTAAACACACAAAAGTTAACAACTTCCTAGATGTCTTTATTGGTTTTCCTCCTTAATTGCAATGTAGTACAACACTTTCAGTGACACGACATGACTCCTCATGTTCTGTTCAGTTCTGTGCAATTTTGTTCAGTTCTGTCTCATTTATCCGTATGGAATTATTCAAATTGTATCTGTGTGACCTCATTTGCCATGAAAATTAAAAATAGCAAAGCAAACGAACAAATGAAACCAGTGAAATTGCACAAAAAACTTGCACTTGGCATTGTTCCATCTTCGTTTACAGTTCAAGCGGAAATACATTGCAGCCATTTTGGCTTTTACTTTTGTATTTTGTATGTTTCTTCAATTCTTTTTTTTTTCTCTCTCTCTTTTTAGTTCTTTCTTTAATGTTTTGTTTCGATGCACAGTCGTTGCATGCCACATGCCAAAGTGACAAAGAAAAATAGGTAGTCGTAAAGCAAAGTCTGATCCATTTTGCCATTTATGAAATTATTATTCAGGATGCAGAAAAATGGAGGCTTTAAGCTTTGACGCCTTTTAATGGCGACTGCAATTTTTCCACTTTTTCAGTTTTCATCTTTAAATTATTTTCTTTTTGTGCTTTCACAAAATTCGTGGCCTTTTTTGTTAGAATGTGCGGCTTTTTACGGCATTGTTGGATGATTCTTATATACATATTTTGCCGCAGTTTTGAGTAGTTATTGTGACACGTTGTACGATGTGTCGTACTTAGTTACTTACTCTTGGCGCGTTGACACCGTTTCCTGCTTTTCACAAAAAAGTTCGTTCACTTAAAATCGATGATGACCTACTTCAAGGGGCCAACCAACTTCACTCGTCGTCAGACATGTGGTCAGACAGAAAAATAAACAAACAGACAGACAGACAGACAGTTATAGTCATAGTCAGACAATCAGACTATCGAAGGGTATCAATGGATGACATCAAGCATTTAGCAACGACAACTGAAGTGACAGCATAAAGTTGCAAAGTTTATTACTCTTAAGACCATAATGAATGCATTTCATTCATTGTTTGTTTATTTTTAATTTACACTAAATCATTTTCTTTGTTCTATTTCATTTATAGCATTTAATCATAAATTAATGATCAATTTTTATTATATTGTATGTATATTCTTACAAGAACAATTAAAACAAAAATATACAGAAAGAGATTTTTCTGACATTAACTGACAGTAATAAAAACGTGACTTGTCATTTTTTATAGTGTCATTTTATTTGCATCATCAATTGTTTACGTCATTTTTATTATTTTTACTTAGTTATGTTTCTATTAAATATTCAAGACTTCATAATCCATAATCATTAGCAAATTAGATTGTAGGTACTAGAAGTTCGGTTCAATCAATTCAATTTAATTCTTTATTGCCCAAAACATTCGAATAGCTCAATATTTCAAATGTAAAATTAAATTTTGTAGCAAGAAAACATAATAAGACATGTTAAATCGAATTATATTAATCGCCCACATGTCAATTCTACATGTTCTTAAGCAGTGTGAAGAGAAGCATCGATATAACATAACTATGTATACACGTCCATCAGTCCTATTCAGACTATTCAGGTGTTTGTTTCTTGGAAGGTAAAAAGTTAGATAACTATGTTGATTTTGGGATTTGTTCCAATTCTAAACCGACTTACAGACACTTTGGCACAAAACATATTATAGAGAGCATAAACCTAAAAAGGTATCAGCAATCATCATTAGTCTTTGTCAAGTCTCGACAATCTCAAAGACCCGGAACACGAGACAACCTACGATCAAAGTCCCGGGACTTCGAGACTTCTCAGAATGGCAGTAAAATCTTAGAATTATAAAAAAAACTTAGTAGTTATAATAAACTAACATTAGTAATTATTATCAAGTAACTAGACATCTCAACATCAAAATCTTCCATATGTAAGTCATTCTTTTAATAAGGAATCGTACTTTCTAATCATTAATAATCATCACCTAGTCTCTATTCATCAGTTGTATTAATTATATAAGGAGCTAAAAATTAGACTTCTTTGTTGATTTAATAAAATAGGCTTTTAAAAAGAAAGGGACAGGCAAAGCTGTGCCGGACAATGTTTTTCTGATTTTTGATTTTCTCGTTTTCAACGGAGTGTGTTTACGGGTTGCTTGAAGGAACTACAACTCCTTTTTTAATGTTGCTCTTGATTTTGGGTACGCAAGAATTTTGGTACATTTTTTCCATGTTTTTGATAGCCTGTTCAAATAGAATAGCAACAACTGCGTCTCGAGCTTCGACCCGAAAGTCTCAGGACCCTAAACAACGAAATTTACAAAAAGTCCCGGGACTTCGAGACACGCAAACCCTACTAATCATCTATTTCTCCCCATGTTCTTGCTCGTAACGCTCAGAACCATTTTATAACTTCTCATAAAAATTATATCAAGATATGAAGGAGTTTTCCAATAGATCTAACACAATTCATATTCATCAATAATTTTTAGTATATTGTATATGTATATTGTATATTGGCCTTTTCAATGTAAGTTTCCCATTTCTTTAAATACATACATATATAACAATGAAATTTCTCGTTAGCTTTAAACAGTTCACTAAGACGATATGTGTTACTTCATTTCTTTAACTGCTTTGAATTTCTCCAAATATTGAATCGCATATGAAAAAGAATGACATTCATTTGCATTATTAACTATAATTAGATTTTCTTTTAAAATATTTACATATATTTTTAAATAATAAGAAATAGTGGTACCTGTTCCATACAGGTTTCCAAATAATTTTTCACCATAGTACTAAAAAGTATCGAATTTAAAATATAAAACGAAACCGAAATTAGGTAAAATAACAAAGTTCAACTTGAAAAATCTACAAATATGGATCAATGGCGAAAGTTTTGTTTTTTGTTGTTATTATACTCCACATATACATATGTACATGTATTTATAATGAATCTAGCTAGATACATGTGTATGTCTAAAACAAAATAATTTATACTAAAAATGTAAAAATACTAAAACAAGCAACAACACGCAAATGAACACATATGGAGTTAAGTCTAAATAATTTCACCTTTAGGGTGACTAAAATAGATACAATAAAATATAATAGCAAAAATAAAAACAAAATGATGTCACTCGATTACTAAAAACGGTAAAAAACATTAACGAATTGCAAACGATCTTATTAATTAATAATCAAAAATCAAAGTACAAAAATACAAAAAAAAATATATGAAATTTATTTAAACATAAAGCTGTCTGCATCGAATCGTCAAAATGGATAGATGGATACTACTATTTCACACGAAACGATCAAATAAACTGGAAATGTTTACAACAAAAATGTTTATTATTATTATTTTATATTTTGTGATGTTGCAATAAAACCCCCACAATTGAAGCGAAGTCCCCAAAAAAAAAGAGAACATCACAAAAATCAAAAATTTATTATTAATGAAATTATTTTAACAAATGACAATAAACGATACAAGAAGAAGCAATAACTTTGGTTATATCGAATATTATGTGCTCTATAAGTATCGCATAAATAATAAAATAAATAGAACAAATGAATTGACATGGACATAATATGAAAGTTACAAATGTTGGCTATAATATTGGAAACATCCGTTTATATGGTAGGTGATCCGCAATGATCACGCCGTAGGCATACTATGTTACATTTTATTAGGCATATACTACGATTCAACAGGAGTAGTTCTTAACACATATCAATCAGATTTCCATATTTGTTAATAGTTCTCCTGGATGTGCCATCACTCACTTCCATCTATTAATATGATTCATCTTTCGATTTATGTACTTACCTTATTCTTTGAGACTAGCAAAATATTATAAATATATAAGAATTATAAGTCTCAGTAATGTTATTATTTTATTATTATGTTGGAATAATTAATAGGTTATACTCAAAAAGTATAATTCTTAGAACGGTTTATAATTATATATGAAGGTGCATATTGACTTGATTGTCCCAACCTATTGATATATTGCGTTTTTCTGAATTCAAAAATTTAACATTTTACCATTCTTCTTTGTAATTTTTCTTTGTGAAGTATTTTCTATCATTGCAAATGTTATAGTATTTATGGATTTTTATTTTCAAGGATCCCGAGAAATCTTTCAAGGAAATCTAAGACCTCGCGATAATTGTAGCCAACAAAATTGTTTTTTGGAGTAGATGTTGAAATAATCTTAATAAATTAATCGATGTCATCTAGGTTCGATTATTTGGATAATCCATTTTCCCGCTTCAGATAATCGATTTTTCCGCTTACTTGGTGTCTTGACCCAGAGGCAACCAAAGTGACGGAAATTTCTTTAATTTTTTTAACACGCTCTTCCGCGACCCTTTTTACCCTATTACTATGCCTACACTGTCCGTCCGTCCGTCCGTCAGGATGCTCTATCTCATGAACCGTAATAGGTAGAGGGTTGAAATTTTCACAGAGTGGATATTAATTAAAATAAAGTTAAAAAATTAAAGGGGTCTCCATACAAACCCAAATTTAAATAAATGTTCTTATTTGAAAAACTTTTTTGATTTCTGCCTTATAAACCTGAAATTTTGACACTATAAGTATGTGATCCATGTTCACCAACCAAGTAAATTTCATGATCTTAGAATTACTAGGAAGGGTACCCCCCTTTTGTTTCTCATTTTGGTTAATTTTTTTGTAGCAATCTTTTAGGCGATGTTAATTTGTGCAGTGGTACGGAACTCTTCATGTGCGAGTCCGACTCCCACTTGATAGATTTTTTTTGTTCCTCGCCATTAAATAAGGCCGCCTTTCACTTAGAGTTCGTTGTCTCATCTTGAAGGTGGTTAATCGAATTTTTAAGCAACAATTAATTTGTGTATCGATTAATTAGTAAAAATAATAATCGATGTGATAAATCTGTACTAGAGGTACAGTAACTGATTGGTTAATTTCCAGAGTAATAAGTCTTACCCCAACTGCGTGTTTTACTTACATCTACACAAATTGAATGTACCCTGTTTCAAGCATTCTGTTAAAGTGTATGGTATACGGGCAAACGAAGCTTTGAACTTCATACTTCAGATACAACATTTTGGCTACCAGTATTTATGACGTTATGATTTTAACTTTTGTTGTTTTTAGTATTTTTCTTTGTGTTTTGTTTCTAATGTGAATTTTAATGATGATTATATTCAGTGTAGGTCGTGTGCTATGTGCTAAAGAACAAGTTCTTAAAACTAAAACCGGCTTTTTTTACTTGGAAATACTACGTTGTTTTTATTAGACGAATAGATAATGTTTTTGTTTTTAGAAAGAAATTATTGCTTGCATCAGAACATTAAAAATAAACAAAAGAAACCCGAATTAAATAAACACAAAATAAAGTAATTCTACAAATTTGATAAAAAAAACCAAGTTTGAAGTAATAAAAACAGTAAACAAATAAAATGTAATTTAAACCGAGAAATAAAGAGGGTACACTGGCAATATAAAGAGGTAATGTGCTCTAGGCCTTTGGTTCAGGGGCCCACCCAACTATTAAGAAGTAAGGTCTTCAATAATAAGGAAAATCGAATTGAATGTGATAAATTTTGTTTTGATAGTTCAGTTTATAGTACCATAAAAAAAAATACATTTCTGAGTCAACTGGGGACCTCATTAAGTTAAGCCGCCCTGGGCTTCCGACCAACTTAGTCCGCTAGTTGATTTATAAGTTGAAATTTGTCTAGAGCAGTCCAGACATGGTCGGTTTTAGATTAAAGTTGTACTTGATGTTATGACCAAAGTTCGCATTGATATGAGAAAAATTTGGCTATAAATTCTATACAACTTTTTAGAATTCGTATTAATTAACACATTGCCATTTTTGCATTAAAAATGATGTCGTGTTTAGGCCTAGTCTTCACCTCAACTAAAGTTAACTTTACTCGCTCTATGATTAAATTCAAAGTTATCCATTATCTAACCATCAGCTGTTGTACTATTGTAGATGCGAAGTAGATCAAGTGCATTTGCCATATGATAGCACAAGATACAAAGATATTTATCTAGGTATACAAACATACCTTGTATATCTTGCTTTGTTATTTTTGAAGGCTATCTTCGAGGTACCACCTCAGAGTTACCTCAAGGTAGCAGCAACAAATTACATATAGAAAACATCATATGTATATGGTATTTAAATGCATAATTTTGAAATCGATAACGCAAATTGTTGAGCTCAACTTACTTAACTTTGCTTAAGCAATTGACTACACACAAAATTAAAGAGTAACAATAAAAATATCTTGTTAAACAAATGAGGATTGGGTGCGGATTCGAAGTAAGTTGATAAAAATATTGACAACCAGATGATTATCACTCAATC
Organism: Amiota communis; assembly: GCA_037043315.1. Lineage (NCBI taxonomy): Eukaryota > Metazoa > Arthropoda > Insecta > Diptera > Drosophilidae > Amiota > Amiota communis. The sequence goes on from JBAMAV010001101.1 coordinate 242,403, forward strand.
TTGTCTTTTGTCTTCATTTTGTACTTTCTTTAGATATTTGACATTTGTAATTTATGATGGCAAGCACATTAAATTCTGGCAGAAAATAAATGATCAAAAACCCCCTCTCTCTATAGTATAAATATTAATATTCTTCTGGGAATTGTTGTATTTTTATAAATTCCTTCAAACCAAACATCATTTGCATATTGATCAGCAGCAACATCAAAAAATAATAATCTGTGTGGTGCGCTGTTTATATGGAGGTCATCATTATCATCGTCTTCATCTTCATCTTCATCATCGACAGTCAATGAATGATGCTAATTAACACCGCCTCCAATAATATTTTTGGCAAAACATGCAAAATTATTTATGAAATAATTAAAAAGTAACAGAAAGTATAAAAATAAATGCAAAATTATATTAACTTTGTACATGCGCGTTCCATTTATTACTTTTTTTTTAATTTTATAATATTTTCTTTCAATTTTAATATACTAAAGTTTGCCAGTTAATGACAACAGAGAGACTTCGTCAATAAATAAAAAAATAAAAAAATATACTATTGCAATAATTGTTTTTATTTAATTTGTGTTTCATTTCATTTGTTCATTATTTATTTTTAATATTGCGCATTAAAAACTTAATTAAAAAATACTTATTAAGGAGAAATGCGAAAAACAAAACAAATTAAACATTTCTATATTTAATAAATTGTTTATTTAAATTTTTTTATATTTAAACAAATGACTGACTAACTGTCTGTCTGACGACTGACTGAATGCTCCTCTCTTGTCGATTATTCTTTTTTTTTTAACTGTTTGAATGAATAAATAAATAAATTCGCCTTGCTGTGCGTCAATATATTGGCAAACAACAGCAACAAAAACCATATTTATTTTCATCTTTTCCTTTCCTTTCCTTTCTTTATTGCTGCTTCTACACTTAACGATGAAGATGATGACGCAACAATATCAACAACAACAATTACTGTTGTTAATCATACGACAATGTACTTATTTATATAATTTAAAAAAAAATTTATATAAAGAAGTCTATAGAATGTTACTAGAAAAGTATTTGTATCTAGCTGCGGCTTGTCACCGCCTACCGCCAAGGCATTTTAATCGGTGAACGTGTACGCCTCTGCATTGACACTACCGCCGAGGAACGTTGCGATGGAGCAGACGTAGTCACAATCGATGGCTGATATTGCCGGTTCAAATAGACAGAGCTACCGCCAACGCCACCTCCTCCACCAGTGCCATTGCCGACATTGCTCCCGCTATAGCTGACCGGTGTAGAACGTGATTGTGAGAATGTTTGACGCATTGGTCGATTAACAGGTGTGTTTCCGTTGAATAAATTTCGCACTGGCGAGTCATAACGTTGATTATGATGTTGATGTTGTTGTTGCTGTTGGTCGCCAAAATAAGTGTTTTGTTTTGTAGGTTTAAGCAGCACAACATTGTCATAGCCACTGTTACTATATGTAGTCGATGTTGTTGTTGGTACCGATGAACCATAAATGTAACGTGGTGCATTGACAACAGAACCACTAGAATTGTAACGCTTCTGGGCACCAGAAGCATTGGTAATGCTACTGCCATTACTTGTTAATTGGACGCGTGTCGGTGCACGTCCTCTTGTCAAGAATGAGGAACCTGTCTTACTCGAATTCCCTTCATTTCCAATCTGTACCAGTGTTTGATAACGACCTGACGTTCGACCTGTGCCATTACGTGCCGGTGACCCAACACGCCAACCAGGCGCTGGCAGACTAACACCACCCACCTTGGGTATCGTTGTAGGAGCATTGCTGCCTCCATTCGCTGCTAAAAGCCTTTGAGCATAATATTCTGTTGTTGGCATTGGTTTCGCAACTCCCACGGGCACAACTCGACTGGGCATATGAGGTGCTATGGAATTCTTGATTTCAATGCGTATTTCTGAAGCTTTCGGTCGTGCTGGTGATGGTGATGCAGCACGCCGCAGCCTCTGAGACAGATTTGGTTGATCTACGCGGAAAGTTTCGTTGCGCTTGACGGGTGAGCGTGAGGCCGATGTATCGCGACGAGTTGTGGCACGCTCACGTAACGGTGAACGTGACATTGGTCGATAATTGTCATTTTCGAATACCAAGAAATCTGGACGATTTTCTTTAGATGCACTACGCACTGAACCATAATTGTTTGAAGCTGGCTCTTCGACCTCTACAAACCAGGCAGGATTGTGTGGCGCCTCCTTTTGTTGTTGCAGAAATTTATCCCGAAATGATTTGCGGAAGCTACTTAAGGTTACAGTTTTGTATTTATCACGTGAATTTTCATTATCCTCTTCTTCATCATGCTCTTCATCGATTTGATCGCGTTCAGCATTTGCCGAAGTTTTCAATTGTCCCAATTGTTCACGTAATTGTGATGGCATTTTACTTTTGCGATAAGTTGAGGAATCAAAAGTTCCGCCACCATTCGAGTTCGTTGATGATGCTATGCTCGATGTACGCCGTATACCTGATAATGAGGTATCTTGTTTACTGTTATTACTGCTGCCACCTACAGACTTCAGACTTGAATGTTGTTCATAGAGGAAGTTAAAAGGATCCGAATGTGCATCATAGTCAAGCAATCGATCATTACCATCGGTTTTCCATTTGTAGTAAGTATTTGTTGCTGTATCACTGGGATGATGCTCATAGGTGGCTGCTTCTTCCTGTGTAGGCGTGGGAGTTTTTTTGCGTTTCGTAAAGGTACTAAATTTACTAAAGACTTTTGATTTCTTCGATTTCTTTTCCAGTGTCGATGTATTCGAATGATTGCGCGATGTGTCTTCTTCTGAGCCAAGTATGAATGTATCTCCACGATTGAGTAATGAATCTGTGCGTGAGCCTGTCGAATCTCGACGACCATTTGTGGTATTAGTGGTTGCTATGCTGATTACACTTGCCGGACGTGATGATGTCGTACGAACTGGCGTTGTATCGCGTGACGAACTCTTGCCGCGCGTAATCGATGAACGTATACTACGGAAAAATGACATTTTTACGGTCTCTGACTATGACAACGATGACGACGCACCTCAATTTGTGGCACACACTCGCATACACAAAAATAATAAGATACGCTTAAGGTAACAGTGTATCTTGTCGTAATAAACTTAATGTATTTTTTTTTTTTTTTTTTTTTTTGGGTGGTCGGTCTTATTGTAGTCGCAATTCACAATTCAAGCGTACAAATTTATGACGCCTTGGGCGCTTATCTATGACAAAAGTCAAATTTTAAGCGATCGCAGCACAATCGCGTTGATCACTCGCTCGCTTATTTAAGTTTTTCACTTTCCACAGTTCATTATTCTTCTCCGATTCGCGTCTAACACGTTCAACTGCTTCGTTTCGACTGAGCCAACTTTTGTTAACCGAACAATTGAGCCATTTTGAGTCGCGTTCAGTCGCTTCAAGTCGGGTCTAGTCGAAACGAATTAAGTCATAACTTGCTTACACAAAAAAAAAAAAAACCAAGTAGAATTGCTAGCTTCGAGCCATATATTCTCGCTTAAATACAACTTACGATCTTCGTCAAAAGATTTCTATATGTCTTTTTCTGACCGCTCGTTTATATTCGTTGTCGCATTCGCATTTTTGTTTTGACCATTTTTGCGCTTGATTTGAATAAAGTTCACTGTGATTCGATCGAAAATATTGTAGTATTATGTCAGTTTGGTGTAGGCGTCATTCATATACACATATGAATATATTGTATAAAAAGTACTCCATAGTTTGAATATGAAAAATTTATTACATTAATATTAAACAACAAAATTTCAATAAAAAAAACACAACAAATATAAACAAAAAATAAAATAAAACGCAGCTGTTTTTTTCTGGTTTTACTTTTATGGAAATCATGTCATTAAACACAAGAGGTAACAATAACAAAATCAAATGAATATAAAAACTAAACATCTTTTATTTCAATAGAAATAAAAAAAAAATAGCTCTAATTACCTGTAATGCAACAAGAGTTTTGTGCAATCATCATCAGCTGGAGGAACATTAAATCGTCATAATCGTGATCATGATCATGATTGACTTTGTAGCCTAATTATCGCATCACATACTCATTGAGTTCATACTCATTACCATTACCATCACCATCACAACATCTCAATTCAATAGCTCAATTAAAACCTTAAGATCTGTGAAAGATCCAATTGTATGAGATACAATTCGAAGTTAACCTTTCAAAAGCAAACTACAAATTATTGGTTATCTTTTTTTTTTTTTTTGCTTTAATGTTTGTTGCATTGTTTGCTTTCATTATCATTTTCGTTTTTAAACTGATTTATTACTGATTGTCTTTGTTATTGTTGCTTTCCTAGTGTTAAGCAGAAGATGATGCTGCTGCTGCTGCTACTGCTGCTTAAGCCTCGAGGAATAACTTAAATACTTCCGATTCCGGTTCAAATCTTCTAACTATTGTATAATATAAACAACAAACACTTAGCAACATTTTTTTCTTTGTGCTCTCAAGTGGGACTTGATAATATTTCAATTGTACTCGTATTTTATAAAGTTAAAGTAGCTTAATTTTGAGTTTATATTTTTTTCTTTCTTTTTATTTTGCTGATTCTTTTCTTTGAAGTATTTTGAAAAATGTATACTTTGAAGTGAAGTCAATGAATTGCAAAATAATTATTTAAGTTTTATTTTTCAATTTTTATACAGAAAAGTTTATGGAAAAACCCAAACAAAATTAAGTGAATATCCCCTTAAGCGTTATGAAAGATTATAATGTAAATACAATACCTGATATTGTCAAAGTTCTTCAATATATGTACATAAATCTCAAATTGATGAAGGGCCATAGAGATCGAACTTGCTAGGCAAGACAAGAAGCTATGTACCTTATACACCTTTCGAATCGCTTAAGGAAACATTAGCAATCTGCAAACTTCTCATTAATATTTATACCACTGTTTGCATTGCTTTCTCCATAGCAACGGAATAAATGATCCTCTTAATTCTGCTCTCAATGTATGAAGCACGAAGCAAAGAGCACTAGTCAGAACTCCAAAAAAAAAATACTATTTATAGTCGTAGCAAATGTCAAACTGTTCAATCAGTAAACTAAATTGACCAAAATGGAATATGGTTTGCATTAGTAAGGTTATACAGGAGAGATATAAGAAAAATTAAAGGGCCCTAACTGAACGCTATCTTACAATATAAAATAAGAAAAAAAATTCCGGAAACTGCACTATGTGCATAGGTTTGTTTGGAATTTAACTAATGAATCTGAATATTCCAGCAATTTGGATTCCAGATGGCTGCACTATGTGCATTTTGTTCCTGGGATATTGCAAACAACTGGAAGGAATTTAGAGAAGGAGGCCAGAGCACGTTGTGCTTCCTTCATCACTCATTTCAGACAAAATCAGACTAAATATTTCACGTCCCTAACACGCAATCATAAAACAATATTAGCAGTGACTGCGCTAAAAACCGTTTATCGTCAAGCCCAACTGCAGTACCGCTACCCAGATGAAGAGAAGTGGATGTTAACTTACATTATTACGATTTTTGATGACGCTGTTTTCAGTGTAAAAGATAAATGCTAAAATTGTATAAATGCTTAGCTCGGATTCGACTCTCTTGATAGCCTCACTAGAATTGCGGACAACAAATTGACGATGTGATTTAAATCTCTAATCATCTAAGATTAAGCAATTTTTGAAATTAGATAAAGACAAATCACAAGTATCCGAATGAGTATCCGAAAAACTGTACAGTTTAATTTTAGATCCTAAATGCAAGCATCATTAACTGAAATGAAATTGTGTTATTTAGCACAGTTTGTTTCAACACAGTAAATAATAAAACATGCCGCCTGAAAGTATGCAATGAATAGAATGATTTTCTTTAAAATAAATAAAAAAATCACACACGCACAGTTGGCGCCTAACAACCGCAGGCGAACTCAAATTCATCATGTTTTCTTTTAAGTTTAAAAGGAAAAAACACAGCGGGGGATGCTAAGTAAGTTCGCGCCATTTTCATATTTCTATTATGCGTGTGCGTATGAATAAAATTGTGGTAAACGAAGTCAAGGAGAATTGAAAGAAAAATCATTTTCCAAAGTTAACTTTCCGTTTCTGTTGCTGTCTGCAACAGCAAAAGAATTGTGCTTAGAGATTCCTTCAATTTCAAATAAAAAAAAATATAAATATACGTATTTCAAAGAAAGATTGTGTTGTATTGTGTGAGTGGGATATCTTCTGTGTATATAAAACATAAATGTGTTTGCAAAATATTTTGAAATATTCTGAAAAATTGCTTCGTTAACAGCATCGAAAGAAAGAAAAATAAAACATTTTATTATTTAAACAACTGTCGTTCGCACAGTAGGTAAGTGGTCTACAATATTTACTAAAGCACCAAATTTCAAAGGAATTTAATTAAACTTCAATTGAAGTGTGATAAATTCTATTAGTTTTTAATTTCTTTGTATGGGACTACAATAACAAATTACTAGTATATCGTAACTATACAAATGTATTACTAAAACCCACTGAATTTATTTCTTATTGACATGAACATGAACTCAATTTATTTATATTGTTCATATAATTATAAACTAAAAGTTGCTTTACTCTTATTAAACAATTATAATTATAAATATATTGACGATAAAATCTTTCATGTGGCAAAAGGCCTAGATGTATATTATTGCTACTTAAATGTTATTAATGTTTGACAAGACTTGCAATTCATTTCAAAATATGAAATATTGCTGAAAATTCCAAATATATTGTATTTTCCTACGTCAAGTACACTCACAGCAAACATACATATTTCATCTTTGATTAACCTGATTTTCTTCACATGAAACTAATTTTATTTCAAAATCAACAATAAAACCCACACACACATAATTAAAATTACTCTGCTCATTAGTTAAAAAATCAATTTATAGATAAATTTTAATGCGAATTTTGTTCTTCAAATACATACCACAAACTACTTTTATAAGAAACATTGATTAGCCTTCCTCGCCCAAACGTAAAAAGTTATAGAGTCTGAGTGGGTGTTTTTTAAAAAACCAATAACTTTGGTCTCATCAAAACTTATATACACTTCATACAAGTTCTTCATTTCATAATGGATTGTTTCTTTTAACAGTCTCCTATGTTCTTTCATCTTCCCGCATTGGTTATAGATCGATCGCTCAGTTTACCAACATATGCTTAAAATTGTGATGGTCTACCTTTAAAATAGGATTCGTGAGTAAGTGATTGGATAGATAAGGTGTGGTCGATATCCTATTTTTAATTATATCAAAGAATTATTCATTGAGATGAATTATGTGCTTAAATATGTTTAGAAATATTTTTAGTAATATTAAGAGTCTTTTGAATCTAAAACCTATCTAATATAAAGGATAAATTTGATGCATTAGGACGATTTTGTTAAAATCAGGCTTGAATTTCGATTTCTTTTAGTAGTAAGCAACATTGCTACTCCTAATACGATAAAAATGCTATTAGAAATCGTTACACAACCGACAATTGGGGGATTGGATTCTCAAAAAATGTAGAGTCTCATTTGTCCAGTTTAATCTAGACGGATTATATTTATTATTGTTACAAACAACACTACAAAGTGTTATAAGGAAATTTATAGAAATTGCACAATTACAAATTACATAAAACACTCATTCATATGAGTATGGTATACTACTCGTACTACACATACCAGTGAATAACTAGAGTATGCCATACTCATAACAATAACAACCTAAACAATAATATTGTTCATCTGTATCTGAATGAAAATAAAACCAAAAAGTATCTCATTGCCGCACCATAACTAACTTATTTATCTATCTAAGTATCGTTCGTCGTTCGCTGCTGCTGTTGTTGTCATCATCATCATCATCATGATTATTTTAAGTGGGCGATCATGTTTTTACAGTTTCATGCTGCAGTTAGTCAAGCTGAGCACTGTGGCAACTCTGTTTATACTCAATGCACATGATGCCGGCAACGACGACGGGATTGCATTGGATTGGGATTATCTATCTAGTGCCATGTTCGTTAGCTGCTGCCACGGCTGCCACTGCCACTACTGCAGATACTGCTGCATACCAACGCGAGATACGTGACCGTTTTGTAGAAGAGAAAAAAATATTTAACAAAAAAAATTTAATAACGAAAATAGACTTCAACTTCTACCGGTTTCTGTTTCAACCTTTTTATCTTTGTTTGTTTTTTATTTCGTAGCTGAACAAGTCATCATCAGCGCAAAATAGAAGCAACGTCAGACGATAATGGTTGGACAGAGTGACTCTCTTCAGACACCGGCTTAACTTTAACTGTATCCCCTTCCTTCTGAACAATGTATGGCACGCACGCATTGTCTCTTCTTTCTCGCACTAGATAGTCAACTTTTTCTAAGCTTTATGGAAAAGTATTTACAAAAAAATTAGTGTATCGGTGTCTACTGTTGGCTATGGATATGTGTGAGTGGTGTGTTGGAGTTGAAAGACCATATGGTGTCAGTTATGTTGGGCTGGTTGTTGGCTGTTTGCCGCTTTAAAATGTGGCAGGGCACTGAAAGGCGGCCAAACTAACTGGTCCAGTGAGTATTGATACAGATTTTTTTTTTGTTTTTGTTTAAAGCGATGACGTGAAGTTCAATAGATTCAGATAATTTTTTTTTTTTTGTTTTGTTTGTTTGAAAACTAGTTTTTTCTTTCGCTATTTATAGCACGTTTTCAGCGAACGGCACACGTCGAATAAAATTATGCGAATTTTTATTATTTTTCTTTATTTTATTGTCTATGAAAACAAATGTCCCAGCAAACACCTTTGAGTGGCGTTCAATGAACGGCGTCGACGATTAGTATCGATTTGACTTCAAATATTTGCACAAAAACATAAAAATATATTATAGTTTTTAATGATCTTTAATCTTTCTGTTTTTTCCAAGTATATACAATCATATCTGGACTAACAAGGAGAAAGTCGAATCTCACTTTAATGCACACTAGATGAATAAAGAAAAAATGACAATTAAGTTTATTAAAAAATAAAAATTTAAGTTGGAAACACTGTGAATTATTAACACTAAGGACATTTGCTTTTTACCAACAATAAAGACAAACAAAAAAAGGGACAATGTCAAGCTTCAAAAACGGCAACACGTGACATAAAAGGGAAAAAGAAAACAAGAATAGAATTCTTGTCCAAATAGTTTAATTACCCGCAACAACGCAACCTTCTCCAATGTGGTGATAAGTGAGGGGTAAGGTACCCAATCCCAATGCCGCCACACCTGAGCAAGCAAAACTCCTCCTTTAAAAGAAGCGCCACACCTAAAACAAACCAACTCAAACAAAACATTGCTACCAAAGCTAAAAGACTAAGTGAACCGAAATGCTCTTGGGAAATATTTTTACGACGGTCTGGTATGGGGACTCCGGACACGAGTCACACGGTCAGGCACGGTTAACGGTTGGTGATGTTTATCCATTTGTCTGTCCATTTGTTCGCGAGAAATGGTCATAAATATTATTTTGACTGTTTATTTTGGACACGTATCTCAGTGAGAAATTGAGAAAGAGCTGAACGCCCAAGAATCCGCCCAGTCCGGAACTGGACAGGTATAAACACACACACTCATACACACTCATAAATATACGCTCTTACAGGAAATGCGTGAACAACTAACAAATTAATATATTGGTCAATGTTACGACAAGACTAAATTATTTGCCATCTAAATTTCTTGCCAGTTTTCGGGACCATTTCCGTTCCTTTTTTCTTTCTACCATTTTTATTTATCTAAATCGTGTTAACAATTTTCTTTGGTATTATGACTTAAAGTCAAAGGTGTAATCGTATAATCTGAAAACTTTATAATATTCACCTTAAAAGCATGATTTGTCAAGTTGTCAAGGTGAAATAAAGATCAATTTAATCTTTCTGACAAGCTCATGGGTAAATGATTCATACAATGAAATCCTTGTTGCTAACAATTTGGAAGCCACACAGAAATTCACAGAAATTGTTTACCCGTGTGGTAAAAAAACTTACTATTGTATATTACTATTGAGCTAAATATATTGCCATTTCGATTAAATACTGGAACTCTGTCTTCGACCAAAGACTATTAAAATATATAGGCTGGACAAATCGCCTAACCCAACAACAATTTGTGTGTATGTTTCCTCGAGATTTCTTCGAGATTACACACAATTTGTTGTTGGATATGAAATGAAAAGAAGCAATGCTTAGTTTGAGCGATTTGTCCTCTGTTTATATTTTATACTCTTTGCTTCGACATAATGTTTAACTTTTGCTTCCAAGAACTATAAGATGACAAGACCCTATGACTTTCTGAACAGTCTTCTTGAAGTAGTGGAGCTACTAAAAAAGATGGAAACTTCAAATCAGTTAAACAATAGTTCCCATCAAGGATCTACACAATTTCAAGACCAACAATTTTTTTCATTCATGCGATATTCATTTTGAAAAAAACCTTTAGAGAAATTTAACTTTTTTTGTTGAAAGTTTTATCTTCTAGTAATCGGATTATGACAGCCACAATTGAATAATCGTAAAATAGAAAAAAATAAGCATCAATAACTCATTTTCACTTATAAATTTCAAGAACTGAATAACCAATGTCCCAGCATGGTTACTCATACTAGATTGAATCATCTCACACATCTGCAACATTTTTGTACATTTTTAAATATTAAAAATGTTAGACTAAAGTAATAAGACATATGACATTAATGTGAATGAAGTACAAAGTGAAAAATAAAAGGGGACATTCACTTGTCATCTAAATCAATCAATTTTTATTACCCATTAAGTTAAGTGTGTATGTATAAGTGAAGAGATTTTAAAATGCAAAATTATTTATAATTTATACAAAAATTGATTTAATAAACGAGATAGATTTGTACCTACAATCAGAGAAAAATTGTACCTTTTATATTGTAATTTTATTTTTAAGACAAATGTAAAAATACCTACAATTAAATCTTTTCCGGATATCAGTTAAACAAGTGTGTTAAAGTATAAATATATGTAAGTAATCAATCGATTACTAATCAGTACAGAAGGCAATTTACTCGAATTGAATGATACCATATTTCTTACGGGACCCTATTACTAAGCTTCCGCCATCCGTCCGTCCGAATCCGCTGTATCTCATGGACCGTAATAGATAAACAGTTGAAATTTTTTTGATTTTGAAATTATTTATTATAATATTATCGCAAAAATAGCATAAAATATTACTGTGTTTATTTAGAATAGTGACGTGATTATATCGCAGTGTACATTTATCTAGGTGACAATCTTCCGTTTAGAAGGTCATTAGGATGAAACCTCTTTAAACGACGTGGCCTGATCCCATGGGTTAGTGTCGCCACAAGGCTGTTTGGGCGGTTTTGTAGCCTTTGCTGATAACGGTTACAGCATTGCACGATTTCATCTCTCACAGTGGGCATTTTGAGATATCTGTGCAGAATGGTGTTGCGCACAAGCCATGGAGCCTCAGCTATGCAACGCAGTGCCTTGGGTAACAAATACTAAAACTAAAATAAAGTTAAAAAATTAAAGGGGTCCCCATACAAGAAACGTGTTCTCCAATATGCACTGCGCACAGTTTTAAAAGCTTTGTTATTTATTTTGTTTCATATTTTGGTAATTTTTTTTTTTTTTTTTTTTGTTTGTAGTATACTTTTAGGCTGTATGAATATTTCACTTTAGCTTTTGATCAAAGTTGATATGCAGTATGAATACTGAATTTACCCTAAACATAAGTCAAATCAATAATTTAATATTTGGAGCATTGAGCTTTTGGCAATATCATAATAAATGCATATTTATTGTGTTTGGAATTGTTCGAGCATTGAGTTATTGAATACATAATTCATTTTTGTGGCAAAAAATCGTGTACGATGGTACAAAACCCTCCGTGTGCGAGTCCGACTCACACTTGGCTGATTTTTATAACACAGAAGCTGCATGTTGTTGTTGTGTCATTGTAATCTCTCTATTGAGAATTTTCCAGTGGATTTTTCAAAAATTTTATTATGTATTGGGGATATGGCTATAGAAATACAAATTTTGCATTTGAAGTATTTACCTAGTGCGGTTCATGAGATACAGAATCCGAAAGACGTTCAATAGCATCAGTACATAAAGGGTGGTCCAATTTTGGTTTGGTTATTAAAATATTTATACTTATATAAGTAGGTATTACTTTCGAGGTCAAATTGCAGGATTTAAGCCAAACTCCACACTTTGCATTAAGTTCAGTAAAGTTTATTCTGCTTTTGTGGCACGTAGTGCCGTCTTGTTGAAAGTAAACGTTGTCCAGATCAATACCATCCAATTCCGGCCATAAAAAATCATTAATCATCTCTCGATAGCGCAATCCATTCACCGTAACTGTTGCTCCAGCCTCTTTTTTGAAAAAGTAAGGTCCAATGACCCCGCCGGACCATTAAGCGCACCAAACAGTCACACGTTGAGGATGGAGAGGCTTTTCAACAATAACTCTTGGGTTTTCCGAGCCCCAGATGCTACAATTTTGCTTGTTCAAGTAAACCACCGAGGTTGAAATGGGCCTCATCAGTCAAGATGATTTTTCGATGGAATTCCGGATCATTTCTATGCATTTCAAGGACCCAAACAGCAAAGACACGACGTTGTTGATGATCGGCCGGCTTGAGTTCTTGTGTTAACTGAACTTTATAAGCCATAAGACCCAAGTCTTTATGCAAAATACGGTGTAATGACGTTTGTGGAATGCCCAATTTCAAAGAACGATGAGGAATGGACAAACCTGGGTTTTCTTCAACACTTTGGACTACAGCAGCAATATTCTCAGTTGTTCTTGAGCGAGGTGCACGGGTTTTATTCTTCACATCACTAACTTGTCCCAACAGCTCGAATTTTCCACCAATTTCTGAATTGCTGTCCGACAAGGTGCTTCACGACGACCCAAAAATGTATTAGTTTTACGAACCGTCTCTGCCAAATTTTCACCATTTTTATAGTGAATTTTAATAATTTCAATGTATTGTTGAAGCCTTTAACGTTCCATTTTTATTAATGGCGTAGTTTCTACTTGTCTAATGTCAAAAAATGACATCTTCAAAAGTGACATCTACCGAAATAGCGGTTGGAAAACCCTTTATGTAATTCTGTTTAATTTTAACATGAAATCATGGTTCCAGAAAACTAAGAAATTCCGCTTAGATCGGGATGGGATTACATATGTTCTTATTTAGAAGGTTGTTTGATTTTTAAACTGAAGGTCATGTCAATCAACCCCTTTTGTTATGTTTTATTATGAATTGAATTAGCATGTCCAACCCAAGATCTAGCTAGAACTTATTCTTCTTTTATATCTTCTGTTCATTGAAGTACATACTAATAACAAATTCAATATTCTATTGTACAATATGCAAAACCAAAAGCAATAAGAACAAAGAATGTACTTACAATTCATAAATCTAGATGCTTTTAGCTTGTGTTTTCATTTATTTCATTTGTTTGTTTAATATTCTTTTTGTCCGGTTACATATTTCAACAGTGATGCGATCCAAAACCACAGAGAGATTCCCGACAACTCAAAACGGAAACAAATGCACAAATTTGCATACACACAAACGGAGGATGGAGGAAGATCAAACATAAGGAAACCAGATTCCAAATGCAATGAGAAATGAAAGGAAGATTTAAAATTGTGTAAATAAATGCCAAAGAAAAATGTGACGCACTTTTTGGGGTCTGAGTCTGACAACCAGAAGAAGATGAAAAGATGATTCACAGTTCAATTCAGTGGAATTGTAACATAACCAAAGGAGAAAAGAAAACATAAAAGATAATAAAAACTATGCGGGATAAAAATCATAAGATTCATTTAAAATTTTAAAAAGCAGTGGGGAAAACAAAGTCAATAATGACAAGATGCCGGCAAATTGTTTTCGAGACTGTTGCACTCCACAATTAATAATAACTTCAACAACTATAGTAATGAGTATTAAAAGAATGTTGAAAAAACTCAATGCATTGTGTCGATGACGTGACAATTGCTGATGAAAAAGATATAAATACAAAAAGTATCTTACTGACAGAGTGATTGTCATTAAGAAATTTAATACTCAAAACTATAATAGTAACTAGAAAAAAATAACAACAATAAGTTTAACAAGACGCGCAATTCACGCTCGAGTCTCACTCAAGTCATCTCACCTCACCTCAACTCAACTCAGCTCAGCTCAAGGGAGGCAACATTGAGGGCAAAATATGGAAACGTTTGAATTGTTCGAAATACATTCTGAAATATTTATTTAGCGTGTAAATTAACTCAGTATTTTGTTTTTGGTTTTTGTTTTTTTTTTTTTTATTATACAATAGTTTTTTATAATATATTTTTGTGTTGTTTTCCATGTTGTTGGTAAATATAAATATTTCGCGCTCGTTTGCTTATTTAATCGACAACAGCAATAGCAATTATCATCGAAATAAATCTTAAAGTTTTTATACATTATTTGTTATTTTTTATTTTTTCTTAACGTTAAATTAAACTCATTTCATTTATAATTATGCTGATTAAACTCTTTTTTTATTATTTCTATTTTTATATTCTTACAACGTGTTTTTACTTACTTTGTTTTTTATACTTTTTCGCTTCTTTTTGAGCTCCCGGTTTAGTTTATTATGATGATCTCATCGATTGCATCAGTTGCTATGGACTTGACTTGGACTCTTGCCGGGTTCGCTCGCTTGCTTATTATACATGCTATATTTTTTCTACTTTGCAAATTCTTCAAATAAATTGCTTCAAAATGAAATCCAAAATGAAAAAAAAAAAATAAACCAAACTCAACATTAAAAAGTTTTAGCACCTTGAAGCCGTGAATGAATTTGTCTGTCTGTCTGTCTGTCTGCCAGTGTCATTTTGACCATTTGTTTCTATATATTGCTATGGTTAAAAATCCGTTAAAAATTTCAGTAAAATACATTAAATACGTATAATAATAAAAAATGCTGAATATCATTCATTTGATTTGTGATACACCAAATTGAGCCATTTAAAATCAGACAAAAAAAAAATACAAAATTTATTAAGTTGTTATTGCTGCTGCTGCCAACAAATCAATCAATTGACAAATTTTTATTTTATTTAAGTTTAATTTGTATTTCTCTTTTTCCACAAGATTTTATTGTTTACATTGATTCGGGAAGCCTAGCAGCCTTATAAAACCGTATATAACTGAAGGTCATATTCGGCCTTTGATTAAATTAACACACCAAAAATATTTTCTTAGCCTAAAGTACTCGTATTTATTTATTAAGAATTATATTTATAATATTTATGGAATAGAAACTTATAACAAAGAGTAGTGGCTACTAGTATATCCAAGTCTACAAGCCACTAACATACATACTAATATATGAACTTATTTATATGGCCAGTCAAAAAATCTATTTATATAGGAAAAAAGAAAACGCCGTGAAATTACATGGTGTGATCAAAGATATAAACATAAGTGACAGTCAGACTTCAGACATCAGCATACAGTGTTTAAGGAAAACGAAAGGGGAAGTCAAGCGGATGCTCTCTTCGTAGCCTTCTATTTTGAAGACTGTTGTCGAACAGGCCAAAAGCCAGTGGCAGGCAGAAGCTTCGATTGAAAGCGTTGAATAATTTCTATGTTGAAGTTAGCTGCTGTACCCCATAATTAGATGCCGTATGTCCATACTGGTTTAATAATTGTCATGTACAATAGGACTTTATTGCGTAAGCTGAGCTGGGACCAATGACTTAACAGCCAGTTAATTTTCCAGCTTTTCAGGACGAGTTGCTTCTTCTTTCTCTTGATATGCTCTTCGCCCTTTAAGGCAACTAGATGACAATTGGGTACGCCTAAGCGTAAAGGTCGTGTGGACCGATTTATCTGAACTAGAGGAGCCCACGGCCGACCGCATTCTAGAAAAAGCATATATTTTTTAAAGTACTAATACAATAACCTCTCTATAAAAGGTGTTCTTTGCGAAAACTCTATAACAAAGCTTCACACAACCAATGAGCGTACAGCAACAGAATAGAAGAGAGAGGCATACAAATCACTCTATTTTCCCATTCCACTACATTTACAACATCAACGGCCTTGTGTTGTTGTTGTTAGAAAACGGGTATCTTTAACACCTATTCTTACCTAAACCACTACTAAACCAACTTTGAAATTTATAAAATTGAGATTGTACATATCTTGCGAAGAATACCTTTCAATTGGTATTTTTTTTGTGGTGTAAGTAGGAAAGGCTTTACAAATTCAATGTTTGCACTTTAATTATATAGATTTACTGCGATGTTCAAGGTGGGATATAATATTTAAGAAATTCATTCAGGATCCCAGCACAGTAAAGTATTAATTTTTTCACTACAATATTTTTCTACCTACAGTTTAATCTGCTTAAGGAAAATATTAAAGGATTAATTGACACTTACAAAGTATGATAAAGTCATTAGTTCAATGAATAAAAATTCCATATAATATGTTTAAGATTCTAAAGAAAAAATACCATAAAATTTCTATTCAATTTTCAATAACGAAACTCAAAACAATAAAAAATTGTACTATCTTTCAAATGAATATATCATTAATAAATTGCACTGTACGACAAAAAAAAAGTTGTTGTCAAAAAATTTGCGTCGCATGCCAATTGAATCTTTCCTTGAATTTGTCTTAAACAAATAAATTTCAATACGATCATGATTACAAAAAAAAAAAAAAAAAATTTATCCGACAATTTCTCAACAACAGCAAGTCCGATCCGGACCAAACTTAAAAGGAACACTCTTCAGACTATGCTTGACTTTCCCTCAAAATTGTAAATTAAAATCGGGCCAGCAGTTTCGGAATAAATAGGGGTCATACATACATACTTCCGTATATAGAACGTATCATAACTAAATGTTAAAAGAAAACCGTTATCAGCAGATCCAATTTAATAATATTTAGCTATTTGCATTAATGTTATAATTTTTTTTTTTTGTAGCACAGTGTTATTGTGAACAGTATACTACACTTTGTATTATGGAGAAGATGATCTCAAAGACTTGTATTCCATTGTATATATGTATATTAAGATATAATGAGTGAGTCAAATAATTTTATTTTTTGCGCAACAAAAAACAGAACAGCATCTTGAGAATTAATACATTTTAAATGTTTTACAACCTTCAACAATTTATTTGAAACATCGATTTTGTTAGGAAAGTCATTTCATAGGAAAAAAGCAATGCTTTCTTGCCAATAGAATATGTTTATATTAACCATATGCATGGTACCGCCTAAGCTGAATTTGTGCCAATGATCTTCACTCGTCTCAAACATAACACATCTTATAAAGGTTCAGCTCATATTATTATATTTGGTTACTTAAACATTTCATTTTATTACCATTACACTATGAACAGCTTCAATTCTTCAATCATTTAAGAATCTACATATATATCTAAGAGCGAATCACCAGTCGCTGGTTACACTTATTTTTTTGAAACTATTTGTCTATATCTGTAGTCCTAATCCATTTATATTCATTTGTTTGTCAAGCTCTCATTGTATATTCTACAGATATATTAAAACCTTTTCATTTAATCTTAGTTTTAACTGAAATAAAAATTTGTTTTCTTAATATGCTTAATTTGCAATTTTAATATATTTTAAATAAATCACAATTTAAATGAAAATTAATTAATTAGAAGTCGTCACACACATAAAAATTCCCGAAGTCAGACACAGTGACCCTCAATGGAATTATTGCATTTTTTTGTTTTTTGTTTATTTCCATTCTGCTGTTTTCTTGTTTATTTGTTTTGGTTTTTGACATCATTTTGTATGCAAAGTGGGTATTAAAGCAAAAGTGACGTCATTAACGCACACAAAACTAAAATAAAATTAAATAAAACAAATTTTTTCAATTATGCTTATAGAATAATCCTCTTTAAATTGCGAAGGCAATGCAACAAAATACAGCAAAAAAAAAAACTGAATATTTAATTGAATATTCATAACAAAATAAATGGAAGTGTTTTTTTAAGCTCCAAAAATATATTTGCTTACAAATAATATACAATATAAATAAATTTAAATTTTGCAAAAAACAAAAGAAAACAAAAATGGAAAACGTTATCATAACCAACCATAACAATAACAATTTGTATCTTATCAAATTTATTTATTTATTATTTCTCTTTTTAGTTCTTTCAATGCAATTTTGTTTTGCTATAAGCAATTTGCTTCATAAGACAATATTTAAAAATAAATCGAAAAGCAATAAACCAAGAAATAACCAGATAAAAATGATTTTTGGTTTTACCTAATAAAATAAACATATTGAAATATAGTGTCTGTATACAAGAACATAAGTATTTGCAACAAGACATGTGTGGTGGTCACAGTTCGAAATTTTCGCCCGTTACCCTAAATACTAAGGGACTAGTTGAGATCTAATGCAGTCGCGCCTGAGGGGGCCTCGCAAAAGTATTGGTATAGCTTGTTTGCAAGATTGATATTTATAATAAATTTAAGGATCATTGAGAATCCCTTAACCTTATTAATAACAGCACAGTGGCAGTTTTATAGACCTTTTTAAATTATTAAATAAATATGATCTGACAGCACCTACAACGTAAATTCGTTATTGAGGAAATTATAAACAGAGTTGCTCGTTTGCAACAGGGATGTGATACGTGTTGAAGAAATGTCAATTTTATTAAGATTTTGCAATGACTCAACTGGCGAGATAGGGGAACATTTTGTTGGGTTTTTAAGCGTCACAGAAACAAAGGGAGAGTATTTAACAAATACAATATTACAAGAACTAGGAAGCAATGATCTAGATATCCAAAACTGTCAAGGACAGTGATATGATAACGGTGCCAATATGGTCGGGATTAATGAATGTGTCAGAACTAGAATACTCAATATAAATCAAAGAGCATGCTTTACGTCATTTGGATGCCACAGTTGGAATTTGCTGTTGACAGATGCAGCTAACTCTTCTTCAAAAAACCAAAGCATCAATAAAATCTATGTTCTCTTTTCAAGTCAAGTGTTGGGATCTTGTAAAAACTAAATTAACATTGACTTTAAAATCTCTGTGTGAAACATTATGACAGAGTAGAATCGGAGCAGTAAGACCGATATTTTTAAATACAATTTGATGATGTTATCGAATGTGTTAATGACTTGAAAAATAAAACTGATGATTCTGAAACTCTAAGTGACAGTGAAGCAGTCTTAAACATTACATTCATTTTGTAGCTGGATTCAAGAATTTCTTAATACACAATTTGATTAAAGTGTTACGGTAGCTCGATTGTTTGTAGAAAAATATAGTTACAAAATTGAGTCACAATTGTGATTGTTTCTGTTTCAATCTATTTTTCTTTCTTTATGACAGCGAAATGAAAGAGGCATCGCAAATCTTATCTCACTGACGTCTGCTTTTGGTCTAGCGCCGCCACTGATCTAATGGATCAATTTTTTCTTCCCATCACACTTATTATTTTCTTATACAGAACTTAGCACAACATACATAAATCATCGACCACAAACACAGTACTTAGCTGAACACTTTATGACTTTTTCCTGTTCCAGTTACTAAAAATTACAACTTCGATAGAAGCCATAATGATACATAATCTTACGGAGCAGGATTAAGTGCCAACATTGGTGTATATATTGCAAGTGAAAGGCCTAACTTTGAAGGTGTCATATTAAATGATGATAATGGTTTTAAACAGTTCCCGGTATGTGTGCTTAATTGATAGACTCTTTGCTAACAATATGACAAATTGATAAATTGTATTTTAAAAAAATGGAATAACGTGGGTTTTTCGTTTTAAATTAGATTTTAAAAATCCGTTTCTTATACGAGTATTCCTGCCTTTTGAGTTAATAAAGAAAGTGTTCGAACATCAAATTTTGATGATCAGGCACCTGTGGCAGATATCAAATGTCTTAAATTTGATGAAATCTTCAAAGTAGACCATTCTACCATAGTTTGGTATCTCAAAAATATCGAAAAAAGTATTGAAATTGGCTGAATAGGTCCTGATCGAACTCCTCGACAAATTGTTACCGATTTGATGACGTAGGTCTTTCTTATATTGAATATGTAAAATCGTCTCAAGTTATCAATTTACTATCATATACCATAATAATACAAGAGGGTTCCATTAAAAAGAATGAATTCCTTTTATTTATTTTTTTGTTAAAATTTCAGTGGCACCAAAACAATTTTTTGTTTTTTTCAATTATAAAGAAAAACATGGTCGAAATGACATTGGTTTGAAAATGATTAGAAAGTAGCATTTGCAATAATGCCATTCAATCAGTCATAAATTTATCAAATTATATTAGTTTTCACTTTGCAAACCCGGTGTAAAATTATTTACCATACATATCTATCTATCTATCAATCTATGTACAATATCTATCCGCAATAATAAAAATCTATGCTCAGCCAATCTGTTTTTCATGGTATTTGATTTGACTTTGGTGTGTGATAAATTTGTTAATAACATAAACATTCATTTCGATTTAATTTTACTTTTTGTTTAACTTTTGCTTCCTTTTTTTACCTTTTCTAGTTGGTTTTGTTTTTTGTTGTTGTCTAATTTTAGATAAATAAAACCAAGCATACCATAGTACATAAAAAATCCATACAATAATAAAATCAACAATATGCCGACAGGTAAACATGGCCAGCTATAATAAATACCCATACACATTTTGTATCCATCCAGTATGGCAAATTTCTTGTCTATCGTATAGTATTGTATATTTATCCATATGTACAAGTTGAATTGTACATGCATCTGTTTGTTGACTTAGTTGGTTGGCCCCACAAATGTTTATGTTTCTTTAAGAGCAACAAAAACACATACAGGAAACAAAATTGTTGAACATAAAATTCTATTAACAAATGAAAAGCTTTAAGCATTTTTATTTTCGTATTATTTTTGTTTTAATGTTTATTTTGGACATTTTTATGGTTGATTTCTATTTAGATTTTAGAACTTTTTAAGAGTTCATCTTAATTTAACGAGAAAATATTGTACAAAAGTTGAAAAGAGGCCTTCCATTCTATTCGATATCATTCTTCTTTAAGAATGGTAGACCTTCAAATTAAAGAATAATTTAATTACATGGGATGTTCATATGCATGCTGTATGTCTAAGTATATTTTTGATTTATCTAGAATACACAAAAGTAGTAGCAGGATAAAATAATCCCACTTATATTAATTCTTATCATAGAAAGTAATGGATAAATTTAGTGGTCCTATCTCAAAAAATCAAAAATCCAGAAATGGTAGTCCACCCAAAATGCAATAAAAACGAGATCATATGAAACATTAATGCTTAAGAGCACCAGACAGTCTTGATTAAATCGTTTCCTTCACTTCACCACATGAATGAATATCTTACTTTGATCAGAAACTTTGGAACTATTATTGATGTCCGATAAGCGTAACCAACCGTATGGTGTATAATGTTCCATCTGTAAACCATAAACCTGCTATCTATTTTAAAGACCTGTTTAAATTTTGGAGCACAAGCTTAAAGCTTAGCATGTAATAAGAATTGGTAGTAATTCGGATACGAAGTCTAAGTAGCCGATAGACATGAATTTGCTCCATACAATACAACCGAGTTAAATGGGCTTCAGCTTTAGAACAAGGAGGAAGTTGCATCAAGAAACTTTAAAAATTTCTAAATTAGTAACTGCGAATATACATACATACTTACATACATATGTAATTCCAAGGTAGTTTCTGTAGTTGGCACCGCAATATAATTCCTAAGAAGGCTAAGAGGCATGTGCTCGTCTATAACTTTCTCGACTTTCATTGACGAACGATTGGATATGGTCATCACTATGCTTAAACTACTCAAAATCAGTATAAATAGAGAGAGAGAGAGAGAGAGGGAGTACTGGTTAATCATAGTTTGGAATAAAAATAAAAAAAATATTGTAAATCAAAATAAGGAAGATCTCAATAAAAAATACAAGGCATGAATGCAAGTGTGAATGTTTAATTCTTTTTGAATTATGAGATCCGATTAAGTAACTCAAATTGGTTCGTGTTATTATAAAACAAGCACGTGAGTATCTTTTTTCTTTGCCATTGAGAAGAGACTCTGACTCAGCTGAAAAATGTATTAAAATTTTCAATAGAAAGATTTACTCCTAAATTAACTCTAATTGATAAATGGTTAATTCTATCCATTTATTGCATAGGTTCCCAAACTTATTTCGACCACCTTCCACTTTTGACTGAAAAAACACAATCTAAAGCTGAACTTCTTTTTTGGTAAATTATTTGTCTGACGTTGCCCCTTTAGATAACCTTAACGCCCCTTAATTTTCTCTGAGAATTCTACTGCCCCCTGAAAGGCTCCAGAGCTCACAAGGGGGTGATATCGCCTACTTTGCGAACCTATGATTTATATTGTAATTAGTTGTAGTTCTTAAAATGATGCCTTTAAGTTTCTTATGTCTTGTTTAAACTATTGTATTAACAAACGTGGTATAATTTTGATGATCTGGAATATCAGGCGATGACAATTTTATTTCTTAAAGAACCAATCACATGGGCAAGCAATACTAGACTACAAGAATTTTTAAAAATGGATCTAGACTTACTGTACAATGAGGTAGGAATTTTACGCTAATTGCAACCACATCTCATTAGAGAATTGAATCGATTTACGTGGCTTGACTTCTTTGCGAAATCAAAAGACCAAAATCCCTGCCCTGAGCATGTAAATTCTTTTATTGGTAAAATTCTCTGGTAAAATTTGTTAAAGGAGAAATGCTAATAAAATTCATAAACACATACTTAAATATAAAAGAGCTTACCTTTTCAGCGAATTCCTCACGCGGTCGTCGAGAAATCGTTGTAGAGTTCATAAGATCCTTGGTAGGTGATGGCGTCATGTTACGAGTGAGTATGAATTATTTGTTTCTTTTTTTAAGTATTTTTTATTTAACTAATTAGGATAAGTTGAATCTTCAATAATTGTGGCTTGTATCTATAAACAATGAATGAGAGCACATTTGTTAAAAAAAAAGCCAACTTTGTTGTTTTCACTGAAATCAAAACAATTTTTGTGACTAATTAACAAAAACAAAAACATAAACACTAAAAATATGACGGGTAACTACGTTCTAGATACCGACATACTAGAGGGAACATTGATAAACATTACGCAAAATATTGTTTAAGTTTTTTCAGTGGAGAAGAGATAGTGAGAGAGAGAGAGAGACCCTGCTCATGTTGCTCTGTTATTTTTAGAAATTCAATCACCACGCTGCCATGAAGTACCGGCAGCAACAACAACAACAATACAACACGTAAACAGTTAATTTTTGTTAAGAACTTTGCTTAGATAAGCGCTAAAAAGGTAAACTAGCCATGAGAGCAGAGAGTGGCAGAGAACTTGCAAAAGAGATACAAGTAACTTATGAAAAAATGAGAATAAGCGCGAACAAGTGTCATCTATAGAGAGAGAGAGAGAGAGAGAGAGAGAGTGTATGTGTGTGTGTGAAAGATTTACCAAAAGTTATTATAAGAAGACTCTCTTGACTTGGCTTATTAAATTTATTGCAATTTATAAGTATACAAAGTTAGGTGCGTGCCCTTAGGCATTCTCAAAGAGAGAGGGAGAGATTGAGAGATAGTCTCAGAACAAAGAGTATGCCGGCATTAAACTAAAAATGAAATCCTGATGACCTTCAAGTTAAATTATAATTCGAATTCAAATTGAAGTTGCTGCATTGCTGCCTGCAATTGTGGCCTATAGGAATGCCACAAAAAACGAGTTTCTTTCATTTCTTTCAACGCAATGACGCAGCTGCGCAGCAGCCTACAATGATGCATGGATTTAGCAGCGAAGTCGCGCATGTGTACATATACCATACATATGTTTAACTGACTATTATGTTATGTGTATGTGTGTGGAATTATTGTTGATTGAAGTTTTTGTTTTAGCACTATTAAGCATTTTTCATATTTTCTTTCCATTTGATTTGATTTCTTTTCATTCTTGTTTCTCTTCATATGCTTTTATTAACAATTACTTATTTCTCATACTTTACTTAAAACTTTTTGTTATTGTTCACTTATTCCGTTTAATTGTGTATTTATTATTATATTTCGCTTTGCGGGGGCCCTTTAAATCTTATTGGAAATAAGAAGAATTGTTCTTCAAATTTACTTTCAAGTGGCACTTGAACTTTATTTACATAAAATTCCATTAGATTATTATTGCTTATAGATTATTCTTATTAAATGCCTTCACTGATAGTGAAAAACCGGTAAATAAATGTACAAATTATGAAAAATATTAATAAACCACAGAGGAAAAAGCATGTAAGTACATACACATAAACATACGTAAATAAACCGGTCAGATTTAAAGGAAAAACTACACGTAAAAATATTATAAACAAAACAAACACTTTTTGTTTGATTTTTTTCATTAAATTTTATCGAAAGAAATTATTTTTGAAATATTTGAAGATTCTATTGTACACTTCTTTTCGTCTCCAGACAATGAAATTACAATTTATTTTGCAAACACCTGTTGAAAACCAATTTAAATGCAACGGTCACGCCGCGAAACAATCGAAAATCCAAACAAATGTACAATCGCGCTCACCAAATTTGCAAGCGAAAACGGCCGAACGGCGTGCGTATAACATACGTTGTCCAATAGTCAAAATCAAACTGCTGAAACTTCTTCTTCTTTTCGTAAAATGTCAAAAAAGTCCAGGTTCGAATCGAACTTGTTAGTCTAACCGACTGCACGATATCAAACTTGTTCGTCGAACCGACTGTTCGATGTAAAACACGCTCCACCCTCTTCCGCACCAACACCACATACATTTAAAATTGTGTTGTAGGAAGTGAAAAAGTAACGTGTGTACTTAAACATCCCAATTTAAAAAGGTCAATACACACGTTACTTCGTACAACCATGTAGATCAACTAAAGGTGTCGCTGTGTTCTGCTAGCACATGACCAAACTCAAACGAATGCAACTAAAGGGTGTTTTTTTTTTTAGAGTTACACAACTTTAAATTAAAATAACACAAAGAAACATATTTTTAATATCAATTAAACAGGCTTTATTAGATAGATAATTTAATGACATTAATGTTTAAATATGATATTTCGCCAATAACTCTTCGAATGTTGATTTCCAGGTGTTCTCTGTCTCTGTCTCTGGTTTATCGGTGTAGGCAAGTAACCTTACATACCCCAAAGAAAATATTCCAATGGGGTTAAATCACTCGATCTTGATGACCATTACGTGAAATTATTCGTTCATCAAAAGTTTCTTTGAGTAAATCAATGGTAGCGTGGTGCTCCAACAGGTCGGAGCCACATGTCAGCATGACTAATGCCAGCTATCTCTGTATCGTTCACCGGTGACAGTAACATTCTGGCCATCATCGCTTTTGAAGACATATGGACCAATGACTCCGTCGGCCCATAAAGCGCACCAAACAGTAATTTTCTGTAGATGTGATGGTGTTTCGACAAAAGCTTGTGGATAATCTTCACTCCAAATGCGACAATTTTGGTTATTTACGTACTCATTCAACCAAAAATGATCTTCATCGCTGAACAAAAATTTTAATGGAAAATCAAGATCAATATCAATTTGTGCTTCAACCTATTGGCCGTATTGGCGGCGCTTACGATGGTCATTTGGCTTTCATTCCTGCACAAGTTGAATCTTAAAAAGCTTTTAAGCCAAGATCCTTTCGTAAAATTTTCCATAAAGTGGATGAACACAACCCCATTTGCTGAGAACGGCGACGAATTGCTTGATTTGGGTTGATAATTACTATTAATTGATTATGATTGCCATAAAATGGACGAAGTGCACGATAAGTTGGACGAACAGAACCACTATTTTGATAAATAATTTCAACAATTTGCAAGCGTTGCACAGGTGTAAGTCAATCCATAATAAAATGCCAAGCCAAACTAAACAAATAACAACTATCAGCTATTAAATCGGCTATCAAATAAAACAGTGTTGCCAATCAAAGTTGTGAAACTCTAAAAAAAACATCCTTCAGTAGCAGATTTCATTCCACTAGCTGCAGCTGTCGGCTTCTGCAATATGTGACATAGCGGCTTTATATATCTACAATGATGCTGCAAATCGCTTAAATGACTTAGTGAATGGGATAGTGTGAATGGTTCCCTATTATCATTCATCCATAATAATGACAACTTGTCATTTGGTGTAAATCTAACTTTAGTATTTTTTTTATCCTTTACGCATCATGGTCGCAGCAGTTGTAGTCCGAACATAGAAGGACGAAAATTAATGACCACAAATTTAATTTGAATAATTGATTTGTATCGTGACTGAGTAACAGTTTATAATACTGATATGAAAGTATGTATGGTAGATACTTTAATAACACTATGAAACAACTCCAATGTTTAATAAAAACAATCTGAAACGTTGTAAACCGGAAGGAGCACCAGCATGTGTCGTCAATAATACAAGCAGCGTCACCTGCTCTTGCGTAGGCAGTAGAGCGACATCTAATAAAGTGTCCTTGTTCATTTCATCACTCTCATCCATTTGTATCGGTGAGGAAACTATTAAGTGTCCATGCCTGGGTGTCTGATGCTAATTGCATGGACTATTTTGTCATTTCCTACTATTTCTTATGAGATTGCTATAAGCCACAAAAGTATAATCCATGCTATTAATTTTTATACAACCATCATCCACCAGACTGGATCATGTTGCAATCATACTTTGGATATCATTTCATGATTGATTTAAAAAAAGAGTGAAACATTGTGTGCACAATCAACATTTTGAATTGCACCATTGAAGGGCTCACGAAAACAGGCGATTGGGAAGTTTATATACAAAGCTTATAACCAAATACTATAAAATTACAATGTATAGACAACAATCCCTCAAAAAAAAGCTCTCCCTTGTTGGGTATCCCGAGGTTATCCAACAACAAATTGTGTGTCTATTAATTTTATAATCTTTGATAGAACGGTTCGTTTCTAAAATGATTACTTCTTTCTAAAAAATGAATACACATGATTTGGCAAACCATTTACCATTTTTTTCTTGTTTTATAAACTTCACAACACTATTTTGTAAAGTGTACTTGTGTCCATCTAAATTAAAATCTTCTACCAGGTCTTCTTCTATCTGTATACAAGCAGATCATTGTGACAACCGTATTGAACCGACACAGACACAACAAAAACCAAAAAATTCAATTAAAATTTTTAAATTTTTCTTTCGTCCTTCTGTGTAAAAATTTATTACATAATAGAGATGAGCTAAACAGTGATTTCAAAATCACAGTGATTCTAAACTGAAATTGAGTCAGTCATTTGAAGGGAGAGACACAATTTACTTTGTTTAAACTGTGATTGGGGAGCAACTGAATCAAAGTGAGTCACAATCAATCAAGTAAACTGTGTCCCTCCCTTCAAATGACTGTGACTCAATCACAGTTTAGAATCACTGTGATTTTGAAATCACTGTTGTCACTGTTTCTCAACACTAAGATGCAACGAATTGAAATTTAATGCGAATACCGAATATCAATTTACTTATTAAGAGCACGTGTTTTCTAAGCGGTGTTGCTTGCTGGGAACGTAATTTGTGGTAAAGATAATGTATGTTTTTTTTTCTTGTTTTTATTGTGTTATTATATTTGTTTTAACTAAATTATATAAATCATATAGTGAAGTAATCAATACCACATACAACGAAGATTAAGTGAAGGTGGTTGGAGATTATTGGAACTTCCGTCAAGGCACTGTACTCAATATCGTACAGTAGTTGATAAACACAATCGAAAACGACGTGAAAGACACGTTACGCCATGGAAGTGGTAACAAGCGACACTGGTGACAGTGATGCCGACATGTTAACCGTCTTGAGATCTTTAATTATATGTCCAGTCTGCCATGAATATACGGCCATCTGGTATGTGAATCGTGTCGTTTGAAGCTTACATGTTGTCCAACATGCCGTGGACCATTAGCCAATATCCGTAATTTGGCCATGGAAAAAATTGCAGCGAATGTAGAATTACCATGTAAGCATTCGAATTACGGATGCACCGATTCGGTAGCCTATGCAAGGAAAACCGACCACGAAGTTAAGTGTGAATTTCGTCCCTTTCTTTGTCCATGTCCAGATGTCAAATGCACATGGAAAGGTAATTTACACCTTCTCATAGAGCATCTAACTATGACACATGGTAAACGTATGGTAGAGGCTGTAGATTTTGTCCTTCAGATCGATTTATTATTAGAACGTTCTACCACTGACTGGAGCGTGATACAGTCGTGCCTCGGCCACCATTTCATAGTTGTTTTGAAAAAAGAAGGAGACCATAAATTCTTTGGATATGTGCAATTTATTGGTTCGAAAAAAGAGGCTATGAACTTTTTCTATCGTCTGAAAATAAACGGGAAACATGGCCATCAACTTGCATGGGAGTCAACTACACGTTCTATACGTGACTGTGTCACCTTTCCCTTACATAACGTAGGATGTTTTGAATTCGATACTGCAGTCGGAAAACAATTTGCCAGCGGAGTTGGTTGCCTTGACATAAATGTCACTGTATGGATGAGGAAACCATCACAAACCCAGAAAAACTTATGTAGCGCATAATACAATAGTAATGACTTATGTTTTAAACCTGTTTTAAAAACGATTACTTCTTTTATGACGTAAGAGTTATCGTTTCCTACAATTCAAATAAATATTCAAATATTTTTCAAATGTATACAGTTTGTTTTCATTTTAACCATACCATATATAATTTGAGTTACATAGTCGTGACATAGTAGAGACTAGATGTTTGCAAGAATACATTCAAACGGCTATGAATCACCCTACAGTATGAGTTTGTAGTTTTGGACTAGTCTCTTTGTCAACAGTACTGGAGAATTTCTAATCCCAAGTACATGTATTCAACTGGTTTATTTAACATGGCGATGTCATTGTACGGGGTCAATTGCGACTGCATAGCATATCATTCCACTAGTTTTTCGCTGGTCGCATTTCACTAGTTTTTCGCTAGTCCCGTTTCCTAATAAATAAAAACTGTTCAATTGAAATTTCAAAATAACTTTAATAAACTATAATTTTTTTCACATTTCTTAAGTCTAAAAAATTCATGTTTCGAAAGATTACTGATAAGAGAAAAAAAGGAAGTATAGGATTTAAAGGTGGGCATCATCCGCAATCGACTCCTCCTGCTTTCTTTTTGCTGACTGCTTCTTGTGGAAACGTTTCTTATTAAGATGTTTAGCTTTCCTAATCAGGTCTTCGGGAGAAACGTTTGTACTGTCAGACTAAAATTTAAACAATGAAAATAATTTCAATTTTCTTCTTTTTTACTTACCCTGTTTTATGATGACACTGTTGCTGTTTTGTGTTTGTTTCCCAATTTCTTACTGAAGAACTAATAGGAAAGAAATAAACAATTGAAATTAAAATAAATGCTCATAATCAGGTGTATCACAGAAATCGAGATAAATTGAAATAGAATTGATTTCAAAGCCTAAAAATATGTAATTAAAATTTTCATAATACTGATACTTTAATTATTGAGTAAATAAATAAATGTATACTTAAATTTGCGTTACATGAAGTCAGTTTTCTCTTTTTTTTAAATTCTCTGGTTTCTGTTCATATACTACTAGTAATATACTTACTAGAGATATGCACGAATGCATTCACTTGTTCATTTACAGTGTGAATGATTTTTATGGCGTTTTGAATGTATTTATGCATACATCTAAAAAATTATTACTACAATACGTAGGAACATGTTAATAATGTCAAAGACAATAAGGAGGCAGTTAGTGAACAGTCGTCAACCGAGGCGGATGTCTTTGGTGATGCGCTGTTGTTTTAAGTTCCTAATCTAAATGTATAAACGAAATGAGACACAAATTATAATTATTACCAATACAAAGCTATTCTTGACAATTCAGAAGTGGGGTCAACAAGCGCTTTAGAGGGAAAACGCAAACGTTCACCGCGCATACAAATACAAGAACGAGTGCATGTACAAACGACTACCGTACATACACGAAACGAAGTAAAGAGAACAAAACGGCACGGCCACGTATAGGCAGCAAAACGGTTCTCTCACAACGAGGAAAAGGAAAAAAACACATACACAAAGAAAAGAGCGAAGCTTGTAGACGTGAATAAAGTAGTGAACAGAACAAAACGGCACGGCTCTGTCTGCAAGCAAAACGGTTCTTTCACAACGAAGATAAGGACTACGATCGAAGCAGAATAGAATAACGGTGCAACGAAGTTAAGCACAAAACGGATAAGTCAAAGTTGTGGCGCTAAGAAGGGGTGCACAAAACGGATAAGTCAAAGTTGTGGCGCTAAGAAAGGTGTGCATAAAACGGACAAGGCAAATTTGTGGTGCTAAGAAGGTGTGCATAAAACGGACAAGGCAAATATGTGGTGCTAAGAAGGTGTGCATAAAACGGACACAGAAAAACGAAACCGAATTAAGTACGATCATAGGCGAGACGGCGCCAAGGTTTCGTAAATAAAGCAGCTGGTATCGAATAAGGAGGAAAAAAACAATTGGCAATCTAGTTGGTGAATTGAAAGAAGACGGTTGTCGATCGGACTAAATTAAAATATTAACAAAGTTGAGTGAGTTGCGCGTAACCGATTTAAACGTGATGCTACGTGTGCGTGATATACCGATGACTGGCAACAAAGCGGCCAAAATTGCAGAAATAATACACGTACTGGGTTCTGACGAAGTGTAAGTGGTGGACTATGATATTGGCCGGGGTGAATCAAACACTAACCTGCAAAAACAAGTGGATGACTTAAAGACAATGATGGAGACTTTAACTCAGTCAGTCCAAGCCATGACTTTACAAAGGCAAGTGCAAGGAGTCACAGATCAACAAGAAGGCACGGCAACGGGACATGAAACGGCAATGGGGGTGAATGTTAACTCATCCCAACCAACAGCATCAGTGAGGGCAACACCAGTACAATTCGGTAGTACACAGAACTGTGTCAATGTGCGTGATGTATCGGCATACTACCAGAATTTGATCCAACAAAAGGGGGCATAACGGCAGATCAATTTTTACGCAAAGTGGAACAGTTACAAATGGTATATGCATGGAGTGATGAGAGTGATGGGCAAAGTTATGGCTAGACGCTCATACAGTATTCCAAAGTTGGCAGCAGTTTGTGAGCGCATTGAGATGATGAGACGTAAACGCAAACAACAAGAAACGTATAGTGAGTACTTAAATGTTACAATTGCAACCAATTTGGACATTTTGCATCTAAAGTTGAAACAACGCAATGTATTCAAGCAGAGATAGAACGCAACGGTCAGATAATAAATACAACATTACATGTGGTTCCTGATGAAATTTTACCATACGAACTGCTGTTAGGCAGAGACATAATATGCCAAAATAAGAAGCAGACTCTCACCGACTGGAATAGATTTAAAAGCATCGGTGGATGATGCAACGTTTGATATTGGCCCAGATATCAATACTTCTCAACGTAGTCAGGTAAGAAATGTTCGTGAGTTATATGAACAATGTTTTGCCGAAGATTTTTCACGTATTGGCAGATGCAACACCATGACGATGGAAATTCAAGTATCCACAAGCGTACCAATTCTGGGAAAACGGTATCAAGTTCCTTTCGCATTAAGAGACAAATTGGACAACATGCTAGAAGATCTTTTGAAGTACGAGATCATTCAGCGCAGTAACTCACCGCATGCAGCATCAGTGCTACTCGTCCCAAAATCGAACGGGGAAAAACGCTTGTGCGTAGACTATCGCACATTGAATTCAGTAACCATAAAAAAACAATTCCCAATGCCGATTGTGGAGGAGCAGTTGGCGAAGTTGGCAGGAAACAAGTTCTTTTCCACCTTAGACATGACATCTGGATATTACCAGATTCCAATGTGTAACAAAAGCAAGAAACTCACAGTATTTATGACACACTAGGTATTGTTTGAGTACAACGTCATGCCGTTTGGATTAGTAAACGCACCAATGGTTTATCAAGAAGCCATCACAGGTATTATCAAGAAACTGGATCATCGACGCAAAATCATTTGTTACGTGGATGTAGTTATCATCTCTTCAACAACGGTAGACGAAGGGCTGACCATACTGAGAGAATTTCTGCAAGCAGTGAAAGACGCAGGAATGACTTTACGTCCATCTAAGTGTGTTTTCATGCAAACGAAAGTGAAATTCTTGGGGCATTTAATTTCCGAGAGAGGTATTCAGCCAGGCATTGAGAAAATACAATGCATACTTGAATATAATCAAACTCACAGTCACACCGATGTACGACGGTTCCTTGGAATTACAGGATTCTTCCGCAAGTTCGTCCCCAATTACAGTACAAGCGCACAGCCACTTAGTAACTGAAGAAAGATCAAAAGTTCGAATGGGGCAACAATCAAGACAACGCTTTTAAAGACCTTAAGGAAGCATTAACAATATATCCGGTATTGTCGTTATGCGACCCATCTAAATACCATGAAGTACATACGGACGCAAGTTCAAGGGGTATAGCAGGGATCTTAATGCAACAAGAAGAAGAAGGGGTAAAGCCAGTCTTTTATTTCAGTCGCTTATGCAGTGACTCTGAAAGCCGATACTCAAGCCATGAACTCGAGGTACTAGCAATTTCAGACACGCTGAACAGATTCCAAATATATCTTCTTGGATCTGAATTTCTAGTGGTAACTGACTGTAACGCTATTACCACTCTCAAGGCAAACTCAACTTTAGTGCCAAAAATTGCAAGATGGTGGCTTATACTCAGGAATTTGATTTTAAGTGCAAACACCGTGCAGGGATTGAAATGACTTATGTAGATGGTATGAGTAGACAACCGGCACATCAAGGAAATGAGGTGCTAAAAATAATACCGATTGACGAAGATTGGATATATACGATGCAAAAGTGAGATCCAAAATTGAGAGAAATTATCAATGTACTAAAGTCCAAAGAGAATACAACACAATGGCCTCGGGTAAAAGCAGATTACGTCATCAAAGCAGACCCTCTACATCGGAAAACAGCAGAGGGAAACAGACTAGTCATACCGCAATTCATCCGATGGCGCATAGTAAAGGCAAATCACGACGACGCAGGTCATTACGGTGTGTAAAAGACTATAACACGCATGAAACGATATTTCTGGTTTCCACGTTTAAGAAGATACATCAAATCATCATGCCCAGAATGCTGCATCAATAAAGTAAGAGGGGGAAAACCCGACGGCCAACCACATCTACCAGAAGTTATACCGATGCCTTTCAGAAGCATTAATATAGATCACATGAAACCATGGTGTGCTTCAATTCCGGATCTGGATGTATCAGATGAAACAAGCAACGACTCAAATGCTCCTGACGAAGATGAAGACGAGGACGAATGTCAGGAAAGGCCGAGTTGTCAAAGACAATAAGGAGGCAGTCACTGAACAGTCGTCAACCGATGCCGACGTGTTTGGTGATGCGCTGTTGTATTAAGTTCCTAATCTAAATGTATAAAAGAAATGAGACATAAGCGATAATTATTACCAATACAAAGCTATTCTTGACAATAGGTGCACTCGTATTACAGAAGCAAATAACAACTATTCACTCACCTTCATATAAATGAGAACAGCAAAACAATGCATTCATTTCAAAGTAACTGATTCATAGCCTTTTGAATGTATTCTTGCAAGCATCTAGTCTCTACTATGTCACGACTATGTAATTGAAATTGTATATGGTAAGGTTTTCACACAAAACAAACTGTTTGTATACATTTAAAAAATATTTATTTGTATTGAAGAAAGAAGTAATCATCATAAAAAAGTCATCGTTTTTAAAACTAGTACAACAAAAGTTATTACTATTGTATTATGCGCTACATAACTTGCTCTGGGTTTGTGATGATTTCCTCATCCATACAGTGACATTTATGTCAAGGCAACCAACTCCGCTGGCAAATTGTTTTCCGACTGCAGTATCGAATTCAAAACATCCTACGTTATGTAAGGGAAAGGTGACACAGTCACGTATAGAACGTGTAGTTGACTCCCATGCAAGTTGATGGCCATGTTTCCCGTTTATTTTCAGACGATAGAAAAAGTTCTTAGCCTCTTTTTTCGAACCAATAAATTGCACATATCCAAAGAATTTATGGTATCCTTCTCTTTTCAAAACAACTATGAAATGGTGGCCGAAGCACGACTGTATCACGCTCCAGTCAGTGGTAGAATGTTCTAATAATAAATCGATCTGAAGGACAAAATCTACAGCCTGTACCATACGTTTACCATGTGTCATAGTTAGATGCTCTATGAGAAGGTGTAAATTACCTTTCCATGTGCATTTGACATCTGGACATGGACAAAGAAAGGGACGAAATTCACACTTAACTTCGTGGTCGGTTTTCCTTGCATAGGCTACCGAATCGGTGCATCCGTAACTCGAATGTTTACATGGAAATTTTACATTCGCTGCAATTTTTTCCATGGCCAAATTACGGATATTGGCTAATGGACCACGGCATGTTGGACAACATGTAAGCTTCAAACGACACGATTCACATACCAGATGGCCGTAGAAGCATTGCACTATCGGTGGCAATATATATTCATGGCAGACTGGACATATAATTAAAGATCTCAAGACGGTCAACATGTCGGCATCACCGTCACCAGTGTCGCTTGTTACCACTTCCATGGCGTAACGTGTCTTTCACAGCCGTTCACGTCGTTTTCGATTGTGTTTATCAACTACTGTACGATATTGAGTACAGTGCCTTGACGGAAGGTCCAATAATCTCCAACCACCTTCACTTAATCTTCGTTGTATGTGGTATTGATTACTTCACTATATGATTTATATAATTTAGTTAAAACAAATATAATAACACAATAAAAACAAGAAAAAAAAACATACATTATCTTTACCACAAATTACGTTCCCAGCAAGCAACACCGCTTAGAAAACACGTGCTCTTAATAAGTAAATTGATATTCGGTATTCGCATTAAATTTCAATTCGTTGCATCTTAGTGTTGAGAAATACATGCATATGTAATAGAGATGAGCTAAACAGTGAGAACAGTGATTTCAAAATCACAGTGATTCTAAACTGTGATTGAGTCACAGTCATTTGAAGGGAGGGACACAGTTTACTTGATTGATTGTGACTCACTTTGATTCAGTTGCTCCCTAATCACAGTTTAAACAAAGTAAATTGTGTCTCTCCCTTCAAATGACTGTGACTCAATCACAGTTTAGAATCACTGTGATTTTGAAGTCACTGTTTAGCTCATCTCTATTATGTAATAAATTTTTACACAGAAGGACGGAAGAAAAAAAAAAATGGTAACCTTTGCCAAATCATGTGTATTCATTTTTTTGAAAGAAGTAATCATTTTAGAAACGAACCGTTATATCAAAGATTATAAAATTAATAGACACACAATTTGTTGTTGGATAACCTCGGGATACCCAACAAGGGAGAGCTTTTTGTGAGGGATAGTTGTCTATACATTGTAATTTTATAGTATTTGGTTATAAGCTTTGTATATGAACTTCCCAATCGCCCGTTTTCGTGAGCCCATCAATGGTGCAATTCAAAATGTTGATTGTGCACACAATGTTTCACTCTTTTTTTTAAATCAATCATGAAATGATATCCAAAGTATGATTGCAACATGATCCAGTCTGGTGGATGATGGTTGTTTAAAAATTAATAGCATGGATTATACTTTTGTGGCTTATAGCAATCTCATAAGAAATAGTAGGAAATGACAAAATAGTCCATGCCATTTGCATCAGACACCCAGGCATGGACACTTGATAGTTTCCTCACCGATACAAGTGGATGAGAGTGATGAAATGAACAAGGACACTTTATTAGATGGAGCTCTGCTGCCTACGCAAGAGCAGGTGACGCTGCTTGTATTATTGACGACACATGCTGGTGCTCCTTCCGGTTTACAACGTTTTAGATTGTTTTTATTAAACATTGGAGTTGTTTCATAGTGTTATTAAAGTATCTACCATACATACTTTCATATCAGTATTATAAACTGTTACTCAGAAGGACGAAAATTAATGACCACAAATTTAATTTGAATAATTGATTTGAATGGTGACTATGTTCGGACTACAACTGCTGCGACCATGATGCGTAAAGGATAAAAAAAATACTAAAGTTAGATTTACACCAAATGACACGTTGTCATTATTATGGATGAATGATAATAGGGAACCATTCACACTATCCCATTCACTAAGTCATTTAAGCGATTTGCATCATCATTGTAGATATATAAAGCCGCTATGTCACATATTGCAGAAGCCGACAGCTGCAGCTAGTGTAATGAAATCTGCTACTGAAGGATGTTTTTTTTAGAGTTTCACTAATTTGAGTTGGCAATACTGCTTTATTTGACAACCGATTTAGCAGCTGATAGTTGTTATTTGTTTAGTTTGGTTTGGCATTTTATTGTTGAAATTTTTTATCAAAATAGTGGGTCTGTTCGTCAAACTTGTCGTGCACTTCGTCCATTTTATGGTAATCATAATCGTCCATCAGAGCGGCTAATTCGAATAACTATGGATCGTTTTCCCACCACGTTTACTCTTCATGATAATATGCATCCCGTAAGATACCGAACAGTGCATACCGAATAAACTGTAGCCGCTGTTCAGCAAAGTATTGAAGAAGACCAAAATCAATCAATTCATCGCCGTTCCCAGCAAATAGGGTTGTGTCCATCCACTTTATGGAAGATTTTACGAAAGCTTGTAAAATTCAATATTTATTTCTTGTGAAAGAGTGAAACATGTTTAAAAAGAGGAAAATTTAGTGAAGTGGACGAAGAAAAATTATAAAGTTCATCAAATTGAACGCCATGCGGCTTCTCATCGAAATATTGTTCATTTTTTTTTTTATTTTTAAACTAAACTGGAAAAAAAACGAAAAATGTACGAATTTATATAAAATTTATTTTTTTTGTTTAAATAATAGGGTTTTTTTTAATTTTTGATTATATTATGAATATTACTTCCAATTGATTTTCACTTTAACTTGTGTATTGAATCAAAACAACAGGTCTGTTTCTGTTCAATATAGCAACACACATAAAATCAACACAGAACAGCACCAGGAACAGAACCAGAATTGTTGTTTACGGATCTGGTTCTATTCCTGGTTTAAGTGGCAACAAGGCTTAACTGAATATCATTAATGAGAGAAAATTTGGAAATATTGTATGATAAACTTTTGGGTGACCGGAAAATAAAATTACTTATTTCATTACATAGAAATGAGAAGAAGGGAAACAATATTTTAAGTATATCATATTCAACTATCACTCGCCTTTTTATATGCCATCAGCCAACAACTTCTTTTACTCAAGTTGGCTGGGTTGTTCAAGCTAAACATTGTCAGCACCATTTTATTATACTATTCAGCGCATTTATTTCAAATTTCAAATTATTTAAATGCTTAATGAGTTTTTTGTTTTATACAAATTATATTTTTCCCGGTGGAATACTATGTTTATTGGGCAATATGAAATTAGGTACAAAACTCCAGATTTGTTCACCAAAAAGATTCTAAATTTGTGTTTACCTGTGATCAGAAATTATGTATATGAATTCAATAATGTGAATATTACGAGCGCATCAAAACGGCTGTGAGTTTTTAAAAAATGTCTTTTGTTGAAGCCAACAAAAAATTGATACCGGAACTTGTGTCTTACTAAATATTTTGCTTTGCACAATAATGATAACCTTGACACTCATAATACTATTCTATTCT
This sequence comes from Amiota communis, assembly GCA_037043315.1. Lineage (NCBI taxonomy): Eukaryota > Metazoa > Arthropoda > Insecta > Diptera > Drosophilidae > Amiota > Amiota communis. The sequence goes on from JBAMAV010001101.1 coordinate 280,394, forward strand.
ATTATCCAATCGATTAATGCAAATGTGTTGCAACAAAATCTCAGCAAAAGCTAAAAAGAATGATAAACGCTTAGCTAAGCTAAATTCCAATGGATTACGCTCACATAATCCACTTCGCCAGCCATTAATCTCATTTTTGTGTATTGTTAGCAGCTAAAATTACTATAAAAGTCATAATAGGCCCAATAAATGCTTCTGTCTTTGGTGACCAACGCGAGTGGTTAGAGTCCAAGTAACCAGCGCTACAAATGACAAAATGGATTATAATCTGACGGATCCTTTTTATAATATAACAACTGTTATACGACCGGAACCCCGTTTGTCAGCGGAATCACGGCTAATTGGTTGGAATGTGCCTCCGGATGAATTACGACACATACCAGAACATTGGCTTAAGTTTCCGGAACCACCGGAATCAATGCATTATCTACTCGGAACTCTCTATATTTTCTTTACGGTAATGTCAATGATTGGAAATGGGCTGGTGATTTGGGTATTTTCTGCGTAAGTATCATAAATTCCTAAAATGTTAGTGGTTAATACAATAAATAAGTTTTCTAAATGACTAGGGCCAAGTCGTTGAGGACGCCATCTAATATTCTCGTTATAAACTTGGCCATCTGTGACTTTTTCATGATGAGTAAGACACCTGTTTTCATCTATAACAGTTTCAATAAGGGTTTTGCACTCGGCAATTTTGGCTGTCAGATATATGGCATCATTGGCGCCTATACGGGCATTGGAGCATCGGCAACGAATGCGTTTATAGCCTATGATCGCTATAACGTCATTACACGTCCTATGGAAGGCAAAATGACGCAGGGCAAGGCCCTCTTAATGATTATCTTTATCTACTTATATGCAACGCCATTTGTAGTTGCTTGCTACACTGAATCATGGGGTCGATTTGTACCAGGTGAGTTTATCTAAGCTTAATTAATATATTGTGTGGGTTTGTGTATAAGGTGAATGACATCCATTGTGTGTGAATTTGCTTTCCTTTTTTTTGTATTTAGTAATCAGTGCGACAATTGATTGATTGATTGACATTGATAAATGAAATCAAAGGTTACAAGTTGCGTGCAATAGACCACAGAAATAACACAACAGTACCATGTGAATTTGTGATTCCATTTTGCCAATCTTGCAAAAAATAGCATTAGACAACACGCAAAGTAACCGCAAATTCAATTAGAACCAAGACTATAAAAACCTTAAGAATCTCAGCAAGGGTGCAGTAACGGTTTTGGCCAGCGAAATTGCTGCGCGTCTAAACCAGCCACTCGAACAGTATAAATACGGTGTACAAAAGTGCGCGATATTATGGAATATAAAAATCTTTTCGCAGAGACGCCACCAGTCTTGGGTGTCTCATCGAAGGTCCAGTGTAACGCAACTGAAGGTCCTTTACTCAAACCGGAAGCACGTACATCTGCTGAGCTACAATTTCTCGGGTGGAATGTGCCACCTGATCAAATACAATATATTCCGGAACATTGGCTTACACAGTTGGAACCACCGGCTTCTATGCACTACATGCTTGCCGTTTTCTATATATTTTTGTTTTTTGCTTCGACAATTGGCAATGGCTTGGTTATTTGGATTTTTACCACAGCTAAACCTTTGCGAACACCATCAAATCTCTTTGTGCTGAATCTAGCTGTTTTTGATTTCATAATGTGTCTGAAAGCACCAATATTTATCTACAATAGTTTCCATCGTGGCTTCGCTTTGGGTAATACGTGGTGCCAACTGTTTGCTGCCATTGGCTCTTATTCCGGTATCGGAGCTGGCATGACCAATGCAGCAATTGGTTATGATCGATATAATGTTATAACGAAGCCCATGAATCGTTCCATGACCTTTACCAAAGCCTTACTTATGAACATAATAATTTGGCTTTATTGTACGCCGTGGGTGGTGCTGCCCCTGACCGGATTTTGGGATCGTTTTGTGCCAGGTAAGAATAATACAATATATCAGACTGTTAAATGAAATGAAAGATGTGAGTTTCGTGTTCCAAAAAGTTTATAACTATGATTTTAATTTCAAAATATATGTATAACAAAATGAAATTCAGTGTTGAGTTGTTGGTACGAGTAGAAGAAAAGAGCAATACATTAAGGCCCATAAATTAATTATGAATGGGTTTTTCCTTATCCCAAAACAAAGCAAGTAAATTGCTATTCATCTCCGACATTTGCTCTAGAAATGATGACATTTATGGCTAAATTACCATCCACGGAAAACAACTCAACTGTTGACTTATTTAACACTAGGAAATCTGCATTGGTGAATGTTACAAAACTCTCGCGTATTGAGCGAGGTTTTGATTGCCACTTCAGTGTACGATTGTTAGCCTCCAGTGATATGTTATACACAAACAGAGATGCATCGCGCATTGAACCAATCATTCGACATGCTGCAAAGTACTGTTGACAACCTTCACCCAAGTGTATCTTCTCTAGCGAAAGCAGAAAGTGTCGTCCAAAACACGATTGTATCATGGTCCAATCTAGTGCACCCTCTAGATTGACATTAGTTGCCAAAAACACAATATCGTTGCCATCCATAGTTATGACGCTGTCATGCATCGATATCAAATGTTTGTAGACTTCATTGAGCGATCCTTGCCAAACGCATTTCTCATCCGGGTACGGACAGAAGTACGGTCGAAATTCACAATCTTCCTCATGATTTTTCTTTTCGCTATAAGCTAAACGCTGACGACAACCATAGCACGTGTGTTTGCATGGAAAGGACAATTTTGAGGCAACCTTTTCCATAGACAGATTGCGTATATTCGTCATGGTTACACGACAAACGGGACACGCGCTTACCTTGTGACGACAAGTGGCACAAATGAGATGACCTCGCGAGCATTGCATGATGGGCGGCATCATGTAACCGAAACACACAGGACACTCAAGCAACGAAATGAGAAAATCCGTCACACCATTGTCCTTGTCACTGCTACTCTGACTGCTGGAACAACTATTACCACTGTCTGCTGTTTGGCTATCACTGGTGTCATGATTATTTATCGTTTGATCAGCTGCAGATTCATTTAGCACATTGCTCTGTTCAAATCCAGTAATTGCCGCAGTCTGTTTTATCTCAGTCTTGTTGGTGGTCGCAGTGATATTTGGTGCCGATTCACGTCGTACGGGTTTCATTGAAGCGGCTTTTTCTGCTCTTTCCAGTGTTTAGGATTTTTTAACTTCGAAATTTTGCTTACGACGTTTACTACGAGGCAATTTTTTTTTATATTTTACTGTATTCGATTTTTTTTTTTTTAGAGAGCGGAAGGATTAATCATTTTGAAATTATTAAAATGAAACAATTTGTAAAACATACTAAGTAGTAATAGAAATATTGAAAAATTTGAAACCTACTATTTTTTTATACTTAATTTTTGAATGAATACCATAGATTGTTTTTTACTAACTTACCTCATTCCAAAGTCGCACAAATATCCATCATTGGCATTAGAAAAGACATGAAGTATGCAATTTTACGAGTAATGAAACTTAAGATAATCTATATATCTATATATATATATTAAATCCTTTTTGCGTCTGTGCACGCTAATCTCAGAAACGGCTTAACCTATTTAAATGCGGTTTTTGTTGTATTGAAGCAAGCTGTGTGTAACATTTAGCATTTATTTTATCGAAATTGACCGACTAAATCAAAAAATATTCATATTTTTAATGCTGTTGTCTACTTTTTGGCTGATTTTCGAATGTTTTCCTCTTTTGCAGCGCAGCAACAACAAAATACACGTTTCGTATACCCTACGCGTACGAAGTCGTGGACACAGCTAGTCATTTTTATAACTAATTTTTATATCTAACATATCTGTAACCTTCGTACTAATGTAGTAATGGGTAACTGACAACTAGTCCTCTTTCACCTTTTAGCAAGTGAATTTTTAAGATTATTCTCAATATATTGACATAGATGGGTAAACAATCTGAAAAGGGGGTGAGATAGTTTTCATACCTCTGAGTGCCTGTTTATCTCTTCATGACATTAGAAAACAAGACCTAGTTCCTACATTTTCTAAGTTTTTACTTTAGATTAACCAATACCATGGATGGCTGGCAGATAGAGTCTTGCACGAATGCAAACAAGACATTTGGTTTGTTATTAGTGAAGCAAGTTTCAAGTATGTAGTACTCGGTCGACCAAATAGAATGACCAGCGCTCGCAAAAAAATCTCATCAGTCTTATTTTCTCCTAAAAAAACCTATTGTTGAAAGAGAAAATGCATAATTGTTGGACATGAAATTCTGACTGATGAGGTTTCATTTTTTTGTCATCGCTGAAAAAATCATCATGTCTTTTTCTTGAAAAATATTCAAAAATCATTTTGTATGTATGCACCTGTTTGTGCCTCTGCTTGTGCGCTGCAGTCGATTAATCTTTGCTAGCCATGCACACTGGTCGGAATTGCTTTCTTTTTTTTGGCATAAAAACAAAAATTTGATGATATGTTTTTCTGTCAAAAAACGGCAATTCCAACCAGTGTGCCATGGTACACTCACGACACACAACAACAAAAAGAGATTTTCTGTTTATGATTTTTGTTTCGTTTTCTCTTTCCATAACAACATTGCAATGAGAGTTTTTTCAAAATATTTTTCTGAGTAGGCTATACTGAACATGAAAGAAGACCCTCATTTGCGAGCTCTTGCGGTATAGACATTCAATTAGCAAATAAAATACATTGAAATACTTGGAAGCTGTTCTTCAGCTGATAATTACCCTGATAAGGGTTGAAAAAAAAATATGTGAACGACTACGGTTGAACTTTGTGTGCTTCTTTTCTCTCTATCGCACATGCCGAGTTCTTCAGCCGAAGTGTTTGCCGAATCTGTTTGAGAATGTTTGCTTGCTAATGAATTCGTGCAAGATTCTAGTTGCCAATTGTCCTCAGTCAACAAAATATGCATAAATATTACTTCTATAGGAATTAAAAGAAATAAATCAAGAAATCTTTTCCAGGATTGATCGATTGGTGACTGTTGATTAATATACCTTTTTAATAAGTTAATTATTCCATCAGAATCATATCATGATCGCTCGTTGGATTCATTGTTTTGTGAAGCAGTTATCACAGGCATAAGAAATATAATAATTAATCTCTATCTTTTTGGGAACTAAACAGGGGCAATAATGTCATTCTTACCATTATAATTTTATCTATACATTTCTTACCCACTTGTCCCACTTTAAAACACACCTCTATATGGTGTGATGGGTGGGAACACAGGATTTCGAACATGTCCCCTATAATTCCATTCTTAATTTGTATATTGATTATAAAAACATTTTTCTTTTTAACTAATTACAATATTTGCATAATTTTTTGTTTTATTTAATTGTATCGTATTTTATTTAAAACTAAATTTATTACATTTAGTTATGTTATTCTGTTTTTGTTTGTTTATTTAATTTGTATAAATTTGTAAATGTTCTTGATCTTGTATTTAATATTACAATAAATAATTTTATTGAAATTTATTTTGCTTAGCAAAAAATTTATTATAATTTTTATAAATTAATTAAAAATTAAAATAAAATTAAACATTTCAATTAAATTTATTAAAAGGTGCTGCACATTGTTAAATTTTAAATAGTTGTAAATAAAATCAAATTACATATAAAAATAATATGAACAAATATTTCAGAGATCATCTAGCCTAATTTATTTTTATTATGTAAATTAAATTAAATTAAATTTTGTAATTTGCTTTCTGTTCTTTTTTTTTTTGCGCTTATGTGTTTGTTTTGTTGATCCCTGCAGTATGCTTGATGGAAATACTCCTCCCCATTTCGATAGTAATTCATTAGGCCCTTGTTGTATTACTGGTGGCTAGTGAACTATTAATTGAGTACAATTGGGAGGTATGTAAGTATTTGTTGATTCTCACTCAACTAGTGTTATATCAGACTCCCTCTGCGTAGTATTAATGAGAGTCTGGAAGTCGTAATGAGACTGTTAAATGGTAATGCACAGGCGTTGGCATTTGACTCCTTCCAATGATGACATCGCCATGTTAAATTCACTAGTTGAATACATGTATAATGGGTTTGAGTTGGCGCTGGCAGTTATTTGTACTGCAGGGATGTTTTTTTTTTTTTTGTTTTTGTTAATATATTTATTAATTCGATTAAATTGTGTAAAATAAATTTTTTATTCATTTTGTCTTGTTTTTCTTTTTTTTTTTCTATTGTAATTTTTTTTTTTGTTAATGTTTATTTTGTTTGTTACAATTATTTATTTTTTTATAGTTTGTTATTTATTTGTTTTGTTATATAGTTATACTCTTCACGCAGTGAACAGTATTATAAGTTTGTCAAAATGTATGTAACACACAGAAGGAGACATCGGAGGCCCCTTAAAGAATATATATTATTGATCAGCTCGATGAGACGATTTGATTTAGCCATGTACTTCTATCCTTCTGTATGTATGCAAACTAGTTCCTCAGTTTTTGAGCTAGAGAGCTGAAGGTTTCTTTTTACCATACACTGCACATTTCTTGGAATCAGTCGAATCGATCCACTAGGAGGGGTACCTCCAATACAAAACCAAAATCAAATTAATATTCTTATTAGAAAAACTTTTTTGTTATTTGTATTATCGAACTAAAATTTGGGCATTATAAGTATCGATTCCATATTCACAAACCATGTAAATTTCAAGTTCGTAGGATTTCCAGTAGGGGTACCTCCCATATAAATCCAAATTCTAATTAATGTTCTATTTAGAAAAACTTTTTTGTTTTCTATCTTGTCGAACCGAAATTTGGACACTATAAATGTGTGACCCATATACACTAATCATGTAAATTTCAAGATCCTAGGATTCTTTGCAAGGGTACCTCCCGTACAAACCCAAATTCAAATTAATGTTTTTATTAGAAAAACTTTTTTGTTTTTTGCTTTATCGAACTGAAATTTGGACACTATAAGTTTCTGATCCATATTCACCAACCATGTAAATTTCAAGATCTTAGGATTACTGGATCTTATAGCTCCCAATATGTGTGCTTAATACACCAAGGCCATGCGCCATAGACATGTGACACATATTTCTTACTAATAGTCATGCGTCATCTACATGTGACTATTTGTGTATTGAAATAAGTATGAATATTGATTCTACGCTAAACGTATTTCGGCATGCTCATTCAAAGGAGCGTGAAGAGTATTACTTCTTTGGCATAGCCAAAGATAATCTTCTTTCTGGTTTTGTTATAATTTATGCACAACTTATTTTGTTTTTTGTTTTTGGCATGAGGAATAAAAAGCATTTAATTTTACAAATTCAACTTTTTGTTATTGTTGTTGTTTTGTTATTGGTTGGATGCGTATGATTTGTTGTTGGCTTATCAAAAAAAGTTTATACAGTTTATATAAAATAGTAAAATATACATTATCATAATTAAACTAATTATTTATTATGTAATTTGTTTCCTTCTTTCTTTATGTTTTCTCTTCATTCCGCACACTTTATTATATTCATTTCCTTTCATCAATTGTTGTGATTTCATTGTTTTATTATCCATTATTATTAACAAAAACTATCAAAACAGGAAATAATCAAATTATACATACATAACTACGGAAAATAGTACAAAACAAAAAACACATTTGAAATGAAAGTAAAATTAACATAGTACTTATACTGGTGGAGTTCATTCCCATACTTATATCTGTTGATCTGTTTATCTGTCCGAAGAAGATTTTCTTCTGTCTGAATTTCTTAATCAGAATTAATTACTAATATCAATGAATCTTATATTTTAAGTTAATTTTACTAAACCTAAATTAATAACTAATAATTTTTCAGTAATAAAATAATAGATAAACCTATAAAAGTTTCTAACGAAAAAAAAACACAAACAAAATACAAAATTTAGGCGACATTTACGAAAACAATATACGAGAAGGCGGAATTGGACAAAACAAAATTATGTATGTATATGCAATTATGTGCTATGTATTTATTTGTATTGTAGAAAGAAGAAGTAGTGTAATCGTTTTGAAAACGCTTATTTATTCATTTATTATTCGCCGCTTCTGTCCTCCATTTAATATTAATACGTCAGTCATCTTATGCGGCTGGCTTTTCATCGTTCGTTCTAGTGTAATTTGTGTTTTTTTCATCCGTTTAGACCAATGAAATGGTAACATTTATGCCCAAATTGCCATTGTCAGCAAACAGTTGCGCGATTGAAGTATCGAATACTAAACAATCCGAATTATGTATGGCAGAGGCGACACCTTCGTGTATGGAGCGCGGCATCGCCTCCCAGGTGAGTCGACGTCGATTGCCATTCAATTCAAGACGATATACAAAATTCTCGGCCTGTTTTCGGGAGCCAATCAATTGCACAATTGCAAAGAATTGTTGATGTCCATCGTACTTCTCTTGTTTTTCCAAAACAAGCATAAAATGATGCCCGAAGCATGATTGCATCATGACCCAGTCAACGGCACCCGGTAGATTTATGTCGGTGGCCAGGAATACAATATCTTCGCCTTGCAGTGTTGTAATGCTTTTGTGCGACATCATTAGATGCTGCATGACTAGGTCCAATGGGCCTTGCCATTTGCATGAGGCTCCCGGGCATGGACACAGGTAGGGACGACACTCGCAAGTTTCTTCGTGATCGGTTTTCTCGGTATAGATGAGTGAGGCGGTGCAGCCGTAACTCGAATGTTTGCATGGAAATTTTACATTCGATGCCACTTTCTCCATGGCCAAGTTACGTATATTGGCCAATGGACCTCGGCATGTGGGACAACATGTGAGCTTCGACCGGCACGATACGCATACCAAATGACCGCTTGAGCATTGCAATATTGGCGGTAGTACATAATCAAAGCAAACAGGACATTCAAACAACGATGTCAGATCGGTCGACATGCCGGCATCACCGCCACCAGCGGATGATAGTGAAGAACTGGACGAGGACGATGTATTATTTGATGTGGTGCCTGCGGTAGGGTTGGCGCTGCTGTTTGTATTGCTGACGACACCTGTTGGTGTTCCTGTCGGTTCACGTCGTTTCGATATATTTTTATTGGACATTGGACGTTGTACTAAACACGCTTGATATATTGGCAAATTCCACCGAATTTTTTCAACACAGTCTCACAACACAACGCTTAGTCCAATTTATATAAAGTGCTGATTTCAATCTCCGATTGTGATATTTACTCTAAAAAATATATATATATAACGGAATAAATAATTATACATATGTATATCAACGTTTCTTCTAATTTATATGTATAATATTTTTCTGACAAAAGCAGAGAGAGGACTTCAAACAAAAAATGATTAAATTATATATACAGGGACGAAACAAAATCTGACTAACTTCTCCAAATAGTTCACTTAAAAAAAAAATATAAAAAAAAGACTGACTGGCTAAATAATAATTACAATTGTTATTCGATATTCGTTATAACACTTATTTTGATAATTGTATTGCGAAGCAAATAATAAACTGAGATATAGTCCAAATGACCGGATATGGCAATCATTCAATATACAGTTACGGTCAAAATAATAGTACATAGTGACTTTCTTCACTATGTTTGATCATTCGTATTTTTATGTTTCTTTTTATTCCTAATTCTCTCTTTCTACCAATGTGATCTACTATAAAATCGCAATAAAATGTCCCCTTACTTTTGGATTCAGTGCGTTTGTTGTTGTTGTTTGTCTTTTTTACAATCATGCTTGTTTTAACACGTTCAAAATAATAGTAGTGTTTGGATAAATTCAGTCTGTTGCTCCTTTAGCCCAGAGAAGTTTGCAAAAAGTAAATATTATTATTTTATCATAATTTAAAATAGTTATTGAACAAAATTGAAGTCATTTCTTTTCCTACAATCGGTCAAGGCAAGAACTGCACACCTGAACAACGTGCACTCATAAAAAAAAATGGATTTTAAAGGGAAAACCTTATAAAGAAGTTTAAAGCATAGTATGTTGCTCTCCTACTATGGTATAAAATTCATACCAGGCCCTGCAACATGTGGAAGACCTCGCATTATATCCGAAAGATTAGTTACCCGTGCAGTGAGATACTCAAGGCAGAAGTCATTTCGGTGCTCTACAAATATAAAAAAGGAATTAAATCTGAATATAAGCGTAGTAACCACACGCAGACGCTTAAGGGAAAACAATTTAAATGCTCGCAACCCAAGAAAAGTGTCCCTTCTAACAAAAAAAAAAAAAATAAAACATCTAGCCGCACGAATTAAATTCGCAAATGATCATATTGGTTGGCAAGTACAGAAATGGAGAAACATTTTATGGTCGGACGAATCGAAAATCGTGCTTTATGGTGGAACTGGGACTCGCCAGTATGTCAGGCGGCCGCCAAAGACTGAGTGGCAACCCAGATTTACAACAAAAGCTGTGAAACACAGAAGAGCACGCATTATGATCTGGGCTTGTTTTTCGTATTACGGCGTGGGGCCAATGGATACCATGGATCGGCTGCTATATGCTAGTTAAGAAATGCCACTTATTTGGGTTTCAGCAAGACAATGACCCTAAGCATACAAGTAAAGTTGTCAAACAGTGGTTCCAGGTCAACGGAATAAGTGCACTTGAATGGCCTGCACAGTCGTCAGATCTCGACCCCATTGAGAATTTGTGGTGACCTGAAAATGTTATAAGTTCTTCATGATTTTCTAGTTAAGATATCATACTTAATAAAAAAAATATTTTAAGTACATTAAAACACCAATTCATTCCTTTTTTTTTATCAAATTCATTTTTCAACTAGCAATACTATTAATTTGACCGTAGGTATACATAAGTATGCATAAGTAATTTGTGTGCATGCACACTAGACGAAAAGTGGTAATGTAACAAAAACACAATGTAACTATGTACATACATAGTTAAACGGTGACACAGGTATACAGACATTGCCATGCGTTGGTGTTTATGCCAATTAATTTATTGCACGATTCTATGCCTAACAAAGCATCAAAGTGACATGTAAGTCCAAAAAATTATCTTCACAGAAGTCACTTAACTTTATTATCAATATACATAAGAATTATGTATATTTGCTTGGCCCGAATCAAATGTGAACTCTGTCTGAATCATAGACAAAAACGGTTGTGTGTCAACTACGTACAGTTTGAAAGAATGATTCAGTTAAAGTTACAGACAAAATTGTTTTCTCAGTAGTCTGAGGCATCGAAACCTTATGTGTGGAGTAAGTTAAATAAAGATATGAGTACTTTATCAAAAAAATCCCTTACTTTTCTATCATTATGTGTAAAGTTAATCAAACAAACAGAAAGAAAAAAAAAAAACGAAACATAAATTTGTAACTGTTTTAATGTGGACACTTAAATGTTTAAATGAATAAGTTAGGTAATTTTATTGAGCATTTTCTCAACGAAATTTCACTTAATACATATAAATTTTTATGAACTTTGACTTCTTACCTTCTTCTTTGTACCCTTGGACCTTCCTTCTACTTCACATGAAGACAGTTAATAAATATTTAATTTCATATGAATGTGTATTGCTTAGTTCAGTTCAGTTCGGTTCAGTGTAGTGAAAATGCCACTCTTATATTTTTTTTTGATTTTATATTTCCATTTAAATATAAAAACCTTTTTTTACAACAAAAGCGTTTTCTATGTTAATTTATTTTTTAAATTAGCAATTTAGGTAAATAATTTTCTTGTTGTTGTTGTTGTTTTTGATCTGGTGTTTTAATTTCTAGCACAAAATTCACTTGAGGTCGTTCTTATTATTTTAGTTTTTGTGTTTGTTGTTGTTTTTATTTGAATATTTTTTTTTTTTCATTTATATTGTACGCAATGAAAAATTGGATGCGATTCCAAAGCAGTGAAATTTTGTTTTTCCGTTCTTTTTTTTCTTTCTATTGGAAATTATTTGCACACATATGTTTTTGATTAAATGTCTTCTGTTTTAACTTGTTGGTTTATTTCACTTTATACTATTTACTTACAAAAGAAGGTAAAAACAAAAAGGAAACAAAAAAAAAAATGAATTTTATCTAAGCATACACACGCACACAACAAAGACGCATGAACGCGCAGCTCACACAGACGCACACATTCACACTGGCGAAATAATACTAGACAGCCAGCAGCAGCAGCTCACAAAAATAACTAAAATTAACTACTTCTTCCTTTTTTTATTTTATAGTTTTTATACTTGTCATTTTAGAACACAGATTTTATATTGCGACATGATTTCAGTACATTGTGTGAACACTTTTCAACTACTCTTGAAAAGGTTTTCAGCTAATTAATTGAACACAGTGTTCAAAAATCCTCAAATGTTGACTTTTCCCTTGTATTAACAAATAGTGCTAGTCAATTGAGAGTGTTGACTAACACCGATATATGCAATTGGACCATTAGAAATCGGCGCAGTTTTAAACTTGAGACATTTTACATGTATCGATTAATTTATTTAAGAATATTATACTATTATGATTTATGTTTCCTCTTATCTTTTTAGAGGGTTATTTAACATCATGCACCTTTGATTATCTCACCGATGATTTCGATACGCGTCTATTTGTTGCCACCATATTTTTCTTTAGCTTCGTTTGCCCAACAATGATGATCATCTACTACTACAGCCAAATTGTTGGTCATGTTTTCAGTCATGAGAAGGCACTCCGGGAACAGGCTAAGAAAATGAATGTGGAATCGTTACGCTCGAATGTCGATAAGAGCAAGGAGACTGCCGAAATACGTATTGCAAAGGCGGCCATAACTATTTGTTTCTTGTTCTTTGTCTCATGGACACCATATGGTGTGATGTCACTAATTGGTGCTTTTGGTGACAAAAGCCTTCTAACCCCGGGAGCTACAATGATACCAGCCTGTACTTGCAAAATGGTTGCTTGTATTGACCCATTCGTCTATGCCATAAGTCATCCGAGATACCGTTTGGAATTGCAGAAGCGCTGTCCTTGGCTAGCAATCAACGAGAAAGCACCGGAGGCCTCATCTACAGCTTCTACGACGACTGAACAACAGCAAACGACAGCAGCGTAATGAAGTACATACTCCGTTATTGGTAGATTGTAAGATGCTATTTACATTAATAGATACATACATACATGCATACTTAAGTGTATGTTTATAAACTTAAGAATTACATTCTGAAAATGGAGAACCGTTGACGACTTTATATTGTATTTGGATAACGCTAATCTGTACTACTGAACATGTTACTACTATAGGGTCTTACTCTGGACATGCATAAAACGATTGCCGAATTTGTTATATTTGCTAGACTAAGTGGCTAATCAGAGCCTCGTTACTTAGCAAAAAAAAAAAAAAAAACGATAAAGAAATGTTTAATCTTTTATTTGTAGTTAAAAAATATTTTATTTTTGAGAATCAATATAGAATGTTATTGCATGCAATTTGTATTTGTATTATTCATTTGGATTCTTTAAAATGCTTAAGATTTGACGACGGGAATTTCTTTCATACATTATTTTGTTTGGTAATAACTTGCTGCTTTTTGGCTAAAAAGCAAATAAAGTATTTAGCTACGATACGACGTGTCATTGATTTAGTTTTGACATGACAGTCGTCCAATTATACAATTCTTTTATGTGGAAATTGGAAACCGCACTTGAATTGCGGCACAAGGTTTATGGTGTTGCAGGAGATTTAACTGTGTCAACTTCAACAGCTGTGGGTTTAAAGTCGGCGTAATCGATATAACAGCCCCTGTACCAAATGGACAGCCAATAACCACTGATGTCGAAAAACCCCACGAATCAGCGAAGCACTGAAACAGTCCACTCGCATTTGAAAGCAACCAGATTCATTAAAAATCAGAATAATTAGATGCAATATGAGTTCTTCAACAAAAACAAAAGCAACCTTATTTCCATCTGAAAATTATAGCTGAAAGGCAATGAAAAGGAGCCGTTTTTGAATAAGATGAATATTGGCGATAATGTCGTTCGCAAACGACCCGTGACGAGCATAGACGGAGTGTGACCAAACCCAGGAAGGTTTTGTTTTGTGTTTGGTGGGATTTGAAGAGAATATGAACATTAACAAGAATTGGTCATTAGGGAGCTGTATTCCATCAGGACCCATCAGAAGCTCCGGGAACTTTGATATGAATTTAAGGCACCCACTTCATAGACATGACATTGCTCTATCTAATAATCAACACTTCTTGTTGCTGAATTTAAAAAACATTGCCCTTGTTTTTTGTCAATAGGTCAGTTACCTCCAGAATGCCAGAATGTTATCGAACTAAACGGCGGATCTTTGACCTAATTCTATATTAAGTGAAATATTTAAAATCATGTAAAAAGCAGCATGCCAAACAACCATTATTTAATGATATTTTCTCCATTGACATCTGCTTCATAAGCAGATTTTTTATCTATAATATTGGTCTCCAAAGTGCTTTGAGAGAGTGTAGCATAACGGATTACTCTGGAAGATTGAATCAATTCTACCCGCGCAATATTTCTTTCTTCTCAGGACATTTGAGGTCAAAGATGATAGGTCGACTATCCGCAACATCAGAGCAGGTGTCCCACGGGGTAGTGTACTAGGGCTCGTCCTGTACATGCTGTTTACTAGTGATATGCCTGCACCAACAGATGCCACCTATGCGGATAACACAGTTTTTCTAGCAACTGATACTTCAAGCTATCTAGCGGCTGCCGCTACTCAAAGTGTTCTTCACGAATTCGAAACTTGGTCTAGACGATGGAACATAAAAACTAATAGTGCGAAATCGCAGCACTGTTGTTATTCGCTGCGCTATAAACGCTGTCAACCTGTTACTCTGAACGGCATTCAAATCCCCCAAAACTCATCAGTAAAATATCTATGCTTGAATTTGTGTCGCCGACTTAGGTGGTCTAAGCATGTCAACGCTATAACAGCTACTTGTAAAAGTAAGATGCAATAATTACGATGGCTAATCCGACCCGGTAGCACTCTCAATATCGCTGCCAAGGTTCCGCTATATAAGGCTATAATAATACCATCCTATGACATTCAGCTTTGGGGACTAGTTGTAAATTTCACAATTAATAGCATTCAGGCTATGCAGAATAAAGCTCTCTGCAGATCACTGGTGTGCCTTGGTACGTTAAGCGGGTTTTAATACACCGTGACCTTGACATGCTATCAATCGAAGAGCCCTCACACTACTCGCTATAATGAAGCTCTGCATGTACATATCAATCCTCTTGCTATAGCTCTCAACTCGAATAATAGCCCGAGAAGGTTAAAAAGGCTCCACCATTCGGATCTAATCATAGATTTAGAAATTAAGAATGTATTATATATTATCTCACCTAGTTTAGTTACTCTCTGTCAATGTTATCAAACCTATCCCTTTAATGTGTTCTTTTAACGCTTGATTAAAATTCTCAAATAAACTCGAAAAAAAATTCATACCGCTAGAGTAAGAAGTTTAGAGTTGACATATTCAACACTTCGGGAGTAATAGGTGCTTTTTCATACCTTTGGGATGTTTGTAAGGCATAGAACCGAGGGGCGAAGACCTCATAAATTATAAAAGGAAATAATTGGGCCTAATTTGTTCGCCTGTTGCTATGCATTCCAGTCTCTCAGATCAGATAAATATTTTATTATGGCATAAAACAAAATATCTCCTGGAAGAATTAGTGTTTATATAAAAATTCATATCAATCCAATTCGGGTTTGTTGTTGTTGATTTTATATCATTTATCTATAGAAACAGTTTGCCGAAGAATGTTTGCAAAGTACAGTTGAACGATATAACGAAGATCCCTATAGCGAATTTCCATACAAGTGAGAAATTAAAATCTAATGCACAGGGACGACTTCCTTCCATGGAATTAATTTGATCCTTTTTGGAGATTTAGAGACACGTCCCGATCACTACCAATTTGTTAACAGCCCTTAATACATTAGACAATTATGTTGTGGAAGAAAAATTTAAGAAAATAACCCAGATCAAAATTACTGATTAAATACATAGCATCTTAAATAAAACTTGCATCAAGTAAAAACGGTAATAAAATTTATCAGTTCTAGAGTACCGTTTCGAAACTACTTCCTCGCTGAAAGCAATCAGAATTAATAAATCCAACCCGTCAAATTTAGGTATTTTAGAAGATCACCCGGACATGTGACTGAATAGTCCGAGAGGTTGTCGATGATGTATTTGTCCAGAATCTTATTTCTAGACTTTGCCAGTGCTGGTCATTCACATAGAAAGTGGGTGAGTGACTCCGCGTCCTCTATGTTTCAATGGCTTCTGAACGGAATGCCCAGTCTCAGTAAGAACCGCTGTGAGCCTTGCGGTATCTGAGCTTCTTCTATTAATGAGTGTAAGTGACCTATTTTCGTTGTTACTAGGCCAGGTAGCACGTGCCACTGTGCAAGATTCAAGATCTTTCCACCATCTGTTTGCCTGCTGACGGAAATGCATGAATGAAGTTGCTCCTCTTGACGACTGCTCCTCGAGACCTGTTCCGCTAACGATATATCAAGGGATGCACCAAAACGAGCTAGTTCGTCAACCTTCTCATTACCCTCATTGTTCCTATGGCCGGGAACTCATAAGAGAGTCATATCAGCTCGATTATCTCCGACCTGCATTTCTTTACGAGCTTGGACTTTACAGTGGGCTTTAAGTGGATTGCAGTGGTTTGAGTGCCGCC
The DNA here is from genome assembly GCA_037043315.1 of Amiota communis. Lineage (NCBI taxonomy): Eukaryota > Metazoa > Arthropoda > Insecta > Diptera > Drosophilidae > Amiota > Amiota communis. Next base: position 297,133 of record JBAMAV010001101.1, read on the forward strand.
TGACTATCAACGAAGATAGCAATCTTCAGACACTTTGGTATGTGCATAATTGCCCAGATAGACGCTTTGAGTATTTATGAGATTTTGTATGGAAAAAAGTTTGCATTTCTTAAGATAACTGTCACAATAGGCCCATTCGTTGCTGCAACGACGAGAAGTAGTAGATTCCGCCCTTCCTCTAATCTAAGAAAAATCGGAATGACTTTGATAAACCGAAGTTAATAATATTCTGTGTCGATTTATCGAGAAGTTTTAGGTGAAAGTGGTAGAACGATACCTATTTTGTAAAAGACAAGGCAATTGGAATATTTTTTGCTAGCTTAAGAAAATAGCCGCTCAGAAGAACAAGGCTACATCGTATGGTTTCGTTATATCTATTTTATAGAGTCTCACTCATTCTCTCCCTCGTTTCCTAATTTCCATGCCAAGCCTTTTGTGTTTTGTGTGCATTTTAATTAAAAATTTCCTTTTTTTTGTTTTTGTAAATAATAATGTAGTATTTTATTGTTGTCCGTTTAAAAATGAAATTCGAAACTGAAAATTCTTTTCAAGAAAAACTCAATCTCTTGTGGTTGGGGTTGGGCTGTCCGGTTTTTTTCAATATGAATGACTTCATTAATAAAAACGAAACTGAAAATTATAAAGTAAACTAAGCTTAATGAAATTAAAAAAAATGAAGGCAATACATTGCCTTGTTAGATTAGTTGCCCGTTAGCGTGTTGTATAGTTGACGCACAACGTAATAATCATTTTGGGATAATTGTGCACCACGGGCTTTGTTTTGCACACGCTGCAATCCGGTTAATATTACCGGATTAGTAGCTATATTGATGCAAGCATCAATATACTTCATTGATTCGCGTGACCAGAATGATGTTGGTTGTTGTGTATTACTAGACTTGTTCGGTGTTGTCGAAGTCGAATCAATTTCGGCTAACATATTGGCAGAGGCTCTGTTGCCGCCTCCTCCTCCTCCGCCACCGCTGCCGTTGTTGTTATTCTTGTTGTTGTTAGGGTTGTTGGTGAAATTTTGGTGCTGTTGGAATAATGTGTGCAATTGGAGATTGGCATTGGAACGTTGTTGTGGATTAACGCAAGGAGGGGTCTTGCTAAGTTGTTGTTGTTGTCCTTTCTGCTGTTGTTGTTGTTGTTGTTGCTGTTGATGAGGTTGTTGCCACGGATTAATTGGTGTGACATTATTGTTGTTGTTATTGCCACGGTTATTAGTTTGCTGCTGCTGTTGTTGTTGTTGCTGCTGACGATTGCCGATGGTTCTGCCAGGAGTTGAGGTATCTCCGCCATTGGCATTAGTTGGCATTGTTGTTATGGTGCGAGATGAAAATGATTTGTTGTTGTTATTTTTTCCACTGTTGGTTTTTCCATTGTTGTTAGTGTTGTTGGAATTGCTTTTTATTGGAGACTTCAAAATTGGTGGTGGCGTTGGAATTGTCATATTCTCTGTCGATGATTTGGGTGATTGTTGATGATTCATTACTTTCTTTTGAGATTGAGGATTGTTGTCATTCAAATTATTGATGTTAGCTGATCCTGCTTTCTGTTCTTCGGTTGTGTTCTTCATTTTTTTGCCAAGTATCCATGGCTCTATGTTTAATGCAGTTAAACGATTCTTTTGGTTTGAGTTTTTGTAAAGTTGCAAGAGTTTTGGATAATCAGAGTGAACATAGGGCGTAAAGATCATACGCCAGTGTGTTTCCACCTGGATTCTTATATCTTCGGGAACAATGTCACTCAACTTGTAGTCAGTGATTAGTTTTTTAAGAATTGCCAAAAGCTCATCTAGATGTACATTGCCGTTGAGCAAACCTGCCTGTCCTAATAGTATCATATTTAGGTGACGTCGTTTTTTATCTGCTAACTTGTAACCATTCTTGGTGTTTATGGTTTCGTTATACTTCATAAGACTGTAGAGATCGTTAGCATTGCCCAATTTGTTTAATAATTGGAAAATGCCGTCGCGCAGATACCTGATTAGGACATCGGCTCGCCTTGGTGGCTTTTGACTTTGAAATTCAACTGTTCTGTTGCGCACATCCTTGCAACGCTTCAAGACCAGCATATGGAGCTTCTGCTGGTTGCTGGGCAACCCAGTGATGATTAGAGCATAGCCACAGGAAGTGAGATCAATACGCACAGTGACGTTGCATTCCTTGGAAATATCATTAAGAAACAAACGTCCTTCAGCACTGAATAGATAATCGGTGTCAGAGCGTAGCATGAAGATTTTAGCTTCACTTGGCACCTCATCCAGCGAGTTGTCTGCATCATTATCTCCATTGCGTGGTGTCGACTCACCAGTGAGACACATTGAAATCCCTGTAATTATGGGATTTTGAACTGATTCATTCAAATTGTGATCATCTTGTTCCATGCGGAGGGGAATTAGTTCCGGTAAATTGTCCAAGGGATGTGATGTGTTACTCATGCTTGTGTTGTTGTTGTTGTTGGTTGTTGATGAGGGCATTTCAAAATGTTCAGAAAAACTGTAATTGGAATCTGAATCCATAACAACCAATGGATCATTGGATGAATTCGAATTTATTATGGAATTTGATGAAACCAAGTTATCGTCATCTCCTGCATCAACTTCCATGGATTTTGGCATTTTAAAACTGTCATCACCGCCGCTAGGGTTAGCGGGTTGTTCTACATTATCATCACTAGTATCTTCGCCCACTATTTCATCTATAACTTGATAGTCCGAAATGTTAAATTCATTTGCAGATGACTGAACTACTTCATCATCTTCGGAGTTGTCACTTAGATCCACTAACTCCACCATACTGCCACTCTCACTTACTTCCGGAACTTGATTTGGTGGTGGCGATGGAGGACCTTCTGGTGGTGGCAATGGCGACATTATTTCAATTTCATCTTTGGTAGTCGAAGACAATGCCTGGCCCGGTCCCTTTGTCTGACGTGCTGTTTGTGCCATGCCAGCATAAGGATTTTTGACATATGATTTCTCCAGTAGACGCAATTTCTTTACTGGAGTCTCTGAAATGGATTTTGTTGCTAGAGGCTTGCGCTTATAACGCTTCCAAAGGCCCACTGCCTTCAACATGCGATTATAGTAACCATCGTTTTTCAAAGGTAGCGACCAATCGACATGGTATGGGACATGAACCTTATAGCTGACAAGCTGACCAGGGTTTGGGATGTCATCGTAGACCTTCTGGTGTGATTTAATTGTGCTACTTATAATGGGGTAATCCATAAATCTTGTCAAGCGGCAATTCTCAGACAGATGTCCTACGGCGCCGCAAATACTGCAGTGTTTGACCTGTTTATATTTCACATCGGATACCAGTTGACCATTTTGTTCGGTTGTCGAGTGATAGCGACGCCACTTATCCGGGCAAGAGTTCAAACTATGTCCGCGCACTTTGCACAACGGGCATACCAGGCGACGTTGGAATGAACAGTTATTGCAACTGCGCACGAACAATGGACATTGATGACCGCACTAAAAGACCAACAGATTATATTATTAAGCACCTTCAGTCATATAACAAAAATAAAAAAGACAAACTTACGCCCAAGCATATAGAGAAAGGACATCGTGTCTCCTTATGTCCAAAATTGCCACAGGTGGAACATACTATCGGCTTCTTGGGAAACTTGCACTTGGAGCGCATATGACCAAACTCACAGCAATTGAGGCATTTCAAATTACTGTTGCGTGATGATGACTTGGGAAAACGATCATTTGGTTGCAATCTCCAGTTCTGTCGTTGATCTTTATACGCGCGACAAATAAAAAAAAATTTGATATGATAAACTGAATATGTTGCATCTGGAATATGTTCGAAATACTTACAGCTCATTTTACTTAAACATTCATCAACAGTAAAATTTTCACCGCCCCATGACATTTCATAGAAAGCAGCCATCTCATCATTCATGTAGAAATTATCTTTATTGGCCATTAAATCTTCCTCATCCTCTTCGGATTCTTCTTGTGTTAGTGTATTGAAAGATGGCCTATACGAGAATGGTGATGATGGCCTTTCATATAGAACTTGTTGAATTTCAGGTGTTTTAGCCTTGCGAGAGGTCGTGCGTGGTTGAACTTTTTCATTACGAGCATTGTTGGTAATAATTTCAACATCAGAATCGCTTGACTGTATGACATTTGTTTGTTGATTCTCATCATCCTCATCTGAACTATCTGGTACAATATCAATTTGGGTAGTTTGTTTTGGTGCCTCCACTGATTTAGATCTCTTTTGTTTTTTCAATACCCGTTCCGCGATATCGCGTGCAGTTGGTGCCTGTCGAGAGGAAGATTCCTCATCCGATTCAGTATCGCTTTGTCCGATCACGATTTGCTGTTCACCTTTAGCGAGATTCTGCAACGATTGTAAGAACCGGTTATCGGACATTTTTGCCCCAGCATTAGAATTAGAGCTCAGCTTGCGGCCACGCGATTTGCATCGCTCAACAGCTGGACCATGAACAATGAAAGGTATACCGGTGGCACGTACACCATCATCACTATCCGAGTCGGTTGCGAAACCAGTGCCACTTACGTGACCCACTGAATCAGAGTCTTTGGCGCTCGATGCACGACGTTTACGCAAACGTTTTGTTTTGTTCTGTTGTGTATTATTGGTTTCCACAATCTGAATATCATTTAGCTCGTCATCATCACCACTCGAGTCAACTGATCTTATAACCGTGTTTTTGTTAGTCGGCTTAGTTTTATTATATACGTTGCTTTCATTGAAATCCGATTCACTTTCGTAAACATCCAAAGCACGAAATTGACTTGGTTCGACACGATAGTTCTCCTTAATGGCATCCAAGTTTGTCGGTGGCACGAATTCAGTTTCGGAGTCTTGTTCTACTTGTGCCGATGACTCAACATTCTCTGCTGCATGCTTATTTGCAGCATTGCTGCACAAGGCTGCTACTGCCCTAACAGCGTGCGCCTCAATTTCGGATGGCTTTAGGAATGTTGAATTCACATCGGCCGTTAGTAGCAATAAGTCTTCGTCGTCTGCTTGGACATTTTTGAAGTGCTCGCCATTTAAACGCCTGCGATCTGTTTGTCCGATAAAGTCATCGGATGAAAGTACAGAACTACAAGGTGAATTGCATTGTTGTTGCCTTGTTGGTGTAATGTAACAAGCATCCGGTGGTGACTTGTTGTTAATTATGGATTTGTCCAATTGCACATCAGATGCATCCAAAGCATTTTCCTCAATGTATTGCTCCTCCTCTTTCTTGATTTTTTCCTCAAATGGTTTTACAATGATAATTTTTTTCTCTTCTTTTTGTTTATCATCAACTTTAGCGTCCTCCTCCTCATCATCATCATCATCGTTTAGCTCAATAATTTTAGGTGGCGACAATGGTACGAATATGACATCATCCTCATCTTTGTCCTCATTGTTTATGGGATGAGCATTCTCATCTTCATGCTCATCGCTTGATGAATCCAATTGTATGAATTCTATGGGTTTCTCGAGTTGCTTTTCTTTTTGACGATCAATGAAATGTTTTTTTGCCACTTTTGATTTCTCCTTTTTGGCATCGATACGTTTTAGTTTCTCCAATTTTATAGACTGCTTACCAAATGGACCTTTAGGAACACCATTTCCTCCTTTAAAACGTTGCTGCTGCTGCTGCTGCTGTTGTTCTCTTCGTTCTTGTTGTTGCAACCCTTTTTTAGCAAAGGCGGTGGCGACGACTTGGTTTCCTCCTTTAGTAAATTTCTTTTGTGGCATATTTGGTTGATTCCGTTGTTGTGGCTGCTGCTGTTGTTGTTTCCTTTGATCCTGTTGTTGTTGTTGCTGTTGTTTCTTTGATTTTGTTGATGCTGGTGGTGTTTCATTTTGAAACTTAATGCAATTCAAAGCAAGTTGATTCTTTGCTTGATTGGGTGTCGATTGCTTGACTTTGTTAAGCGGTGTTTTAGGCGAGTTTGAACTCCCGGCTGTTGGTGATTGCATCAATGATTGCACCTTTATAGCAGTGTTCGATGATGTTGGGGTAGGTTCTGTAAAACAAGAAGTTTATATGATTTCTTTTATATACATGTACATATATCAAATTTTTCTAAATATCTTGGTTAGACATGATTGTGCAGAGTTTCTATGCTATGCCTCTTCAATTATTCACACATATAAATTATAACTTCTGCCATTATACTAATGTAACACACATATACAATACCAATATTTGCGTACCGAACTGTTGAAAATCGATTTTTCCCTTCGGTGTCTTAATGTATGTATCTAGAATTGTAGGACTTACAAATAACTTAAAATTTTGTTAATAAAAAGCAAAATATGTTCAAGAAAATTAAATATTAGCGTTCTTTTTTTGCTAAACAGTTGAAATCCTAATCCTACGGCATATTTTTTTTAAAGAAAAAAAACAGCAGGATGAATTAAATAAAAGTGACAAATCCAAGGATTTTTGACCATAATTTTCCCTGAAGTAGTTGAATTTTTGCGGTAGTTACTAATTAATATGGCCAATTAAGTACACAAAATGGTACCAAGATACAAGAAAAAAAAAAAAAAAATTTGTATATAAAAAAATATCTAGGCAAAAAAAAATAAAACAAGCAATGCAATGAATATACTTATTTTAGTAACGACGCAATGCAAGGGGCCCTTGAACCAATGCCCTTTGTTCAATCACCATCCATACTACTGACTTTTGTTTTTTCGCTTCCACAGGGACCATACAAATTTTACAAGAATATTATGATATCCTATGAAACTCACCTTCAACAATCTTCTTCGATTCACTTGCAACTCTTGGTGCTGCCGCCTGATTTTGCGACGGCGATGTTTTGTTCCAATAGCGTCCAGAGTTTGGAGATGCTGCTGCGCTACTATTGGTTTGCCTATTATCCACACGTGTTTGTGTTATTACACGTTTCAAAGGTGTTGGCGGAAGGAAAACAGGCGCCGCTTGCACCGCCGATCCGGTGCTACCATCAGCACCTGTGCGATCCTCAAAAACTATTGTCTCATGATGTACCATACCATACAGACGCGATTCGATCTCATTGAGATCATCGGCGCTAGCGGTGTCCAAATCAAGCTAAATTTTTATTGCAAAATTATTTTAAAATGATGCCCAAATAGTTGAATTTGTTAAAAACTTACTTCGTCCATCGCCAGCGCTGCGTTTATGCTCTTTTGCGTTATCCGAAAATATTTTTCTTTGTATCAACTTGACCAGAAAAATTCTGACGCACATGTGTGTATCGTCCGATACAAACGACCAATATGACGAATATGACCAATACTTGACAATTAATTTATCGATATTGGTGCTGCCAACTTAACAATATACCAAATATTGCAGACATGCAATTTTTCTTGAAAATAAGCATACCCTCATTTCCTTTTTTATTTAGTATTTTACTCATAATTTTCCAAACTGGTCACTCTGTTTTGTGGGTGTCAAAAAAAAAGCCGGCCACGTATTTTTTATAAAACCAATTGGTAATTATTAAATTAAATATTAGCTTTTTTCTGTTATTAATTTATGAATAATTTATAGTTACAATATGGAGACGATGCAACGCTATGTTTCGCCTATTAATCCTGCCGTCTTTCCACACCTGGCAACTGTTCTACTCACCATTGGAACATTCTTTACCGCTTGGTTCTTTGTTTTTGTAGTTTCTCGCAACAAAAACTCTAGAGAAAGCACGCTTTTCAAGGAGTTGCTTATTAGTTTATGTGCTTCACTGTTTCTTGGCTTTGGCATCCTTTTTCTACTGCTTACAGTTGGAATTTATGTGTAGTAAACAATTGGATTATGTATGGAGGAGATTTGTATTGGATATTCCGCATGACATTCGAGCAAAAATAAATGTACTAAGTATTTAATTTCTACTAAATTGTCATCTTATTTGTATATAGTTTTTGGCAAAAATTACTTCAAAGTGATTGGGAAAAGAAAATACTGCACCGCACAATCTTCATCAAGTTCCTTTATAAGAAGAAAGTAAATTCTACCTAGCAGCAGCCGCACTTACCAGCACATTTCATGCTATGTGGAATTGCAAATCGTCAAATCGAAAATTTCGATGGGCTTAAAAAGAGCACGATATAATTGACTTGATCCAATTGAAATACAGTTTATGAATGCTTAACCCATAAAAGATAAATGGGAGCATTGATGAGGATATGGGAAAGAAATAATGAAATAGATTTCTAAGATAAAACTTGAAATGAATTTATCTTTCTTGCCCGCAAACACAATTGCTCTTCTGCAGCTTTAAAAGGGATTGTCGCCAAATCATGATTTATGGTTCGTAAACAGTTTAATGCTTTAGAAAGAGGGAATGTTATCCAACAATTTTTGCAAGAAGTGTCTTTTCACATAGCACAGCACACCTCAAACAATTTTAATCTACACTCCACGTTCGGTAACTTAATCTAATTAAAACCAATTCCAAGTAACATGTAATCAGGCATTTATTTTAAGGAATAAGAATTGATTTTTATCTGCCGTTTCTTGCTTCTGGCTTCGTTTACCATAATATTGCTCTTTCGCGGAGCAATCGTAGTGTTCCGATTTTTGAAATAATTACTTTTTCAGTTGTGGCCCAGCCAATAATTAAAAATGGTAATTGCTTTGGATGAAGGGAAATGCTTATAGTGTTCATGATGTTGAACGGACTCATCATCAGCATCGTCCATTCCACTTTCAGTAATATCAGCTAATGTATCTTAATTCATCCAAATTATTTGGTTTGAATCGCAACAATATTTAACTTTTTGAATATCATTAGAATATTCTACTACTACAAACGATAACTGATATTTATTAACGAAAAACATATTTATTGTGAAATAAATGGCAATGACGGACTACAATACCTACTTGCTTATTAGCTTTTGTATGCGGCTTTCCGATTTCAGCATTTTTAGATAAATTTAAATAAATAAAAATACAATTTGATGGTATACTAAGTACTTACACTGTTTTAAAGAAAAATCACCCGTGAACTAGTTTTTCATATATGTCGGTTCGATCGTATTGGTGGCCGCACTCGTTTCTATACACGCGCTCACATTATTTTCACATTGCACAGCGGTACCGGCAGGCCTTTCTTTCCTACTGGGGACTCTGGGCACGTGCCCTGGTCCCCGCGATCAATATGGGCTCCTAGGTTCTGCCTGACCACCAAACGATAACTGATATTTACTAGCAAAAACATATTTATACTTGAACTCGCCTTCCAAAAATTCTGTATTTTGTAAATCTATGCTCTCCAAGTGGGTGTGATTGGAATCACATAATTTTAACACACGAAAATAGCCCAGCACATAGGCAATCTAAATAGCACAAATTAAAGCGGTTTGTAGAGTAGATATAGACTTTTTAACTCAATGTTATTATTATTTAATATTATTATTGTTAGTAATGTTTACAAAAAAACTATAACTAACAATTCTATATAACATAGATATGTTGTGTACACGGTTTCGCTAGGTCTATTACAGTATTTCTATCTTTAAAATGTATTTCTACTAAATAGTTATATATTATTTATATATGGTCTACAAGGAGAAATGTTAATTTGCCATTTTAATACCATGTGCGGGACATTCACTAAACTTAGTAGGTGTCCATGCTGCTGGGTTTGTATCTGGGGCAACAAAGAACAAGAAACTAAAGACGAAGCCCTTAGACTATCCAGATAAATGGGAAAGCTAATAGTAACGGAAATTTGGAGCTCTATATTGCAAATAATAAACAAAACAAGTAATTATCTTCAGAAAGAAACAATAACACTGGACATTGCAACTAATTTGTTTACTTCATTTGATGATTTTATTATTAACCTGAGGGATAAAATTGATTACTGCGAATCGTCCAACAAAGAAAGAAACCCGGAATTTGACTACAAAGACCTATCACGATGGCTTTGATAATTTTTCTCTTGAAAACTCTGGATTCCGAAAAGCTGAGACGAAGTTGCAAAGAATTTGCTGATATCTATGTATTATAAAGATGTTAACGAGAAAGAGTTCAAAATGATATGTCTGCACTTAACCGAATTCTTGAAAATTGTTCATTGTGAAAATGAAGAAATTAATAGTATTTTGGAAATACAATATACCATTTTTTGAAGGAACACAAAATTGAAAACATTTCCAAATGTAGAAATTGAATTGAGCATCTTTTTAAGCATGATGATAACTAACTACAGTGGGGAACTCTCCTTCTCCAAATTAAAGAGAATAAAAAATTAATTAAGAAGTACAATGCTTCAAGAGGGATTAATCAGTTTATCGCTAATGTCCATAGAATATGATATTCTCAAAAACATAGATTTCGTAGAAGTGATTAACAATTTGGACCATCTCAAATCTAGATTTTTAAGCACTAACCTGTGAATGCTAAAATAGTTACTTTTGTGACTGTAAAGGAATAAAAATAAATCTAGAACCTTGCTTATTTACTTTTTTTGTCTATTCTTACGAAATAGTGCTCTGTCAAGGGCCCTGGGTGTACTCTTTCCTTTTACATTTTATTTATTTATTTTTAAAATTAAAATCTTTTAGGCGCTCAGATGTTTTTTTAAAGTTCTCCTTTTCCCAAGGCCCAAAAATTGCTTCTCATTCATATTTAAATGGTTGGTTCCTTATTTTTGATTGCACAAATTGTTGATTTAGCATCATCATATTTTTGGCTAGAAATGTTACCACGATTGAAAATAGTTTGGAGTCACTGGTATAGGTACATATACGAGCCCTAACCACTATTAATTGGCACGGCATGGTATAAAATAATTCATGTATTATTGAAGTCGTTTGGTTTAAATATATATTTTCAGTTTTATTTATATGAAATGTGTGGATGTTTTGATATCAAATTAAAGGTAATTAAATACCTTTCCAAAAAGTACAAACTTGTGTGTTCAATTATTGCTTGGACATAAATAGAAGCCATTGAAACTTGAACTATTAAAAAAAAACATCCCATGCCAGTTAATAGTGATAGGGCTCGTATGCAAACGCATAGCCATATACATCACCAAAAGTATGCTCTGTGATTGCGATTTCTTCTTGAATTTGGCTGCTTGGTATGCATAGTATTAGCGTACAACGTAATATCGAGCTCCGACAAATCGTGTTCAATATTGGATTAATATCTGCTGGTGCGCCCTACAGTTGGATGCCATATGTCCACACTGGTTTAACGCTTGCTTTGTAAAGAAGTATTTTTATTGGTTTGACAACCAATTATCCAGTTTAGCCGAAGTGCCTTTCTATTGATTTATTGACATATTGTCTTGATAATCCCAGATAGTTAACAAAAGTGTGATAAAAAGTATAATTGGTGGACAATCAAAACGTCTGAAGCTATATTTAATTTGTACAGATTCAGTATTTACAGCACTGTTTCAGGATTCAAATCGGTTGAGTTGATTTTGCAGGATAGCTTCAACTTTGAAAGTGAAGGTTTGCGCTGCCAGTCCAGCTCTAAAGAGTTTAATATCCGACATCTCGTCTTTTAGTAATAAAAGATTTTCAGATCTTATCATTTTCGGTATTCAGAAAGACCGCACGGCAGTCAATTCGGTGACACTGCACCGGAGTTCCGTGCTTATTAGAAAAGCTGAACTGGTGTTCAGGAATTGGGCTGAAATTTTGCTTACACATTAAGTTTTGGTGACAATACAATACCCAATAATTTTTTTTTGAAAAATCATCCGGGAAGGTCGAAATGAGTGGATCAAATTTTGCATATATTATGCTTATAACAATCAAGCTGTCGTCGTCAAACATCTTTAAAATTAAAAAAAAAAAGATAAAAAGTTCTGGGAGGGTCGACCGATATTTCTTCGGTGCTCGACGACCAAGCAAAAGGTGTGATCAGCGGCTTGACAAGGCTAAGCAATACATACAACTATTTAAAGCATCAGAATCACAACAAGAACGTGATGCTTGAACAGTATCCTGTTATTGTCAGCTGACATTTCACGTACCGCTTCAATGCCCTTAAGAAATTTATATTAAGTAATACTCAAATTTAAAATGGTCCAGAATCCAGATTCGCGGAAGTCCCATATTCATATGATAATTTGGGTGGAGGACAAGCATTTTTTGACACGGAAGAGGGACCACTCCAACACAATCAAGTATGTAGTTGTGACCTACCGCCCCAGACGTCTGAATTGCAGAAGCAAGTAAAAAAGTACTAATTACGCAAGCGTACACATCATTAGCTTGTAGGTTTGGTTTTGTGTCTGCTTCATCAGACAATGGAGGCAGGATTTGTTATAGTATACTCCTATAAATCAGGAGGAAAATATACTTTGATTTAATGTTCAATACAAAAGAAAGGAAGTAAGTTCCCACAAGTTATACAATACCCATTGTAATCAAATATTGATTATTGCTCAGAATGTATGAAATAAACTTTCAAAAGTTAAAATCTTCAGTTGGATAAGATTTTATTAATTTTGCTAAGATCGCTTCTTTGCTATTATTTTTCAGTATGAACATTGCTTCAGGGCTTATCTCTTCTAAGTATATGGAATTCGTTAATCAGGTCAATTGACTAAACCATCCACATTACTTTGTTTTGGTTTTTTTTTCTAAATTCTATTTGAGAATGATTAAACATTTGTCGTTAATAAACATAAACAAGACGTGATGTATTGTTGCAATCATTGGTCAAGAACCACAATCGTTTATGATAAATTAACCACATCTTTAGATTATTTGGCTTGGGATTGCAGTGGAATAGATTTCATTGTTATTAATTGATGTCGATGGAGAAAGACAATCTTTCTTTGAGGTTTGTTTTGTGAGAAATTCGTTAAAGCACCAAAGTCCTTAATAAATCTAGCCCGCAATAGTAGGCAGAGTAACCATAGAAAGATTTATTAGTGCCAGCCCATTGATAAAGGATGAGGTTAGACATTCTTATACACACACACAAACACACACCCACAAACACACACCCACAGTCATATGTACATGCATACATATATATGTATAAGCATAAAGAAAATAGTATAACGAAAAATGTCGTTTAGGACGTGAGTTATAAAAATGATGGTGATTTTGCTTGGGTTGCTGCTAATTCGTCATCATCGCTCGCATCCTTTGACATCAAAAATATGCATAAAATCATAAAAAAAATGTATATGACGTTCAATCTTATGCCATTCCACATTTTTTTGGTTAAACCTGCATAACATGAAATTTTTCGTGGACAAAATGTTCGCATTCGTTATCAGCCTCAGTGAAATTGAGAGGCAAAGAGTTTGTAAGAGCTCAGACTGACGGCTTGGGTGAGTGCCTGTAGCAAATCTAATGCTTTCGTTGTCCGTAGCTGGCATTTTTAGAGTGCATAGTTTGACGTAGCGTGATTTGGAAAAAATCACCGCGACAATAACATGGCGACAAATCCATAAATTTCGCACAGGTGCAAGTAATAGTTGGCAAAGAATTTCTCCTTGTTTTTTCACAAAGTTCGAATTTATTCATTTTTGTCTGGATTTTAGAGATTGAAATGCGGGACAGGAGGAAAGTTGTGAAAAAAGTTAGGAAATTTAAAAAAAAATAAAAAAAAAAATGACTGACTTCGATCCCCCAAAGCACATACACTTTACATGAAATGGCTTATGAAAACACAATTCTAATTTTAGGCATTCATGAAAAAATTAGGGATTCAAAAGAATATACAAAATCCCCACTTGTATTTTAAAGTGCATAACTATAAACTATGACACCGATGAACAAATGATAAGTTGATTGAAGAAAAATCAATTCGTATGTCTCCCAGTTTTCGGATTATAATAAATAAAGTATAAGGTCTTGAATGTACAATTTCTGATTTCTTTGTTCAATACGATGGTTTGATATTTATAATGGCTAAGATTTTTGTAGTCAATAAACGATGGCTACAACAAAGAATTGTATAGTAGATAAAAGAAGATTCAGTACACAATTTTCTTCGAAATTTCAAAGACAAATGGATTGATTTCCGATTAATCAGACGGATGGTCTGTTGAATGGTCGGTGGGTCGGTAATTCGAATATGCTAACATAGCTCTAACTTGTGTTTGTAAGCGAATTGTGTCTTCTCATTGCCCAGACTAATATTTTTTTTTTTTGAAAGATTACATTCAGTGCGGCCGATTCCCAAAAAGCTGGCCAAAAGTCGAAAAAAAAAGTTTCTAGATAGAGTTTTTTGTCTTTGGGTTGGCTACAGTAATGCCTTGAGTAGTGAAAACCGTTCATAGCAACGTCCTATATCCTAAGTATCCTCTGTATTTTCAGTCGCAACGTGGCCTTCGTTTGAGCATCGTATTACTGTCGATGAATAGTGAAAGTTGTACACATGTGAAAGATTTTGTAATGAAGTAAATTGAACAAAACCAAATTTTTAAATTTTTAAAATCAAATTCGTAATCAGCGACCCCAAAAACCCCCGAGTAAGAAATTTTGAATCAATTACTTGATTTTTCGAGTTTTGGCCAGCTTTTCGGGAATCGGCCGCACTGTGCAATGTATGTATTGTATATGTAACAAAAATACATATTAGAATGTTCATTTTACACATATATGAAATGCTAATGCTAATACGAACATTGATCTCATAATGATTGTATCAAATTTCCGGTATTTACTTCTATGAGCTATAGAGCAGCGTTTTTTTTAACTTATGCAGCCCACAGATTTTCTCAACTTAAGGACTTTCCATAATTAGATATTTATGACGTTTTTAAAACATAATTTTTCAAAACTCTCCTAAGGCGAACCCGTCGTGCTCCATTTTTCCTACAGATATGTTTGTTGAGCCAAAAAACAACAACGAGAACAAAAAAAAAAAACACCATAACATGCTTGCTTTCGTTAGTAGCAAAAAATTAAATAAATGTGCGTGAACAAAATGAGAGTGAGAAAGGAACAATGAGTACAAAAATCACGCACTAAAATTACGACGGGGCCGTGGCAAAGCGCGCCGGGCTACGCTAGTATTTTATATTCAATGTTTTAAAGAATTTAATGGCTCCTTTTCAATCGATGGAGAGAACAAAGCTTTTAAAATTCTAATAATTACTTATTGTACGAGGGTGTTCCAGAATTAATTGACTTGACAAAGAAAACAAAAAATTTTTGAAATATTATTTTCATTTCTCTACATAGTCTCTCGATACAGTTTCCCCAGCGATGTTTAATAGCTTCGATACAAGGGCGTAGCCAAGATTTTGTTCAGGTATTTATTACACTAATAATCTTGGATGTGCTTCATAAATTATTGTATTAATTATTGAAGATACAGCAATAGACACTCGAGGCAATTTTAATAAGCAATAAAGTTTCTATAACACGTTAGGGGAGGCAGCTGCCTCCCTGCCCGTACCTGGCTACGCCCTTGCTCCGATATCCTGTTAATAGTGAGAATCGTCGAGTTCTTCAAAACAGTCATCAACTTCAGACTCTATTTATTCAACTCTTATTACGCGCATCCAATAAAAAAGTTGACGCCATGACCATGCCTTCTGATGGATCTCTCTTTGCCTTCTTTGGAGCCAGTTCTCCCTTTTCTCTCTATTGTTTTGACTATTCCTTCATCTCAGATGTGAAGTGATCTATGGTTATGCATCCACATAAAAATTCAATATTTTTGATGTTAAAATTCGCCAAACACTCGATTGAAACATTCTCACGACTCCGTTTTTGTTCCATTGTGAGTAATCATCTTGTGCATAGCATTCTTAGGTCGGGTACTTCTGGGTCTATCCTCGTACATAATATTCAATTCGCCATATAACCAGAACACAATTTTGTGAGCGATTTGTGGAGTTACGCTGACATGCAAAATTTGTTATATTCTTTAAAATATGTCTCTAAGCTTTATAATAAAAATTGTATCCACCAAATTTCTAGACAATTGTGGATCCGAAAAAAAACCTTCTCCATGAAAAAATACATTTATGTACCAACTTTCATGGAGATTGGTCAAACGGTGTTGAAGTCTATTGCCGTCAAACTATTTTTCTCGTCTTGGGGAAAGCTAGCAGTTTAATTGACAATGAGAAATGTGAAAATGGATTATCTTTGGTATTTCTTTCACGACTTCACTTTACAATGATAACACAAAAAAAATTGGAAACTTATGTCATTTCTTCTAGTTTTTTTCTTCTCCTCATAGGTTTGTTTGTTTTTAACATTTTTATTTCTTGCATTTGGTCATAGGTTATAGAGTCACTCATCATTCTTAATCAAAACAATGTCTGTTTTCATTGCTTGAGGAAATAAAGAAAATAAAAAGTTTATTGAAGAAAAGTTCTTCTTCTAATTAAGCTATAAACTTAGTTAAGATGAGGGAAAATGAAGAAATGGCAGCATTAATTGCCCGGATTTTTTCTCTGGTTTTGCTCAGCTGCAGTAATTAAAATGCAATAAAAAGGAGGAATGCAACGGGAGCAAAGGGTCACAATAACAACAAGATGAAGAATAGTACTGAATAGAGTTGGACGTATTTGTCCAGATGCTGCTTCTGGTGTCTTGTTCCTGTCGCAATGTCACTGCTGCATTTGCAGCATGCATGCGACATTTTAATTTACTCTAATTAGTTTTTGATATAAAGCGACCTCTTTCCTATTTCTTGGTGATTTTTTTTTTTTGGAAATAAACATAAATACAAACACCAATTAGTCTTGGCCCTTGGCCAGTAAAATTCTTTAATAAACGAAAATATAAAAAAATCACATTTACAATTTTAAGTTAAGTATCACATTAAATCGATTGGAATAAGCCAAATGGCATGAACTAATAATAAAGACAAGCAAATCATTATACCCTACATCTAAAAGGGGTATATTATGGAAGGTTTATTTGGATCAGATAGGTGTAAAAATGTCAATATATAGCACCTTGAACGTTAAATGCTTTCTTGTATGTATTTCGAAAAAATTAGCATTACTTTGGTAATCAGTTTAAAGCCACAGACATGGCTGGGCATCTCAGAGAATCGATAACAGAATTTCTGAAAGACAAATTTTATGGTTCACATTGAAGCGCTGTTCATTGACCGGAAAAGTTTAAAAAGGAAAAAGCTGCATCATTGTTGTAAAAAGGGCATGCATCATTGTTGCGGCCGCACAGTAGATGTTGATGAGTGAGGTGCGATCGAGTCGGATGTATAATTTGTTTGGATTACGGTGGCGTTCGGCAGGATAAATTGGAGTGATGGCACTTGGATTTATCAAATGAAATCCGGTCTTTCTCTCGAATATGAGATTTAACGAAGCGGAGGAGCTTGAACTAAGCGGAGGACGAATAAGCTTGTAGTAGTAATTCTACTGTTGCTGTTGGGGTTACGCACGGAGTAATCAGCTGATTTGTTGTCTGTGCAAATAATGACTTTAGAAGACATATTAGCAGCAAATCGTACTGCTTGGAGAATAGCACAGACTATAGAGCAGAAATCTAAAATAACACCAAACAATTTTGTTGTATTTGATCCGTCCACAACGGCAATCCGGCGGATCCATCAGTGAATAAGAAAGTTCTTGTGTTATGACTTGGGTTGCGGTAAACTTCATTAAATCGAGCTCTATATTCTTCTGAGAAAGTGTCTTTTTTGTGAGTTCTTCAAGTTTATCGATAAATACAAACCGCTCAAGTGTCCATGGAGGAAAACGTTCAAATTGAATGTACATGGGACACTGACTAAATTCAACTGTCTTGGCTAAAAGCTATAAGTATTATAATGTTAGAACCTTGAATGATGGAACATCGTGGTATTTAAGTTACAGTAGCTCTACTGTTTCCCTGAACACCACCAAATACCTTCAATAAAAATTAAACAAATATGTAGACGAATGCCTTCACATCATTAAGATACTGCACAGTTTCCAATTGAATGTATTTAGAATTAGAATTTTCCTTTACACCAGCTTTTTACGTTCCCTTCCTGAAATGTAACACAATCATTATAATAAACTATTCTCCTATATAACTATTACCTAAAATCATGTAAGGTTTATTTAGAGATTTATTGTATTTTCTCATTTCCCCAGCTTAATTTCATTCTACTGTAATTTAATTACAAAGACCTTAAACAATTAAATTCTATCAATCAGCTCAAGTAAACGAAGAACTAAAAAAGATTCATAGAAACAACAACAACAATAACACACTAGGGAACATGATATATGCTCAAAAAGAACAAACAACTGAAGAAATTACAGGAACAAACATAGGTCAAAAAGGTTTTAACTTCATCATTGTTGTTGTTGATTTCCGGTTTTGACTTTTGCAAAACACTTTGTTTCAATGCGTTTCAATCTGTTTTGATTTTGCCTTTTATTGTGGATGTGTTTTCTTTTTCTCTTCTATTTTGGTGCCTGAAAATGGTAAAAATCTGCACACAAAAAAGGACAATTTAAAGATACTGGGTGATGTTGAAGACAAGAATTAAATAGAATTAAATTCAATCGAAATCCGACAACATCAAAAAAGAGCAAACAAAATTAAAGCACAAAATGTGCAGAATTGTGTAGAGAACTTGACTTACCCCAAAAATACAAGCAAACAGACAAACAAACTTTTGTATGCCAAAACGTCTATAGATGACGTGCCTGATAATGAAGAAGCAGCTGCAACAGCAGCAGGATTATATAGAAGGATTAGACAAGCCACACATGCAAACGCAAACATATTCAGTCAGTTCCATTAATGTGCTTAACGCTTTAACCAAAAAATAAACAACGCACACGTCATGTCTTACTTTCGTTGTTTCTTTGAACGAAGGAGGCAACTAAAATATCTGGTGGCATGAACCATCATCATCCTAGTCATCATCATTAACAACAACGACATCATTTCATATGAATTTTTTCTTGGTTTTTTGTTTTTGGTAGCAACTTTATCGTATTCAAAGCATTTTGACTTTGACTTCTACTCAAGTTTAGCATAAACCGCTTAAGGAAGCTTCAACAATATAGTATGTACTTACTATAGTAAGTACTTCTCATGAGATGAGATCCTTGTAGTAGTATTTGTAGCTAATGTGAGTATGTTTTAATGAGTTTTTAATGTAAATTTCTGATGAAGTTTATGATGTACGGACACATTTATTTCTCATGTCATTTATAGATAAATTTTGTTTGTTTCAGTTTTCTCAGCTCGTCAACGTAAATTTAAATTTAAAGATATTTTACTTTAATTTTTTCATACTTAAAAGACAATACAATCATATATAGTACAATATGTAATGGCAATATGCTTCATTGATTTAATGTACATACATACACTTTAATGCAACACAAAAATCAACAACAGGTTGCTTTGTTTCTATTGTTTCTGCCGCCTTTTGCAAAAGTCATAGTCACATAAAGATATCAGATCAAGGTTCAGAGGAAACCTAAGTGACATTTTCCTAATTAGATCTGATGGACGTGCGTAATTATTGTTAACATAGAACACTATTCAAGCAATGTTATGGAGGAGCAAAGTTAAGTTTGGAATGCAAAAGCACAATGAGACGAGTATACTATACATATGTGTGTACTCAATATAATCAACTTGATGAGACCACACGCTATGTTGAGCATTTAAGGTAAGATGCTTCCCTTAGTTTAAGTTTCTTTGAGCTATAGAATGTTGTCATAGAAATCATGTCAAGTCACAAGTTGTATTTATTGGGTAAGCCTCATCTACTACATGAGCCTTCAGTTGAATATGTCATTTCCTTTAGGCAAATTACACAAATAATTTTCACATTTTTCCCTTTCTACTGCGTTTACCTTCTACCTTCAACATGAGAAAGGAAGGCCATAAAGGTTAACACTTTATTGGATTTTAATTTATTTATATACTTCATTTCATTAAAATGTCCTTTGCAAATGCTAATTTAATATAATCCAATAAGAGAATTCACCTGGAAGTAAAATAAATTACAATTAGTTAAATTAATTGATTTTGAAATTAACTCACCTTACATTAGAATGTTACATTTGATTACAAAAGACATTTATCTGTGCAATAGTATTTCACTTTCATAATCGCACATATTATTTATAAATATATTGTATAAATTATACAATTACATAAGTAATTTATTTATACAATACAATCCCCCCGGCTTAGACAAACAACTACAAAGTGTTTCATTTTCATATTAAGTTATTAGAATATTTGACTAATTGGGTATTGTTTCGTAGCCTTCTAACAGACTTTGTTTTCTTAGTGTAAGAACTCACAAATTTTAATCCACATTAAGTAATTCGAATAATTGACTAATTGGGTAGTTTAGCCAATAAATTATCAAATTTCACAAATTGGATAGTTTGGTCAATAAATTGTTTGGTAGCCTTTTAGTGATGAAAATAATATTTTTTGTTTATTTAGTTTTTTTTGGAAACATCAGAAATGCTGAAAGAAATTATATCTTTGGAAGGACGTACAGGCAAGGTTGGGCAGCTAAGAATTGGGGGCTGAAACCAAGAATGTTACTGTGGCTGTACATGGCTATTACTAGACCAATCATGTCATATGCTGCATCTGTCTGGTGCTTTAAATTAGAGCTCAATCGAAGATTGTTAGAGTGCTTGTGCCTATGTTTCTGGAGCAATGAGTTCATCTCCAACAGCTGCCCTTGATACTCTACTGCCAATCCAATTGTTTATAAAGAAAGAGGCATTGTCGTATGACAAAGTTCATCCAACTGGCATTAGCAACTCCATCATTAGCGATATCTGTCCGACTAAATGCAACTTTATGAAGTTACATTTGCACAGGCAGGGCTGGGAAAAGTTAAGACCTAACCCCATTCGTGACTCCCATGTGTGGGTATACAGATGATTATAAAACGGACCACGGTATTGGAGCTGGTGTCTACGTGGAAAGCCCTAAAAAAATGCATATTTAGAAGTATGGGCCAAGAGAACTCCGTTTTCCAGGCAGAAATCCATGCAATGGAAATATGCCTCAGGGATTAAAGTGTGTCATTGGTAATAAGCACATACACACTCGCTCTGATAGCAAGGCTTCACTTCAAGCACTCAATGCTTTTGAGCTCAATTCGAAGTTGGCTTGGGATTGCTTGATGTTACTCAAAAGACGCGCCGGGAAAGGATTTCCAAACGTACTCATTGGATCAATCGGCAGGCTGCCTTGAAGTTCGAAGAAAACTAGACTCAAGCAAAGGCTCGATGACAAATCACACCGCTATTGGGAAGACACGAAGAGTTTAAGAGAGGCTAAACTCCCAACTAGGTCCCGCAACACAACATGGACATGTATTCAGACAGTCTCAGGTTTCTTGACAGGACAATGCAGACTAATGAAACATTTACAATACATAACATGTCTGTGTAGATTGTGTAATGAAGAAGCACTTGCAATGACAATGCTAAGGCCTAATCTGCACCAGATTCCGCCACCTTGAAAACCAGTACTTAAAAGCAGTTGAAATTCCTGATTTGTCTTCGCAGAAAATCTTGGAATATTATTCATTTTTTCTTGCCTTTTTGTTTTGTTTTTCCGTCTAAGGAAATTAAAGGGAAGTTCTCTTCAACGGCGATTTGATTGGCTCTGAAAACTGCCTCTAAATTCATTCATTCATTTTACTCTTAGGAATGAAATATTAAAGCATCTCAATAAGAATACTATGTCATAATTTTAGCCTTTTCGGTTCAACCATCTATCTGGACATTTATTACAAACAAACATTAATTTGTATATACAATATAAAGGTAGATAGCGTTAGACTAAGAATATATAATCTTTAAATTTTAAATTTCGTATTTTTCTAAACTTCTTTGTGTTTGAAAATGTTCAAGTAAGTGAAACCCAACGTCCAAAGTCTAGCATATTAGAACGAACGGTTAATAAAAATTCACTCTAATGGATAAACATCTCGTTGTCAACAAATTAAATAGTTAAAAAAAAGGGGGAAAAAACAAACTTAAAAATTCGGCAACACTTTGTATTACAAATCGTCGTCATAGTCGTTGTCGTCCTTCTACGCTTCATGTCTAGCACTTTATTCTTGTTGTTGGTTTTTTTCTATTTTGAGTTGGCGTTTTAGTGAGTTTCTTGTTTTGCCATTTCCTTTTATTGTGTTTGTCCAACTTACTGCTTTCAGCTTAGCGTCCACTTAATGTGAAGTTAATTGCAAGCGTCCAAGAGTTTAAATTTGTTTTTTTTTGCCTCTTGTTTTTTCTCCATATCCTTAATCCGGTTTTTTCTCAACTGCTTCATGTCGACGACACTAGCCAAAGTTGTTGAAAAAACAAGACAAAATCGTATGAATGAATTTTCGTTAAAGGAAGAAGGACAAATTCACACACATATACATAGTACACTCAAATAGGAAATGTTCAGGTGAAATGGGCGTCTGTGTGGTGCAGCTAAAACTGAAGTCAGCATTACAAGTCCTTTCTGCCTTGCCCGTGGAGTCACCGTTTTTATCGTTTGCCTCGAGATTGTTTGCTTATTTTTAAGTTGTACAAACTTTAATCCGGAAATGTACTTTTTGCAAGTGGGAGTTCAACGAAAACATCAACAACAGCAAAGCCAGCGTAGCAATGTCGCCATCGCCGCATAAATACATTTTTAGCGTATTTTCATTGCTGTTTCTTTTGGTATTTCTTGGTGTTTTTTCTTTCTTTCATCTTTGTGTGTACAATATTTTCTTAGGGTTTTTGTTTTAGCCCAATCATGATTTAACTACCTTGAGGATAGTCCGATTCATTCGGAATTCTTAACGCTCATCGCTGTAGCATTTGTCTGCTTCACTTAGATCGCCATGGCCATGGATGGCGCTGATTCTTCAATTCATGTCATGTCCGTCCCTCTTACGGATATTACAATATTCCTTAGACCTTCCTAGTTATGTTTTGGTTTCTTCTTTCAATTTCTGTGTGTCTCTCTTTGTTTTTTTTTTTAATGTAATTTATTACATTTGGCATTTTATACAACTTACTTTGGCAGCTCGACTTGACTTGGCTTGGCTTTGCTTTTCATTTCATGTTTTCCTCGCGCGTTTTCCATTCATACTCCCAACATTGGCGTATCCCTTTCATGCTTTGCCATGACAAACCCATTTTAATTCATTAAAAGGTATTATACAGTTTTACAAAATGCAACTGAAACCTCTTTAGTTGAAGCTGTTAAGTTCTTATTTTACTACACACACAGATACAATACTTTGTCATTTACTCATACTACTTACTATTATATTATATCCCAGATACATTATGTTGTGCCTCTTTTGCTCTGAATTATGTAAATAGTTTCAGGTCATATCTTTTCTCTTATGTGTTCTGTGTTCTATGTATGTTGTTTTATTTTGTTATCATAGACTTTTATGCTCATGTTGCCCCATTTTCTTGCCACATAAACATATCAAAGCGACAAACTAAAAGTCAAGTGACACGCACTTTTTACTAGTTAAGCTACAGTTAGACAGCTCCTGTCACCTTCTAAATAAGCAAACAGAGTACTTAAATAAGACATAAAAGTTTTCCCATTCATCGTTTTTATGTTGCTTAAACAATTCAAAAATCTTTAGTTTTGAGAAAATCGCTTTGAGATTTTACCTCTTCAATTTTTGAATTAATACAATTAATTATTTGGTTATTTGTATCTCATACCCTCAGATAGTTAGTTTGCATTTTATAAGTGATGCTGTGTAACTTCTTAAATCATCTTCTCAACTGCATTTAATGAATTTTTCAGATTTTTTTACAAATCCTTCTTCATCTGAGTATAAAATATTGTTAATATGTCGCTTCATTGGGTATTTCAACATAATAATACCCAAAAGCTACATCTTATCCATTTACAGACTACCTAATGGACATTACTGTTTTCCGGTTAACAATTTTTAACAAAATAATATTACGATAATTTCTGAAGGACTTTTGTAGCTTTTGCATATACACTTCACACTAGAGTCTAACGAACAAATGTTCTAAGTGATCATCTCTAATAAGCCTTACTCCATTGGATTTTACTCTAGGACTTGGAACTTGAGTGTCCCAAGTAAGTAATAGCAACATGGAAAATAATAGAGTTAAATCTCTCCCAAAATCATGCAACTCGCGGTGACAAACAATAACTTTTATACAGACTTGTGCTCGAGGATGAGAACTGCTATCTTTATCTTGACATGAAGAAAACGCCGGAATTTATTATAAAAGCTCACATAAAAATAAATGTTAACTGTTCTATTTCGACATTCTACGGTGCTAAGGTACTTAGTGCAATTGGTAATACTGGATATTAGGATATTATGAGCCCTGATTAAAGCTATATAAAAACATAATAATAAAAAAGTGGCCTTATTTAGTGAAAACTTTATTTTGAAAATTAACAATAAATTATATCAACAAGTTTTTTTGGTTGAATAATATGTCATAGAAAGAACAATTGCATTCCAGGACGAAGAAAAATAAATAAATTTTAGCAAATACTTTTGTTTTTTATATCATGAACATTAAACCGCTTACGCTATAAAATAATAATGTGAAAGCAAAAACTAACAAAAGATTAAAGATACATTTCATTTTCAACCTTGACCAACTCAATGTTCACTTTCATTTGCTATAAATTTTATGTAGCACAACTGCAACATCAGCACAATGGATAAACATAATAAATTGTACTTTCAAAGGACACCACAAAACAGTAGTCAAAAGAATGATAGAAGAGAATCTTTTGAAAATCAAGTCCATATATTTATTTTTAAATAAATTTTATCTTTTCTAAAAGTAAGTACAAAAAAAGAACTACATGTACTAGTACATTTAAAGAGATTCATTTTAGAAATAAGGAGTTTCCATTCAGAAGTTTAAATTAGGTTAGTTTTTGGTTAGGTTATGTCCTTAAGGTATGCGAGTTGCCTACTGCTAAACAGTATGGAGCGAGCTTGTTTCTTAGATACAGTTCTAGTAATCTTTCCATGGTTTTAAGTAAAAACTATAAGAGACTGACAGGTCTGAAATCTTTTGGTGAATTTTAGTTCATCTTCTCTGCCTCCATCATTCAGGGATGTACCCTGTGAGAAGACACCCCTAAAGATCATTATCAGCCACGTCGCAAGATATGCAGAAGTCGTCTGTTGCATGCCTGAAATTATACCATTTGGTCCAGGTGATTTGTAAGGCTTAAAAGACCCTATCGCCCAGAGTAACTTATCCTCTGTGAACCCTCCAAAGTTGATCCACCGATAGTGAAGTTGTATTCTCGTCTTCCACATCAATATTAGAGCAACACGGAAAGTGTGCGTCCATGATCAGCTCCAGAGACTTCTTACTGTTACTAGCGTATACACCATTTGCACAGCACAGTAGGTCTGGTTTCGCAGGATCTTTGGCTAGCACCCTTCGACAACTGGATGCTTCTATAGTGCTAGTGATATCCTCGCAGAACGTTACCCAGGAATCCCTTTAGTATTCCAACTAGCTTTCTTTAAATTGAAATGATAGGCATCCCAATCTTTCTCACAATTTCTATGTGCTAGAAAACACCGATGTTTGTGATGTCGGACGTTTTCAATTTCGTCCAAAAAAAAAAATCCTAATTATGCTAGAAAACGCGACGATTTACATTGAATAGCTGATTGAAAAGTGTATGCGATTTTGTGTGATTTCCAGTTTTGTTTCATTATGCTTATTTCGGTTATTTTGTTTGAATTTAAAAGACTTTTTTGTAAAATGCTAATTTATACTTAAAACAACTTAAATACTATATTATTTTAATGCAGTTTAGCGAGAAAAACAATAAGCTACAGATCTTGGTAGTTTTTTTCCTTTAATATCTTCAGATAGGGGAGAATTTAACCAAATCGTCTGTGAAAAAATATCCGATATGAAAAACGTCAAAAGCGGTTTCTAGCACACATAAAAATAGAATTGGGCTGTAATTGAGACGAAAGCGGTTTCTAGCACATACCCGTATATTTTGCTTTGTTTCAAAGTCTTCTTGAATCCTGCCTAATTTGCACAAGCTCCGGTGTCCACACACATTGCGATTGGACCTTGGAGGTCGGCTAATAGGGCAGGATTTAAGAAAAGCTCCTCCTAGCACCTCTGTAATGGTCTGGGAGAAGCTTAAATTGGTAACTTAAAAATTGATGCAATGTTTTTTTATACTGACAAAATAAATTGAATCTGGAGGAGCTACACATGTGGCTAAACTTTTTTCTCTAGACGAATATTGTATTCATTTCAAGCAGGTAGTTAATGTCGATGGAAACTTTTCATTATAGCTTTGTCCACGGCACCATAATTTTCAATCAATAGTTTGTATTTCGTTAGGCAACGCAAGCCAAACAGGAGTGGACTTTGCAGGACCTGAGGGTAAATATGTTGATGAATTAGTTTAATGCGAAAATGGGTAGTACAATAGTGTCTGCGTCACCAAAGAGAATGATTTATCAGTTCTGTTAAAAGGAAATTATGGTTGTTCTAACAAGTGGCTTACTTTCAAAAGAAATAAATAGGATGAAATAACAATGCTTAGTACTTAATATTAAGATACTTATGTCTAAGTATCAAGAAATTGAAATGATTTGACAGACAGCTAAGTAGTATTTCTTTTTTGCATAATTTAAACAACAAAAATTAATCTTTAATAAACAGAAAAATAATTAAAAATTGTCATTAACCAACAAGAATTCTACGGTTCTTTTTTTGTAAAATATTATTTCAAAATTGTTACAGTGTAAGCAATGAGGGCTTAGGCAAACCTAGAATGAAGTCATGTAAAAAAATACAATAAAATATTTTACAATTGAAAATTCAACTTATTGTTCCCTCATTGCAAAAACGAAAGACATTAGGTAATTGAAAAATATAGCTTAATGTAAATTTATGTTCTTATGATAGTAGTAGTACCCCGCTTTTGTAGCTTGTTATTCCAATTGCATACATACTTTCGCTTTGGAATTCAATTTATTAAATCACGTTTTCGTTTGAGTTTAATGTGTCGAAATGAAGATTTATGAAGGAAATTTGAATGTGGGTTACTTCTTTATTTTCCTTTAAAATGAATTCACTAACTTGGCTTACATTGTTTTTTTTATTTTTTTTTGGTTATCCATTTTCAGTGGCAACAAAATATTGAGAACACTGAACACTGACAGAATGAAGTGTATAAAGAAATGAATGCTAAAAATTTAACGATGCATAACTACTTATGTATGTAGTGTGAATCTTGATGGTTTTGCTGTTTTTCATGATAATTATGTAATCATTCATTCATTCACTCACTCACTCGCTCATTCAAATATTTCAACAATCAATTGTTTTTCATTTATTCGTGTTCACTTTCATTTTGAGCTGACATTCTGCCATAAACTTGTACGAAATGAAGAAAACTTGGCAACGACAACAAATTGAAACTGTGGCAACCATCAGTGTCCCCCCGTCACCGTTAGATGCTGCGACCCAATTGAAATGCTCCGTTCATGAAATGTGGTACAAAATCATCCACAAAACATAATCATTATCATCATCATCATTACCATCAACATCACCATTATCATTATCATTCTCATTATGTTTATGTATGAACGTCTCGTTATCATTCATCATCATGTGCTGTGCAAAGAAGAATGTCAGTTAGCAATGTTAAAGAAAAATGAAATAAATAAATTGAAGGAAATAAAAGTGGGTCAAAATGTATTTAAAGTGAAAATGTATCCTCCTATAGTTTACTACTTACAATACCATACATGTATTGTACCATATATCGCATTCATCGCATTTCACTTGGAGTTGTGCCATATGTGTTTGTGGTTGTTCTTCTTTTCTTTTGCTACTATTTCTTTGTATTAATCAAGATGCAGGCGATCTACTTGCACAGGACTTTGTTGGCTTGTGGTAGGCACAAATAAATAGTAAGACCCTTCCAGCTACTACTACAACTTACTTTTTCTAAATGTGTTTGAAAGCAAAACCAACTGTAAAAGAAATACGTTTAGTTTCTGTTTTCCTGTCTCCTATTTACAATAAATGTGGGTATGTGTGTCTGTATTTCAAACTCGTAATGACAAGTTATCTGCTATTAAGTACCGGCACCAGTATCAGAAACGGCACCACATGACGCATGGACTCATATTTACCATACACGTACATTTGTCTTACTTATTATACACGCACGTATGTTTCTTTATAAATGATGTGAGAGTTGCTCACGTATTCAATTCTATTTATTTATAGCAATTCAATCGAATTATATTTTACTTTACAAAAACAAATTTATTTATTACAGTAATATTTATTTAAATTTTATATTGTAATAAAATTCATTTATTATGATGCCATCGATTGATTGCCGATTTTACCGATAATGTCATTAACCAAAATTACGTACAAAGTTTATCATGTTTTTGTAGTCGGGTGTGATTGTTTTGTGTTATGAAAACATTTCAATTTAAAGTTTATTAAATATTTTCTTTTAAATGTGCAATGTGCGATAAATTTATTAAAGTTATTTGTACCTATTGTTATATGGTGGGGCAATAAATTGTGAACCAAATAGAGTATTGGATCTTAAGTCCAATTAGGTATGTGTATACAAAAGTACAATTGATTTTTGAGTTCTTTAAGTAATTTGGAATCGTTTGGGTCTTTGCCAATCAAATTTTTAGTAATATATTTGGTTCTAGCTACAGTGTTTTGAGACCGATGTAAACTGAGTTTTCTTTGATTTATCCCTTTAAATATTTTAATGGTTCTGCCATCCCGGGCAGAAGTTTGGTTCCAAGTGTTTACAATTCGAATATTATTGGTTCTTATCTTTTATTAAAGTATACCAAGAAGCTCGAATAAAATATAAAAATTTGCTCTTTAAATTTTAGAGACGTCGAGTAAATAGAAATGTCAGCAGAGCAAGATAATAAAGTCAGAAAGTATTTGTAGGTAGAGTCAGAAAGGTAGGAGCAAGGTGTGCTTAGTATGAGAACAATGTCCTATAACATACTACTAAGAGGCAGTAATTAAAGTTGCAGCCACTCGTATTTATACACAATTAATAAGAATCAAGTCGAGCTGACTTCGTTTGTGAAGTCACTTGACCATAACAGGATATCCTCTCAGGACTGAAATAAAAAAAAAAAGGGATTTAGCAGGCATGAAGTGATCAAATGAGCATGGTTAGAACACTCTGGCCTTTCTACCAACCAAAGAGAACCTCCGAGCTCCTACACTTTACCAAGAACACGATTCGGACGATGACAGGAGTTATTTCGGGGCACTGCAATATTGAACTGATGGCCCATTGGATGCATTTTTTGTCATAGTTATGAAGATGAGGAGGAATTGGAAAGCAACAAACACCTCCTCTGTAACTTTCCTTCTCTTCTTGGTAGACGAACCCGTCTTCCCGGGAAACCGTTCTTCGAGGAGTTGAGTTGTTTGGCAAAATGTCCTTTGGTTGGTTTTAGAGGAAGAGAGTGATCAACCTTGACCAGTAGTGGATTACGCCAACCCACTCACAATCCAACTTATTCTTAATTTTCAAAATTTTTATCAGGCATCACATTGTGTTTTTAAGGCTTTTGGCTGAACACGCGTACAATCGCGAAGTGCCTGTTTAACGTAACCTAACCGAAAGGAAGGCACAAAGTGTAGGAAATGAGGTTTGCCAAAACTCTTCAATTCTTGTCTCTTTCATAAAACTTTAGAAATTTTTTGTAATCCTTAGAATTGAAGAGAATGATTCAGAGTATATGATGTCTAGTTTACTGGTATTTTATTTTTTTAATAACCGAGTTAGGCAGGACTGAATTGAAATGATACACTTTGGTGTTTAGACATGCTATTTCGTATCACAAACAGCTGTTTTTTGTTTTGATTATGCTTGGCGCGCAACAAAAAAGAAGTAAGAAGACACCTGACAATCACCAGAAACGTAGAAATTAACAAAATGCTGCCAGCTTTCATGGAAAAATTGCCCAGCACTGCTAAGAGTGACCTTACTAAAAAACCGAAACAACCGTATCAATTTGGGATTCGAATCATTCACTTGAATCACATCTACAACAACAACCCCTCAATTTTGTCATTTTCCCTGTTGTTGTTGTCAAATGTGTTGCGAATCCCTGTTGTTGTTGTCAAATGTGTTGCGAATCAATGGTGGCATTATGAGTGATTCGAATTATGGCCCTGTCTAACTCGGATATAAAAGGTAGCGACAATACGATTTTGTGCTTATTATTTAAGTTGTTTCTCAACACAGAAACAATATTTCAAAAGTTTCCCAAGGCCAAGAGGTTTCCCGATTTTCAGAAATCGAAGCAAAATCTTAAGAAGTGTTAAAACTGAAATGTTTATAACTTTAGTACACCGGTACATTGCTCTTGTACCATGCCTTCAATCCTAAAAATACATATTAAGCTGTTATGACGGCTGTAAACTTTGAATTCACGAAAGCCTTTTAAAATAGAGTTGATATTCAAGCATCCAGCCATAAAAGTACTTAGATGAAAGCTTGACAACGAGAATGTTATCTTAATGCAGGACACACATGATACGATTGGTCGTACAATCGAAAATATAAAATTTTTGATTATTCATGTAAACCACCTTACAACCGCCGTGCAAAATTGCCCGTGCATGTTGAAGCAACATGACCAATCTCACAATGTATGGGCCCCATAAGGAATGTAGCGATTGGATATCGCATGAATTTATATTAACACCTGACACACATGACCAAAGTTTCTTCATTCATCTACTCACTTCTGTAGTACACAAAGCAGAAGCATACATCTTAACAACCATGCCATGTGCCACCTCACTTGCACACCTTGGTTTGGATTTTCCGATTTTCCGGCCTTTTTTGGGGTTTTCTCGAATTTTGTTTCTTCTAAACCATCCCAAATCGTTAGATAATGAAATGATTATTTTAAATGCATTGTAAAAAGTTAATAAAACTAAAAATTCATTCTCATAATACTTAGCATTGTAATGCTCTTAATGACAGAATTTATTAAGAACCCTTTGTTTTTCATATATGGTGAAGAACATGTGACATTTTATATTTATTTAAGAAAGCTTAACAAGAAACGTAGATAGATCCCATATTCTCGGAGCAATTGTTCACAATATTGAGGCGAGTCTATAAGGAAAATACAATCGGGTGTTACCGTTTGTGTTTTGGTGAATTCCATGGTGTTAACACGAAGAATGCAACTGAATTCAGATGTTGGGCGATCACGGGCTACATATTTAATCTTTAGATGGTCTTTTTGAAGAGGAGAAACAAGTTTCAATCTATAACTCATTGTTGATGCACCATAATGAGCTTCATTCTCCTTTTGCCACAAAATTTCAACTATAAATTTATGGTCGTTTGCCTTGAAACTATGGGCGAAATAGTAAGTTTCAGGTTTGAGATCATCACCGAGTTTTAAGTTTTGCACCATTTCATACTTTTTAATAGGAAATGTTACGAAATTTTCAAAGTTATAGATCTCTTCAAAATCCTGCAGCAGTTGTTCACGTACGTATTCGGCTCTGTTGACAATCTGTAATTCACAGTTCACCTCATGGACTTGAAGTTGGTCTTGTGGACCTATCCAAAAGCAGCCCAAAACTTTAAATCTACATTGCCTGGGACGCATCAAGCAATGCTGGCGATGAGCTTCTATACCATTATTTAATATAGTTTCTCCACAAAAATTACAAGGTGTATCCAACTTTTCCGGGGTCTCTTCAATAACATCACTGTCAGGCAACAAGCCTGAAGCATTGTACCTTAGAATTTCATCCTCGCTTTCACTTGAATCACTGCTGTAAAATGAGGCCATATTTCTTTAGCTTATATTGCCAACGTCTGTCTGCTTGGATTATCGCTTGTGTGCCGCTAACCAGGTCTTCTGAAGAGTATAAAACGATTTTCACAGCCAATTTTGTGATGTTATTCGTATAATAATAACTTTAAATTACAATAATTTATCCAGGATGACAAAGGCTACTATGTCACCTATTGTGCTATGTTTTACAAATCAATTTATCAGGCTTGGCCAACTCCGAAAAATATTTACTCAAAGCAAAAGTCGAAAACTAGTGGTTAAAAAAAGAACAATAAGAAATATATATACTTTTGTTATTATTTTTAACTCGTTTGTTAAGGGTGTTTTTTTTTAGAGTTATACAACTTTAAATTAAAATAAAACAAAGAAAATATTTTTAATATCAATTAAACTAACTTTATTGGATAGATAATTTATGACATTAATGGCCGAAGGCATGTGGCCGCCACAAAGCGCAATCTGAAAGTCCAATTTTCACAAACTTTTCGCAGTATTTGCGTATTGCGCCAATAACTCTTCGAATGTTGATTTCCAGGTGTTCAATTGTCTCTGGTTTATCGGCGTAGGCAAGTGACTTTGGAAAAACTTCTAATCATGTCTCTGTATCGTTCACCGTTGACAGTAACATTCTGGCAATCATCGTTTTTGAAGACATGGACCAAACACTCCACTGGCCTTTCTTTAGATGTAATGGTGTTGCAACAAAAGCTTGTGGATTATCTTCACTTCAAGTGCGACAATTTTGCTTATTTGCGTACCCATTCAACCAAAAATGAGCTTCATCGCTGAACAAAAAGTATGGAAAATCAAGATCAATATCAATTTGTGCTTCAGCCCATTGGCCGAATTGACGGGGCATACGATGGTCGTTTGGTTTTAATTCCTGCATAAGTCGAATATTAAAAGCTTTTAAATCAAGATTCTTTCCTAAAATCTTCCATAAAGTGGATGGACACAACTCCATTTGCTGGGAACGGCGACGAATTGATTGATTTGGGTCTTCTTCAATGCTTTGCTGTACAGAGGACAATTTAAATGAAAGCAGAAAACTGAAAAAACCAAACAAAAATAAAAAGGATAAAATACTGCAACACGAGTTGTAATGTTTTTAATATGTAGTTATGTATTTCTTCAGTATCAGAAGGAGACTTTTATTTAAGCAGAAATTGAAGAAACCGTTAAAAAAATCAATGATGAAAGAAGATGCCAGATCTATTTAATAAATAAATAAAGTGTTTTTTTTTATTAGAGGACATGATTTCATCACGACCTGCAATTGTCCTTAACTTTGGTAATTTTAAAATTTGATACTCGTAAATGTAGATACTCGTAATTCTTAATATTGGGTTTATTGTTATGTATTCGTATGTAATTGTCTCTAGAATGAAAAGTATTTTCCCAGCAAATTTCATGATATTCGTCAAGTTTGTGTACTGCAGCTTCAAGATCTGGACTGGAATGTATAAGTAATACTTATTCAGTACTGATTAGATAGATAGATAGAATATAGATTAATGGAACGACTGCGACAGTTCATCTGAGATTCTGGTATTCATCAAGAATTCCATGATTTTCTTTTTAGAAAAATCTGAAATATTTGTTTGATATCTAGATATCGGAGTCTGGTCCAAATTAAGCACTCAGAGCAGGTTTGCCTACTACCAAACATATTTAACCCTAAAGCAATGTCGAAACTCCCTAGAAACCCTAAAAAAAAAAAAAAATAATAATGTGCGTATTATTATTATAAAAACTCATTTAATATATATAAAATAACAAATCATTTTAACGCCTTAAAAAAACAGAGAGCCTTAACCGCGAAAATAACGTAAGTGCCATTTTTTTGAAAAAGAAAGTTGTTTAATGAAAATATTTTGTAGAGATACTGGTAATGTTATTATAGCGATAATCACTACAGTTACGGAGATACTACAAATTTCATTTTTGAAATATTTTCATTTTGGCGCTTACGTTATTTCTTCGGTTAGCACTTGATATTCACTAGCCTGGCAGAGGATATATTGTCAAAAAAAGTCCGTAAAAATAACCCTTAAGAAATAAAACCCCTAGAAAAAACTCAACACACTTATACTACCCCTATAATTGGGGGCGAAACCCCAAAGTTGGCATAGTAATTGCTCTACTCTCTCTTATTCTTCAATACATTTTCTACATTGGTCGTTACACCATATACGCCTATTATTTGTGAAAAATACGTGATTTAGAACATTTTGCAATGTATGCAAATAGTTCTTGCAGCTTCCTTATTCATTCCATTCATTAAAATATTTTAAAAAATGTTGGCGCATAACAAACAAAAGAGAAAGAAAACCGAAAATAACCTAAAAACAGGCAACAATTACCCAGCACTGGGTAGAGTGACCAATTTCACAAACTGCATTTTAGTAGCATTTTTATCGAATGCTGCATTTTCTACTACAACAAAAACTACAAAATTACGTCATTTTCCCTGTTGTTGTTGCTGACAAAAGTAGCAATCAATGCAGCAATCGAGAAATGTAGCATTAAATGCTCAGTGTGAAAACAGTATAAGAAATGAATGTTG
The DNA here is from genome assembly GCA_037043315.1 of Amiota communis. Taxonomy (NCBI): domain Eukaryota; kingdom Metazoa; phylum Arthropoda; class Insecta; order Diptera; family Drosophilidae; genus Amiota; species Amiota communis. The sequence goes on from JBAMAV010001101.1 coordinate 331,499, forward strand.
GTTACAACCCGGAGGAGCGTGAAGAGTATTACATTTTTGGCATAGCCAATGATAGCCTTCTTTCTGGTTTTATTTCATCCTTAATGAATGGTATTATGAGGTCTTTATAGAGGTGAAAATTGGTCACTGTGAATATAACTTGGGTGGATTCGCTGCAGTGTCTATGGTGTCAGCGGTCGATGAAATTGTATTTTCAGCTAATGAGATGGGATTGGAAGTGAATAATATTGATGTCGATTGAGAGGGAGAGAGGGGACACTATAGGGATTCCATTCCAAAGAGCCCGCATGGCTGTAACTGAAAGGTGTTTAAAGTTTTTGGGGCTGAACTCCACAATGGGGTTCAGATCAATTGAGCACGCAATCGTTCGGTCGTTTGGCTTCAATACCTGCACAAGTTGAATCTTAAAAGCTTTTAAGCCAAGATCCTTTCGTAAAATCTTCCATAAAGTGGATGGAGACAACCCCATTTGCTGGGATCGGCGATGAATTGATTGATTTGGGTTTTCTACAGCTACAGCTTGTTTGGTTCGCACTGTTCTGCGTCTTACGGGATGCACATTATCTATAAGAGTAAACGTGGTGCGAAAACGATCCATTGTGAAATCGTATGAAGCTAAAATGTGAAAAGTTGACCAACTTAAACTTTGTCAAAATACAGTATTGGTTTATTTTATCGAAATTGGCCTACTAAATCAAAAGATATTGTTGCCTACTTTTTGGCTGATGGTCGAATGTTTTCCTCTTTTGCTGCGCGCCAACATTAAACATCTGGTAATTAGGAAAAAAGTTAACAAAACACACGCTATTCCAAACATATTTCGAATACCACGCGTACGAAGTCGTGGGCACAGCTATTAATAAAATAAATGTAATTCTAATTGTAATTATTTGTCATTAATAATTTTGTATTCAATAATTATTTTCTGTTATTGTTATTCAATTTTCTAATTCAATTTTTACACATGCACAGCTGTTTTTTGTTTACTAAAAGCCAATAACGTCGCTTGTGTTGTTTGAAGCTGAAGTAGACCTAGTATCGAGAATACAGGTTATTATCGTAGTCGTTTGTCTAGTTCTACCTTTAACGGATCAAGTTACAGAGCAAGATTCTCAGGCTTCTCAATAGAAAACAGCTGATGAGAAATAAAACAAAATTGTATTGCTTTGATATTTCTAATTATTTATTAAAAAAAAAAACAAAAGTAAATACCACAATGAACATTGATTTATGTTTTTTTATCTCGTCAATAAGTTTTTCCACCATGTTAAATAGTTTTGCATTCCACTTTAAAAAAAATGGTAAATAAATAACATGACATTGCTGTTTGACATTCACTAAAACAGGTATGATTTTGTAATTCACCACAACTCTAAAAAGTTCTTTTTTATTGCTATGATAGCTGTTTTCGGTTCACGAACCAGTTTTTGCTCAATCTTAACATTGGAAAGACACATAAAGTCAAATTTGACCAACTTTCGGCTTCTCAAGCTTTCAAAGAAATTCTGTGTAGTTTGCTGCACACGATTTCATACATTTCAACTATTGTAGCCGAAGCTATGTAGTTGCACCTTAAATAATAATATTAGCATGCCAGGCAAGGTTTATACTTGGTGTAAAAACCACTAAATTGGCAACCCTTAAAGTAACTTACTTTTTCAAATTAAATTCAAATGTCAAAAAAAAAAAAGGAATAAAAGCAAAATAATTAATTTATTCTTTTGAAATTTCTTTTTATTTACCTTCCATTTTTTTAGTGTTTTATTTATTTCACTGTATTTATTTGTTTTTCTAAATTTTATTTATTTATTTATTTGATATGATTCGCAACATTTTAATACTTTATTTATTTATTTAATTTTTTTGTTTTTGTTTTAATGACAGTTTTTCTCATTTTTTGGTTTCTTTTGTTGAATTTTAATTAATTTTAAACTAATTTTAAAAATCTAAATTTGATTAATTGTTTAAATTTCATTATTTAACATTTATGTCTAGCTGAGTTAATACATTATATATAAGTATGTATATATAGTTATTTATATTTTGTATTCAGTTCATTTATTTGAGTTTTCTTTAAAATTTTCATTTAATATTTTTTTCATTTAATTTTAGTTTGTTTTCAAAAAACAATTTAAAAAACTCGTATTTAACATTTATTAAAGTTTTCTTTTTTTTTTAAATGTTTTCACAAAAAACATTTCCAATTGTTTGTTTGAATACATACATATTTAATGTTCATAAATATTGGTGGATTTTGCTCATTTTTAAAATTGTTTAAATTAAAAATTTAAATCTCTTCGTAATTTCAACTTTAATTTTACACTGAAAGGTTACTTCTTTTTTGTTTTTGTTTCATTAAAAAATAATTTTTATGTTTTTATTATTATTATTATAGATTTATTTTCTTTTCTTCTTATGTAAGTTAGTATATTTAAAAAAATTTTTTTTTTTTCTTCTTGTTTAGGAGCAAAAAACATAAATGATCATCTTATTGTCTGAGTTTGATTTTAAAATATTCAATTAATAAATTATTTATTTACTTAAACGAATTTAACTAAAATTTACTAAATGGAGCTTCTTTTTCTAGTACAATGAGATATACGTACATAGTAATTATATAATTTAATACTACAATAAAATTTATACTTATTTAATGAAATTTTTTTATTCGCATTCGAATTTGAATTTAATTTCGAACTACATAAATCCAAAGGCAGTGAGATTTTGTCTAATACGCGCAGTGAATAGTGATTTCTCAAGATTTCCTTTCTTAGATCATTTTGTGTATTTTTTTGTTTATAGAAATTTATATAGATTTTTTGTTTACCTTTCTAAAAGTTTATTCACAGATGTTAGAAGAAGTTGTGGGCCTTAGATGTCGATCGTGTTGATTCGATTATATGCGGTTTATGCGCTTGTCTCAACGACGACGTTTTTCATTTTCTTCTTTGGGTTTTTGAAATAAAAGTTATTTTTTTTTTTAGTTTTCAAAGAAAAGAAAATATAGAAAAAAATACAAGAATTCATATAAGTTTTCTATAAACACACAATTTTATTACCATGCATTCATTTGTAATTGTTATTGTTACGAGTATTTTTGTGAACTTGGATAGGAGCCATAATATTGTAATTGAATGTTCATGTTCTATGAAGCGAAGTGCATTTTTATTTAAGAATTAATGGTTTATTGTAAGTTATGGTTAACATATTGTTTTTCATTCTGGTAGATGAATGTGAAGACTTAAATGAGAATATGAAGTTTATGGAAGGAAGTCTTGATATGAAACTTAATAAAATCGTCAAAGATCTATTCTTAATACTCAAAATCTGCGCATAAAATATTTTATATTTACTAAATTAAATTCAAAATAAATATTCTTTCTTGTAAATTCTTAGTTAATTAAGTTTTATTTTGATTATATTTATGAATAATTTAGTCACATGCTTATTTCTACTAAGTACCATGAATAACGAACGATTTTTGACTATCTTGTTAACCAGGTGTCGACAATTTCCGGCCGTGTAGCAGACTGGCCATTGCTTAGAATCTAATCTTGCTTAGAAGATATTGGAAGTTGTATTGGAGAAAAATGTAGCCAAAAGAACCAGATTTTTAGGCTTCATCATTCAGCATTATTTTAACTCAAAAACAGTGCAATTTGTTGAAAGAATATATGATAGTATATTCTTAAAAAGTTTGCCGACCCCTGGCTTAAACGACTACATTGCAGTTATATTCATACTTAAGAATGGTAGAAGTCAAGAATATCTCATCACTTTTTAATTAAGATTGTGAGTAATTTATATGTAATTTGTCGAATAAATAATAAGTTTTTTATAATGATTATAAAAATACTTTAGATCAGGGTTGTCCAACCTGTGATCTCTAAATTGTGTCTTCTCTCAAAGTTCTGATTGATTCTGATGATGCTATAGCTGCCGAAAACTCTCACTTGATGAAGTACCATTGCATAATACAAGAAGAATTTATGTGGAAAATCATTAAAAATGGATCCTGATAAGGAAATCGTCGTCAGGACTATTATTTTCATAAGTGCCAGTGGTTTGAATCATCGTCAGTTCAAAGAATTTGCTGATCATGACGGGGACAAATGTTACAAAGATTTTATGATATAAGTAACGAAATAAAATATTTTATGACATCGAAAGGTAAATCTGGGCCAGAAGATGATGATGAAAGCTGGCTTGCAGATTTACCTGCTCTCGTAGATTTGACTGGTCATTTAAATTAGTTAAATACGCATCTTTAAGGCAGAAGGCTTAAGACTGATCAGCATCATGTTTCAAGTAATAAACACTTTTCAGTTGGCAGGCCCAAATCAATGCAAACAATTTTTTCCATTTCGAAGAGGGAAAAAATATGAAATATTTCATAGGAAATTTCGAAAATAGATTTCTAGATTTTCGGAGAGACGATACAAATTTCAGTAGTTTTTCGATGAAGGAAACCTGCCAACAATTTTCCAAATGGAATATATAGAGTTGCAATGGGAGATGGAACTTAAGGAGAAAATTCATCAGTGTCTTTGTTGGAGTTTTGGAAACTACACCTATCTAGACAGAAATATCCCATACTGTTCAGTCATGTACTATTCATGGCATAGTTGAATGGATGAACACTTGGAGAACAGTCTGAGAATAGCAACATCGTCAATCGAACCAGATATTGACGCATTAGTATCTAAACAGCAGTCCCTAGTATTTCACAATAATTGTATGTTGAAAATAACAAATAATCCAGAGTGTAATAAACTGCATTTATTGTACGTTTTGTTGGTTGATACAGAAGACCTTTGACGAGAAAAATTATACAGATTTATCAACTAATTGGAGCCGTCCAATAAGGTCCAATTCCAATTGAATTTAATTAATGCAGAGGTTCCTTAAATTTGAGTCTGGAGCCAATGCCAATAGTCCCTGAAACACATTTGACTTTGACTTTACGATCTTCTTGTCTGTTGAAGAGGATTCATCCTGCCAACCTCATTTCTTTAAAAATGAGATAATTTATCTAGAATAGGGAAGCCAACCTTTATTGATTTCGGCCGAAAGTATGTTAGCATAGCTAAAAAAGCAAAAAAAAAGTCTTTGGTGTGAGGTGGCTAGCATGGGCCGTACAAATACTTGCCTTGTGCCGCAAGCGGTTTGCACACCCTTGATCTGCACGTTAAGTTCTTAGAATGGCGTAAAATGTGATCTATGGTTTTAGAACCACTTATTTTGGCCTTATAGATTAGAGAGCACCGAAATATGAAGATGCAGAGTACCGTCTAAAACAGACAACATCCCTAAGTTCCTGATTGAATTATTTAAGTGATGAGACTTGTGTATCCGTCATCATGCGTCATCTATATGGTAATTATGTTAAATATTTTTTATTTTATTTTTATTTTAATTGTCATGTGTCTATTACACTGAATTTCACTCTTTTTTTCATTTACTTTTTCTTTTACTAATTATTACGAACTATGTAAGTAAGTAAATATATATTAAATATTATTATGGATAATATTATAATTTGTGCGCCGCATAATAAATGCTGGGTACTTACTCGGCCACTAAGAACTAACAACGAGTTTTGATGATGACAACGACAACGACGAACGACGATGAAAACGACGACGACGATGAATTACATATATAAAAAAGTTAAGTTTAGAGATTACCTTATAGACTACTAGGAAACAATTTTATCTACATAGGTGTTATTGTTGTTGAGCTTTGATTATCAGAATTAGATTAATTTGAATGTATCGAATTCATGCTCTCAATTTGTTAAGTTAAGAAGTCTAATGGAAGTTCGCATAGTACCAATATATAAAATTAAAATATTTAGACCATCATTTGGTCCATGAGTATTACAAATGTCATGTCATGTCAAGTCTAATGTGTCTAATCTTGTTTGTATTTACAGATAATACACATACCACTGTCATAAAGAAATGTATTGAGCTTAGACGATTAATCCGATTATTCCGACATACACATCTCAAGTTATTAAATACAATAATATATCTATCATATATTGCATATATAAAAAAATATCGCGTTACGTAAGTAAATTATTCAAAATCTTAGAACTAGTGTTGGAAAATTGCTTATAAAAATTGCACAGTTACACATACAAGAAAATTACGTCAAAATACAAATAAACCCAACAAAATCCATTCATTTACCATAAATAAAATAAATATAGAAATATGAAATAGAAAATCAATTAAATTTAGAGATGATAAACTTAAAGTAAAGATACCACACACACACATACGCACATACGCTTCTTAATAAATATTCTTTTTTCGTAGATTTCTTATAAAATAAATAAAATAATAATCGAAAAAAATATACGAGTATAAGTATATTCGATTTGATTTTTGTTAAATGCATTAAAAACAGGTGAAAAGGTTGAATTTGATTTTGCTTTTGATCAAAATATGGTAGTTGTAGTAGTAGTAGTAGTGGTACTTGTTCCGGGGCACAATTCTGCGCGCTACTCTCTGGTAAGGAGAGCTTTTCATTGCGATAGAAGGCGGTCAGACTGTAGTGACGCGATCTATTTCAACGTAGCGCACAGAATTGTCGCTTTGTCAGCAAATCACCTCCTTTTCATCCAAAACTGCAGTATCCATAGAGCTCAGAGACTTCAGACGGGTCTGTAGTACAGAAGAACCACGAAATTTCCGTTTAATTTTTCTGCAATTAAACAGAATAACAGGACAATACGACAGGGGTTTAAGTATTATAATTAATATATAGAATTGATTTAAACAAACATAATTTATAAGGGGTCTTGGACTTACTTGTAGGCAAATGCTGCGAAACCACAGCAGAACAAGACAATAATGAGGCATAACGTCGCTAGTATCTCAGCAGGCAGTTTCATGATAGCCGAACATTGTAGGAAAGCCTCATCGTCTCCGGAGGGGCAGTGCACGATGCCATCGCACCAAATACTCACATTGACACAGGCTCCCAGTTCAGCGCATTTATATTGGCAGTCATCTGAAATGAGTATGGAATGATAGTGTTATTATAATACATATATGGTAGTAGGAATGGACCTATACGAGTACACTTATATAGTATTAAAAACATACCTGCTATACTTATTGTTGGTCTCGGCATAATTTCCATCCAATTAAATGTGAACTCCCCATTTTCGGGTCTAAGAAATTCAACGCTTATTGCTTTAGAACGATTGACAAGCGCAAAATTAGGTCTTTCATTCCAACCGGAACTGAAGATTTCAACAAATTCATAAGCCTTAGAATCAGGTCCAAGTGGGCAGGCAGTTATAGTGAGGCCTTTTATAAAAACAAAAGGAAATTGATCGAAATTTGTTGCTCTTTAATTTGTTTATAGACTCTCCCTCAGACTTACCTTCCGAAGTTGTGAGAACAGCACGTGCTTTAGTTTCACATCGGTAAGACTTTGTTGCCATTGCCGTTGAATTTAAAGCTTTCCTGGGATTATATTTACGTAGAAAAACAGCTTTTAGTCGCACATACAAGAATTTATTGCCATTTGATGGCTCAATAAGCCAAGGTCTTGTTCGGCATTCGAGCTACAAAAGAATTATTATGTATGTTGTACGATATAAAGTGACTATAGAAACTTACATCACCAAAGGTCATGTCTATGGTGCCACTAGGGCCAAACTTGCGACGACCATCTTTACAGCTTGTTGGTGCCTTAACAAACTCAAACATGCCTTCAAAATTATCCGTATCCGGATCATCAAGTGTTGTCATATTATAAGCAGTGAAATGCACCTCAAGATCACGGCTTGTCGATGTATACTCCACTGGCAAATGTGAACTATTCGATGAGTTGCATAAGCAACCGCGTGGCAGTAATATGGAATCATGATATGGCCGCTCAAAGATCTCTACTCGTACATTAGTATCACCATAGCAGAAAGAACGATTTATATCCTCATCAACACGCGATATGCAATGACGATTTGCAGTGGTCACTTTGCGGAGCTTCACGCGCACTCGTTCTCCACGTTGCCCTTCAAACTTGTATATGCATTTTAGATGGCGCGTACCACCGCGTCCAAATAGAAAGATGTTACGGACACTACGAAAAATGGCTGGATCCTTTCGCTCCATCATGCTGCTCACGAATTTGCGATTGCAATCGTGTTCACCTCCACCCAAGGGTAAACCATCCTGATGTAAATCAATGAATTCATACTTGAGCTTAAAATCCAACGGACGCAGTACAGTAGACTCTGTATTACGTAACTCTAGAGTTATTGAATCCGTGGAAGAGACATAACTCTCTGAGATGGTGCAAGGACGAGCGTATGTCTCATTGAGATTAGAACGATCACATGTCCGAGGTATGGTTCCACGACAAAAACGAGCAATAACATTTGTTGTATTTTGTGGCATGCCATATGGGTGCATACCATGAAGTGGATGCAATTGTGGCATATCAGAGATACTGTTTTTAACGTAAAAAAAATTCAGAGGGCAATCTAAGTGATTAACTTATTTCAGCCTTACCAATTTAAATCTTTGCATGTGGGAGGCTCACGTAGGGCTCCATCCCAGATGCGTAACATACCACTACAATCCTCGTGTGTTTGCAACACACCAATAGCACCCACTGAAGTCTCATCCATTTGGCCGAATTCCGGATCTAAATTAAACTTTAAAACAGAGATCCAAACCTTAAAACGTGATAGTGGCTGATGGTAGCCTGGCTGACCGCTCGTACGCCGTGACAAGCTTAGATGATCGAAGGTTTTGAAGACACCTATTCCTTGCAGATGATACAAGCAAGTTGTATTTGGAGCCAACGAGTGTTGCGGGTTCTCTAATATACCACGTCCCGTACCACGTATCCAGAATTCACATGGTTTCTTATTCTTTGAATATGTTGGACTTTGTATATCAACAAATTTGACTTCAACCTGAAAATTGTTGCCGTTGATGAATATCACAAGCAATTAGCACTTTTGAAACTTACTTCCAGTTGGAAACCATATAAGGGTAGTACTTGTGATGATGTACCCTGAAAGGTACCAAAAGGTGAGGTCGTGAATTCTACAAGTAATTCCGGACCACTGGAGACAGCAACAGGCACAGCTTGGCCACCACCACAGAACTTTAGTATGACAGGATCACGAGTTGTATAGCCATCATAAACAGTAACAAAGTCCTGCAAGAAGATGATGGTATATGATTAGTACTATTGGTCAATGTTAATGTTTTACACTATCAAAGATGAAAAGGTTGAGATAATTGCTGTGACTGGATTGAGAAAGAACAGCACTACTTAATGAAAGTGTTTGTTGCAACTGGCAACATAAGAAAAGAAGTCAGTTAAATACATAAAGATCACATTACTATTGACTTATTATTAAAGAGAAAGGTTGTGCTTGTTGGGGATTCGTGACCTTAAAAATATTTGTCAATATCACAACAATAAAAATAAAACTAAACAGCTACGTGTTTTAAACATATATCTTTTTGAACACTTAAGTATTTAGTAGAATGGTGCTGATGTAGACAAGATACTTGTGTATGTAGGATAATTTCTTTGTTATTATATGTATAAGAAAATAGATTTATGAGGTGTGTCCCAGAAGTATCTAACTTGAGTTAATAAGAGAGCATGTAATTTTGTCAGTTCGGCAATGCTTTGATGGATACCATGAGTTGGACAATGAAAAATAATGCCAGATGCGGATACTTTTAGGAATCACCTCGTAATAATAAAATATTTTTATGCTTGATTAGTTGTTCATTGCCAACACCTTGATAGAACAAGTGTCAGTTTAATTATTTGTATGTTACATCTATTTTGTAATATTTTAAAACAAATGAAATGTAAAAATCCTTTACATTTATAAATACAATTTTATTTACTATTCATTTTTATATGCATTTTGAGATTAACTTTAATTTTCCCCAAATAAAATACATACTCGTACAACATTTTTGCAACTTTTGACAAATTTTTGCGGTTTCAACTTGTATTTTTGAAACAAAAATAACATTGGTTAATTTATTACCGCAAATTTATTGATTAAACTGCGTAAAAATTCAGTATCCTAATTGCTTTGTTTTTCTCTTTCTATACATAGTGGTACTATAATTTTGTTGGGATGGATTGTGTATGCTTTTGAGAAAAAATAAATATCAAATGTTTGAAAATAATTTGCACTTTTCAATAACCACAAATGCGAATAATATTCAAATAATACTATGTGAAACCACTTACTCGACTAATGAACAGAGGATTTTGTGGGTCGAAGCTTTATAGTTTTATGCTTTGCTACTCGTAATTAAAGCTTAAATAAAATTAATTTAGTGTGTGTACAAATTTTAAATTTATCGTAATCTCTTATAAACAAAGGGATATGTTTAACATTCAATTCCAAATTAATATACATATATATTAGAATACATCACAGTCAAAAGAAAAAATGATTCAGTTTTTTATGCACGCATGTTATTTATAGTATTTTAACTATTCATCAATGTGTGATTATATGCCTCACAAAATACTCAGGGACCGAGAATAACGGTTATGAGGTCGATTTTTTACTTAAAATATTATTATGTTGGAATCTTTGTACATATCTGAGAGTTATGCCAAAATATTAGTTTTTGAAATTGGCTATCCAAATGTCGCATAAATTTATATTTTCAATATTTTTTTATAAGAATTATTAATAACAATTATTATTCACTTTTATTTTAAAAATCAAAAATAATAATTAATTTCGATGTACATTATTGCTAATCAAATTTAAAAATTAAATTAAATCATTTTATTTTCATTTATAAAAATTATTTTTGATTTTTATTCTTTTTACTTAAATTTAAAAATTATTTTTATTTTTATCATGAGATATTGAGAGGTGAAAACAATTGTGTATCCCAACTCGTATCAATTTTCCGGCAACACAAGCTAGAGTCGAGAAAGCAGTCATGTAGCGTAGTGGGGGCCTTTGAGGGCAAAATTTCACAATAATTGATAATAAACAAGTGTATTACATAACCAAAATTATTGCAAATGGAAGGAGTTTGAGACCAAACTTCAAAAAGGACAGACTATTAACAAGATAGACGAAAACTTAGTGGCAAAGGAAAAAAAAAATGTCAACAAAATTCTTATCAAAATGTTTGATATTAAAAAATTTCTCGTTTGGGTTTACAGAAAACGATACCAGTACTAATACAGGATGCTTTTTTAGAATTGGTGCAATTAATTGCAAAGTACGATCCTGTACTTCATGATCATCTTGTACGTCTGAAATGTGTTGCAAAGTTTCAATGACGTATATCGAAAAGTATATCGGAAATCGAAAAGGAATTTATTATGGGATATAAAGTTCGCCAACATATCATCGGACAAATAAAAAAAGGCCAAGTATTATTCGATTATATTCGGCACTCCAGATATTTCTCATAAAGACTAGACAAGCTGCGTGGCTTCGCTCACAACTGAAGTCCAAAGAATGAACTCGAATTGAATTGAATTGAGTGAGAGCGAGATACGAAATGAATGAAGATGAATGCGACTGTGTTTTGAGTTAGAAAGCCGTCTGCATTCTGTGAAATGAGTTTGTAAGTATTAGCATGCAAAACTAAATGAAAGCTTCAGCATAACCTGACACATCCGAATTAATTCGAATTTTCGTTTGATTTGAGTGAAGCGCGCGATCGTACAAGGAAATGAGCGGAGAATAAGACGCAGACGTATGTAAGTGGTTGTGTGTATGTATATGCGTACTACATATGTTGTTTTCTTTCTACTTTTCCTTACGCACAGCAAAACAACAACAGCCCTTTAATTTTATTCAAAAAAAAAAAAAAAAATGAAGGCATTCGAATCAATCGAAAACAACCTCCCATTCTCACTCATTCAATTCATGCATCTTTGTGTGAATGTTGTGCGACTGAGTTTGACGTCAGTGCACAAATTCACTCAAGTTCTTTCGGCGTCACATTCTATTTCAATCAATTTATATTGAACATTGTTGATTCGACATTGTTTTTTTGCCATCATGTAGACCTCTATTAAAGACCAAACAAGCCAGATACGTTGCGATTGAAAATCAGGGAGAACAAGTAGTAGAATCTTTTATAGATTTCATTGAAACAAAAGATAAAAGTACTAAACGAATTTCATAGATTAATTTGAGCAATTAGCAAGTGTAGAGGCCTAGCATATGATAGAAGATATTCACGAGTTCAGCAAAGTTTCATTTTTTTCCATGTCAACATATCGTTGGGTTATTCTGATAGCAGCTACAGGCAAAAGTTTAAGGTTTAGTGCCACACGTGTAAGAATTTTTTGTAAAAACTGTGATTATTCTATTGTGAAACATATATACATGACTTTTTTATTTGCAACCTGTACAACACACAATAATAATGATTATTTTTGCAAAAAGGTTTTAGAAAGTTAGGATTACTGTTATTATTATTCTTGGTCCCGGGCAGCCTACATCCACGCTACGCCACTGCGAAAAAGCATTAAAACTTATTTTGACGGACTTAAAACAATACTTTTTATCAAATATAATGTAATAAAGTAAGTAACCAACACAATAAGTCGTGTCAATAAATATTAAACTGTCTCAGTGGCATGGTGGCATGCTGGTCTTTTTATTACATAATCTGCATTGATTGTTGAGAAACTTAACTTGGATACAAGAAGTTCTAAGGTCATATTTCACATGACAAATCAAATGTAGGTAGGATTATTAGTTTTCATTTATGTAAGATAAGAAAAATTGGAAAACTACCCACTACATTTGTTGTCGCATGACATTTGCAGTTGATTAACCTAAACTTGTTTGCGTTCATAAAGTTTGATATAACTGCACTTATTTACTTTGCGAACAATCTTGAAATTCTTTTTAAATCTAAGATAAAATTGATATTTGTGTAGGAATGGTCACATCTCAAATGTGATGAACGTAATGAAAAACATTTGGATTGACGTATGATAGTTCGTTTTTCCACAATAAAAATTGATTGAAAATCCTTTAAATTTTTGTACTATTTAAGCACATACTCGTACAATACATGAGTACTTCCTTTATTCGACAATGCTACAACAATTTAGATTCGTTTTCTTGTTGTACTTCTCCAAAAAACGGTTTAAAATTCTGTCAAGGTCCTTTCTATGCAGTGATTTTGCTGTCTGTGTATTTGTCTATATATGTATCTGCCTGTCTAACTATCTGTCTGTCTATTTGTCTGTTTGGTCAAATAAACGTAATCATAGTAACTGCTGCGATTATTCACACGTGCCGCATGAGCAATTGCCGGCATTTAGCTTTGGCCAACAGTTCTGAAAGTTCAAAGTGCAAATCCAACGGACTAAATACTTGCAGTAAAAGCAAACCAAAAGAGCTATCGACAACCAAGAACCAGCAGCAAAATGATGCTGTGGAATTTGGAAAATCCTTTTGAATGAGGGACTTCAAAAGAAGAGAAAGCGGGCGGTGGGGTGGTCGGTTGGTCGGTAATCGGAAGTGTGTTGGGTGCATGCATTCAAAAGCGAATTGGATTGCTTTCCAACTGAATAAGCACGAAAATTTTAAGGATGCGCGTAGACGAGCAACAACATTTAATGGCGACAAGCAACGAATTAGCAGTGTAGTAGAATAGAAATGATCCGGGACACAGTGAAGGCGTTCCATCTAGTATGAGTAAGTTGTCATGGAGGGCAGTGAAGTTAAGAGATTAAGGAATAATGCAAAGGAATAACTTTCTGTTGGGTATTGTGAAGGAGCAGTGGTAGTATGGTAGCTACATGGTAGTCAGCATAAAAAGCAAGTCCACAAATAAAAACAGATTTTGTTGCAAATAAATGAAAAAAATGAAGGAAAAAACTTAAAACAGGAATGATGAAAATTGAATAGTTTTTAAAATGCAAAATGCGCAACTAAAAAGCAAAATGAGCACGCGATCCTTGGTCCCTGGTCTTTATTCGTTTTACTGCTAATTCATGGTAAATACATATATAAAGTGTTGGAGTTGGTGATGGCTGTGGCAGCGGTACCAAAGCCAGTCAACGATGGCTAGGAACGACCAACGACACTCAAAAGATGCTCACCATAAAAAGAGAGCAGCATTGGCTGAGTGATGGTAAACGACCATCAATGACGACCACGAGCCACTTAATGTTTTAAAAGGAGCGTTTTTCAAAGTGCGACGGTTTTACAAAGAAGGGGAAAGAAAAACAGTAAAAATATTGTTGCTGAAAACGTTTTTCTCATGGCCCCTTTTTTCTTTTTTTCTGGAGTTTGTTATCCGCCTCGTCGTCTATGGCGGAAATGAAATTCATCACAAGTAATTCTATTCATGATGCTCCAACGTTGGGAATACTGGGCGTATGATGCATATGATGTATACGCATGCTTAAGCCATAATTTACACTCGATTTACATGCGATCAAGGACCGACCACAGGATATGAATGAATGAATGAGTCCTGTGCATAGAATTGGGCACGTTTCAGTACTTTTGGTAATTTTGATGCTTTGTTGCTGTCGTTGATGGTGGCTCTTCCAGCAAAATACCAAATTGTCCCTCAAGTGGACAAGATTGGGATTCGTTCTTTTTACTAGTATGCATTTCCTTTGTTCCTTTGTTGTTCCTTTGTAACCACTTCTCTATGTGAACGAGTGTTTATCTGTGGATGTGTGTTTAAGCACTGTCCTTGAGCTAGTTGAGTACCATCATGTCGTTAGTGAAGTGTGTGTTTTTGTGATGATCCTAGCGATGATTCTTTGCGTGTCTCCTTTCTATGATGGGTAATAAAAACTTCATTTGTTTGCATATAGTATCTTTATAACACTAATGCAGTGATTTTTGCTGATTTTATACAAAATTATAGTATTAATGTTTATGTTATGCGTCACACATTTTTCTTTCTTTATCTTTATTAAGAGTAGTATATGGTATTGTAAAGTTCTCTAGGGTAGAAATACAATAGTAAACAAGTCTACTAACAACAAATCTATATAAGTACTTATTGCATTTTATAGAAGAAATGTGCGCACTAAAACTAAATGAAAATTTTTAAAATATAAAAGTGAACTTATGATTGCTTAACATTTTCTTTTTACCGTAGATTTCCATTTTGGTTTTACAATTTCCTATGAAAATAAGTAGAATACATATGACAATTATTTGATCAAGATTAAATTTACTAAACATATAGTTGAAATGTATATGCACTTAGTATGTAATTATTTTTCAATTGATAAAGTGATGTCTTCATAAAATGTGGTGTTAAGCTAGTAATTCTTAACTCTTTTTGTAGTGTGAGATTATGTGACTTTACATATGTTAGACGCCCAACTGTATGTTTTGTAATGTTAATTAAAAAGAAAATATATATATTAGTCTTCCCGGAGTACTTCTGGTGTTGTCTGGGATCACCATCACGGTTAAGAATCACTGCTCAAGTCAATTGTATATTTTCTTTTATATAAAAGAAATTAAGTATACTTAAATGAGTACTTTAAAATATGTTATTGTTCAACACTTTACTAACAGATAACTTAAATATTATATGTTGAAAATAAATAAAATGTATGAATTAAAAATTAATTATTATATAAGTTACTAACACTTTGTTACAGATTATGCTATAGTAATTAAAAGAATGTCAATATACAAAGCTTTATATAAACGTATTTTTTCCCAATTAAAGCAACTGATTATTATAACCTTCAACTTCGAAATTAGAAATAAACTAATACAATCAGTTTTACTTGAATGGCCCACCTTACAAAGTATTCTTCATATATCTATAACTTTGACAAGAACAAAGGATAACGGTTTAATTTTTTTCTTGTTTTATTTTCTTTGCTTCATTTTTGAAGCTTTTAAAAAAACTTAAATGTGTTAATTTTTTTTATAGTAAAGCATAAAATTCAAAGTATATTGAATGATTTTAGTAATGGGTTCAGTATTTCTTGTTTAAAATAACCTTGAAAACTCTAACTGGTATTGAGTCATACAGGCTCATTGGATGGCCTCAATATATTCAGTTTTTGTTGAATACTGCTTTCCAGACTCATACATTTTTCGAACTAGCCACCTGCAAACATTTTCAATTAAGGTCTGGGAGCCAGTTCAAAAAGATGAAATTTTTCGTGTCGTTCCACGATTTAATGACGCGGTCAGTGTATATAGATGATATAAAATCCATGACAAAGGTCCAAAAGATGGTCAAATTACGTTAAAGCCTTTTTTAGAATGCCTTGGTAATATTTAGAGTTCAAATTCACTATATATAAATTAAAGTTTGAAGGTGTCATAATAGGATACATTTTCCGAAACCATAACTCCAACGACTCTGCTGAGAAAATGATCTAACTGATGAGTATCGTTTCTCATATCATGGAAATAATAATTACATTAAATTTTTTGAATTCATCTTTCCATGGCTTATTAAGTCAACAAAAACTTCGCCATATTTCATTATGGAAAAGGTTGCGTGGTGGTTATTTTGTTCAGTTTTAGACGATGGAGGTGTTTAGCCTTCGATATAGTGCGCCAGACAGTGATTTTGCTGGCAATTGACATTATTGACATTATTTTCATTATTGTGAATAAAATTATGAACCAATTTTGCATTTCTATCGATTTATTCTGTTATTTCAGTCATTTTGGATTGTTCAGCGATATTTAAGGCTTTTTCCCGACCTATTGTTATTGAAAATTGTTGAGAGTTATTTAAATTACACCGATTAATTAATTAATAACTTTATTTGTCCGAGGAAGCTGAGTAAATGAAGCCTATACAGTAATGTTTTATTCAAGTAAAACAAAATATACACGTAATTTTTAATTTTTTATCTCTTTCAACTAAATTTTCAAAAAGTATTGAACGTATGTATTTTTTAGGTTTTTTTTTTGGAAAATTTTGATTTTTGTAAAAGCCTAATAAATGTAGAAAAGAAAATCAAAATAAAAATGAAACCGTTATCAGTTTTTTGTGCTAGTTATAGATAGATGAAGAACATTTTATAAGGTGGGCTATTGAACTGAAACGGAGTGTATAAATGTCCTCAAAAATATGAAAATAAATAGATTCAAATCAGAGATATGCAGTGAACATCATAATGATGTTTATGAAGGCTTCGAAAAAAAACAAGCCAAAGCAAGCCAAGCATGAACGCAGAAGACACCAAGCCTGCTAGAGCTTGTGTATTGTTTTGCTTGGCTTACTTAAGCTTGGCTTGGCTTGGCTTGATGTCGTTAGGCTTGGTAGGCTTGGTGTATGTTTGTATTACATCACATTTTTGTTTCTATTGTTTGTTTTCTTTTTGTTTTAGTTTTTTTCATAGCAACAATTACACATACCACTGCAAATATAGCATCAATGAAAGCCAAATACGTCACTTTTGTTATTTTGTTACTGTGTTAATGTAAAAACATACACCAAGCCTATCAAGCCTACCAAGCCATGCCTAAGTAAGCCAAGCAAAACAATCCATAAGCTCAAGCAGGCCTGGTTCCCCAATTTGCTTCGTTGCTTGTAAGCATTTCATAAGCACAAGCCTTCGCTGCACAACTCTTATTCAAATACTATAGATAGATAAACTATTATCAAGTCTGTTTGAAATACATCACTCTTATATCACAATATTTTTCATGGTGTCGATTAGAACAATTAAAGATAGTTTTTAAACGTGCACGCTTCATGCGTTAAAGTATTTTGAAATTCTGTGAATGAATGAATTAAATTCCATTCGCATTTAGGCATCACATATGCGATTTGAATGATAATGCAATGTTTAATTTATAGGTACAAAGTATTTTTCGCTATATTTTTTCGTAGAGACACAATAATTCTACTAAGAGAGGGGGATAAAACCAAAAAGTTTTCTTTTTTAAAGGTAATATTAACATGGCGTATGAGTAATTTAATTACATAGTACTTCAACATAAGAACAGAAGTCATCGCCTTCTCATAGAAATGCTTCTACTACTTTGTTGTAATTTCAACTTTTTGCATAATGAAAAGTTTTAAAAGTTTTCTCCACAATCGCTCAGATTTACTTCACTTGGCATTTGTTCGTTCATCAGAGACAAAAGGCTTAAAAAATTAACATGATTTTTTTACATTTTTCTTGAAATTGTTTTTCATTTTTTTGTTGAGCTCAATTTGTGTTACTTGTGGTGCTACTGGCAGAACCAACTCCATCACCACTACCACCACCACCAGCACCAGCAACAACAAGGATAATAACAATAACAAGGACATAATGTAGAATCAGGCAAACATGCTTTTGTTATCCTTGTTTTCTGTTGAGCCAAGTTTTTGTTGCTGTTGTTTTTCTTGGTTTTATTTTTTATTGCCATTGGCCGACAAAGGGAAAGTTAGTTTTTTTTAAAGAGCGACGAATATCCCCGGTTCATATAGTGAATACAATAAGAGAAAGGAGTAAGAAGTACCCTGTACCCCGGAAAATCGTATTTAATTACCTGAATGTAATCGCAGTCGTCCCATGTTTTGAGTTTCGGTTCAAATTTCTTATCCTTTTCGTTGGTGTTGGGCGTCAGTTTGTTTGTTGCCGTTTCCTGTGTGGAAATCCAGACCAGATTGCCCTTGGGCTGTTTGACTAGAATCAGAGCGTGTTTGCCATGGGGCACGTCATGCTATTCAACCAAGAGACAACATAATACAATAAAAAGGATGAAAAAAAAGAAGCATAAAAAAGAATGAAAGAAACACACAATGAGAATGAATGGATATTAATGAACGAACGAACGAATGAATGAATGAATGAAAGGATTTGTTTTCTTGTATTTTTCGTTGTAGTTTATCTTTTGTGTTTTTGAAAATTCTTAAAGAACTAAACTATTGTGGAATAGTTAAAATAATCATAGGTTTTTTAACTTTTTAAACAAAAATTGAATAAAATTATATTTTAATATGAATTTTTAGCAGATTCATTGTAAAAGAAAAGATAACATTGAGTGAAATAATATTAGAGATAAATTGTATATTTTTTCCAATCTTCACAAAAGTTGAATATATTCTAATTAAATTAAATTTTATGAAATTATATCAGAATTTAATAAATCTGCTATCAATATACTAGCTGCTTTTGACAATAACACACGTCAATCCGAGAGCATGCATACTCACAGACTGATAGATGAACGGACATACTTCACGTCTTCTTCGAGGTTTTCTCAAGCTGAAAGTGAGAAGAACTCTTCCCCAAATCTTTGAACGGATTACTTACACCAGACAGCAGCCAGTACGCGGTGTTGCCAAATTGTCTGGTTGAACTGCAATTTGGCTTCAGGCCGAGAAGGAATACTGCGACATTGTAAAGGAGCCTCTAAATGGCACTAGATGACAAAAAGTACTGCTCAGTTTTCACCCTTGAGGTAAAGAATGCCTTCAATTCTGCTGATTGGAGCTGCATCATAAATACGCTAAGCATACTGGACATACTGAATTGCACAATCCGGATGGTGGTGTCCTACTTCAGTGAGAGAACCCTGTTCTGTGACATAGAAGAAGGCATTAGGACATTCGACATTACTGGAGGTGTCCCTCAAGGTTCGGTACTGGGTCCAATTCTGTGGAATGTCATGTGTGATGGCATTCTGCGGATTTGTAAACCCAATGAGGTGGGGATCGTCGGATATGTGGATGACAGAGCTATGTCGTAGTAGCAAAGACTTGGAGTGAGGTCTCATAAAAGTAGAGAGGACTGTTGCAGCGTCGAGGAGGTGACTTACACAGAAACAACTTAGTCTGGCGGAACATATGACCGAGTTGGTTCTTATGAGCTCCAGGAAAAGGGTGGAAATACTCTCAGTAACATTTGGGAGCCATGTAATTGAGTATAGGCCTTGCATCAAATACCTGGGTGTACTGGTGGATCACCGACTATGCTTTATGTTGCACTTAAACGAGTCAGCCAAGAAAGCAGCTGCCATCACACAAAAACTGGCCATGATTCTCCAAAACCCAGGGGACCCAGACAAAAATCTCGGCTTTATTAGGTTCGTTAAGTAAATCCATACTGCTTTATGCGCCTCCAATCTGGGCCGGGGCACTTGCAACTAAGTCATACATTTGTGGTAAAAGGAGTGCTCACAGGGTTGCAAACCTGAGGACCTGTAGAGCGTATCGAACAGTTTCAGGTGATGGGCGGGTGTACTTGCAGGCCGACTGCCAAGGACAAGTACCTCGCGCAAGCATCTTCTCAGGTAGCAGACATGAATGAGATTAAGACCAGATACCTGAATATATGGCAGCACAGGTGGAGAAGAGCAGAGTTACGGAGGATACACCAGGTCATCCAGATTTTACAGATAAGCTTAAGCGTCGTTCTGGCGACGTGTGGTTTGAATTTACTCAATTCACAACAACAGTACAGGCAGTATCTGCACAGGGTGGGCACGTTGCGGATCCGTTCTGTGGTCTCTACAGAGATGTCGTGGAGGATTCGGAGCATCTGGTTCATGAGTGCCCCTGTTTCGAAGCGGAGCGACGAAGAATTTATGCGCGCCTCGGATCTTCTTAAACATATACATCTGTGGACGGTGGAACAATCTTCTTTTCAGAAATTTCCAACATAAAGAAGGGGCATCCGAATGTACGAGCGAACAATGCCATCTACCTATTTAAACTTACTGTCCCTCCCTATAAAGGAATGTTTTGGCGGTGCCGTTGGGATTAAACGGGATTTGAGACGATAAGGGGGTTTTTTAGTAGGCTAATAAATCCGGTATAACTGTGGCACGGGTCATAAGTACAGGTTTACATCCTAGTTCGCATAAAAAAAGAAGGTCATTCCTAAATCGATGCTCTTTGCCACGCTGATTATTTTCCTAGATACTTCATGGGCTCATAAACGCTAAAAACTTCAACCAAAGTGAAAATACTTGTGACAATATGTTAATTTAGAGTGAGTTATGATTTTTGTTTATTAAAGTGTTAAGAAAACGTTCATTCATAATGGAATATTTTAAAGTTAACTTTTATTGTAATGAATATTCGATATACAATACATCATCTGTCAGTACTTCCCCTAATATAGGTAATCCTATAAAACAACAAATTTCATAATTTATTGAAATTTATGTGTGGGAGACACCCTGTTTCCCATTGTTTTTTTTTTTATATTTTGTTCCCTTTTAACGGTCACCGTATACATGGCAGAAGCAAATCCATAAGAACATAGGTATGTACATGTTTCGTACAGACGAAACAAAAAAAAAAAAAATAAATTAAATGTTCCCAAGAGAATAAGAAAATTAAAAAAAATATACATAATTAGATATGTTAAAACGGTCTCCGTTGCGATAATTTCAGTCACCATAGTCGACAATGGTTACCTTTGTCGTCTCTATTTTTACCTTTGCCCCAATAATGCCGCCGTATCAAAGTTCACAGAAATTAGCAAAAATGCTTTTGCCACATTTAATTTGAATGCAAATTGCTTTTAAATTTTGTTCCTTGAAGCTATCAAATTTCATTATTCTTGACTTTTGAACTGTACTTCCTTTATTTAAGCGGTCACAGACAGATTGCAAAGAAAAATCCAGAAGTATAAAATAAAAATTCTATGAAAATAAAATTCATACAGTACAACATTTTCAAAGCTAAATACACGTATATATGTAAGTCTTAATATTTATTTATTATAAATGATGGCAGACTTTGTGCATGACTACATTTCAGATACATGCAGTCTGCCTTTGGGGCTGGAAAATTAGTTAAAAAAAATTTCTAATTTTCTTTTTCAAAGAAATACCATATATACCAACATATACATATATTTCTGCTTTGCTATCTTCAAAGTTCTTTAAAAGAAGGTGGATAATTTATTGCAAAATACTATGCAATATAAATTCAAATGAGAAATCATACATATTTACACATAATAATTTTTGGTGTTCAAGGATGATTTGCTACATGGGTGAATTGATAAATTAGCCCGATGGCACAGTGCCCCATTAAGACTCCTGTCATCATTCGAATTCTGTTCTTGCTAAAGTGATTCGCCTGGGGTACATGACAGTCTGACTAATTTTGCCAGATATTTAACAGATTGCATTAGTAGTTTAAAAATGTATTGAAAAACTATCTCCTAGATACAGCATCATCTTTAAGCAATTTTATAAAATTGAAATACGGTGTTTGATTTTCGAATATCACATTTTGACCCCATAAACTTGCTTTGGAGAAAGTAAATGAGCTGTTAGGACAAGTTCAGTAAAAGGTCATTGAATCATGTCTGATGTTTATGAGGAAGATGTTTCATTATTTTCAAACTGTGCAAACCAGTTTAGACTTTTCATAACGCAAGATTTCGTTACAAGTTACAAGATGTGGTGAAAGGCCCGCAAAGTTTTACGATGCCTCAATTGAAAGCATTATTGAGTCAAGCTCCATGTCAACGTTAAGAGAAATTTCTTTAAATATGGCCATAGATATGATCCAGAAAATGTAAAATTAGCTGAAACTAAAATAAATTGAAGGTGTCTGAAATACTGCTTCAAAGTATGTATTATTCACAAAAATTTTACACCTTTAAGTTAATTCAAAAGATCCATTTAACCTTCTTTGAATCTTGTAAAAGCAAGTTGAAGTGTTTGTGGCAATAAACAGAGACACCTTTGAATTGCTTTGCTTGAGGATATAACGTACTATTCTTCATAAAGGAAACAATTTTCCTTTCTTTTTTGTTCTCTCTTTCAACATCTAATCCTTAGCGTTTCTATATGGACTTTTAGAAACCTTTGGCAAACCTTGAATTGCCATTAACCCATTCGTTACGCAACTTAACAAGTCTAAAGAGACTTCATTACAAAAATAAGAAAGAAAATCCATTGCAAAGACACAAAAAGATATAAACTCCATCAAAAGCAGTACCGATGAATGGATAACACATGGTGTTGGCTTCCAATTTGTGACACGTTAGTGAATAAAGAAATGGATGGAGTTAACCACAAGTAAAGGCTTAAAGGACAACGCCCAGCATTGACATGGAGTTCAACAGCAAATGACATTCAATCGTGAACGCATACGAAGTTGTGTCATAACCTTTGTAGGCATTGACAAAAGTAAACAGGACAATGGTATCCATGTTGTCCTTATGTTTGTAGTTTAATGAGCCTTCAAGTCCTTCGAATCCTTGTGCGAGATAATAATATTGTGTATGCTGAGTTCAAGCAAAAAGAGTGTGAGGACGAATGTATATACTTTCGTAAGGAGAAAGGTAAGAATTCGATAGCACGTACATATATGTTACTTATAAAGGTTAAAGATGTTTTTTGTGTTTTTCAAAAAGACTTGGTTTAAAAATGAAGTTAATTACTTTGTTAAATGTCAGTCGATGAACAAGCGATTCTTTATAGACTTCACACAATTTACAAGGAATTATCTGATAAGTCTGATGTTTGCAACGCAATAAACCATTTATATGAATTGATCTGGTTATGATCAATCAAATCGTAGTCAAATCTCTAGCAACATATTATATATAGAGCTATCATTAAAATAAGTAGAATTTCGAGGCCTCTAATTCAGTATTCCCTCTTTGGATAAAGTTCAGATGCCCATAGAAAAATGCGCTTGTGGTACCACTATAATAATGGTATGTTCTTGACATATGAATGATGAATTCATGTGTATTATAATTAGAATTGTAAGAGGCTTTGAAATAAATGAGCATATTTCATAATAAAAATATCGTACATATATCTATTCAAATTAAAAAATAATCATGAAGTAAGTCATTTGAAGAGTATGGAAGCTTTGGTGAAATGAAAGTTTCTTGTTAAAAATTAAAAAAAAAAAAAGAAAAGGAAAATATAAACAAAAGGAATATTAAATAAATAAAGTATAAAAAGTAATAAAATGTAAATAACTTTTAATTGTGAATTTCTCATTATTTTCTGTAATGAATTTGTGTGTTGGGTGCCTGTGCTGGTTGTGTTGGTTATCCAGTGTATTTACCTGTCGCACAGCATAGTAACAAGTGAGATTACGTGGATATATGCCGGGATAATTGGGTGACTGCAGGCGACAAACCTTCTTGTCGCAATCGCTGAAGATACGCGAACAATACGTGCCCGGAATGAGGTCACCTGCGGAAGCATAAAAAATATAATATATGTGAAAAACCAGAACTAAGGACGATGAATATTGTATTCAACACGCGGCATCAACATAATAAACATGAACATTGTAATGAAATGGAAAAAAATAAAACAAAACTGGTAAAAAAATAAATAAATAAATATACAAAATAAAATAAAATAAAAAAAGAATATAGAAAGAATGAAAGTAAATACAATAATAGACTCACTCCTCCACTTACCCAGATAATATTTGGGTTCGGTGTAATTGTGTTCGTCCTTTGGCAATGGTTTCTCCAGGGAGTTCATGAATGTCTTATTATTTACGTAGGCGCTAAACAAACTAAAGTCCTGACCGTAACGATCGGAATGGGCACCACTAGAATTTGTAAAATCATCAAATCCTTGTTGCTGCTGTAATTGTTGCTGGTGGTGCTGTTGATTGAGGAAGCTGCTTCGATTATGCCACTGTTTGAGATCTATTAAAAAGAAACGAAGCATGATGGCAGTTTGGTTAGTGGTGCTTGTTAGTTGGTTTAACTAGGATACCATAAATATGTCTTAAAAGACATCTTTTCGATTTTCATTTCACTTTTTATAGCAACAAAAGAGAAATGAAAGAAAAATGAAGACAGAACAAAGTAAGCAAGTCAACTTTCAGTTTGCTGTTATGGCTTTGTTAATATTCTTTGTTGTTCTCCTTGTTACAGTTGTTCTTTTTTCCAACTTGTATTCTTGTATTTATTATAGAACTTACCTTCGAGCTTAATGCCACCATAGCGGGTCACTGAGCTATCCCTTGAGAGAACCTTGTATCTAATGCGAAAGTCGAAATTGTAACCGCTTTGATCCCGAGCTAACCTGTTTTTTTTTTGGTTTTCATTATTTCGTTGTTACCAGGATAATAGTATCATAGTCATCATCATCATCAGCAGCAACAGGAGTAGAAGAAAGAAAATGGAGAGCAAAAAGTGGGAGAAAATATAAAAGAAATTCATTAAGGCAAGTTAACTTGACTTCGGCTTTTGGATTTTCACGTAATTTTTTTTTTATTTTGCTGAATTGGCACAAAAAATAGATGTGTCGCCTTATTCAGCGATAATTCTATCTGCGTGCGAGGACTGGTTCAAATAAAATTATCTTCATCCCAAAAAACATACTAACTTATTTAATCTGATTGTGAATATTAACGAGCGCGTCTCGCTGTAGAACAAAACTGGTCCCCATGATGTGCCACACCACATCCCCCCGATGGGTGTTCGTGCCACTTCAGCAATTTGCATATAACCATCCGGACAACCCTCGTGGACATACGAAGTGAAGCGTCCAATAGTGAAGCTGTCCAATGTAACCTGCAAAAAAGAAATGAAAGGAAAGGAAAGAAAAACAAAAAAAATTGTTGAAAATAAAAGAATAAGCCAAGTAAAACAAACTAGGACACTGAGTGAGTCGGAGTGAGTAATGAACTTTGCGGAAAGAAACGAAGAAATAAATGTGGCAATAAGTTGGTGGGAAACCTGCTCTTCACTTGGTTGGTTGGTCGGACTAACGGTGGCCAAAGTCTACCGGGTGAAACAAAGCCAACGAAGCCAACTTCAAACAAGTGCTATTCAAGTGAAACTGTACCGGATTTAGTTGTCCAAAATGACGAAGGTACCAACGAGACCAAGGAAATACACTCTAGTTTTTTTGTTCCTTTGTCTTTCTCTGTAGATGGTTAGGTAAGTGTTAAGTAAATATCAGTTACATCTTTAAGGAGGGACAACAAACGACACTAGTCTATCTATTCATTCATCTATCCATCCATCCATTCATCCTTTTGTCCAGCAATTCATCTGCATTTTTTTACTTGCTCGCTTGCTTTATTTTATTTTTCCATCACCTTGTCTGTTATATGTACACGTATATGTTTGTATGTATCCCGTATCCTAGTGACTGGCATAGATAAGCAGTTTGCACTTTCCAGCTTGCAGCTGCTCGTAGCCAACTCTCAAGGATAATAGTTTTGAGTAGCGGATAACAGTGGTGCAGGGATTAATGGAGGTGTGATAAACGTGTTTTCTTTATATTTTTTTTTCCTCTCCTCTTTCATTGGAAGTGTGTGTATTAACCTTAAGGGTCTCAGCTTGGTCTGTGAAATCAGCTTCTGCTGCTGCTACTGTCGCTGCTCTGCTCGTGTCAGATAAAATTATTTTTATAGTACGCCTGTCGTACTCCAAAGGTACAGTAAGCTCATGGAGCTGCCCGCTACGATTTGCTTGGTTGCCTGCTGCTCTGCTACTTTTGTTTTGACGTTGAGTAGCAGACTTTGAAATCAATATTGATACAGAGTGTAAACGATACTTGGCTTGGCTTGGCTGGTTGTAATATGATGCTCTCATCGCTCTAATGGACTAGTTTATCGCCAATGAGCCACTCAAGTATCATGTCTCAGCTCAGCTCAGTGTATAGTAGAGGAATGGGGTCGGTTTACCCTTAGCACTTATGGGAAAACATCACTCATACGCACCTGTACAACATCGCCATGTTGGCCACCGGCTGCGGTAAATGTCAGCACACAAACAAACGGTACTCGATCCTGTTTGGGCCGATGCAACTCAAGAGAATAGGTAAGTCCAATGTCTCCATAATACGTGCGATTACAACCTGTCGAAAGATATACAAGTATTACTTATAAACAAAAGGCAACTACACATTTTCTTTTATCTTAAGGATATTAAATTAAATTTTTCCCTCACACTTCCACCCTCACCATTCTTTTGTCTTAATCTTTATACGGGATGCGTTTCATTTTCATGTTTCTTCTTCCGGCATTCATTAGTCGTGTTTCAAAGTTGTCAGTAATTTTTCTTTCTTACTGGTTGCATGTTCGGCGACCATTGAAACTCACTGCGGGCTCTGTCGGTTTCATTAGACAATATATCCTTATGGTATCTTTATTTGAAATTGACTGTGTTGCCTTCTTTCTAAATATCTTTGGGTATGATATTTCTCTTTCACAATTTTTACTTGTTCTTAATTTATCATGAAACTCATTCTTCTAATGATAAATTAGCGCATTTTATTTTATTTTTTATATCATTCTTTTAATGATGAAACATCAAATGAAAAAAAAAAAAGTGGAATGTGTCTTAATATCATAATTTCCTAATGAAGCTAATTGTTAAAAGTACAAAGTGAAATTTATATTCTCTGTGCAATTTTTTGCCTTTTTCCAAAGGATTTTGTAAAGAAAACAATATTACATTACACACTTTAAAGGAATTTCTTTGTTAATATTTATGAAAAACTTGAGTTTAAGATTTGTAAATTTTTCGTACAATATCAGCTGCTGATGTTGTTATTATACGAGAGGAAAAACATTATCGTAAAAATATATGAAATCTATATATTTTGAGAATTTTTAAAAGCTTTAACTACATATATGTATCTGTGGCAATAAGTCAAAGTAGCTTAAGTTTATGTTTTGAGGTATTGCCCATTTTATGTAAAATAATTTCTGTTTTCTTTTATTTCAATGTTTTTAATCTCAAATACATTAAAGTAAAAAGATAGAACTATGTTTCTAAGCCGTATTTTCTGAAAATTCTTTAGTCGAAATACGCATTTTGACGCAGTTAATAATGATAGCGTTCAAACTCTTTTAGCTTAAGTCACTACTTTGACTTATAACCACAGATATATAATTTCGTAAGACTAAAACTTATTCATTCGATCATAGCATATAACATTCGATTAATGAGATTATTTATTTATTTTTTTTTTTAAATAGGTATATTATCGAATAAAGTACCTAATGCTGATAGAGTCCTTATTATCTACTCATAAGGTCATTGGAAAGAAGTTTATAAAAGGCTATTTGACAATGACTTGGCTATTTACCATAAGAGAGAGTTTAAAGCTTCAATTAAAGTAGAATTTTTCAGCAATGCATCACATATGACGTTAGATAAAAAACGACATGTCATTGGTTTAGTTGTGATTATTTTTTACAAGAGAGAGTCGTACAAACATGGAGTACAATAATGCGGAAATTCTTGAAATTTTGTATTTCCTAATTAATGTTTTCTTCGCTTTATAAATGTTTACATCACTTTTAAAATTTATTGCTACAAAAGATTATACAATGTATGAGCATAATCCTAGAAGAGGCCTACCTGATGTAAAGATGGAGTTTATTCTATAAAAATAGTAATCTACTAAGGTAGAGAATACCAGCCTTTTAAAGCATAAGTTTGTTTAGTATTTGTTTGGCAGCCATCAATAGTGAACGCTCGCACTGAATTTGTAAACATGGAAAAAGTTAGAAATCGTCATATGATACATTATTTTTATTTGAAAAGACTTAGTCCAACCAGTATCAAAGTGGAGTCGGCTCTTTTGCTTACATTAGTAAAAGTTGATTGGCTTTTTTACTGAACATGGGAAAGCTGTGCTCAAGATGGCTATCGCGACTACTCACAATGAAACAAAAACAGCGTCGTGAGAATGTTTCAATCGAGTGTTTATCGAAGTTTGATTGCAATAATACCGACATTGGACTGAAAGAGGACACTTAGTTCTGAAGATGGCAAAGGCTAGGTCAACAATCAATGGCGAGTTTTATGCGAACTTATTGCAGCGTTTGAGCGATGAAATCAAAAAAGAACGGCAGCATTTGGTGAAAGTGATGGTTTTGTTTCACCAATTCACAGTAAGGATAAATATAATCAATCTGATATAATTCAACCATCAGACATCGAATACTTCTTATCTATATATTTTATTCGATATATCGTATCGAATTCTCTCGAAAACGTACAGACACTATCGAAATTATTTAAACCCAATATGCAAACACGCAATAAGAAGATAACCCCAAAATCATGACAAAGGAAATTCTGCTTCTTGGCATTGTGACTATCGACTACTTTACACAGTTTGGGTTATCAAGAAGCTGACGCAACTGCGTGTTGTGAAGCTTGTACCTTTGAAACACATAGAAAGCATACCGTCGAATGGAGTTTGGACTTTGCTCTCTGAATACAATTCTTATAATAGAGCCCATCACTTGTCAATAATGCTTGAAACAATTAAGAAAGACATCAATAAATTTGGCTTGGTCCAAAAACATAAATCAATGTTACACACGGACAATCATGCCAAATTTATAGATATCGTTCTTTATTCAAACATGATTGACAATGGATGAGCCCTATATGTCTATAAAATGGATTCGCAATGTATTCAAATATTTATTATATACAATATACCGAAAATATCGATATTTATTTTCGATGGATCGCAACATATTAATATACTGTCTCGATATATCAATATAAATGAACTTCCCTAATTCACACATCCGTTATTGGGATGGCTACAATCAAAGAGTGAAAATTCAAATTGGCTCGGTGGTGAAACACTAGTCAACAATGGAGAGATAGAGACTGCCCTTGATGATCGAAAGGCTGTTTATAATGAGAGTCGTCGAGTAACTTAAAATATCCTTTATCTTTTATTTTTTTATCTATATAAAGATAAATTGTTTGTATTTCCTTTGTTAGGTCGATTACTTCTGAGACTAAACTGGTATATTACCCAGGTAATATTCAAAAGAAACTTTTCAAAGGAGCAACACTAAACTGGACACATGACTTCAAAATAATATTAATAAATAAAGAAGCATCTAGTTAATTCTTTTTCATAAATTGGTTTCACATAACATATTCAATGTATGTATGTTAAGTAGTATGGCAATGCTATTTGTATTATAAATGAATACACCACACCCATTGTCAAACATAACATGAAGCCATTAAAATGATTGACTGATAACTAATAGTAATGAAAACAACGACAATGAAATTGATTGCATAATAGCAAATAATTTAAATCTATAAGTACACTGCAGTTGGTTGCGTCCGACTATTAAGTACTCTGTAATCCCAATCATTTAAAGTTTAAAATAATAAAACAATACAAATATTCTTAGGGTTAAAAGAAAGATCATAAGAGTAATATATTGTATATTGAAATCGTTATATAAATGGAACTTTTTATTTAGTTTTCTATTGTACAAGTATATTCTCATCTTCATTACAAATTTTAGCCTTCTAGCATTTAAGATAAACATAAGTAGTTATTGAAAAACCGGAGCTGAATTGATGGACATATGATTGTATTGTAGTCCAATGCTTTTAACATTGTAAGTTAGTATGTAAATAGAATCAAGAAAATGTATCTCTACTATCCTATGTTTACATTATGGAAAATGTTTAACAATTTTGTTGTTTATTAAGTGCTTCGTCAGCAATAAGCCTCAGGCCAAATTAATAATCACAATAATAATTAAGTAGTACAACGGAAGTAATTTTCTAATTGGCATAAAAGATATGAAAGGCAATTTATTGGAGCCTCATTTAATCCATTTCGAGTTAATTTGCATTTAATTTATTTGTTCATGTATTTTTAATCAAAAAATTTAAAAACAAAAACATAAATGGAAAATCATATTAAATGAAATACATAAAATATCAATTTAAATAAAGCAAAAAACATAAAATGAGTTCACAAATTGCATTGAATCCCGATGAATCACGAAATTGAATAAATTCAAATTAGATTTGCATATTTGATGCGTGGTTTTGATTGTTTTTTGCAAACAGTCGGTCCAACAGTCGTTGGTGACGATTAATGCCGCAATTTAATTATTTGTTGCATACTTTCGAGTGCAAATGAAAATTTAATGGGTCAGGAAAATAAATTTATGTGCTTGTTGTTCTTGTTGTTGTTATTGGTTAATATGTTACATGCCCATCCTCATCATCAGCATCATCATTATCATTATGATGTTCAGGTGGCAACATGACGCGTGACATGACCAACCTTTTGGTTATCATTGTGTAATTTCAATAAAAACAAAAGAAAGAATTTAATTAAAATATGTTGTCGAATGTCTGTCACTCTGGTAGTGTGATTAAGTATTGTTGTCGTGATGTATGTAATGCTGATAAAACATCCATGTCTTTTGCACTGCCAACACTGTGACACGAAATCATGAGACGACAAATTTTGATTTTTAAAGAGAGGAACTCTAATAAAAATCAAACTGTACAGTAAGATATACCGATCGATAGAGTTAACGATGTTAAACATATAAATGTTCAAACATTCAGAGTTTTTACTTACTTTGAGCTACCCGAATCATTAATTTGCTGTAAGATAAGAATTTGTCTGTTTGGAAAATCTACAATTATTAAAGAATGGAACTCGTTTGCACCTGGTCCAAAATATTATACAATACATATCTTCTACATATATAAAAATCAATTGCTTTGAATAAGTCCAGTAAAAGCTCGAGGCTCCACAAATTTCAATCATTTTTTTTTTGTTTTATTTGATTCAATACTGGGGTGGTTTAAATAAATAGAAAGTTCGGAAAAATCAAAATCAACAGAAAAAAGGGCAACTAACCAGGTGTGCAAGTGAGATGGCAGAACATGACAAGTATAATTATGAAATAAATAAACAAAAAAACCAAGCAACTTGGATTTACAAATTGAAATTAGCAAGTGAGATTGCAAAACATGACAAACCTGACGATGAAGAGAGTTTGGTCATGTATTAAGCGGTAGTCATGTGCAGTGTATTAAAATAAACACCAGTACATCCTGCATTTACTCAATTATTGTCGCAAAAGAAGAAGAAGCCAAGGAAGAAGAAGTTGAAAATAATACGGGTAGATTGGGCCAAAAGTGGCCACAAACGAATTTTAACAAATAAACAGGACTTTCGAAAACATTTGACGAGAAATGATTATACAAATGTTACAGATAACCAATCGGTATCCAATAAATGTTTGGGAAGAAGAGTCAGAGCAAATTCAACATGGGTAATAGTACATATCTGGGTTATAGTATATTACTGGAAGAGGTAATCACTGCCAGATAATTTGTCTGTAAGTCTGCAACTAAAATTTTCCGATTCCCTCAAAAACGAAAACCTCATTAAAAACAACACCATCCTCGTTGCTTAAATTATGATTTTTTACTTAAAATTCTCTATAACTTCCATTGTTTTTGGATAGAAGGGTTAATCATGAAAATAATGACCGGAAATTATAATTAACACAGTAAAAGTATATGAAATACTATTGAAGAATTATTTGATTCTATATAAAAAATCTTGTTTTCTATGTTTTTGTCTGGAATTTTGTTGTGTTTTTGAATGAGTTGAAACGAAACTTTGCAAGAAGATTTGAAAGAACATAATTTATATATAATCTAAACCGATTACTAACACTTTCTGTAGTTTTTTAAGATATTCAGACTTAAAGTTACAAAATGATTTGAAACTTCAATTTACATAACATTTCTACTATTCAGTAGAAATCATTGATGGGAGAAATCATTGGCATTGCTGTACTTGAAATTATAATTTCACCGTGAATGGTGATGTGTAAGACATGTAAGCTTCGGTGAATTAATGTTAATGTTATGCAAGGCAAGGAGTATCGATGGATCCATGCCTGTCAGTGCATTCGTGCATCTATAAGTGTATAGTATGCATGCTAAGCTATCAATATTTGAAATATCGAGCAGAAAAGTGACACATTTATGTTTTAAAGTCATATGCAACTATAATAGTACACTAACATCACAGTTCTCTGATTACCAGAAGAGGTAACCCACTTTAAAGCATAGCCCACTACAATTATTGAAAAATATGGTTTTCTTTTTAATTTTGTTTTGTTCTGAGAAAACAAGTAGATATATTTGCAAAAGGGGTTAAAAGTTTATAAGTTTCGGTGAACCATTATTAATGTTCTGTCATGTTCAATTCGTCATTACTTGACCTAGCGCATGCTGGATGGGAGCTGCTATATTAAGTCCATCCATCCATCAGTCAATTCTAGGTAAATAAATACTAAGTACATTGTAGATACAAAGATAGTCAATACATATGAACGTGGAATGTGCACTTGATTATGTTTACACGGCACCCACATCGTAGTGCTCTGGTATATTATTGTTGCTGAAATCATCATGATTTTACCCAATCCCATTGTTCTTGTGTCATTTATTCATTATCTGTCTGTCTGACTGTCTGTTTGTCTGACTGTGTGTGTCTGTCAATTCAATGAATGAATGAATCTTGCTACTCACGTGAACAGAAGCGTGGCTCATCGCTACCATCACCGCAGTCATTATTGTTGTTGCAATATTTACTCAGCGGCACACAGCGACCATTCGAACAGGTGAACTCGGCCAATGAACATGGAGTGGGACCACTCAATTGTAGATTGGCAGGTTTGGCAGTTGCAAGAGGTGACAATAATGTAGCTGAGCCTGATGCTGCAGAGGGTGACGATGCTGTTGCTACTGAAGCTGCTGCTGCTGTGGCTGCAACAAAGAATGATGTTGACGAGAATGTTGATGTTATTATTAATGTTGTTCTTGTTGTTGTTGTTGCTGCTGCCGCCATCAAACAGAGCAATGCATATAAAGCAAACGGAAATTGTTGTCTGCTGAGGTTGATTTTGCTGCTATTGTTGTTGCTACTATTATTGCTGTTGTTGCTTTTGGGAGTTATTGCTGTTGCCGTTGAAGTTGCTAACGATGTTGTTGCTACTGTTGCTGTTGTTGTTTTTGATGTAGTGAGTGTAGTGGTTGTTGCTACTGTCTGTGTGCGTTGCTTTATTATGTTGCTGTTGCTATTGCTATTGCTATTGATGTCGTTGTTGTCTACGCATTTCTTGCATTTGCAGTGCATTTTTGTTGCTCCTTTTGTTTTAATTGTTTTACATATTGTTGGTGTTGCTGTTTTTACTGCTGTTGCTGTTGTTGTTGTGGATGTTGTCATTGTTGCATTGCAGTATAATGGCAACGTTGTTGGTGGCAACTTTGTGCTTGTTTGTGCAAACAATTTTTGTTGCTGTTGTTTCTGTTGCACTACTTTATTGCTGATCAGTTCTTTATGCAATGCAACGTCTGATGACAATGATGTGGATGACGATGACGATAATGATGACGATGGCGATGATGATGAAGAAGAAGCTATTGTTACCATTGTTTGTTGCTGATGTTGTTGCTGGTGATGTTCAGCGTGTTGTTTTGGTTTCTTTAGCCTTTTTTTGCTTTTGTATTTCTGCCGCCATTTTAATGTCATTATTGTGCCTGAAAGAAGAACAAAACAGAAGGACAAGATAAATAATGTGTTTCACATAAAGTTTCTGTATGTGTGTATGTTTTAACTCTTTTATGTATGTTTGTGGTCAGCTCAATTGGCTTTTAGTACAGTTAAAATTGTGTTGGTATCGGTGTTGGTATTGGTCTTGTTCTCTTCTTGTTGTTTGACCATTAAACTAATTAAAGTTGTTGTTGTTGGTGTTGTATGGCATTTTAATGTATCTTTCGCATTTATTTACTCACTCGCACGCACTTACTCACTCACCCACTCACTCACTGACCACCACCCATTTGACATGTTGTTTAATGACATTTATTAAGGGGCTAAAAAGGTTATAAGAAATTGCAAAAGATAAAATTTACGTAATTAAATAATGTGAGGGAAATTACACCATTTTAAGTTAATGTTGATAATGGATCAAATTAAAACTTAATTTGTTATTATTATTAAGTGAAATGAGTATTAATGAAACAATAACAAAACAAATTGTTCTGATTTGTATGCAGTTACTGTAAAAGCTTCAATTTACGAAAAGGACATTTTATGTGGAATTTAATGAATTTCCTTTATTATTCGATTGATTACAATGGGCAACATCATTTGAACTTTGTCGTGCCACACATACTCCACTTAAGTCTAATAATTTGATGAGTGACTGTTAGTAAAATAATTCAAAATAAATCTATTGGCTTTGAATTTGATATATGTACTAATTTACACATTTTAAAAAATAGTGACCGTCTGAAAAGTAAGAAATTTCTATTATGAATTTACGATTAAAGAATTTTTAGCATATTTAGCTCCTGATTGGTCCCTTTTCATTGTTCCCACCCTCCTATTGAGCTTTTCCATCTGTGAAATATCCTGTTGGAACTTATCTCCGTGGTTATCGCTTATGAGCGATGGCTCTAAAATTCTCAGGAAAAAAAATTCAGGTGTGAGTCTAAGAAGTGAATCTTGAGTGACATGTTGCAACCCAATACTTGATACTTGATGAAGAAGCAAATTCCATTCCTTTAATCGAGATCTTAAGAGTTCTAACAGCTTTTTTGACAAATGCAAATCGCGAACTAAGTCGTTTAGGTCTCGTTGAGTTATTAAGTGTGGCTTGGTTGAAATTTCTTCAAACTCAGAGTCATTGTCATCAACGCTTTGCAATTGGCTCGAACTGAAAGGCTGTGAATCTTTAATCTTAACTGGTATAGGCAATATTTTATCACTATGGAATGCTGGACTTATAGCTGACTGTAAATTAGGGTAACTAAACGCGTGTCCTTTTGATTCGGTTCAAATCATGGGTATGGCAAACAGCATATGGTGGCGGGATTTTTTCCAAGCAGTTAAATTCTTAACATAAGTCAGGCAACAAATATGAGAGGCTTAAGATTTGTCTCGATGAGTCGCAGTGAAACAAAAATACTGGTGATAGCTCCCTTAATTCACCACAAATATAACAAAATGAGTCAGGATCGTAATTAAACTTTCTCGACATATTCACACAACCTCAACAATTACAATTATAGATAACTAAATTTAAATCAATACGAAAACAATTAATTATTCGCGACCATTTGCTTGCGTTTATCGGCGTAGTACTGTTTATACTTATTAACACATCACAAAAAATCTGAGGCCAACCGAAACAAAACTACTCCAGTATATTATTGAGGAATTGATCTACATAATATTAAAGAATTTCGTTTACTTATTGATATGAATCAGTAATGACGCAATGATTCAATTATCTGTGAATTTAAGAAACAATGCATTAAATAAAGAAAAATACTATCATTGGGTAAAAGAGAAGTTGCCATACTGAAATTATAATTTTTGGAAAAATTGAAGTAGCGAATGTATTGTACTTATGAAGTTTTTTACTATAATTTTCACAAATTTTTCTATATATTGTGAATATTACCATTTCAAATAATTTATTTTTTTATGTCTTGAGAAATGGAAAAGTTTTTAATCCTTAATATCACTGTGTGACATTACTGCAACACACCAAATAATTCATAGCATATTCCAATACGTACATTTTATTCCATTTTAAATCAATGTTACACAACGGTAATATTTCGTTCTATGGATTTTAATGCAGTTCTTGTAAACTAGTTGACGTTATTTATTTTATTTTATTTATTTTATTGTTATTATTTTTTTTATTGCTTCTCGTGTGAAGTTTATAAAATACGAAACAATATACAAAAAATACGCGTATCTCAAACTCTAGGTGACAAGTGTGGCATAGCACTATGCTATAATAAACAAAACAATTATTTTAAGGCATTCCAAACATGTAAGACGAACAGTTTAAGACAGTGTAACACTTCTGCCACACTCTCTTTTATTTAAATTTTCCACCTTTCCAAAAAATTTTTGACAAAATTAAAAAATACATGACATTTTTTCGTTGAGACCTGACATAAAACCAAGAATTAGAATAAAATCACATGGCTGAATTATAACAAAAAAAAAAAAACTTATTTTTGTTCACACCTACAAAATTATTATAAAAGAAATCAATAAGTTGAGTGCATATTAGGAACCTGAATAGACTAGAAAGCCACATAAACACTCTAGCTCTAAATTTCCTTGACATTAGAGAAGAGATTCGCAAGTTAAATAGAATACATGTTCTTGATCTACGACACGAGATAAACTAGTTATTTTAAGTATGAGCAATAGCGACGAGGCCTTTAGCTCATTATACAAGTCAGTAAACATTTATATTATTTAATAAATCTACTTATGCAAGCATGAATACACGTACCAAATATTTGCAGTATTTGGTATTCAATTTATTTTCTAAAAATTTTTTTTTAGTAAGTATAATTTCTATCACTTTACACGATAGCAAATATTTGCTCCATTTTTTTATTGCTAGACCTGTATCAATTTTTTTTGCTGTGCTCTTCACAACTATCTCATACTGCAATGCAGTATTTATTTGAATCCTACTTTGGTTGATCGATACAACGATCTAGGATATGTTTTGGATGGGTATTTTCGTAGAAATATTAATACAGAAACTAATTTTTACCGACTCGAAACGCATCGCACTTTTAGTAATGCAGGAAAAGGAATAAGTCCGTGATGAGCTGTCTCAATATTTCGTTACTGAAGGAGAAGTCAGGTTTTAATATGCCATGCATTTGAAACGTACTCGTTGTGCTACTCTTGGATCAGAAATACAACGAGTTTCAGTCATAAAATATTTCCCGATTCCATTGACTTACAACATTTCATATTGTTTAAACTAAAAACAAAATACTTAATATTTTTTAAATCAACAATTTTAATGATGCTTAGGAAATCATTTTGCAGCAGAACGAAAGCCTTTATGAAATAATAATGGCTGCCCTTGAGCCAGACACAGACTGATGGACTAAATTCAATTGATTCCTCGTGATAAAGATCTTACCTTATAATATTTATTTTATGTGAACATTCATGAATGGTTTTATGCGTTACGACACAATTTACACATTTTTTCTTTATTCAGAAACATTTAACTTTTAATAACAACGAAATCGTTTGTGTAAAATTTTGCAAATATTAAATTCTTCAATGAAATAAATAACGAATGGAAATCATAAATTTTTACCGATAAACAATTTTTAACCAAAAGTTATAAAAACAGCAATAACAACATGAACAACAAAAGTCACAACTTATGTCCGCTCGAAGGGTCAAAATATTAAAAATATTTATTTATTTATTTACAAGAAAATTTTAAAGTGAATATAAATAAAATCAAATAGAATGAAACGATTTCAGATGAAAACTCATATTTTGCGTTATTTTTTGGCTGCTGCTACCACGTTGTTGAGATGACTTTACAACACTGGCAGACACCAACAATTGATTAATGTTCATTTTGTGCAATGTAAGCAACAATAACAACAACAGCAACAACAATATCATCATTTAATTCTATGAGCTATGAAAATCGCTGGAAATATGAGACAACAACTTGGACCAGCAATACTACAGAGACTGCATCTGGTAGTGGATGCATAGATTTCTCGCTGCTGAAATGTCGAACATGGAAAACATGTCGCCAACCACCAGTGATAATAACATTAACAGCAACAACACCAATAATAGTAACAGTGGCACAGCGCCACCCGTTAAAATTGCATCGCCAACAATGATAGCGTTGAACCCCAGAACCAAAAAGAACAGCACAAGCAACAAGAATAACATCGATGACGTTTGCATTGCTGATGATTTATTTCATTTTTCCTACCGACGACACCATTGCCTCCCATCCACCTTCCCTGCATACATTGCATTTCTGTCGACAACATCGAACATCAAAAACTTTTTTTTTGAAAAAAAATAGTACAAAAAATCAAATAATTTAAAATTAGATAAACAGACTACAGGCGACGACCGTCTGGCGTCGTCATTATAATCGGACATTGTATATATGTATGGACGTGTAACATAAGCTTAGTAGACTCTGCTACAATTTAAAAACATATTTTTATATTCACGTTTTTGCTTATTTTATATATTTAAAAAATTGTAATGAAACGGGGCGACCATTTAAACAGAATGAACTTAATCCGTGGGGATTCAAACCTGAGCAGAACCTGTAGAGCATTAGGGCACCCTGTGGACGTATTCTGTTGCTATTGTTAGTGGAGGACATAATTGAACTAGTAACTAGGATAAAGTGGCAATGTCTGTAGTTCATGTAATTTGCACGTCTGATAATCGCTGGTCTAAAAGAATGGTGAAATGGAAACTGCTTATTAATGTCGACAACAAAGAAAGAGTGACAAGCAAAACGATAGGAATTGCTTAGAATAAAGATAATTGGAAGAATTTAGAGGAGGTCTAGATGCAATTGAAAGGATTTTATTGAGATTGATATAAAAGTTCTTTTAAAGCTTGCTTTTGTTATCAGGTAAAATAAGATTGGTCCTTTTTTTATCACATTAGGTGCACGACACTTCAAAAATTTGATTTTACTCACTCTTCATACCAAAATAGCTCAAGAAATGACTTTAACTCAGTATGAGAATGAAAGTTTAAAGAACAATCGGTGATAATTTGCAGCTGCATGCTATATTTAAGCATAATTTTAAAAGTCCTGTGAGATTAATTAGAATTATTTGATATTTTGCATAATTACAAGTTTAACATATTTATACGACACATGCGAAAAAGTGTGCTTCAATATGAAAATCAATTTTGTTTGGTTAAAAAATTATTTTTTATAATTGTTTTCTTAATTCGGTTAATTCTGACAGATGATGAAAAAGGAAAGATTATCATCTATAACAACTGTGCGCATAATTACCAGCTTTTCATAAACCTATCTATCGGAACGGGATATGCGGCAAATTTTGAATAATGCAAGTAATTTAATTGTGTCTTGTAGGCAGTTTGCTGCACTAAGCAGTACCCAAAATTCCATATGACCGTGTGGCGTGCTTTAAAAGGGTCTGAACACATAGTCAGGGCTGTGATGAAGAAGGCACCAACTTTGCTACCTCGTTATAAATCAGCGCGACTCCAATTTGCTTTGAATAACTTAAACATTTCATTCTGAGTATGTAGAGGTGTTACAGATAAGTCTCCTTCCATACCTAAACGATTATAAGGAACGTCCCCACATTTTCATGCATGATAAATCACGAATCATACAAGTAGCCAGACGTGATTATTTTTGGAAGCATGCACCGTTGATGTTATGCATTGGCCAGCGTGCTCACCTGACTTACATCCAATTGAAAACCTCTGGGGCATACTTGCATGGCGTGTCTATACCGACAATAAAAAATTTGATAGTGTGGAAGAGTTAAAAGTATAACAAACGAAATTGCCTTAAATAGTCCAAGTGTCGTATAAATATATTCAGCTTCAATTCCACCTTTTTTTATGAAAAAAAAACAGTACAAAACCAAATCCCCAAAGACTATAAGTCAATATTGTTCGAAATGTAAAAATTTAAAAAAATAAATACT
Source organism: Amiota communis (assembly GCA_037043315.1). Classification (NCBI taxonomy): domain Eukaryota; kingdom Metazoa; phylum Arthropoda; class Insecta; order Diptera; family Drosophilidae; genus Amiota; species Amiota communis. The sequence goes on from JBAMAV010001101.1 coordinate 371,774, forward strand.
ATTTCTTAAAAATAACTGAATAAAAATTAATTCAAATAATTGTCGTAAGTATTTTGGAAATTAATTTAAGAAGCATTTCTATAAGTTGAGTTAACTTTTCACTTTCACTTGATAAGACATTCCTTACTAGACTTATTCCAAAGATTCTTTCAATGGAAAATATACTATCTACAGTCTACGTATAGTACTTTTGATTGATAAACGTTTATTTTATATCAATTCATGGAATATGCGTGTATCTTTTTATATAAAAAATTCGCATTCTTATTGACGATTCCATTTTTTCCATTTATTGTTGTATATACTTATGTATATTGAAATATTTATTCACAATAAATTCTTTCATTTTATTGAACAAAAATCGTTTACCTTTATTACCGCTTCAATGTATTCGTTCATTTTTCTATGCGACTTTTAAATCGGATTCCATGGAGTACAAAAAAAAAAAGAAAAGAAGTTGATTCGATTTTATAACACAAAGAAACACTTTTAAATATGAAATAGACAAAGCATAAAATGCATGAAAGGATGTTATATTGAAATGCAAAATATTCTATGCAAAAATTGTTCGAATATATTCACAGTTCAAACTAAAAATAAAATATATAATGTCACAAGTAAAAAAACATAATATAATACTTTTTTATACCATTTACCTTTTCGCATCATGTTGTCAAGATGTTTGTAACGTAATAAGAAATACTTATCAGATTAATGAGAGAAATTCTGTCGAATGCAATTTTGAGCGGAGGCTTCTTATTTGCCACACGCTAATAAAATGTTTCTGTGGGTTTTTTCTGAATCACCTATTCATTTTACATAACATAACAATTGATTAGACTACAGTGCGATAAGTCCTCGGAACAAGTTTAAGAATCTCTAGTATAGATCTATATTTGATGCATTTACCATAGCTGCTGCAAGTAATCTACCCCAGAACTTGTAATTAGTAATACTAATTGCTCATCATTTTAAGATAACAATGATCTGGAACACAATATCTACTGAAATCAAATGACTGGGCTTATAATTTGTGAATGAAAAACTTATATGTGGAAGGTATGGAAACTTCGGTGAAGCCTGTTAAGTTAGTGTTATGTGTTATTTTCTTTTCTTTTCTTATATTTTTTATTTGTTTTGAAATATCAGTAAAAAATTGTTGTCTTCTATTTAAGTTGTTTTCCCAACAGACACTTATGCTTCTATCCATAAAGACAGCAACACAAAAACATCAAAAATTATTTAAAGAGAAATAGCAGTTACAAGGAATTGAAGCCAAGATACCCGGAATATGGAAATGCAACATACATGTGTATACATTTAGTGCCCAGAATGAGTATGCTAAGAAAACAAGAACTAAAGAAACGAGATACACAGTTGACATAGGCACTGAGGACATAGTCGTGTCTTCAAAGCTGTTGCAATCCTTGTAGAACACTAAAGCGACATATGTACTGTGGAGTAACATGAAGGAGTTTGTTTTTCCTTTTTTGTCATTTAAATTCTTACTATTTTTCTGGGTCCAAAATTGTGAAAGGAGGAAAGATGAAACTGTATACAAATGCGAATGCAAATTGATGGTAAAAATTTAGAAGTGTGGAAAGACATGAAGATGACGATTGTGATGTTGTTTGTTAACAACAAATATTGTCATTGTCGTTATTTTTGTTATTCTTGTAGTCAGTAACTAATGCTACCGATTGCTCTCACTTGACTGAGGAACTTGACTGGGAACTTGACTTTCTTTATCTCATACTATTGTAGTTTGTAAGTGAAAATTAATAAAAAAAAAAGAGAAAATGTTTAACACAAAAACTAATAAAATGTAAAAAAGTTGAAGGCAAAAAGAATAAATCACACATTAGATATTTGTGATATTCTGTTATTTATGTGCTTACACTACACTTAGTTTGTTGAGTACCAATGAGTAGATTCCTTGGATTTTTTATGATCCAAGACTGTTTTTATTTTCACTAAAAAGATAGAAAGTCAAAGTCAACGCCCCAGACATTTCCTTCCTTCATCCTTTCAATAGTTTCATAGCCAAAAATAGTTCTCATTACAAATTTAAATTGCAAATCACTACTTGTTTGTATATTGTTTCTATATACAATACTCGTATAATTTTATACACTTGATGTTGTTGTTTTTACTATGCTAGTACTACAAGCTACTAGAAGTCTTTGTTTGTTTGTCGTAATCATTAAAACTGATGAGGCATACATAAAGTGCGGATGGCGGAGCTAACAAAAGATTCATTCCTCTGAATGGAACGAATGTTAAATGTAAAAAAAGGAAAACGAATCGCAATAAAAGCAAATGATAATTGCAACAATTTGCAGCCAAAAGAAAAAATGAATGAAAATCGAATAAAATATATAAAGTGAAGCAATGGAGAAGACAGTAAACGGATGTGCCAAAAATGGGAAAGCGACAAAAAAGAAAGACTGTGTAACCACGAGAGAATGAGTAACAGAATGGCAAGGGAAAAGTGACAGCAAAAGCCAACGGAAGTATAACAGACATGAATTGAAATTGGAGATATCAGTGTGAAAGATGGCATAAGGATAGAGATAGGGAATTTGATAAAATTTGTAATAATAAACAATAAATGAACTGAAATTACATTTCACACATACAATACACTTAGTATGTAGAATAGATACTTAGATGCTATGGTAAGTCAGACACTCATTATCACACACAGATATAATACACATACCAAATAATTATGTTGTGTTGTAGATACTCTTGTGTGTTTGAGAATTAAGGTTGAAATTAACTTATTTGAAATAAGAAACCTTCATGACTTTTGAAGTCAAATTGAGCTTCTGTTGTAAATGCCATTAGCTAGAAATGTATGTTTGGCAGAAGTATATAGTGGGTAAATGAGTTGAGGATATTAATATGGAGATGTGTGGATGTGAGGATTTTATTGTGGCTTCTAGCAGAAGACATCGAATAATTATTAGAACTGTGAAAAATAAAATATTTATATATTTAAGTAATGAGAAAAAATACATACATATGTATATGTATCTATGGCAACAAGTTAGCTTATGTCGAAAAATATATTTTAAGATATTATCCATTTTGTGTTAAATTAGGGATGTTCATTTAAAATCATGTATCAATATTTATTCCGATATGATATATCGAAACTCTCGGGTGTGTGCTAGAAACTGCTTTTGTCTCAATTCCAACCCCATTCCATTTTTGGGTGTGCTAGAAACCGCTTTTGACATTTTTGAAATCGGCTAGCTATTTACAGATCGTTCTTAATTATTCCAAGCACGAGTGACAATGGATGGGCCCTATTATTAAAGGTTTTCTTTAATTTTGTTTATTTTAAAAGTGGCATAAGTCACTTTGTTTTCTAAATCGAGATATTTAAGGGTTTGCGTTTAAACATGGTTTAACCATATTGTGTCAACTTTCTTGAAGATTTACTTGAATCTGTTAGCCAACAGTATGATTTTCTTGGAAATGTGACTTATTCCACTTTGAAAATAAACTGCTCATATATGTAAGTTCTTCTGCTAAAATTAAAATAGAGGAACATCGTTGAATTTCTGTTTGACATAAAGGCTTATTTACACATACATAAGTTCTTGCTTATATGCATTTTGTTAGGATTTTATTGAAATATTTTTAACTTTATCTTGTTGCCACAGATATGTGTATCCTTCTTCAGCTTAAAATTTTTTAGAAAGGTGATTGATAAACATAATAAAGAATGTTGAGCTTAGAGAATCTATTGTACAACTATTGTTATTCTTGAAATAAGGTCATAACATTTCTTGGTTTTATTGAAATTGGTTTAGCTTACAACAGTTTCAAACCGTAAAAATGTACTTTAATTGTGTGGATTAAAATATAATATGATTCCCCGGAAGAAGAAATTATTTTACATTGACTGAATTAATAACACAATTAAAATCATTACAAAAGCCATAAGTATTATGACAAAACATAACATACATACAATATAACAACAACCTCCTGAAACACTTTGTGTTTCACTTGATCTTAAACCAATATAAAAATGCTAAGTCTGCTGTTACATGATGGATCACGGCAACAGAACTTTCTCTCTATCTCATTTTTTAGTTTGTAGAGAAGGGAAGTGCACGGATCACTCAGTTGCTGTGTTCATTGTACGAAGAACAGAAATAAAGCGCTGCCGACAAGGATCTATTGTCTAATACCCGTATAAGCGTTGATGATGTTGAATTGGAAAACGATTTAAATATGATCTCTTGCATTGTACAATGAGTCAAATCGATATCTATTAAATAAGATTTAAGTATTCACTGGAAATGAGTTGATGAATAATGAATTTTTACCGGAAATCTGTACTTTGACAGCTAACATCGGTCAAGGACAAACTTACAAAATATTTGCTCTAAATATTTATTTTTTAAACTATGATACACAGCTTTCTTATCCAAGTAATTGTAATATTTAAGTGAAATATTATATTATTTTTAATACAATACACCTAAAATAACAAGTATTTGAGACCCGAACAATCAGTAAAAAAATAACATATAGCATGATCATCAGAATTACCAAGCCTCGAGCTGCTTGAAAGCTAATATAAAACCATAGGAAAGAATGTGTATTGCTTAATTACTGTACATTTTGTATCTTCATATGAAAATTTAATTGACTTTTATTCTCATTATGGTTTTATCCATTCATAATTCTGGTGAAATCTCATTAAATTGTATTATTAATTCAACTGACTCCTTTTTTTTCGATCTAACAATAGATAGATTTTTGTAGCGCAAATCTTTATAAACTACCCACGGTTGATTCTTCTTTGAGATGTTTATATATGTATGATTTTCCCTCTTAGCATAGTCCTTTCTTTTTCTCTTATTTTTCTTTTTAATACTCTTACCCAACTAAGCTGCTTAGTGACTTTATGCGTTCTTTACTTTGCCTTCACTCTAAACTGAGTGTGGGTGTGTGTGTGTGGATGTTTCTGTAACTTTTTGTATTCGTCAGTGTATTGTATTTGCTTGTACATATGTGTACTTCTAAGAGTATCTGTGTGAGTGTGTTTGTTAATGAAAATGAGGTTTTTTGACGTTTTCAGCTCATTTATGGCGCTTGCCTTTGACACTTTTATGCATACTAAGCAGCAGCAGCTGCAAACTTTAAGATACACACACAAAAATGTATCTGAAAATTTTTTTAATTTTTCTTTCTTAAAAACAAATTTGCATATATGCATATACCATTTAAATTTGTCTGTAGTTACTATAGTTAGTATACTTGGTATACTAAATTTTCACATTTTTTGGAGATAAACACAAACAACAGAAATTTATAAATTTTCCATCTGCCAAATTGTTTATTATTTAATTTAAATATTATTGAACTATTATATTCTTACAGAAGAAGAATTTAATTAAAATTCACATTACAAACACACACACAGAGAATCATTTATTCAGTTACTTACACTTAATCCTCTTAAAATTCTATACACTTAGTTGCAATTTGCATTTTTTTTCTCTCGCACAGTATTTGTTTTATTAATTATGTGCATAGTTTATGTGCATTAAACAACTTTATTTCTATTTACAATTACATAAAATTCAATCTGCAGATAGATACTGAAAGAGGGAGGTAGGCAGGCCTCCTCCATTAACGTCTATATGGTACTATGTATATTAAATGCCAATGAATTTGTGTGAATCATGGTCAAGGAAGAAACACTTAGCACTTAGTAACTGTTAGCTGCTATTCAGGGTGTCCGTTCTGTTTTTTATTTGATTTTGTGTACATAAAATGTGTACGTTTCTCATACGCCCGTTCTGTCCTATGAATGAAAATTTGACTTTTATTGGCATCGATTCCTCTTTCGAATGTTTCGTTTCGTTACTTTTCGACAACTAAAAGTGTTTTTAATTTGATTTCATTGTTCGATGTCACTTGAACAATTTTTACATTTACAATACACAAAACGTTAAATATTCATTCCGTCATCGTTGGTTCCCTCGTTGGATCCCTCAATCCACGTCCGGTGACATTCATTCATTTATTCAATCTTTTATTTACTATTCATTCACCCACGCATTCATTGTGTTGGTTTCCCGGTTTTTCATACACTCAGATTTCTATATGAATGTTGACTTGATTCTTTAATGGTTTCACTGAGTTTTTAATTGATTGTAAGCATTATTTTGCTTCCATTGTTCATTGTCCCTCGTCCCGCATTTATTCCTTAATTAGTTTTTGACGCTTTAGTCGTTGATGGACTGTGAAACGTTTTAATTAACATGACAATGTCAGATGGCAAATGTTGAATGCAATTTATTTTCGGCAACCACTTGTCATTCAATCATTGTTTTACTATTAAATTGATTGGCTTTTTGGTTTAATATAAATCCTTTAATTAGATTTTCATTTATGTCACAAATTCCCCTTTACAATAACTATGTTATTATTGTTCAACTAAAAAGTAAATACACATAATTGTATACACTCTACCTTTCCATTGATCAATCAAATGCTTAAGGGGTGGCGAAATAAATGAAGCAATACAAATGAAGAATTTATTTAGAAGAGAAATAATTTGAATCTGTTATTGATGGTTTGACAGATATATCGCACCGTATTTTGATGCAATCTTTTGCTCAACATCCCGTAAAGCAAGAAACAAGTCAGTAGATTAGCTTTGTAATATAACTAGCGAACTCATCGCGCATTATTACGCCCCCGACTTGATGTTATTGTGTGATTGTTGTAGTAATAATTTTTTATTAATAATTCACGTTAATATTCCATTCGCCATATAATCGGAACACAATTTCGTGAGCGATTTGTGCAGTTACCCAGCTAATAACACAGGCCTGCGAAATTGCCCTTTTCAATAGAATGTATCGATTAGAAATATGACCTTCGTTTTGCTGTATCACGCCACCTTTTTTTTTTGTATTCAAGTGCAAACAATAAAAATTAGTAAAAATCGACATTTTCACAGTCATATATAACAGTAACAGGATATGTATTTCAACAAAACAAAAATGCAGTTATATTTTTCAAATAATTATGGTTAAAAAAAAATAAAAGAAAATAATTAGGAAGTATGTATAAAATGAAAAATAAAAGTTTGGTATCAGTGTGGTTTGTTAAAAAAAAAACTAAAAAAAAGTATGGTTGGTTGGTTTCCGTGGCTGACCCGTTTATTCCACTACGAGCCACAATTAGCACTATTAGTGCCATTTTAAAACCACTTCCTCGCCGAACGCAATCAGTATTTCTAAATCCAACCTGTCAAGTTTAGGTATTTTACTAAATCACCCGGGCATGTGACTGAACAGTTCGAGAAGTTGTTGATGATGTATTTGCCCAGAAACTTATTTCTAGTCTGAACGGAATACCCAATCTCTCCGCGTGAGTCCCTACACACCAGTGACCAGTAAAACCGCTCTTAGCCTTGCGGTATCCGAGCGTCTTCTGTTGATGAGTTTTTTGCAGCGTCAAAAAAAAATTCGTGAATGTATACAAAAAGAAAATACAATTAGGGGAATACTCGATTTAATTATTAGTATAATAATACGTTTGTGATTTTATCTCGTTGTTCTTCAAATTAAAAAACGCAGTTCATTGAAGTGTTCAGTTCGAAGAAAGAAAATTTTGTATTTCTCATTATGTATTTTTTATTACAAATAAAAGTAAAATTGCGAAGGAACTATAAGGGCAATCAGAAAAAAATGAGAATTTCATTCGACAATCAATATTTTCTGGATCTAAGATCAGTTCCAAAACATTCTCTCTTGGTCGAACCCTATCTTAGACCATTATTATACAAGGCAATTCGACTATCTGGCGATTTTCATTTGTAGAGAAGAGACAAAAACGCCTGAAGAAGTAATGAGTTGCTTGAATCGGCCGAATAGGCAATTCTGCCGACGTTTTCGTTTTCTTCTTTGGCGTATTTCGTTGTTTGTTCATTTCATTTGGCTTGCGTAGAGTGAGAATGCATGCGAATGCATGAGAAATGAAAAATGTAGTGCGGAAAGTGGAGAAATTTGTCAGAAACGGAAAGAAGAATCGACAACGAAACAGAAATGAAAACGAAAATGAAATAACAGCAAACATGTAGAATTTTTGTGTAATAACTAGCAGCGACAGCATAAAAGAAACGACAAAAATTGCTATCTCTAAATTAATAATAATAATAGTGATCATAGAGAAAACGGTAAAACATATGTTATTCTGGATAGAAGATTTACTGAAAAAAGAATACCTATTAATGGGGGGTGCCACAGAAAACTCTAGTGTTTTCGTCGTATGGAGTTTTGCATTCCACTCGGCCACTCGGAGATTTTATCGAATAACCAAACCGCTTCAACTGAATGTTAATAGGGCTGTCAGCATATAAAAACACAAAAGGAGGAATCAAGCACTCCCAAAAAAGTTTTCTGTGGAACCTAAAATCGGAAATCTGTTGGAATAGAAGAGGAAGAGTTTTCTGTGGAACCCCCAATATGAAAATTTTAAAAGAGAAATCACTTAGAATATACAAACGACTTCAGGAACTGTAGCCATCAAAAAAGACTTCAGACTACAACGAATGTGGTATATAATGCAAGTTTCTTTTTTGCAAAAAATTAACTACTTTTTTGTTTTTTAAATAACATGACTTTCAAAAATTTTCGACCAATTTCGATCGCATTCATAAATGAAGTGTTCAGAATGAAGCGTTTATTTTGGAACAAAAGCACTGCACAGCTAAAACAACAACAAAATGTACGAGAGAAGAACGTATGAATGAAAATTTATCAAAAACGTTCGGTGAGCATTCTTTTCGTTTGTCCATCGCTCGCGTGTGAGCAAGATGAAAATTAATGCAAGCCCATATTCGCGAGCAAAAGCAAGAACGAAATTATCAAATCGTTCATATATGAATACGAGCAAAAGAAAGAAATTTTCTTGAGCATTCACACTTGAAGATTTTTGTACCTGGTATATAGATATTTAATTGATTGTCATTTCAAATTGATTTAAAAACACTTTTTGTTGAACATGAATTTTTATGGCGAATACCTCTCTTCCAGTTATCGAAGAATAGCCAAAGTTAGAATTCATATTTAAACTTGTGTGAAAATGAAAAAAAGTGGTAATATGGAGTAATGTGCTCCAATTATTGGTTACCACACCCAATCAATCACCCCTTAAATATTGAAAATATTTGAGTAAAGGAAACATTTCGATCTTGTTATAACATTTGGCATATTTTATAATTCATCCATGTTTTACAAATTTGATGTTCTAAAACGAATAAGTTCCTTGAGTTCCTTACAAAATTATGTGACCTTAGAAATTTCATAAATTCTCTTAGCTTATTGGGTATTTAATTTAATGCAATAATCTTTCAGTTTGATTTCTGAAATTGCATCAAATAGTATATTTGTTGAAAAACTAAGTCATTTCTTTTACTAAAATAATACTAAACCCCTTTGGCTAATGCAGGGGGTAGCGAAGAAGTCAATATTTTCGAGAAGTGAGAAATATGGATATGCGTTGGTGTTAGTTAGGATGATTGTATCAGGTTTGGCACAAAATTCTGTTACTATAACTTGGTTATTGCCCTGAGTAAAGAAATGAAAAAGAGATACAAAGACCTGCAAATGAAAATAGATACTATAATACAAAGAAAGAAATGAAATGCCTGTTTGTATATCGTTCAATAAAATTGTATTGCAAAATTATATAAATGCCTTCGAAAAAGATACTAACGAACTTCCATTACAGTTTAATTGCCCTTTCAAGGTGTGTCTATGAATTTCTATACCTAAAAGTGCATGTGTTGTATGTATGAATGAGTATCAATGTGCACTGATCTGAGTTTATTGATGAAAAATAGTAAAAGGGAAGTAAGTAACTTTGAGTAGTCAAAAAAGATTATATAGATACGAGTACTCGTATACACAATGCACAGTAATTACATACGTGTATGTGTGCTTTTATTTGTTTGCTGCCAAGATTTGGTTTGACTTGGCAATTATTTTGTATTTCGTATTGAACTAAGAAGAGTCTCTGGTGTGCCAAAGGCAAACAAACAATGATTTCGAAATTATTGCGATAAAAGTTTAACTTGTTAGGAAAGTAATACTGTATTTTGTGAGTATTTATTTTTTCTCGATTATTTATTGCTGAAACACGTTACTACTTCCACAATATTTTGAAAACAAAACTTCCAACATTTGGCAGAAAATTTTGTAAAGAAATAAATGAAGGAGTAGAGAAATACACATAATTTTATTTATTTGAATCACTTTAACTTACATAAATTTACATGAAATATTTAAAATATGAGAGGATGAGATAAGATGATTTCAGTTGCGTTGAAATGCATGCAATGCATGAGCGTTAATCTTATTTGGATATACTGACGTCATAAAAGTTTAAATTAAAATTCATCGCTCTTCATTTTTGCACTCTCGGTCTCGCGCCTACTCTGCCAACCTACCCTCTGGTTTTCTCTCCAGGGGTCTGCATTTTAATGAGGACTGCCTTAAAGGGGGTTAAAGTTTTTAATAAATTTCATTTCATTGGTGCAATGTGCCATTAAGCGACACAAGATGAAGTACTTGCCACGCACTCAACACTCGCAGCACAACAACGACACAGTGAAAAGCAACTTTAGCATGCATAATTTTTGTCGTAATTTTATGCCTGACATTATTCATTATTCTTATTATTATTTTTTTTATTATAATAATTCTCTTTTTATTTATACATTTTTTATATACGTGCAATATTTAATGCAGAAATTGCAACAATAACAGCAATGACTATGGCGACGACGACACACATTTTAAAAAATGTCAACCAGTTGCATGCAATATTTGTGTATGAATTTTTCAGCTACAATTTTTATAGCATGCGATAATTTTATTTTCATCATTCATTGCTATGCCGTTTTCTACGTTTCGTGCATAACATACGTGCATGATTGTTATAACGAGAATAGTGATGATGATGATGATGAAAAGCACCTCAAATTATGTATAAAATTATGCATGAAGTATTTATTTTTATTTTCAAAAAACTTTTTCACTTTGTGTCAGCCTTTTATCTGCAACATGTTGTAGCCATGCATGCAATATTGTGGGGCATATTGCATTGAAAAATGTCATAAACTGTTGACGAAAATATGTCAGAACTAATTTTTATTTCATAAAATTGCATACTGAAAATTCCATAGGAAGTTGGTGACTTTTGAAACTTACAAAAAATTACATGTACACACCACCTGCATGCCCATAAAAGAAAGTTAATGCAAGAGTTTTTCATTGAACAAATTTTGTTAAAAATTTTTCCAATTCCAGTTTTTTTTTAAATAATGTGAAATAAGGCTTTCCTTTAGTAATTTGTGTGTCTTTAAAATGAGGTAAATGACAATTTTATCCCAAGTATCAAATTTTTTATTCCATTGAATTGTTATATTAAAATTCGATTTGTAAAATAGTTAAAAGCTAAAAAGCTTCTATAAATTTCAATTTACATATATCATCAAAAGCAAGATGCTGTGATTTCCATTTGACTGAAATTTTCCTTTCTTATACAAGTCTGGGAGAGTCAAAAGTGTCAAAAACAGGAAGTTCATAGAAGAAACACGAAAAAAAACTTTTAAATCTTGTCTTAATGTTGATAATTACTTGTTTTTAACAAAAGATATAAAATATCATTTAATGATTGCCTCCAAGATGGATTTAACACCATTAATTAAAAAAAGCAAGTTAAAGAAATCGAAAAATTGCATAATATTTTATAAGAAACTAGAGTACCCGACCCGGCTTTGCATCCAATGCTTTTCTTGCCGATCTAAGCTATGTGAGAAATTATGCAATGTGTGGCTCAGTTTATATTCGGATGAGTGACCATTTTAGTGATTGGTTGGCGAAACCGTGATATAATTTTTTTTGTATAAACACTTTGCAACTTCAACACATAATTGGCAATACAACAAAGCTCATTTTTGGATTGATTTATTAAAGTTTAATAATGGCTCATCCACTGAATGAACAACTAAATAAAATGTGAGAGAAACACTCTTACACAATAAACTTATATCGTGCGCTTGTTGCTACAAATTCTAATTAAGCCGAACCCCGATAATTCGAAATTGCATTACGAATTAAAGAGGTTTTCGATTCATAGAGATTTCGATTTAACGAGGTTAAAAAAGAAAAATACAAATTAAAGGAACTTTTACATTTCAGTTGATGAACATGTTGTTAAACTTTATAATAAACTGCATTGCTGTAAACAACATACATTTAAACTCTTTCAATTCACTTTCTTCGGTGTCATGCATGTGTACAGCAAATAATAAGTTACTCGCTCTTTACTATGCTTACCACCATGACATATTTCATTTCTAAAGCAATAAGTTCGCCCCCATGGGAACATTACTTTGCCTTGTGTAAGCCACAATTGTAGTGATTTTTCCATTTCCGGATATTCAGTGAGTATGCTTCCATTATTCTTTTATTATCCAGAATTGAAGTGAATGTTGATAAACCGATTTCAAATTGTTTCGACACCTCTTTCTTCTTTTTGATCCATTATCAATTGCTGAAATTATGCTTTATTATCGAGAAATTGATAACGTTTTATGCGTACGTTTCTTTGAAATCTTCACACTACAGTTTAACACTTTGAAAAATATAAGCAAACTTAGAAAAAACAAATCCAGAATAGCATAAGAAAATGCAGTGTTAAGACGAAAAAATTGTCTAAAAAAGGAGTTAAACTGAAAACGAATTCTGCATTGAATTACGAATTATAAGAGGTTTTAAAAATTAATTGCAATTTATAAGAGGTTAAATTTTCATTGATTGCAAATAAAATTTCGAATTAACGAGGGGACCAAAATGTATGAAATTTTTACAAATTAACGAAGTTTTTTAAGGGGCCAGCAGTTTGTTCCGACTTTTGAAGTTTTTAATTTATCGGGGTACGAATTATTGGGATTCAACTGTGTGACTCAGTCCAGAGTTATGAAATTTAACAGCGTGCACACTCTGTCTGCTTTACGTTTTTTTACCTGAAAGTCTCGTAAGTGCACATATATTTATTTTTTATTTTGTATAGTATACTTTTAGGAGTTGTTAGAGTATCCCAGATCTCAGAAACGGGGACACATATAAGGACCAATCCTATGTTCAAGCCGGGAACAAACCATACACATTCACAAAACTTCAATGCAATCAGATGAACGCGCATAAAAACGAACAAACAATTTTTAATTTAATTAATTTTTATATATTAGATATACTTTAAAAAGTATTCAATTTGGTTTTTATTCGACTGCATTGAAAATAACTATACGCTTCTAAAATAACAGATAAATCATTCAAATAATTGTTCTACTACATACAATATTTTATACCAGTTTCATTGAACCTTTTATTGTAAATTATGGCCTCACCTTTCAGATAACAATAAATAAATTTGAAATTCCTTAGAGCACATAATATACGAGAAACTCGCATTAAACAATTTTAATTTGGGTTATTTGATTCTCTTCATTACTTCTTCAATTATATTAAGTATACGCGATGTGGTTGCATATTGGAATTTGTAATCAATTAATGCGTGGAACTTTTCAGAATGTTTAATTTGTGGAAATCGATTTTGATGTTGCAACTAAATGAAACCATAGTTGTGCGTATAAAATGGCAATAAAATGCTACAAAAACAAATTGCATTGCTGACATTAGATGAGGAGCATTAAGGGGAGGAACATGAAATACTTACAATAAGAAATGTTGAAACAAAACAAAATAAAACAAAAGAAAAGAAAAACTAGTAACACTAAAGTAGTAATGCTTCTTTATACTAAGGCATTTGCTTTTATTTATATGTATGCGTGTATATATGCGTGTGTGTGTGTGTGTGTGTATGTGTCCCATTTCCGTTGGCATGAAACAAAAGCACCAAAAAGCGGCAATATTCGAATGATACAGCGAACAAAAAATAGCTCAATGAACTCACGTACTCATCCATTGTACTTATGTATATATACAATAATATAGAGTGTATAGTGAACGCCTCATATAGCACTTGAAAAGCGTTTTATATACAAAAAATATTTTCATTAAATGCTTCACTATTGAACTGAAATCAAGCCAAGAAAATGCAGAAACAAAAACAAAAACAGAGAGAGAGAGATGCGAAATAAAGGAATAGCTGAAACTCATTAGTGCACGTTGAATAAATAACTTCAAGCGCATAAACTCAGAGTATTTCATTTGATGGATAGATATAGAGATGGATGGATGGATGACGGGAGTAGCAAATAATGTTTGGAAAAATAGACAAAATAAGGGGCAAAGAATAGAGATAGACGCCCGAAATTGAAAATTTATAATATCCGTTTACGAATTCTACAAAAAGGAAAACTTTTAAGCGAGTATGAGTAATGAACGTCGTGAATTAAATGTCAAATTAAACTTTTATTATTGGTTTCTTCAGATTCTATTCCAAGAAAAGTGGAATTAAATTTAAAATAGTATCTTAGTAGAAGTTTTTCTTTTTTCTAAAAATATATTTTCTGTTAAGAAAATTGACTCAAATGCTTAGACCATTAAAGTCATTTATTTTATGCCCAAAATCTGATTTGGTCCAGCTAAAACGGAAGAGGGGAAGTGAAGAGTTGTCACTAATAAAACGTTTGCCATAAAAATGACATATTCCAAGTACGATATACTCGTAGTTAGAAATGCCCACAGTTTCATTTTCACTTAGACTCCAACAAACGACCAACATTACCGTCGTAGTTGTCTTAGAGTCCCTCATGCCTTCCTTTATTTTGCTTGATTTTTTTTTTTTTTTTTTGCTTTAAGCGACTTCCTGTGTAGCTTGCATTAGAAGCACTTAAGGACACTTTAGTTGGTTGGTTCGTTGGCTGTTTGGTTGCTTGACTTTCCTCAACTCAACTGAACTGAATTCAGCTCAGTTTAGTTGTTCAGCTCAGCTCATTTCCTTGGCACTATGAGCCACCGGCTTATGTTGTTTTTCACTTGGCATGGCACATGCAACAATATACTTCTCCTGGAGTCCAATATAGCAATTGCCATACTCGTTACGGCAGCGCTAGCGCGTGAACAAGCAAACTTGTGTTGAAATTAAACATTAAGTTAATTCCTAACATGGCGGCGAACGGAAGTTGCTAACGGAAGGATGTTTAAAGTACAAGACGACGAAGAAGAATCACAAAAATAACACGAACAAAAAAAAAATAGTAATGAAAAGGAGAACGAAAAAGATAAAGATGACAACATCAACAAGAACAAGTACAAAAACAAGAGCAAGAATACCGAAGAAAAATGTACTTCATTTTTATATAGAAAGCTAATTTAACGTCGTTGATTACCAAGCAACGCCTTCGCCTTATGCTCCTCGGGTCTGTTCTTTTATGAAATGTCGGTATTCTGATACTTGGCCAGTTATCTCATGAGCACGACTATGGCGACGACAACAAGAGTATATTGCACGTATTCGATGATGCCTGTGTGCCTGCCAATTTTTACGATATTTTATGGCTCTTTTAAGTTGAAGTTTTGTCCAGAATGGCATGGCATAGTATGGGAATAGGATGTCTGATTTTGATTGAACCATCAAGTGGAAAGTTTTGAGATTGTCAGTTAGTCTTGGCTGCAGTTGGCAGACAGAATCTCTAGTGTTTGTAGCCGTTCATAGCAAGTGATGGATGGATGAATGAATGGACGGACCAAATGTAGAGTAAAAGATTGCATTATTGAGATTTCACAGCAAGAGAACAGAAAAAATGTGAAAGGCAAGAAAAGTCGAAAAAAAATAAGAAAATAAATTGCTTTATTGCAATATTGGAGAAATAACTTAAATAATTTGAGCGGATGATGTACTAAGTGGGTGGTTGGTTGGTTAATGGTGGTTCTTATTGCTGCGTAAGTTTTTTTAATCGCCAGTAAATCAATTTAATGTGATTTTTTCATAGTATAACCTAAAAATGTTTATCAAAATTGGATGAGTGTCTGCTTTAGACATTTTAACAATACTGTCAAATATTTGGCATAATTCTTTGAAAAGTATTATACAAATAAAATTTAACGTTAGAATTTTGAAAAATATTTTGGTTAATAAAAAGAAATTTTTAAATATAACATCTTAAAATAGCATTTGAGGAGCTTTGTGTGGCATGATTCGACTGACTAACATTGTACAGAATAATCTATAAAATATTAAACTAAAAATAATTGCAATTGTCGGAGAATAAATGACACAGAACTAAAAACAATATATACAATACAAGATTTGTTTGGATGAGACACACTTAGAAAATCACACAATATTTATGTACTTAAGTCTTGGAATGAAGACCACAGGGAAATTAAAGGAGAAGCCTCGAGTTGAAGGCCATAGCAACCAAGGTTTGCCCCCTTAAGTTAACTTAAGTCTTGAAAACTTTCTTAACATTAATAATAAATAATTAAGTAAATAAAAGGAGATGCCTATCAAGTTATGCTCTATACAACATATTGTATCAGCCGCTGGAAAGAACAATAAATAATATTACCGGACCTTAAAAGGTAAGTTTGAGCAGTGAAGAGCCATCATGATTTGTAGATGGTCTATGTAAAGTAAAGAGCTAACTCGAAGTAAGTATTCATGAGTAACTAAATGTATTATTAGAACATATTAATAAGGAGTAATTATTACTAAGAATTTTTACTTTTATTGAATTGTTTTTTTTTTTTTTTTTAATTTAAATACCTGATGTATTATTAATAATAATTACAATATTATTTATTTATCAAAAACTGGTTCAATGATTATAAGAAGCTACTGTGAATAATAATTCCGGTGTTACATATGTAGACAGCTATTATATACTATTGATGTACACAATGTATTGTACTACTTATTACAAAGTTGTTGGCGTCTAATCCCAGAATAACAGACTATAAATGTGAAAAGAGATGATAGTGATTTGGCACATAATGACTTTGCTGTACCTATTACTAAGTCTACTCTGTCCGTCCGCCCGTCTGTGAACTTTATCTCATGAATCATAATAGGTAGACAGTTAAAATTTTTGCAGAGTGTGTAATTCAATTGCCGCGACAAATAAATGACAAATAAAAAACATAATTAAAATAAAGTTACAGAAACTAAACGGGTGCCCCAAGAAACTTGTAATACGCACTGCGCAAATTTTACACAGCAATAATCACAAAATCACTGTATTGCCGACATATATTCCTGACAAACTGACCAGATGGAGATAAAGCAATTCCCACAAAAACTGTACTGTCACACTGCTTTCTCTTTTCAACTGCTTTTTGTGAGTGGCTGATGAAATGGTTTAAATTTTGTAAATGCTCACAAGTAAAAGACGAACAAATATTGGTTTGTTGTTGTATTTGTGAAACTAGTGTGGGATATTTTGTATACATTTTTGTTGAATTTTTTTGTTTTTGGATAGAACAGAATCGACCTATTCAATTTAAATAGTATCCACAATAAAAATTACACAACATACCTTGCTCTATGGTACGGAACCCTTCATGAGCGACTCGAACTCACACTTGACATGTTTTTGTTTTTGTTTTTCTTTGCAGTAGAGCAACTATTTTGTAACATACTTGAATTTTCACTAAAATTACAGATTTAATAAAGTTAAACTTAATAAATTCAACAAATCCACGTGAAACCATAGTTTTGTTATTTTGTTCTTTTGCTCTGCGTGACGTCATAAAAGAGCTTTGTGTGGTGTGCTCAAAAACTCTGCGTGAACTGTGTAAAATAACATGCATGCTTTATCAGATTCAACTCTACACCGAGGAGGAAGAAGTTGTTCTATGACAAATTGTGTATTTCTTCAATTTTGGTATCTGTGGATATATTGTATGTGTACAGATCTAAAAGGTGTTCTCCCCGGTGATTATTAATTTTGTTTACAAAAGGAAAAAAAATATTTATAGCAGGCGCCCATCAATAAAGAGTTCCCTCTGGTATTTCTAATGAAAATGTCTAATGGTAGCGCAATATACGACTTTTGGTACTATGGTAAGTCTTCTATGGTAATAAACCAAATATTGTTTGTGCCACGTGAGGATGTTATTTCACTTCTGAGGTAAGAAAATTCTGTTTTGTGGTTGATTTTTTTTTCCGTACATATTTGCTGCTTGAGATAAATTCAGTTGCACCTAGTAATTGATTAATTTTGTTTTCTATACATATTCTTTGAAAATATTTGTCTATTAGAATTGCAATATTTCTGTAAATTTCATTTCATTCAATGTGACCAATTATCTTTTCACTTGGGTGAATTCTATAAATAAGCATTGTAGTAGTTTGCACTTTTGAAATGAGATCACGTTAGAGTCATTTCATCATCCATTTGTATCCTTTGCTTCCCTTCTACCACTACCACTACAACTTCTACTACTACTAATTTTCTTATGTCAAGCCGTAACACATATTTTTGTGCTCGCCAAACGGATGTTAAAATCGCTGTTATTATTATTATTTTTTTTTTTATTTCAACAACAACAATAACAAGAATAATAATAATAATACTAACAAATATGCAACTTCACTAAGTAAACTGTAAAACTATTGTACTATTGTATTGTATTTATGATTGTTTTACTCGTAGTTAGTATTTGTGTATGTGGTTTTACTGATGTTCGAGTATTTATGTATCTGTGTGTATGTTTTTTCCTGCCATAACAAAAACAACAACAGCAACTTGTGCAGCAGCTTTTATTGTCACTACTACTACTACTACTACTACTGGTGGTGACCTCTTTTTAGCCTCACCTGTACTACAGTAGCGGCTTGAAGAGTTTACTGTTGTTGTTGCTGCTGCTGCTGATGTTGTTGTCGCCCGATTTCACTTCAGTGGCGCATAATCACAAAACTAACAATAACAACAATGCAAACAGGCGAAATAAACAAACAACAACAACAAAAACACATAGAAAATGGAACCGCAACAACAACAACAACAACAATGGCAAAGGACAAAGCATTGTAGCAGACCTAAGCATGTGTAGAATATGCACACATTTATCCTGATTTCGCTTCCAGCTTCAGTTTTTCAGTTTTTGCAATTCTTAACTAACATTTGCTCCAGTTATCCGCGTACTTTACAACCTCTGACATCGTTCACACTCCTTCTCTCCAGCCTTCTCTTCAATCATCTTCTCTTCAACTTTCTCTACAACCTTCTATTCGAATCTATAGTTGTTGGACCCACTGATGAGGTGGTGGTACTGGTTTCGCACTTAAGCAAATGGCACTAAGTTCAAATGAGTTCTATCAGCGCGGGGCACTCGAAAGCGATTTGGCTCCTCTTACTTTTACCTGATATTATTTTCATTCTCTTTCCTTACTCTCTTACTCTGTCACAAACATGCTCACTGTCTCTTTCTGTTGGTGTCTCTTTATTTCTGTCTTCCCCTAGTACCTTTTTATTTTTGTGCCATAATTTATGAAAAAATTCTGATTTAAGCGTTTATTCTTGCTGTGGCTCCTTAGTGTTTTGTTCTATTCTCATCTATTTATTTTGGCCTCATTGTCTACCTTAGCGTAGTCATGAGGTTTCTGTTCTGGTCTCCTTCTGTTGTTGTTTGTGTGTTAGGGAAAGACTTCGCTCAGTTTCTTTCTATTTTGTGGAAAGGTATGTGGTATTATTATTATTATTGTTTTTATACTTTCCACCTTATACGGGAAAAGGTTTCATTATTTTATTATGATACTTGTAACACATTAAATGAGATTTCATAAGGATTAAATCTGAATTAAGTCAATTTAAAACCAGAAAGAAGGCTTCATTGCCTATGCCAAAGATGTAATACTCTTCACGCTCCTCCGGTTTGCATCCAACCTTACTTTCTTAGCCTGTCTATATTCTCTCTGTTACAGTTTGATTATCAACAAAGTACACAGATTGAGTGGTACTTTTATTCTACTTTTATTCTTTATTAGTTTGTCATTTAATTTGGGTTTGTATGGAGGTACCCCCGGTAACACTAGGATCATGAAATTTACATGGTTCATGAATATGGATCAGAAACTCATAATGTCCAAATTTCAGATTGATACGTCAAAAAACAAAAAAAAATTTCTAATAAGCACATTAATTTAAAGGGGGGTTTGTATGGGAGGTACCCCCCTAGTGGTCCGATTCCTACAAATGTGCACCGTATGGTAAAAAGAAATCTATGTACAAACTTCAGCTCCCTAGCACAAAAACTGAGTGACTAGTTTGCATACATACAGTCAGACAGACAGTCAGACGGACATGGCCAAATCAACTCGTCTCATCGAGCTGATCACAAATATATATACTTTATGCGGTCTGCGATGTCTCCTTCTGTGTGTTACAAACTTCATGACAAACTTATAATACTATGCACCCCGTGAAGACTATAAAAAAGACCGAAAGCAGTGCATATACCGATCATTTCAATTGAATAATAATATGCACTGCGCTTAGTTTGCACAGCAATTCTCACAAAAACTGTATTGCCGACATATATTCCTGACTAACTGCTTCCAAGTTAAACGTAAGGCAATTATCACAAAAGCTGTATTGCCGTAGCTATTACAGGATTTCTTGTAAAGATTTCACGCCACGACCAAGCGTTGGAACATTGGAATAAATGCAGAGAAATTGGCGAAGTGTGCTTTTACATTGAGGAGTGGCTCTTGTCCAGTTGTCAACTTTGACTGCAGTATAATCCCGCAGGTGGACCAAGTCCGCTACCTCGGACTGATCCTGGACAAACGCCTCATCACTGCATGCAGTTATGCAAAGTTGCGTAAGCTTGACTGGTGACTACGTACGTGCAGTAAAATGTCGATCAACAACAAGAGGACTATTTACAGCCAAGTAGTGGCCCGCTGCAACCAGCAATATTCATCGAGCTCAAGCCTGTCAAGACAAGGCACTACGCCGTTTAACTGGAGCAATGAGCTTTTTGTATGAACTTACAGCAGAATCAAAATAAATGCACTTCTTATTAAAAAAAATATGAAAATCATTCTTCATGAAGAAATACATATACATGCCAACTTTCATGCTAATTGGTCAAACGTTGTTGGAGTGAAAAACCGTTAAATTTTTTTTCTCGTCCAATTTTATATATATAAATTGTACTACTGCTATCTAATGAAAAGAGTGAAAATCATCTTTATCTCATATCTCTTTATACTAAACCGAAGGCAGAATTTCACAAATTTTATATATGATTGGTGTGTCTTCATCATATTTTGGCTTACGTTTTAATTAAAAAGGATTTCTTGGTATCCCTGTGTACCACAATTAATCTGCTTGGACTCCTTATAAACGGGACATTATAGTTTTAATTTGTATAGAGTATACCATATTTAATTTAAAATTTTTTAAAATTCTTTTTATCCGAAAGGTACGTTAAAGTCGGTGTAGTCGAAGATTATTTTGTTTTGATTTTTTGTATAAAATAGTCATAAATTTATGTGCTTTGCTTAGTCGCACTTTTCTCCGTTGATGTTGTTTTTAAATTTAGTCTTATTTCATCTTTCCAATGAATACATTTTCCTTTTTATTGATTACTGATTGAGACGATATTTTTTCCGTTTAAAACCAACAATTTTATGTATCAAATCCTTTTTTATAAAAGCAAAAATTCCGTGGATTAAAGTTACAAGAATACAAAGCGATTGAAAGAAAGAAGAATTACCAATAAAATAAGAAGAACAATACTGAGAAAAAGGAGACGCAAAGGGTACGAGAACGCCAAAGTTCTTTGTATTTCAAGATTGCTTGTGCATTCTCTTTTGCTATAAAAGGATTAATGTCAATTAGAAAAATTTAAAGGAAAAAATGGTGGTAATTTGATTACAGCTCAATTGCAAGTGAAACGCGAATAAACAATAAATAACGAAGGAGGAAGAGCAAGCACAAAGAGCATTCATTGCAAGCTAATATCCTTGCGCTTCACTTAAGTTTGATACAAGGAGCAGATACATATGTGAGTTTGCTTAAGAGATCGTTGTATGTAATAGAGCTGTGGGCCTTAGTCAACACTTGTACTTCGTTAGTGGCAAAGAGTAAATCATGGCAACACATTCACACAGCAGTCGCAACATCTAAGGATAACAATGGAATGCACACCTCGTACATGGCAGTGACGTCGATGCCTGATGCCTTTGAGGAACAGACAGCAAGAGTCTAAAACTCCTACAATGCACAAAAGGACTAAAATAAAAAGAAAAGAAAAGAAAAGAAAAGAAAAGAAAAGAAAGGAAAAACAACTCCAGGAAATCATAAAGAACGCCACAGAGTCCACAGGATGCTTTGTGTATTGTTCTTGCTGTTGCTGCTGTTGATTTTGTTGTTGTTGTTGTTGTTAGTTGGGCACCCAAAAGTACCGTGAAATGTTTCCATGCTCACTAGGATTGCACAGATGGAGCAACGAAGTCTTTTGTTTGAACGAGGTGTTTTCCAAAACATAACATGCTTGCATTCATAACTCATCGCTGGCATTAATCTTCGTGCACATTTAAAAGAAGATCTTACTGATTGCAAGTCGCAAATGCTTCATTTTTATTGGCATGCGGTGTGTACATAAGGAGTAACTGGCTATGTTCATACCCTGCAGACATCATTCCGAAGTTCTTGCGCGGACTTGTGACCATACTTTTGGTACAAACCTCGTATGCTTATATGTATGTTTATCTAAAGTGTAGGTTTGTATTTAAAACCACTTTTTCACGCTCCTTTTCTGCAAGACAATATGTTTCTCTATATCTACGTTTTTATGCATGCTTCTATGGATGTAGGTAAAAAAGGATGATGTAGTGAATGAGATATGGCAGCACTTGATAAGCGCCTAAGTGAGTAAAGCGTTGCAAGTCAGCTGACGAAAGGAATGAATGAATGAATAACTAACTAAATGAATGAGTGAATGAATGTGGCGATGAACGCGCTTTGAAAAAGCCTCAAGTGTGAATCAGGAAGTGAGAAAAGGCGCACTGAGCTGACGCAGAGTTTCCTGATGCTGCCACAGTCGACGAAGACGTCGCTGCACAGGATTTTCACATGAATGCAGATAAGCAAATAAAAGAAAAAAATGGCACTGTTGACGACTTTAAGGAAGTTGTCCCATTTGAGATGTACGCAAGTGTTGTGTATCCCTTCGTGTTGATTCCACCCATTAGTTTTGTATGTTCCTCAGTTAGTCAGTCCGTCCGTCCGTCTGTCCGACAGTCCGTCATTCATTCAGTCCATCAGTGTTTTTTGTCCTTTATCTATGTTTTGTGTTTTGTGTGTTGTTTGTCTTTTAGTTTTTGAGTTTGTGGCTTGCAGGCGTTCATGTATGAATGTCCTGCTTTGTAAATGGACAAAAACAAAACTACAACATTGTGGCCAAAGAGTTGAGTTGAGTTTCATATACTCAGTCAGTTGCTTGTAGTACGAGTAACTAAGTAAAAAGGATTAAGGATGTGAGTAAGTGGTTGGATAGCTCTAAGTCCTTTCATCATCACACGCGCACTCGCGTTTTTTTAATCTCCTCAGTTGCTGTTATTGTTACTTGTTGTTATTATTTTTGTTAATGATTACTTTCTTTTTTGTGCATACTTTCCATAAGCACATTTGCATGAGTTCCATAATTTTACTATGGATTTACAGAGGGGGTAGCTCGACTAAACTAAAATCGGTTCAATAAACAAGGCACTAAATCTTATGTGTTGAGTTATTCAACTACAGGAAATTCTTGATTTTCCCTCTTGGTTGCAAGAAATTTTTATTTTAATCCCTTAGATGACGCCCATGGATTTCACTATATGTATGTTATACTATTTCACATAGTCCAACTTAATGTCTCATGTGATTTTTCTCTTCTGTTTTTGTATATAATTTATTATGTTTTTAATTTTTTATCTTGTGCTCTACATAAATTCTATTCTGGTAAATTTTAGTTGAATGTTTTACATTTTACATATTACAATTTGTTGTTGTTGTTGTTGTACTCTTTTAAAAATTATACATTTTAGTCGGTCGCGAGGCACGGCACGCAATTATGGTAAAAAAAACACCACTTTAACCGCCTTTTAACATACCTAAAGTTGTTTTTGAAATTTACCATAAAATCTGATTTTACTACGGAAAGTTATACTACAAAACTCTGTCATAGTGGCGCCAGTGTAAGATTGTAAGATAGTACTAGAAGGATGGGGATCAAAGCTGACCATAATTACCACACACATGTGTGTGTGTATGTGTGTGTTGTTTCAGTTGAAATTTTGCTATGAAGCTTATTTTCGTGAACAATTTTCTTTCTTATTTTTTTCATAAGTATTAAAAATTTGGTCTAATATTTGAAACAGAATTCGGAGGCCGCGTAATGCCAGTTTCTCAGTAGCATCACGAGCAGAATTCCCAATATAATTTCATTTTGCTTTTCTGTCTGGATGCAAAACTCAGTTTTAAAGATTTTGATATGATATTTAATAATAGTTCATTTTTCACAGCTAATTCGATCCACCGACCACTTGAAGACATACCCAATATATTGTAATACACATTTATACGCAAATGAAACCATAAAATGAATGAATAATGAATTCGTGTTTCAGTTTTTACTCGAATCAATTATTTAAGTCGATACAATCCAATAGATTTTTGTAAAATAAAGCTACCATATACGCCAACTATTCAAACATCTTTGCATTATTGGATCCATCGAATCACGTCGCATGAAACTATGAAAAGATTATTGTTTATTTATTAAAGCTATTTTTTTATCAGAAAATAAGCAGTGTGCTAGAAAACACCGACGTTTTTGATGTCGGACGTTTTAAATTTCGTCCAAAAAACCCTAAGTGTGCTAGAAAACGCGACGATTTACATTGAACAGCTGATTCAGAAGTGTATGCGATTTTGTGTGATTACCAGCATTGTTTCGATTTGCTAATTTCGTTTATTATGCTTGAATTTAAAAGGCTATTTTGTAAAATGCTAATTTATACCTAAAACAACAAAAATACTATATTCTTTAAATGCAGTTTAGCGAGAAAAACAATAATCTACAGATCTTAGTACTTTTTTTCTTTAATAACTTCAGTTAAGGGAGAATTGAACCAAATCGTCTGTAAAAAACTAGCCCATTTGAAAAATGTCAAGAGCACAGCCAAAAATGGAATTGGGTTGGAATTGAGACAAAAGCGGTTTCGAGCACATACCCGTATATGTTAAAATCCACTAATTTGCTTAAGTAGCGGTACTGCAGCAGCATTAAATACAGTCGATACTGCTGTAGCATTTAGTTAGTCTGAAATAAATGCTGAAGGATGCACAATGTGGTCTGGCTTCCTTCTTAAATTCCAGTAATTTGAATATCCCAGGAACTAAATGCATAGAGCCATCTGGATACAAAGTGATGGTATATTCAGATTCCACTGGTCTAAAGGTAAATAAATGCACATAGAGCAGCTCCCTATATTGCTAATTTCAGATTCCATTAGTTAAACTCCAAATAAACCTATGCACATATTGCAGTCCCTGGAATTAACTAGTTAATTTATATATGTAATAATATATTTAATCGAGCAGTTCTTGTAAATTCATTTATTTATTTCGCGTATTTCGGAAACGGATCTAACGATTTGGCAGATTTTTTTTTTGTTGTATATACTGGAGTGGTGGAAATACGTGAAAACTAAAAAGGAACAGCTAAAAATCGGAAAGACCAAATTAAAAAGTTCAAGTGAGGTGGCAAATGGCATGGATGATTAATTTTTGGTCATGTATGATTATGCTTTCTGTATTGCGGAAAGAACATCTAAAAATAAAAAGCTAGTACAACAGATTACAGTATATTACAATAAAGTACAGTATATTATAATAGAATACAGTATATAACAATAGAGTACAGTATATATTTTACAATAGAGTTCATGCACATACGCTTAAGTCTAAGTCACAATTTTATTATTCTTAACAAGTTAGTTTTTTTTTTATAGATAATCACATTATTTGAAGAATTTGCAACGAAAATCTTATGAAGCATAGGGATAATTTATATTCTTTAAACTATTAAAGATGTGCCATAAAAAGGTAATCATAAAAATTCTATAGGTGCCAGGACTTGTATTCAAGTCAATAATAAGTTAGATGTATAGCTTTCATTTGTTGTATCTTGTTGTGCTTTGTTCTAATGTCTCTTGGCACATGTTTAGGTACTGTTGTGTTAGTCATTTCACTTGCAAAACAGCCACTGATCATAACAGTCGCAATTCAGGCTGACAATCATGAAAATTATATTAAATAATTCTTGACTTGCAATAAACCCACTTCATAGCCCATATACTACCCATACATTTGCCGATCTAATTAAGTTAGTAAATAAATTGTACATAAAATAAATATGCAATATAATAGTAGTAAGTAGTATATGAACTGAAAGACAACTTAAGCTATTATTAAATGGACTTAAATTATTGTACCACAACCAACAATAGCAACCAGACTTAATTTTAATCCACCCATTATTTTAATTTCTTAAATTATTTTTTCCCAATGTATTTTTCATTATTTTTTTCTCATACAATTTGGGGTATCCCAATGAGTATTTGCTCACATCTGTTACACTTCCTTAGTGGGGCTCTCATCAGCAACAAGAACAGCAACAACATACAAAATAGAAAACATGAATAAAAGGAACAAAAAATGGCGCAATGCACTTAATGACAATGTAAATGGAAGCCGCCATTTTGCTAAAAATGCGCAACATAATTTCTTTTTTTGTTTCTTTTTTTACTTTTTCGTTTTGTTCCTCACAATAATTGCAACAGTTTTGCAATATATTTCTTTTATTGTTTTGTTTTTTTCTCAGATTTTCTTTCATTATTCAACGAGAATTCTTCCTTCTCCTAGTTCATTTTTTGGTATTTTTATTTATATTTTTTGGTATTTTTATGACGCGTCGACGTCGAGGACGTTGCCACACATGGCCGCAAATTGTTTACTCCAAGTTGTGTCTATGAGATGTATGAGTGTGCATATCTATGAGAGTGAGTGTGTGTTAGTGAGTATTTAAAACGTGCCTCGGCCTCGGCTTGATGCCATTGCAATTTCAATGTTTGCTTAGCTAAACAAACTTGCAGCCGGAAATGGAACCGATGCCATTGCGTATATGAGAGCTTTGCATAGAGTCAACACACACAGGCACATAGATGTTTTGATACATCCAAACACACACACACACACATACAAAATGTTGCTGAGATTACATTTCGGTTATTTTTTTTGTTGGCATTATGTTTTGTTAGTTTTGAAAAAATTGTTTCTTTTTATCTTTTGTTAGTTAAAGTTTCTGCCATTGGCAAGCGTCGTCCTCGTCCGAGTCTCCGCTCTTGTAGTTGATGTTGAATCATGAATTTTCTATATTTACGAAACACATTTGAAGGACTTTTTTGTAGTTTTCTGTACTTAATATTCTTATTGTTGGACCGTCTTTCGTTTCCTTTTCAATTTAATTGAATAAAATTTAATAAAAAGAAAAAACACTTTTTCATTTAAGCAAAAGAATTTAATTTTAATATTGTATTATTTTTGATTGACTTTAGTTGTGTTGGATGACACAATTCTTTTCTTGTCTTTTGAGTTGTTCGTCCTTTTAGTTTCGCTTTCTTGTTGTGTCTCTTCATCTTCATGTTTTTCTTGTTATGCAAGACAGTTTTCAGTTAATGAGTTGAGTTAGGTCCTTGTATAAAATTAAGTGTTGTCCTACTTCAGTCTTAGATGGAGAATGTACAGAGAGTTAGAGAGGAAGATAATGAACGGAAGTTAAAGAAAGAATATACAAAAGAAGGAAAACAAGAACAATACACTCAAAATCTTTGTGAGGCCAAATGAAGAATGCAAAAAAAAAAAAAGAAATGAAACATATTTCTAGACAAAACAAAGGAATTCATAAAGTTGAGTTGAGTTGAGTAAAGTTTTCTTTTCATTAAACTTCTGTTTATGAACTAAATGAGTAAAAGTCAAGGAATGAAAAGGGATAACCAAAGATAAAGATTTTGGGTACAGGAAAGAGTATAATGGAAGCAATGACAGTTCCTGAGATACAAGAATACTGTTATGTAAACACAGATATCGAAACAAAGTTTTGTCCCAGAAATAAATTCAGTGTAAAAAGTTAAATAAAAGGAAAGTTTTGTTTCGCAGAGAAAACAAAATTCACCAACGGTAAAAGGACACTTGTGGCACCTGAAATTTATCTAAAATCAAAGATAAACACACGTATGGGTAAATATAATTTTTATTATTTTTGTGGCATTTTTCAAATGTTTCCATTTATTTATTTTCTTTTGTGTGAGATAAAATAAAGATTCGTATTCAGGTGCCACTGTCAGTCGCATTAAATACAATAAATAAATGTCACTGGAACCGCAAGAACATTGAATAAGCATTTATTTTTCACAAATGTTAAAAGATATAAAAATAAGAGAAAATTTGTTATAAAGATTGGTGTGAGTATGACATAAATCTGCATAAAATATTTGCCACAAAGCCTTGAGTCAAGCGATTCGCATCGAAGAAGAATGCTCCTTCAACCTAAACATTGTACAGACCCAAGTTGAGTGAGTGAAGTTGAATGTTGACATAAAATCGAGTAGAAGGAGATGCAAAAGTTCTTTTCTTTGCTTTTCGTTTTTCGTTATCCATGCAAAATGGCGTTTTCATATATACTATAGAGATGTTATATGTTAAATCGGATTTTGTGTTCAGTTAGCGGCGGATTGTTACGTGTCTTACATTATGCATGATATCTTTGAAATCTGTAAAATTATGCAAATACATTTCACCAATAATTTTAAGTCAAAAGCAACAAACGATGACACAAAATAAAATTCAAAAAGAAAAATAAACCAAAAAATATATACAACTTAGCAAATGTAAAATGTAAAAAAAGAAACATAAGATACTCGTACATTCGTATGTGTAGGTGTGGTTTTGTTGACAAGACGTGGAATGAATTGAAAACTTGAATTTCAGTGTTAAAGGTCTGAACCAGTCTCAAATATCATATGATTTTTCTTCGTAAAGATTTACCAAAATGCAATTTAAAGCAATTGAATTTTATCCAAGATTTTGTAGTCATATGCCTAATAGATAAACATGAGTACAACCGCCAACTCAAGAAGAGTCATCCTTTTCTCTCTACACCTTGGCTTAAATGCCAATGCTGTCAGCATATTATTCCCTATATCTTACTTAGCATATTGACCTTCAAAACATAGTGTAAATGTAAAACAGTTGAAAACCTAAAATTTATGTATTCTTTTTCTACGTTTCCTTTCTAACTGTTTCAGTTTTCAAAACCACATAGAGCTATTCTATTTATTTTCTGTGAGAGATTAACTAATTTTTTACAAATGGTTGTATTTGTTAGCATTCACAACAAATATTTTTTAATGTGAAAACGGTTTTTAAAATGGTTCCATAGTCATGTTAAAATCGGACGCTCCGTAACATATGAAACGCTATTGGTGTCGCCAATACTTTTAATATATATTGTGATTTAAAAGCCGTAGCGTCAAGTAATTTATATATTCTTAAAATCAAGGAATGCACGAGCAATTTTTTCATTGCATCGAGCGCTGAAAAAGGTAAAAAAATTATGAAAATGCTCTTCTTTGTTAGCGTATCTCTTGAGAACGGTTTGGCCGATTTGGTTGTTGTGTTCGCTATAGATTCGGATTTTTTGTATTAAAATCTGTATAAATAAAGTAAAGTATACTTTTAGGTCATCGCTTATTTTCCCTGTTTGGCAATACAACAAAGCTCATTTTTGGGCAAGATCATTAAAGTTTAATAAAGTTAAGCAAACCGAATAAAATATGAAGTAAAATGGGAGTGTGCTTAGCACTTGCGAGCACTTGTTGTGAATCACGTTGCTTATGTAACTGAATGTATGTTTGAATATTCAAAAGCATATGCCTTTGTGTCTGGCATCTGAATTTTATGATTTTAAGGATTGTGTAGGATAATTACAGTTGTTGGTTCATTGAGTCTCACGGTACATACATCATAAACTCCGAGAAAAGTTTTCAAATATTACGATAGTATAGCGATACTACATACCCCGTTTTTTTTTCTCAGGTTAGAATTTAAGGTTCTCCACAAAGTTATATATTTTAAAACACATTCTATTTTTGCTAAATGATCCCAAAATAAAACAGAAGTTATATTTTGTAATAAGTCTATTTGTGGTTGCAATAATATAATTTACATTATGTAATTTCATCAATAACGAAAATTCTTGTAGATTGAACATGAGTACATTCATTCAAAAATAATATACTTATGTATATATGTTAGACGTTCAATCATCAAGTAACTCAAGTCAACTCATAGTAACCAGAGCACATTCAATACATCGTGGAATACTCTTTTAAATCAACTTTGCATTATAAAATGTTATGAAAAGCCAAAGACGAGCGTTGTGAAGACTTCAATAAACCAGGTGTTTCGGAGAATCTTGAGGATATAAGTCCTAAACTCAAGACTTGCTGGGGAGCAAGCATTTATAAAGGCAGGATTCTTCTGGTTAAGAGGATGATTCTTCTTTCCAAGCAAAAGGTGATAATTTCCTGAATGCATCAGCAACAGCATTTACTTAACATATTGGAACCTTTGCTAAAGTAATTGTATTTTGTGGTAAATGGTAAGAACTTAATCCACACTACTTTCTTGCTCATGTGATTAAGCTGCCCTTCAGTATTTTTGTCTAGTGCCAACTCAGAGTAGAAGATTAGCCTGATAGGCTCAGTTTAAATGTAAGTGTCAGAAACTAACTAACAAGAGTAGGAGAATTTATTAGACAAATCTCGAAGCTTTCTCCGTGTAACAAGCTTTTCATTAACAAGTCATTCTTGGATGCGCTTTATACTATAGTATTGAATTATTGCCGAGGTTCTAATTTCAGCATTTACTTAGATTATGTGATAAATAAAAAAACACTTACATTCAAGACACGATATTGAAAGATTTAGTTAGTCATTGTCAAGGTCTTTGTGGGACTGTAGCACTGTTAGAAACTTATTAACATATTATACTAAGTACATATGAATATATTTTCAGCTTTAAAACGCTTTGCCACACTAAGAGAATAATATTTATAGAAATTTTATCTTAAATTACACACTGAAAGCCAGTTCAACAACAAACTCTAGTACATGAGAATCATCTTTTTCTCTTTTCTAGTACTTCATTATTTTTATTATTGAAACATTTACCAAAGATGTAAGAAATCTCTAGAAATATGCTCCCAGCCAAAAATGTATTATGCAAATAAAAGGAGATTACACTCTTTCCTTTTTAAGGTCTAATAAATGAATATGAACTCCTCTGAACTAGTGCAAACTAAACCCTTTTTATTTGAATATTGCAATATTTGCACACAGTAAAAAGTGTTTGGATTTTATGCCTTTGAAAATAATATTGTAGAGAATTTGAAAAAGTCGTAACTATTTTCTTTATTTGCTAGGAAAATCTCATATAAAAACATGACAATATTTTACACTCAACTTCTTTATGACTTCTTTATTTATCCATTCTTTTTTTGTGTTTGTAGTGTTTTTATACAGTACTTGGAAACCTGTGCTGGCAATGAATTCATGTGGTGATATGTATGAAACTCTTTATGTATTCAGAAGTTGTATTAGTTTTTGAAAGAAAAACTCCGAAGCATTGCAATGGTAAAAAATGACCGAATAAGAAAAACACGGAAATAGAAACTGACAATGAATATCTAATGTCATGTTCGCCAGCAAAGAGGAAAAGTAAAAGAAATACTAGTAGAGAGTCGAGAGTGAAAAGGAGTGAGAAAAACTATTTCCAGAAAAATCATAAGCAAACAAATATGAAATAAATCACAGCGGGTTATTGACACGAAAGTAAATATTTGCGCATAACCTAAGCGAGTATTACACATTCTCATACTCGAACCAGTATGGTATATGAAGCAAAGGAACTCATCGTTGTCAACCCTTGGATCAGAAGAAGGATAAGACGATGACGACGATACAGAGAAAACTTTTGTCAGGACATGGGCGGTCGGTCGGATGGATGGCTGCATGGCTGGATGGATGGATTCATGTTAACTGAGACGGTCTACGAACTCTCGAAGGACGTCGATGTTGAAGACGATGCCGCTTTCGTGATGAAGGCCTTCAACATTGCTGAGTGCCGAGTGCTGAGCTAAGCATACGTTAGACGCATGCAAACTTGATTTCAAGAACTTTTCCCATGTAAGAATATGCATATTTTATATGTGAAAAATACTGGCACAGAATAGGAAAGGGAGAGTGTTGAATCGAGAATGTCGTCGTCGTCAACTGCAGACATTTTTACCTCAACATCAACAGCAGCAAAGTCCACTTAATCCAAATTCAGTAAAAATTGTCAACGGCACGCTAAGAACACATGGTATGAATGGTCTGACTATCACTCCTGGTGATGGTGGTGTTGCTGGTAGAGGTCTAGTATTAACAAGTGTAGCTATCGTTAAACAGCGAAATACTTTGGCGTGCATTGTCAGTTTGTCAGTCAAGTTAAAGGTTCTTGCGACATCATGTTTTTTGCCATCGTCATCATCATCATCATCAACACTAGCGTCATTGCTTGCCAAGTTACCAAACTGAATTGAGTTGAATTCAGTTTAGTTGAGTTGAGTGCACTCTAAGGAATGTCATCAATATCGCTCGAATTGTGTTTATTCTTTGAACTCTCCGTACACGTACACATACCTACGAGTATCAATATACAAATGAATAGATAAAAATATCTACATTTACAAATACTACTCGTACATATGTATATGCATAAGATATTGTAGGTTTTCTTTAATAGTTTCGTTGACAATATCTCTGTGTTTTCTATACTTCAACAGATGTTCACACATTTTGTCACGCTAGTAGTCCTGTCAAGTTTACGTTGTGTGTTTAACTTGTAAATGAATTTATCCTTTTTCATGTCGTATTTAGTAGTAATAAGCAGCAGTAGAATAAGTATATTCACACTCCAAAGTGTAAGTACGAAATTCTTTTTATTTCATTTTGTTTATATTTGGTTTGACATTTTTGTTTTGTGTTTCTGTTGCGTTTGGAAAATGAGAAAAAAAACATTAGAAACTATGACAAAGACAAAGGATTGTTGTTTTCAAACAAAATCGTTTATTTTTTGTTCATTAAATAGAACGTGAGAGTGTACAGAATGAAACTAAGACACTTGAACATCTCAAATCGATTTATATCACTCCACAGGAACTACAATATTCCTTTTTTTTAATATAAACTTGAGTTGGTGATAAGAAAATTTACAAAAATTAATACAGAATTGATGTTGCATTGTTCTCGGATGATACTATTTTTTGAAAGCTTTACAGATTTTAAAATGACCTATCGATGATTAGGCTATGAAAACAAGAGATACAAATTATGTGTAATCTAGAATCCACCAAATTTAAGCTGGGGAATGAATGAAAATAGCTTTATCAATCCATCTCGTTATGGTGATAAATATATGATTTCTTTGTGGAGTCTTACTACCTTCTTCTGATGCAGGGATGTGCAACCAACGGAGTTCTAAGCAGTCCACAGTCTAATACGTAACTGGTAAGTAAACTATTCTTATTATCAAGTAAGAAATATACAAAAAAATTTGGTTATAAGGACTGTTTATATTAAACATTTTTAATTACCGCATGAAATTTACAATAATATGTAACAGCAAATGATTAATTCCAAACGGCTACAGTAAAGTTCGACTCTGAGAAAATAGCTGTTCTTCTAAGTATATCTTTTACTTAAGTTATTTTATAAATGATGGGGAGATTTCTTCATCTGAAAGAACATATACTACATTTTTTGACAGAAAAAGGTAAGGCGGTTATTGAATTGAAAGATCCTTAATGGTGTAATGACTTTGCTTTTTTGAATAAGAAGACTGGTCACCTCAATGATCTTAACACCCTCCTTTAAAGGAAACACAATTCAATAAACACACTGATAAAAAATATCAAAGCTTTTGAAATGAAACTAAGCATCTGGGAAAGTCGATGTTCTGTCTTACTTTCCTAATCTAGCAATTGCACATTCAAGAAGCGTCGGAAAACATAGTACCGTAATAGCTGAAATTAAAGCCCAATTTGCGAACGCTTCCGTGGCTGCAAAAAGCAAGAAAATTTCCTTATCTCTTCTCAAATCCATTCACTGATTCCTTGCCACCTATGCTGATGGAGCTCATTGACTTGCAATGCAATTCAATCAATACTAAATGAAAAGTTTAACAGTGTTCGACTGCATAAGTTCTATTCTAAGTACTTATGTCACAAATTCGAATTACTCTACTATCCGTCAACATACTCTTAATATGATGTCAATGTTCGGTAGCACTTTCTTTGTGTGAACAGTTATTTTCAAGAATAAAAATTGTGAAGTCGAAATCAAGGGATCGCATGACTGACAGTAATTTGAAAAATAGTTTGCGCATCGTGATTTTAAACATTCAAGTGCAATTTGACAAATAAGTTCATGAAAAGCAAAGACAGTCTTCCTATTGCAAAAAAACCATACAAATTTTAGTGTAGCCCACGAAACGAAATATGTATGTTAGTAATGAGGCCCATTACTTTGAAAAGGTTGTGCATCACTGATAGAAAAATTGGTCTTAGCTTATATTAAAATTATTATTTTATTATACTAATACTTACTTCTTGGTGTGGTAATTATGTACCACAGACAAGATGTATTGCCTCTGATTTAAGATTAAGGGAAGGTAAATAATTTTATCTTTAAAATATGAGTTCAAATAATTAGTTTATTTATTGCATTACAGACATTAATTTAAAGTAGTAACTCATTTACTCTGGCTTAGGGAAGGTAAATAATTTTATCTTTAAAATATGAGTTCAAATAATTAGTTTATTTATTGCATTACAGACATTAATTTAAAGTAGTAACTCATTTACTCTGGCTTATTATATTTAAGTGTAATCTACAATTACTATTCGGGCGTTCTATGTCGTTGTCGTTATATTTTCGCTTCGTTCCTAAATTCGGTATTCCTGAAAATCATTGAAACGACAAAGAAAAATTATTCAAAAATGCAATAAAACCAAATAAAACTTCGTTGCACTGGTATATTTTTTGAAAAATAAGTGGTTAAAAGAAACTAATGTATGTTAATATTTAAGGAAGATATCTTATTTTCATTCGCATGAGTAATGACGATCATTTTATGCTATCATCTCATTATTATCATTAATGTATCTATTACTATGGAAAACCTTTGAAAGACATCAATTTCGTACCTTAAACGCCTTTTCAAGTCTTGAACCACAAAAATTGCAGTTTCAACCGTTTCACTTGCTAGACGTGTTGGTGGTATTTTTGTATTAGAAGTAGTAGACTCCCGGAGAGAGGAGACAACATGCTTCACTGAATGTTCATTTTACTTTAAATGGCATTTCATGGCAGCTGTTCAAAAACTGCAAAAGCATCCTAAAATGCTCAATCATCCATGCAAAGGATTATCGAAATCTTTTGTACTATAGATGCGCCTCCTCTTTGTATGGTTGTGTATGTGTGTGTCATAACTTGAGTAACGTCGTCATCGTTGAATAACCATAACCAAGTAACTTGGTTGCGCAGCTTTTTCCTTGATTTGATTTAGTTAAGAATAATATTTTCCCATTTCTCTCATTTTTCTTCTTTATTCCAAGTTCATGCAACATACAATATTTTTATATTCTTTTTTTTGCCCATTCAAGTTTTGTGAGAAAAACCTTACTTTTATGAATGGCAACAAAATAAAATAAAAAATTTTTGGAAAATAAACTTTTTAAAGAACAACACGGCGGATGTGTCGATAATATTTATTTTCCATGGGCTGAGATGCCAGCGTAGATAGTTCAATGTAAATATCGATGCCATTGGATTATGATGTTTTTTGTGTGTGTGCCTTGAATGCCTTCTTCGAATAACATAAAGGAACACCAAGAAGCGAAGGAACGACGAATGAACACTTCATATAAAGTTGAGTGCACTTTGGCGAATGCCTGCGCCTTAGGGCACTCGACAGGAAGTAACTAAGTGTGCTATTCATGGATTCAAAATAAAATGGCGGCGACAGGCTACAGCGCCTAAAGGCAGGCAGGCAAGTAACACACGTTGACTCCATTGAATTCATTTCATTTCACTTCAATTGGATTCAATTCAATTCAACTCGATTCGATTCATTTCGATTCGTTTTCAAGTTTTGAGTGGTGCTGCAAGTGCTTGAATTAAATTATTGCATCATATTTTTATTTTTTATATTTTTTTTGCTTAGAAATTAGTCAAAAGAATAAAAAAGAAAACAAAAATTCAATGTAAGGAAATTACTAAAGGAATAAAGAAAAGAACAAAATCCTTTAAGAGAAGTCAAATATTTGAAGTTTTTGATATTCAAATTTTTGTTCAAAGTCAAAATTATCGGAGCATAATAATTTCGTAAAAGAATAAAAATTCATGAATTTCATTTTGAGCAATTGAAAACTCAACTCATCTCAATTCTACTCAAATCAAAACCAAACAGAGCGAACGAGCATTAAAAGGAAAATCCCTTCCTTCCTTCCTTTCTCTTTCTTGTGTTTAAGAGCTTGTGAGAAAGAAAAACACAATAAGACAGAAAATTGGAGAAATATTCAGTAAAAGATGAAGAAAATGTTTTTGACAAATACGTTACAAATACGAGATTTTAAGAGACTTATATCTCAAATATACATGCTTAGAATTCTTGTATATATAAAGATAGATAGATATAAATTGTGGCACGCTTTGCTACCAATTATGTAAACATACACATACGAGGTATGTTTCGAAAGTTTTTCGCTTTTATTCAATCAACTTTAAGCTGTTATTACTATTATTTATGTGGCACCGTGTCATTCTTCGAAGCATGTTAAACCATATGCATTCGTTTAAATAGGCTTATGTCGTTGATCCGATGCAGATTTTTATTAACGATCATTTCCAAATTGTTTTGAGCGACTTCGAAGTGAAGTTATATCTGCTCTGCCGTAATCAATTTTGGAATGAGTTTCGCACTCACGTAAGTTGTTTCTAAATTATCGGTGGGAAAACTTAAAATGCAAAATTTCGTTCCATGGTCCTTCGATCAAAAGCTGTTCATCGATGCTAATATTGTAAAAAGGAAAGTTTTCTTATATTGTTTGTAAGGAATAAACTCAAAAACTACTTAACTGATTTTTAAAATTTTTTCACCTATAGAAAGCTACATTATATACGAGTAACAAAGGCTCTATTTTATTTTCAAATAAGAGATCCCTTCAAAAATTACAATAATGTGATCTCTTATATGCACGTACAACAATTTTCATACGTTTTTTCGTTGTTTATGCTTTGCTGCTTCTTGAATTTTGAGCTCTTGTTGTTATTGTTGCATTTGTTCCTCTCATTTATTAATAACTGTGTGAGAGTATTGTGCTCTTCGTTCTCTTCTTTCTGATGATTTGATGTTCACTCTATTGTTTAAAATCGAACCCTACAGAGGTGGCTCCAACATCCCAACGATGAGCTATGAATGCAGGTCAGATACTTCTGGAATACACCTCGTATGTGTATTTACGCATATATTTGAATATTTTGCTTAAACACACACACATCTTTCTATGTTTGTAAATCTTTGCTTTCATCTTTAACTTTCAATGGATGATGCGTTGTCATCATCCATGTCCACATCTACATTCACATCCATATTTACATCTATCTAAATACTTTTGATATAGCAAGCAGTAATTCATGCAAGATGAACGAACATCAGCATATAAGCATAAAGTTCTTCAAACTACTATCTTGATACTTACAAAGAGATAGAGAGGGGAGAAATATCAAAATTAATGATATGTACGAGTATATGCGATGAGAGTAAACTGTTAGATATTTAATGATGGCGGGGCCTTGGGTGGTGACCACTTAAGACGCAACGTTGCGTGCCTGTTTGGCATCATTATCATGTTCATTTGTAACATTTTATCATTGAAATTGTTTTTTTTTGCTTTGTTTTGTTTTTGCTTTGAATATTCTTAGTCATTATTATTAAGGATAAAAATCGCATCTTCATTTCATTGTTTCCTCTTTCTTTTATTTTTTTTTTATTTTTCTATTGTTTCTTGTATATTTATTCTCTTTTTGGTATGATCCATTGAAGGTCCTTTTGTTTCTGCAAGTCAATTTTTAGCATTACATACATACATAGGTAAGACTTTAATGAAGAAAATTTGTATCACTCTTTAATTCTTAACATAAGTTAAGTGTTTGTCTTAAGAATCTATATCTAGAGAATAGAGAAGATTCATGGTTTAAAAAGCTTTTGGAGTACAACTTAAACCATCTCATGAATTCCTTATGTTGAGTAGTGGGGGCCTTGTTAAAAATGTAATCTTGGGGCCCAAAACCTCAACTAATTATGATCACAGTGGCTGACATTTTTTTTAATTTCCCTATTGGTTATGTACTTTGTTTTCTTATATGTAAAAAATAAACACTAAGATCATTTTTTAACAATTCGAATGGTCAGTTATATGGTATGGATAACTAAAGCCTTGTTTGATAAGTACTGCTTGTCGCGATATACCGCAACGTTCCTCTCAACGCCAACCGTAATATGAGCTTGGTGTCTGATACATGATATTGTAGTGTCC
This sequence comes from Amiota communis, assembly GCA_037043315.1. Taxonomy (NCBI): domain Eukaryota; kingdom Metazoa; phylum Arthropoda; class Insecta; order Diptera; family Drosophilidae; genus Amiota; species Amiota communis. Next base: position 410,551 of record JBAMAV010001101.1, read on the forward strand.
TTATGCATACAACAGGTCGTTGAAGTGGCTGATTGGGATCGTGGTGTTAAAGGCTTTCAACCTTGTAACCTAAGCACATTATTTAGCCAATTGCATTGCTTGTTGTTCATTGTATTTGGCTACCTACACAATGAGATTTAATGAATTAGATGACAACGCTGGCTTGAAACTAAGTTTTGAATGAGAACAAAAAAACAAAGTTTTTTATCAGTGAGTGAAGCGCAAAGAATTGTACTATTACGAGTATAACTGATAAGAACAGTCTAATAGTTTTTAGCGTTCTACATTGTTGGAAAAAAATTAAAATATAAAAAACTAAGTAAATTTGATTGGATTTAACATTTGATGAATAGTTGTTCGAAAAGGTGCCAACAACTCTACACAACAGCATGCATCTATTACAGCTTTCTTAAGTGCTACGGAAGCTAAACAAGTAACTTCAATTGAAAAAAAAAACGCAATCTGGTTAAAGAGTTCTTCCATTTCGGATAAGTAACTCACTCACTGACGAGATCTCGTACTATGCTATGCAATTTTGAATGACTTCATTACAAAGTTTCGTCATCACTACATTGCTTCGACAAAATGTTATTATGATTATTCTAATTTATATTTAAAGGTCAACAAAGTATACAAAATCCTCATTTACAAATTTACTCAATTTAATTTACTCAATTTAATTTACTCAATTTTAAGTTGCTCGAAAAAAATAATTAGAATAAAGGAAAATAGTTTTGTGCAAGGTACGTCCAACATTAGATAGAATAGTATAGATTAGATGAGGGAAAGGGCGTAATGTATTCACCTCGTTATTGCGGCATAGAGTGGGCTTATTGTGACAATTGAGTAATTTAAACAGCTTTAAGTAGTATTGCTGGTCGGAATGTCATTGTCGTGACCCAAACCCTTTTTTTATCAATATTAATATAAAGAACAAAGGATATAAAATCAAAGTATTAAGCCGGATATTTAATGTTAATCGAGCTAAGAGGAGCGGTAAATTTATGTTATTTATGGAAACATGTTGATGTAGATTGATGTCAAAAAAGTATACGAAAACAAGATAAGAGATTGTCAAGAGTGAATAAAAAATGTGTAAAAGAAAAGGTAAATTATATATTAATAAACAATTTTTATTGTCATTCTTGTGATAATACTTGATAAATCCCTCTAATGGTAAATACAAACATATTTGTACATATTATGTTTTTTGTTTACTCCATTATAAATGTAAATCGAAAATTTATTGAAGCCAAAACCTTATTTATTTATTTATCGACATATATAAACAACATATTCATTTAAATAATACCAACATACCATATGTGTAATGTTTAACAAAAATCGAGTATAGGAAAAAAAAATGTAATTGTAATTAAAATCTTTTCCAGACAAAAAATAGCCCACATAACAGTGTTTAACCTTTATAAATATTTCTTTTGTATTTTTGTTAACAAATATTTTCAGCAAAAATGTTTCTCCATACAAAAAAGAAATAAAGAGCAGAATGCAAAGTTCCGCAACAAAACAATGCAAGTATGTACATGTAAGGATTTTCAAACATTTTGTTTCTGTTCAATATTTAATGCCAATGCAGAGTTAACAAAGACTTAGTTCATTGGTGTCAATACACTGAAAATAAAATAAGAATTGTGAACAAATAAAAAAAGAAAAAAATTCTGAAAATTTACGCTAAGTCGAACTTTAGTGAATATGGAAAATGTTACTAGCTTTAAACAACACAGGCAGTCAGTCAGACAGACAGACAGACAGACATATGCGAGTATAATTCAAACAAAATTGTGGTCGATATCAATGGAGAAGTTGGGTAGAGAGGAGGGTGCGCAACCCACGCAATGCAGACAATCCATTACAATTTCGTTGACATACTTTGCTTTTGCAAATGTATAAAATTGAAAAAAAATTAAGAATTGCAAAAAAATCCACATAATAGAAGAAAAAAAACACTATTATCTACATCGGTATTTAAGCCCAAAACGACAGTAAGCTAAATGAGAAATTGGAATTAAAAAAGGGAAAACTAAGAATGAACACTTAGTTTGGTTCCACCGATGCTTATATGCACTTCATAAATAATAAGTTATTTATTAAATTATTTATAATAAATTGATTGTTTTTATAGCTTCCTTTAGTTAAATATAAAAACATATACTGTTGGGTCGTGTATTATGAAATTTGTAGAAATGAAAGCAAAGTTGGTTGACAATATATTAATACAAGAAGTTATTGTATTAATCAAAGTATGCAGCCATATTATCTAGTATACACTTTTGCCATTTAAGCGGCAAAATGTTGAAGCTGGCAGACGGAAGTTAATGAATTCTTGGAAAGCCAGTTTTACAGCGTTGTCCACATAACAGCTCATATTTCATAATAATCCGAATATCCTACAAATAACTTTCTTGTAAAATAATTTTTTATAAAAAATTCAGAACTTTTTTAAAAGGTAAGAATGACGTTTTAAAGAAATTAAATGTGCAGCTTTCCAACAGAAAAAAAACGGACTTCAAAAGATTCTGCTGTTCAAAAATAATCAGCTGTTGGAGTTGTCAATAGTGCCAACTACAAATTTCATACTACATAACACAATATACGATTTATTCAAGAAATGCTGGACCGATTTTTAAGATATTTGATTTGTTGGATTTGTCACCACCCCGAATATTTATTAATTTTCTTATATATTTTGTATGGAATAACTTTTTTGATACTATCTCCAGAACGGATTGACTGATTTCGATGAAAAATTTTTTGTTCGCCCTGGCATCGAGAAGTTTTCTCGTGCATTGGAAAAGTAAGAAAATCACAAAAAAAGGACCGTATACAATGCCATCTCTGATGAATGACAGAAACATAAATAAACATGGCGTTGTATACTAATTTCGGTAATGCCAGTAGATGGTGTTGTGTGCATTATTATTGTATTTCATAGTCAATAAATGAAGTAATCACTCTGTAAGACGTTTATATTGAATTTTTTGTTAAAATTACACATTGACACATGACTGTTTAGTATTACAAACTTATATGACCTCGTGCCTATTACTGAAAACTAAAGCTGTCATCACGACATGCACACTTTATAAGCGACGCCATCATCATAGCTTGACCAGAAAAAATTAGTTTGTGGGATTGCCACAGTTCAATAGCTTTGACAGATCGACGTACATATGTCGGGTCAGCAAGTAAATAATAAAATAAAAATATGATCAATTCGGAACAGTCTAATCAATATTTCAGTACAACTGTTTATTGAATTGTTTATGATAGACTTCCAAACTTGAATTCACATGTTTTCTTATATAAAAATGTAACTAGTTTGGGTACTTCACAGAAATAATTATATTGATATGTTTATGTTTTAATGGGCTCGATCATAACAGATGCCTGCGGCGTATTCTCAGGGTGTGGTGGCCAAATGTCATCAGCAATGACGATTTATATAAAAAATACAAACTGGAATCTATGGCTAACTATATCAAATTACGAAAATGGCCACACATTGCGAAAAGATGCCACAGAAGTTTGCCGACAAGCACTTGACTGGAACTGGAGGGGTCGCTCTAAGATCATGTGAAGGAGATCTTGACAAAAAGAAATTGATGAATGTTGAAAATCGTGGAATGAGTTAAATATGCTTGCATAATACAGGATCAGATGAAAATGCTTTATTGAAGCCCTATGCTCCAATGGGAGATACAGGAAATGATGATGACCATACAGATTGCATGCGAAATCATGTATGAAAATAAAACAAATTTAAGTCCAGTTAATAATTGTTTTTATTTATTCATAGGCTCCTGCAGTGAAAATCACATTAATTCCTTCATACCATACATAAGATATAATGAAATCTTATTACATAATATAACCAATTCGGGGGCAATTTCAATTAGTAACACCATTTGTATGCTAAAAGTGAAATCATGATGTTTTGTATAAAAATATAATGAACTCGGGAGAAGTTCATGGCAGTTCAAACTATCCCATATTCTAGTGAATTGATCATAGACTTGATTGAAACTACATAATAACTTTTATTGATCACATTGTCTTCCAGTAGTTGAAATAATACAATTCTGGCTCTATGAAATAGCCATGGATTATGATGCTAAAGCAAACCAATCGTATCAAAAATTTGAGAAACTTTAACTTACTGTAGATAAATGTTTTTCTATGGTGCCAATGTCCAATTTCTAATAGTTGAAGTGTTTTTGTGGATAATGGATAGATGATCTTTGACGGATTGATTTTCATTGCAATGCTAATTATATTTATTTAGGTTATACATATAATTGCAAACATTATGACAAAGTGTTAATACCGATCACATACTATATATGAAGAGTACTCTAATGAATGGTATGCGTGTGCTTTTTATACTCTTATACAAGTATGTAGAATGTACAATCGATATTGAGAGTAAAAACGAAAAACAAAAGAAAAAACTAAAAAATAAGGAAAACAATTCAGTTTCAATATATGATATAAAATATGTTTTTGTTTTATGTTGTTTTTTGTTCCATGGATGCCATTTGCCGCTTTTGGCCATAATGCAGCTTTAGTTTATTGGCAGCATCGGAAACGAAGCGAAAAGGATTTTGCTTAACTCGTATGGCGTCCTCCTTCTGTCATTCTCATACTTATGTTTGTTGTTCTGTTGTCGATGGTCGATGGCAAAGTTGCCTGGGCAGGGAACATAACATAAACTTTTTTTACGGTTGTCAAAAACGATAAAAATAGAAAAAGGAAAAGAAAAAGAAAGAAAAGCAAATATATACTATACCATATCTGTACGAGTATGTATAAAACAACAAGGAAAAAAGTAAAGTACGAGAATGTCGATTTGGGTCAAAACGTGTGCCATTCAGGCTATAAAAAGGCTCACGTTCTCATCGCCGTCATCCACGTCATCAACATCAACAACAACAACAACATCACCAGTAGCATCATCGTCATTATCATCATCATCGTCATCATCATCAGTAGAGAGTAAAATCCTGCTGGAAGAAATGGAATGGGATTTTCTACTTGGACTGCAATTGCATCTTTTGGCAGAAAAATAATGAAAAAAACTCAAAAAAAGGAAAATGAATACAAAAAATTTGGAAAATAAAACCTAGGAAACCGTAAAGAATAACAAAAAACAACAACACAATTGGAGGAAATCTCGTCCATACACAATACTACAATATAATGTATGCTATGCGACGTGGCAAATTGTTAAAAATAGATTTTTCCTGCTTTTCTTTTCATTTCTTTTAGTTTCTTATTTATTATGTTTTATTTTTCATTGTTTCTTAATGTTGTTGTTGTTGTCTTCTCCTAGTATTTGACTTATTTTGCATTTACTGCATTCTCTTCTTTTACTGTCTTTTGCTTTTGCTACTTCTTTTGCTGCTTTTACTGCTGCTGCTGCCTCTGTTGTTGTTTGTCGTTTGTGCAATGAAACGTTATAATTTTGTTTTGTGTGCAATTTCTAACTGGAACGGAAAAGCGTCGTTGTTCCAACGATACTCACAGATATACACTCACCCATATACATATATACATACATAGATATAAAGACTATGGAGACATCCCAACTTGGCTGACAGTTTGAAAATGTTAATACGACTAAGTAAAGCCATCCATGGACAGACCCACTGTCGACCGACTGTCGGATCGACCGACCAACTGAACTGAAAGCGACAGTTATAAATAAGTTCAAGCTAAAATGGAGAAAGTTATGTCGACTCTCAAAAAAAAAAAAGGAGGAGATAAAAACAAAGAGGAGAATGCAGTGAAAAAATCTAAAATACGGTATGGTAAGCACGCGAAACGAAACGTAAGGAAAGAAGTAATACTCTGTATAAGCAGACAAAATGCAGTCAACAAAAGATAAAAGAATATTAAAGAAGCAGGGAGAAAACAAAACTATTGTGCGCTACCATATACATATTTAAGAGGAGGAAGAGAAACTCAGATGGATGAGTTGAACTGTTAAACCAGGTCCGGGATTTTGAGGTGCGCTGATATGTCACTTGATGTCGCCATCTTCATCATCTCCACCATTTCCATCTCCATCTACATTTACATTTTATTTTTCTTTTATTTTTCTTCTCGGGTCTCGTTTTCTGCATGAAATGCGCACATTTTATACATGTTTTATAGGATATTTATCTTAGTGTTTGTATTAGTTAGTAAGTATCTGTGTGCGTGTGAGTAGAAAGTGAAATTGTAACAATATGTGAGTCTCTCTCTATGTTCATTGATGGGCACCACTTTTTAAACTTATATGATTTAAGTTTGTATTTTCTTTGTTTCCTTGTTAAAATCTTTATTTATTGAAATTTTCGTGCTTCAAGTTAAGTCAAGATTTAGAAATATTTGATCAGTGGAGTCTTTCAATACATAATTCAATATGTATGTTTCAGTCTATTGCATTTCCCACAGATCTTATAAGTACAAATATTTATTAAAGTAGTGTTCAATGTTCACCAGGATCAAGCAATGTATTGCGTACTTCCATTGAATCGTCTTTAGATGAAGTAGCATTTAATTAATTTAATTGAATGATGTATTTTCCAAAATTAATATTCAGGTTCATCGGGCTTCACCTCTAAGTAGTTTCACGGACTAATTAACTCTATATTTAGAGTTCTTTTCAACTTTCCCTCACGGTACTTGTTTACTATCGGTCTCATGTTGATATTTAGTTTTAGATGGAGTTTACCACAACATAACTCTTTGGAACCGCCTTCTAGAACTCATTATAGAAAATATGCATGCAACATTTCTTGTTTTTTAGATTGTGCTACCTGTCACCGTACAGTGGTCCCAAATCCAATTTTTTTGGCAGAAATTAAATTTTTTTTTTCTAAAGTTAAGCAAAATCCATACTTCATTCCAATAGAGTATTTTCTAGGGCAGATTAAAATCATAATGATACAATTGAAATTGAAGCCTTGCCGATTTAGGCAGCTCTGTAAGTCAGCTGATCATTTACCTCAAATTTTGCCTTTGTTAGCCTTGCAAATAAAAAAACATTTCAAAATAGTGCAACTCAGTATTTTCTTTGAATAAAAGTATGTTGGATGTGAGTAACGTAACGTATTGTTGTTCTTTAATGTGTATATAATGCGACGATATTAATCTTTTTTGCCCCTTTTCCTGAAAATTGACTGAAAGCTTGAGTTTGGCTCGCAAACGTTAGCTAATTATGTGCTGCAGCAAAGTAAAAATAAGCTAAACCAATATATAGAGGACTCAATAAAAAAGAAAATTAAGAACTTTGTTGCATTTGTTAATGTTTATTTGATCAAATGCAATCAGATGGTTTCAAGATTTTAAACACAGCATCAAAGTTGGCTTCCATTTCGTATGCAAATACAATTTCAATCATGTGGACTTTGTTGAAGAATCCATTAAAAATTTAGGACGTCACGATTAACCTATGATGAAGGAAGTTCTCACTTAAAGTGCAAATCAGGTGCCGTGGTTTCAGCTAACAATAATAATAATACAAATCTTCTTGTCCATGCAGCAGCGGTGTCTGCAAAGAAGTCGTGTTTGGAAGATCAAACAAGGAAGGCACCTGTACCTTTTACTCCAGAAGAAGCCTTAAACTTTCTAATGGAAAATAGCTTAACAAAAATGCAATATATGACCATAAAACAACAAAATATGAACCGGAATTGTGACATTTTCCAGAGCTACATGAAATTGATTGCTGCAAAAGACAAAAGTAGACCTAATGAATTTTCAATTACTGAGTCAGTCGCGTCTGCTCCTTTACAAAACTTGTTGAATCACACAAGCGAGCGCATAATGTTGTTACAAAACGATGTGATTTGTGAATATACAGATATTTCGGAAATGAAATTAATTGCAAGCTATGGATTTGACGATACAATTGGATAAAAAATTGAATTCATCAGATACACTAGATCAGTCTTTGTTTGTAACAACTATAATCCCGCTGAAGTTAGCTAGGTCGATAGGTCGAGTTATTTGGATGATCCGCAATCTGTACGATTTTGCAGACCTTGTTAAATTGAGTTCAGTATAGAAACAAAGGCTCATAGTGATGATGATTTGGACACATATAAATGTATCGATGCCTATTCCTTCAATTTAGATGTGGAAAATGTTTAATTAATTACTTAATTAATTAAATATATAAAATTTCAAGTCGATAGTACGTATAGTAGTATAGTGGATCTAATTGGAGTTTGTATTGGGAGGTAGGCCTCCCCTAGCAGATCCGATTCGGCTGATTCCGACAAATGTGCAACGCATGGTAAAAAAAAACTATGTGCAAAGTTTAACCTGTCTACCTTTAAATGTAGAATTTACGCCGTGCAAGCAAACTTTGGGACCACTGTGCACTGTAAGAAACTTCAAATATCACAAAATAAACTTTTAAAAATGATTATTGATCTTCCTTTCTATTACTGCACTTCTCTTCTCTATGAAGAGGCAGTTATTGGTATGATGTATAAAAAAATCGGTAAGTGAGAGTCGGCCCCGCATACAAAGGGTTCCATACTCCCGCAAAAAGTTTCACAATATGTATGTAAATTCGCTGGACGTTAAGCTTGTACCTCTGTCTGAAGTTATGTCAAATTAAGTATTTGTTTTTGTCGCAAAAGTCAAATAAACCAAAATGAAAATTTGGGTTTGTATGGGAGGTACCCTTGCTAGGAATCCTAGGATCTTGAAATTTACATGGATCACACATTTATAGTGTCCTAATTTCATTTCGATAAGACAGAAAACAAAAAAGTTTGTCTAATAAGAACATTAATTTAAATTTGGGACTGTATGGAGACCCCTCTCTTTGTCGTTATACACGCAAATCAATTACACACTCTGAAAATTTCAACTCTCTACCTATGACAATACAAATGATATGGGTCGAATAAAAAAAAAAATAATAATATGGATCGAGCAGTGTGTGCTTGAATGGTTTCTTAATGCTAGTCAGTTTTCGAACTTAAGCAGTGTCTATTAGAATGAATACCAGCATTGAAACTTGCTATCAATAAATGTTTTATAGCATTGAAACTATCTGTATTGAATGTAAAGGTTTACGTGTTTGGTTAAAACGAACATTTATATAAAGCATATGTTTATGTAAAATGCAATACATAATATAAAATGAACTTTAATTTTTGTAAGTTCTTGCTTCACTTGATATATTTACAAAAGTTTTCAATGTACTGTGTCACACCAAACACTTCAATTTTTTATTCAAACGTATTTCATTGCAATTTATCAACGATGATTAATTTGACAGGAGAATGTCGTCATCATCATGATGATCATTAATTATATTACAAGCACTTCATCACATCAAATTGAACTGATGCAACTCATTTAGAACTTAATGTGAGAAATGTGTCAGTGGAACAGACTTTTCACTTTTGTACACGTCAGTCAAAGATACAATACTTGAAAACACTAAACGAACGAACGAACTAACCAACTATATAGAATGAAACACAGAACGGGGGAACAAGTGACAACAACTTCATTACCCAGATGCCCCAATGCATGCTTAGATACTTTACTTGCATGTTATATAGTATATGATGATGGTATACTCCTCACAGTTATATACAAAGTGGTTTTGAAGCGGTTGGAAAAAACCGCATGCTGCATTTTTAATTGTGGCATTAAAGGAAGAGAATGGGTCACAGTTGGTATTGGTGATGGTGTAGTAGATACATTACTTCATGAAAATGTACAACAAGCGAATTTCAAGTGTTTCAATAAGATACAGAGGAACAGTGTAACAGACATATAGAAAAAAGGGAGAGAATAGGAAGAACTAGAAGGACTCAGGATGGTGTTAGTATGTTGAAAGTGTCTCCTCTCTAACTGAACAAGTAAACAGGCAAACAGTAGTCTGTCTGACAAGAGTTAAAACCAACTGCCAACGGGTGAAAAAAAATATAAAAAAAGAACCACTTGAGCCGCATTGCATAAGCTTGAGCTCCTTGAACTCATTTTGTTGCAAAATTGTTTCACTTAAGTTGATTTTGACAGGAATTAATGCTGCAGCGGCATCCTTGAACTCGAGTTGCATAAACAGTGCTGCTCACATGTTTGTAGGTATCTTCTATTGTATACACTTGTACATACATATCTATCTATCTATCTATATGGAATTTAACAGCAAAAGAGAGGAAAAATGGAGAAAAATAAAACGTAGATGAAGACGTTCAGTTTCTTTGCACAGACACACACAGAAGTGGCTGCGGTTACAGTTGCAAATATTATATTTTGAGGTCCTCAGAAAATGGGAAAATAACAGCAACTATGGCCATAAACAAGCTCAAGCTCCATTTAAAAACCTGCCAAGGTGAATGCGTCTTCAATTGGAACAACAAACAACTATTGAGGTTAAGTGGCAACGTCATATTTGCATTTTACATTCGAAAACATCTCTCTGTCAGAGTCCTCACTCACACACTGGCTGTCCTCAAAATATATTCTATGCAATTGGAAAAGTAGCAATGGCACCAATGTTTTCTCCTGTACTTAATATTGTAATTCTTCAAAGTATTTTACAAAACAATTTTTCATTATTCATGTTTTTCAGTATTAAGCAATGCAATTTTAAAGAATATTTACTACTATTTTATGTGAAAATACTATAGATACTCATACTTAACTTGGTTACTTGATAGTTTTTGATATCATTCTTGTGATTTTAGTATTTTATCGATTGTTTAGTAAATTGTATTCTTGAGCACTTAATAATGATGTGTTCATCATTCATGGAAGTCATTTCCTGTAACATGTTAAGTCCTCTTTCATTAGAATGTAATTCGTGTACTGAGATGAAAGTTCATAAGCAGGCAGAGAAATAATAGTATTTTGTTTCGATTTTTCTAGTCATGTCATGTCATCACGATAATTACAATTTGGTTGTTCACCACTCACTTAAGTATTATGGACTATTTCGAACTGTTAAGCTTCGAGAGGATGTATACTATAAAAAGTTTATGAAAGCATTTCTAGGGCACCGTCTACTATTTTTAAATCATTTGCATATCTAGTGTAGTACTTCAGTTTTTTACTAAGTGAAAAGATATATAACTTAACCTAAATATCATCATAAGAAGAAGCAAAGTATTAATCAATTTGTTATAATTATTCACCTTTGTGGTCGAACTAACATTATCTCCTTATCCAACACCAAGCTCGTCCTATATATCATGAAATAGAGAACAGACGGTTTGTTTGAGTTTTTTATTAATTTCCATCTGCTATCTTTAATAATGTATTTCGTGTTTTTTCTTTAATTGCGAAATCTTACGACTAAGACTCTATTTGCTTATTAATGGTATATTAATTAATGCAGATGCCGCTGTTTATCTTAGCGAACGATTAAAATCTGAGGCGGCCTTTGGGGGTCGCGTGCGGGGCAACCGTTCGTTGCCTTGCACACTCTTCCAACAACCCATGTAAAAAAATGTACTAATGGTACTAATGTTTATTTGAATTATTTACTTGAATGCAGGATAGCATCGGTGAAGGCTTTTCAACTAAGCGATAAATGCGATGCTTTGAAGTATTTAGCAGAAAATACGACAGATTGGTTAGTGAATGTCATTCAATAGATAATGAAATACCTACATACTTATAAATTTGTAATTTCTCTAGTGTTATGAAATGCCCTTCTTATGAAGATAAATGTCATAAGAAAGATAAAGCAGATCGAAAAAATTCAACTAGATGCGGACATACAACACATAGACACTTCTGCAGAAAGAAGTTTTTCGAGGTAATAAAATACCATGACACAAGATCGGCTTTCAGCCCTTGCTATTATGTATTTCAATTGAAATTCACGAAAATGTAATTAGTTTTTTCTAGCACGTAACATTTAAAAGTTATAAAACGTTAAAGTTCCTCTTATATATACATATCTATGTATGATCCCTATGGATTCCGAAACTACTGAACTGATTTTGATGAAACTTTCAGGGAAACTAAAGCTGTCGAATATTTCTGTGTAGTCCGAATCGGGCCGTTTGTTTTGTTATCTTTGTGCTTATTAATTTTTGTTAATTATCTATAAAAAAATCGAAAACTTTAAATTTATTTATTAAGAGCTGCATTTCTCATCAAGTATAATCATTAAAACTAAAACAATGGCCTCCCAAAGATCTACCTGCCCTGAGTATCGCAACGACTATGGCCACCGTATTAAAACAATATAATAAATTCATTCTTGAACAATCTGCAGGCTGACTAAATAGATGATCTGAATAACGCACCGCTTTCTGCGGGGCTTATGTTCATTCTTGAAGACTTAGAGAACTGAAATTCTGTAATGAATTTGTTTCTTCCTTTTTTACTGATCCTTTTGTTTTCGCTAAAGTTATTAGTTTTTATGAAAGATATTGTCGTTGAGACATAATTAGTTATGTGGAAGTTGTTTCTTTTCTTTTGAGAGAGTCAACTGTATTATTTGGTAGTTGTGTTGGGGACTGTGAACCATCTACTGATGAAAGCAAAATAAGGTAGTATTAGGACAAACACAGCTGGGGTTGAGTTGGTTTCTTATCCCTTGCAGTGGCGAAATTTTGACACACTAAATTTGTGGCACACAATGAATTAAAGAATTCTTCATTAAGACGACTGTATTACTAAATCTAAAATTCAACCATTTTACACTCTATGGACTTAAGAACAATTTTTAATGAAAAAAAAAACGTACTTAGGGTTGGTATATAATACAGGCTTTCATTTGGGTTTCTCCGCCTTGGTTAGAATCGAATCCAATTAAACATTATATACTTTGTCATTATTTCATAGAAAATTTATCTAAATTAAATTGAAACAAGCTAACGATGTCTTATGCATAACCCAAAATTGAATATTTTCATTGTTTTATTTATGAAAATATTTAAAAATTTAGTTATATTCAATTCTTCTGAATCTTTTACATTATATTGTTATTGTTGTGTACTTTCATCTGAAACTCATGTATATTGTTTCAATATGTAAACAATAAACTCAAGAGTCTCTTTTTGTTCAAAAACTCAATTAACAAAGTTACAAATACATTTCATATGCATCCATGTATCTAGTACGAGTATTTCTCTATCAATTCAATTGGGGAAATATGTTTTATTTTCATATTTCTCTAAAGTTGTCTGCCGTTGACATGAAATTAAATAATTGGCCTTATACAATTTTCAAGTACTGTAAACATTATGCTAGTGGGAGGAAGAATGAAGACTTAATTTATCAGTACCCTTTTCTAGCTTTGGCAATAGCTCCTCTCTTGAAGTTGATGGTATAACCATGGGTGTATACAGCTATTGGCCTAGGTAGGGGTAACTCAACACTTTGTATAATACTGTGTTGGCTTGAGAGGCTGCAGGAATAGGTCTAGTGTAAATGCCTTACCCTAGCCCCCCTCGGTTCGCTATTGCATACTTCTATGTTTCACGTTATTCAAAATATTGCTGCTGGTTGCTGCCATGGAGTGTTTAAGTTTAATGCGCTTATGTTCGAGTTGTTGCTTTCATTGTTGTTGCTTATTCATTGTTGGTACTGTTGTTCATGTTGTTGTTGCTGTTGTTGTTTTATTGCTGTTTTGTAACATTTGAACGATATTTAATTACAAGGCATCTCTGTGTATCTCTGTGTGTATGTTTGTATCTGTATATGTATAAAGTTTTGGTAGAGACAAGAAGAATGCTATTACATCAAATTGAATTACATTCAATTCGTTAAACAGTGCGTATGAGCAATTTACAATAAATTGGTTAGGCGACGTTGTTCGGTTCGCTCACTTGTTCTTCAGTACATACTATGAATATGTTTACTTGTGGTTGTATGGAAATTTAATTAAAAAATGAAGTAGAAAAAGGTACTCGTAATTGTTACTTACACATTTTGTCATACTCTACGAAATGGAGTCGAAGTCAACAATGCTGAAGTTGTTGTTGTTGTTGTTGTTGCTGTTTGATGATGTTGCTATTGCTATTGCTGTTGATATTTGTTGTTACTCACTTCCGTTTCCGTTTTCGATTTTTGTTTATTGTTTGTGCACCCACAGAGTCTCTTATTCTATGCTTTGTTGGGTATTGGAAAAGTATTGACAATATAATTAATGCCGCATTAAATGCAACAAACAATCAAAACATGATAATATTGCTAAAACAGTTCGAGTATCTGTCACACACCAGGAAGAAAAAAACAACAAACAGATAAAGATATGGTGATAGATTGGTATGGAGTACGATATACAGTGATGAAATTCAAAACTTGTTAACTAAAACTCGGTCTCTGGTAATTAGTATTGAATTTCATGCAAGATAATCTCGTTAATTAAACACAAAAGAGTCACTTGTAAATAAATTTATGTGTGCATGAGTGTGGGTGAGGACTAGAAGTGTATATCTATGTAAATAAAAATGTATCTGCATGTTTAATGAATGTTGTGATATAATGAGAGACGAACACAATATGTTTTTTTTTTTTATTTGTATTTTGTTTATTTATTTATTTTTGTTTTATTTTGTTGTTCTTTCTTTGTTATTTTATGCACACACATGCCATACACACACACCACATAAATATTGGGTCTCATGTTATTTTATGATTTTATTTTATTTTATTTGCTGCATAAATAAGTAAAATTATTCAAACAAATTCATGTTCAATGGTCGTTGTTGTTTATATTGTTTTTTTTTTGTTCTGTAATTCTCTGCATAAATTTATTTAATAATTATTTTCGCTCTTTTCTGTTTTTTCAGTTTCATAAATATTTGGTTTCATTTTTTGTTTATTTATGTGTTTTTCATTTATTTACATAAACGTGTTTCATAGTACTATAATATCCATGTAATAACTTTCATTATGTTGAGTTGTTTTTAATATTTTCTTTGTTGTATTAACACACTGTTGCGAATTGGTAATATCATTTTACAAAAGAACCATGCATTAGAGTTGCAACACAAAACAAGTGGAATTGATCAGAGTGGAGTGGAGAGAAGCATCGCCTTAGCTATGTCCATAAGTTAATCGATCTAAATCAATCCATGCTAAGATCTCTGTTTTTGAGCTATTGAGCAGAGTTCTTCTATTAATTTTACGAAATTCAAAGATACTTTTGTTCTATTTTAATTCAAATACACGAAGAAAGAATTAGGGATTATACTTTTATTAAAAATCGAATGAACACTACACTTCGCAGGAACACTCTTCAGACTATGTCTGAGTTGTCTGAAAATGTCATCACCACCTATTTCGGAATCCAAAGGGAACATTAATACCGCCACTCTTATATTGAACAAATAGATGGTATTTTAATTACAATATCATAACCTTTAATGGTATATGTTAAAAGACAACATTTTACATTTTCGTGTTATAGAATGTTAATGTTTTAAACATGAATACGTTTTTAAAAAAGGGACACATGCCATGCTAGTGTGTTAAGCGCCGGCTCGTGATACAAAACAGCAGAGAGAGTGAGTTCAATACCAGCCTGGAGTTGTGATTTTATTTTTTAAATAAATATTTAAAATGTCCATCAAGGTGCTTAACGATGAACGATGAAATACGGAGGTAGAACAAATGTTAAATGTTTTATGTACTTCTTATTATTTTTTGTCACAAAATCAGTACCAGTAGCTTCTATCATTCGTTCGCTGCAAAATATGGTAACGGCTATCAAGCCATCAGGACTTGTGTGGTGCGCACCGGCTCTTGAAACAGAGCATCAGAATATCAACCCCAGTACGTAGTTGGGATTTTTTTTATAATTTTTTTTTAACTACAACAAATAATTGGCAATTCAATAAAGCTCATTTTACGTTTTCACTCAAAAACAGCGATACCAAAGGCCCTGATTTTTTGTTTTTTGTCGCACAGTGTGATTAAAGGGGTAAGGTATATAAGTTTCCAAGAACCCAAGTTAATGTTTTGCTTTGTTTTAATATTTTTAATGAATTAATATTTCTTTCAATATGTTAAATGTTTATTAAATATATAAGCAAAAGTAAATACGTTGACAAAGATTTCATGCCAACAAGAGATACATTTCTCATAAGATCTAAAAAGGTCAACACATTAAAATTGGTAATCAATCATCATGGTGTTAAAATAAATAAGGTGCTTTACTAAGTACTTAAAACTGACCTTTATTGATATTCATTGCTTTCTAGAACTAAGAAGGTAATTTTTAAAGAATTGTATAATATCCATTAGAGTATTTTGTATAGTTTTCTTAGTGAATCTAACATAACTTAAGTTTCATATTGTTTCCTTTTGGTAGGTGAAGGTGGGTAGAAATGGTAGTTGGCAATAATACATATAAGCTCACTTACAATAGATTTGGACAATATCAATGACACATTGTGTCTTTTCCCTTGGGCACCACAACAACCTTTTTATGATATACGATTTTGCAATGTCCAATCAATTTAATTTATTGATTGTTCCCTTGTTCATCATCCTCATCATTATCATCAGTTAACTACTTAAAAAATAAGTTATTTATATGTTGAATGTTGTCTTTTAATAAATTTTAGTCTAAGATTGAGAAAATTTTAATCAAATCTGTTGGAAGCAGTAACGAACTAAATTGACATGTTTGCTTGTTATTTCGCTGAGAATGCAAAATGTATCGTTTTCTTCTTTCCTATTGTGGGCTCAAATCAATTATAAATATAACTAGAATTTGTAATTTACAAGTACAATAAAGTAAACCAAATTGTTTGGCAGTCTATTTTGTATCAATGATAACATTGAGTTCATGATTACAGATATTAATAAAACTCGTACTGCACTAACATCTATTAACAATATATTGATACTTCTATGACAGTTGTGAATTAATATTGGATAAGAAGTATGGTATTGTTACGACAAATCGTAGCGATTGGCAAGTACTGCTAAGGTAACGATTGCTATGCTGCGTGTCACTGGAATGAACAGATGGGATAAAGAGGAAGACAAAAAGTAGAAGAAGAAGACAAAGTGAAGGAAAAGAGATGGTGTTGTGAAAAGTGATCGTAAAGAATATTTTTAAGAATTAGAGAAGAATTGCGAAGCCCATGTGTAGAGCATTGTGTATAATTGTTTTTGCTTGTGATCTTTTCTAAGTGATTGTAAAACCCCAGCTGCACCACCTGCATGAGTGTATGCAGATAAAAATTTTTAAATCGATATAATAACTGGCTCGTCGGCTCAGAGATTAGTGTGGCCTATAGTCACGGGTTTCATTCCTTTTCAAGTCTGATCCTACACTTTCTAATTCTTTCCCTATCCTTCTCAACTCTTTCCCTTGGCTGAAGGCGTCTGTTGCTATTGCTCATATTAAAAAATAACTTGATTATAGTATATAATTATAATCTTGGTTCTAATAAATCAATAAATAATACAATTGCAACAATATTTTATATGTCCTAGTATATGGAGTGATTGTGTGTATTACCAGAAGTAAACTTCCATTGTGGAAACTTCCTCAAAGTGATTAACAAATGTGAAAAAAGTTAAAAATGTGGCAAATCAGTCTATTTATTTATCTATCTATCCAACTATCAGAAAAGAAGTGCATAGTTCAATTAATCTAAATAAAAAATAATTGGTTTTTATGAAACCAAAAAATCCCCAATCAAAAATGTTTCTCAGCTTATTTGAATGTGAATATTTATAAAAATGAAATTTTTATCTTTATTATTAAAATTGCAATGTTATTATTTATTATACAAGACCAGTCAAAATATTTTCAGCTTTTAACAATGTCATCATCATCATTCTGATCATCATCAATGTCAGCATTGATGTTGATGTTGCTGTTGCTGATGCTGATGCATTTTGTTTTTGCCATTTTATGATTTTGCTTGAATGGAATTTTTTAATATTAACGATAAAGCGATTAACAAAATACATATCCATACATATAAATTTCTGCTTGCTTGTATGTATGTATATATTTTAAGCCTTTTCATTGTTATACTGCACGCATATACAATATATACTATACAT
The DNA here is from genome assembly GCA_037043315.1 of Amiota communis. NCBI lineage: Eukaryota > Metazoa > Arthropoda > Insecta > Diptera > Drosophilidae > Amiota > Amiota communis. Next base: position 428,575 of record JBAMAV010001101.1, read on the forward strand.
GCATACATTTCCAACAATGTTATTGCTGAGTTAAATTTATTATCAACAGAAGGAAAAAAAGGAAAATTAAATTCCTGAATTTTCAGCTGTTGTCGTTCTGATTTCATTTCTCATTCCTCATCCTCAATGGTTTTTATTTAATTTTTTATATTGTATACAATTTTTTATTGTATTTTCATTATTATTATTGTTTATTCAATAAAAAATAATTTGCTCCTTTGGCTTATTTCTTTGTTGTTTCAATGGTTGTTGTGAGTGAGATCATTGTTTATTATTTTAATATTAAAAATTATTTTATTATTTACACTTCACGTGTAGTTTTTCTAAGGAAAATAAATATACATGGCAGAAAATATTCTCTCTATTGTATAAATTATGTGAGAATGTGAAATTTATAAATGAAATTTAATATTAATTTGCATAAACTTTGGTTTAATTAGAACTGCAATAGAATAAAATGTGTACATTTTAATGACCAAATGAATATGATAATAAAATGATTTGATTTAAAATAATAAGTAGTTTGGCATTAAATATCATTTGTGCAGATTTAGTAGATAAAATTGTGTATAATATATTTGAACAACAAGAAAATAAATCCTTTTTGGCTTTTATCAATCGAAAGGCTCAAAATGTTTACAAATTTGAATTCTTATGGCTCAGCAAACAATGTTTAGCCAAAAAGCACATTAGATGAAGAAAATATTCAAAAGTAACAAGAAGATGGAGAAATGTAAGCATACTTCAGGGCGCTCTAAAGTGCGCCATTAACTAAATTGCCAAAAGCATTTTGTGGCAGTTTTTATGCCATTTTACAGCGCGGTCACTTCTTTCCCGTCCGGTTATTTTTATAATATTATAACATACACACACACACACACACAAACTGAACAAACCGAAACGAAAAATTATTTCAAGTGCTTAACCCCAAATCGCAGACCTAATAATTTAAGTGTTGCCCCAGAAAGCCAAACATGAAGGAAAGCGTGGTTCGAAGGAGGTGAGGATGGCAGAGAAAATTGAGGAAATGAGGGGTTAAGAGTGAAAAACAAACGCATACTTTTGCCAATATTTCACTCGACCCTAAAAACATGATAATTTAAACAAATTTCTTTCGTTTTTTGTTTTGCCCATTTCAGTTTTTTAGTTTTTGTGGCAAATATTCTGGGGCCTACTATTCTACGCATGCCGGGGCCACAAAATACTGTTTAACGCATGTTGAAATCCATTCAAGGTCTTTCTCTACCCTTACCCTTACCCACTTCTTTTTCCTTTCATTTATCATTTTCTCTTTTCGATCTCTCAAAAATTTGTTTGCCAAATGACTGAAAGTGAAAAAATATGTAAAATAAATAAATAAGCTATGAATTTGGTGTGTTGAGAGAATGAAGGATAAGGAGCATGTCCTTGAGCTGTACACAACTGGCTTAACTATAGTATTTTTGGTTAGACGAAACGATGAAATATTCTTCTCTTTTTTTCAGAAAATTGCCGCCATTGTAAAATACTTCACATAAATCATGATTAGCGAAAAGAAAATTTTTATTTCAATTTATTTGCATTTCTTTACGAGTATACGAATATATCCTTAACGAAATAAAAGCTTCTCTCAATATTTGTATTGATGCTTGTGTGTCTTTGTTCCATCTTTACTTTTTTTTTTTCGTTTTTGGGAAAATATTTTCAATGTGGTTAATCATTTTCACTCAATTCATTGAATTTTTTATATTGGAAACATAAAAAATATGGTCCTAATAATTAAGAAAAAGGTTTAAATATTGAAAAAAATTTAGGTAAATGCTTTTGACAGCTTCTGAGATTAAGAAGATAGAAGCTTAAAAATGTTAGACATTTAATAAAGATTAAATCGGAATATGTGTGTTTTGTGGTGTGGGTTTTGAACCGATTTCGGGGGTATTTCCAACATTCAGATGTTAAAAACTGACAACATGATTTAGGAACATCAGAAAGACTTGTGTTTCGGTAGAAAAACATTTTAGATTTCCTGATTAAAATACAATCTCATTCATATAATAACATGTGCGTCATGTTAAAAATGAACCCAAATAAAATGCCAAACACCTAACCCAACAAACCTTAACCTTAAATTATTACAAAGAAACTAATGGCAACGACATTGGAATCTTATTTTGTAAAAATGTTATTTCATTGTTTCGTTTTGTTTTGTCAGCCTTCATGATTTTCTTATTGGAATTCCAACAGTTCATTTACTTAACTTTTATTGACAGTATTGGGATCTTTGCAATTTCATTTAAATTGAAATATTTAAACTGTGTAACCAAGTTTCCACTTATGTAGCAATCAATATTTTTGAAGATTTTAAAATTTTATTGTAAGTACCTCTATTAAAATGTCAATCTATTTTTAGTATTATAATTCCTCAATTCAATCATGACAATAAATGAAGACTGACTACAAAATGATGCTGTCCTAAATTGAATCTAATTTAACTTATTGAATGTTCTTTACAGTTGGTCGTAAATAAAATGTATAGTAGAATATGTTAAAGCAAATGGTGTTGAAAAAGCATTATGGACCAAGACAAGAGTGTTCTTCTGTCGATAAGATGTGCATAAATTCATTATGACAACAAGACTGCACTATAAGAACTCAGTGCCCTCGATATCAAATAGAAGAAAGATTGTTGGTTGGGACTTCTTAACGTTACTAAAAAGACTAGCAGCAAATAACTATGTTAATTCAATTTAGATATCTGGGTGCATTGGGTTTCTTGGGAATGAAAATGCAGACGAACTCTCCAGGAATGAAGCTGCCTACGACCTAAGTGGGCCAGAACTATTCTGCGAGCTGGCTTGGAGTTGCACAAAAATAAATGCACCAATATTGAAAACAAAAAGTATTGTACCAGAGTAGCAAAGACTTTCAAGCTTTCTAACTTTTACAAAAGAATACAAAAAGGATTTGGAAATGTTTCCGATAAGTAAAATGACCAATGACGATTATGTAATGAAGGAGATGAAAAACAGAGTATTAATATGTCAGTGTGACCACTTGATTTGAACCAGACTATTTACATAAGTTCTGTATAGAATCAACTGAAATGGCAGGTTTATTTCTAAAGAAAATCTTAGAATTCTTGATACGAGAATCTCAGAGAAATTGTAATTATGTGGCTTGTCACATGAAGTCCATTCAAAGCCAGAGTGACATGGTGAATAGATTTCGCCCTTCCTCTAATCACTAATCAATCAATCAATATTTAAACTTAAATAAATAAATTCATAAGTGTTTACTAGAAATTAAGTTTATAATTTGATGTGAAGTGCATTTTAAGGTTGATTAATTGTAATTTCAGAAAACAAAAACATCATAAATTAGTTATAACATTGCCGCAAAATAGCATAAAATATTTATATGATTCTATGGAATAACAACTTGTTAAGTTAACTAGATCTTCTGTTTGGAATGTCGTTTGGATGGAGCCTCTTTAATTGGCGTTGAAGAAGAATAAGATTAGACAAAGATATCTGTCTCTTTGTCTGCTAGTTTATGTCTGTTCAAACTCATTCATATAAATTAATAGTTTTTTTATAATTTTTATAATGTCACATAAAATTAGATATAAAATTTCAATGCAGTCTTTTTAATAAAAGTATTTACCATGACAACTTTCTCCTTAAGAATGTTAAGTTTATGTAAACTTTTCTGTTTAATTAAAAACGATTATTTAATTAATAGATTTTGTTTTGTTTCCAGACGTATCTAAAATGGCAGAGGGAGTGGGAGCTGCAGTATTCTGTTCAGAGCTTGACTTTAAACGGTCATATAAACTTCCAGACTACTGTAGCGTGTTTCAGGCTGAGATTTATGCGGCTACAAAAGCAGCAGAATTAGCAGCCGAGCTAACTCCTCTCAACTCCCAAATAAACATAATCATCGACAGCCAAGCAGCCATAAAGGCAATAGCGGCGGTGATGACGAAATCGTACTGTGTTCAACAATGTAGAACCAAAATTGACGAACTCTGTATTGATAGACGCGTCACCATCTTTTGGGGACCGTGACATAGAGGAATTGAAGGGAACGAGGAAGCAGACGCACACACTAAAGCCGGCGCTAGTCAAGCTGAGGTAAGTGCGTCATACATACGTACCTCTCTGTCCACGCTAAAAACAGAAATAGACGCAGCAATGATTCAGAACCGCAAAAATCATGCTTCGCTCTGTTAATAATAAGATTACCAACTACATCTTAGCTCTCCCAAGAGAGGATTGAAAGTTATTAGTCGGAGTACTCATGGAACACTGTTTAATGCCTTCCCACGCAGCCAAATTGGGCTTGGTACAGAGTGATGCATGTACAACATGCAACGAGGTAAATGTTAGGGGAACTTTAGAACACCTACTTTGCCAATGTCCAGCTCTCTACATATCACACTTTAGCTATTTCGGATCCTTGGAAAGTATCGCGAATCAAAAGACCTATTAAAGCTCTCAAAAAGTGCATAAGAACAGAATCTGAAGGGTCTCCATACTTCTTCTTGGCAACACTAAGGACCACTTTTGGTCTATGTGAGATCTCTTAATCAGCCAAGCTAACCTAACCTAACAATAGATTTATCAACTCCCTAGGGGTATTATCTGTTTACTTATATGAATGATGATTCGTTATTGCGAAAGGTATTTATAAATCTTATATAAAAAAAAATCCAAGTATAAATTTATTCCTTTCTTTTTATTTAAAAAATTAATTATGTAATACATGAACTCTCAAAATACATTCTAATAGTTCTAATTTAAGATCTTTCCCTAAAGCTTTTAAAAGAAAAAAAAATTGTAATAATTTTCAAAAAAAAATACGCCTCCTCTCCTTCAAAACAAATAAGGTATCTATAAAATTGGCAAAAAGTGATAGCACTTCAATTTTTTAATTATTAAAACTGCTTTTTCAGTTGCTTGTTCATGCCACATAATGAAAATATGTTTGTTACATAAGATGAAATGAAAAAAAGGAGAAATTACCAACTACTTCGCAAACTTAAAGTTTAACAAATTGATTTTCATATCAAACGCTCCTTTACTTCACTTTTTCATATGGAAAATTGAAAACTTTTTATCAAAGCATATTTTCCTATAAAACAATTTGGGCTCAAACAAAATCATCGAATTAATTTTGTAGGAAGAAAAAGTAAAGCATTAAATTCCATTAAATTTGAAATTGGTACAACCACGAAGATGAAAAACTAAAGTAACTTTCTCTTGTATACTTCATCCACTTTAAGGATGAAATATAAGTTAGTTATCTTTGTGTGAGTATGAATCCTTGTTTGTATATTGTAGTACCGCATGTATGTGCTCTGTTATAGTTCAAGGACTCAGACGACCTACAGCAACCCAAAAATACAAGAGAGTAAAACTGATGATGAAATCTACCCAATTACGAAAAAACACAGATACAAGTTGTAGAAAAGATACAAACACAACACAACACTAGCAACCTTTAACCTAAAATGTCAGTGCGACCTAGAAAAAAATTCGTTTTAATATTTGATGAAAAGAAATGCCACCATTTATTTGTGTTCAAAACACAAAAGATAAACACAGCGAAATATGCCATTGCCAACATATATACCATAGAAGATACACACCCACAGCTATACACATAGACCTACATATATACAATCATCATAGATGAACTTGTGCCTCAATGAGGTTGAGGAAAAAAAATACCAAAAAGGAAGTGCATTATTTTGCATGCTCATTTCATGCCACAAGAGTTGGTTGTCTATCAAAAAGTGTAGCATAAATGGCATAAATGTTGTGCATACTAGAAAGGACACCACCTGAATTTGTCCTATAAACATACACACATAAGTACTCAGGCATAGATACAAAAGAAGAATGTATTGTACGTATGATGTATTAAGACCACGTTAGCGTGATGAAGCAAAGCAAGTCATGCTAAGCCAAGCCATATCATGCCAAACCGAGCCAAGCAGTGTCGTGTTGAATCATGTTGAGCTGTAAAAGTGAACCATATTTTGCGATTTGTTCAAACAATATTCAAGGACGAATCCACTGACACCACCATCACTACCACCAACGTCTCCATAAACACAATTTGAATGTAAGTATCTTTTGTGTGTATGTGTGTGTGGGCACAAAATTGTGTTGTACACTCATTTCACTCATACAAAGATACTACTCATTTGTATCTATGTGTATGTATGTCGAGTGATGTTGCAGCTCGTTTATAGCCTTGAAAGCGCCTGCATGTACTGCGACTCCTGCTGCTGCTGCGTTGAATGCGTTATGCAACATTTTGGCATGGCTCGGCTCGGTTTGGCTTGACTTGGCTTATACTACTTATACGCCCCATTGACCCCATGACGTCTAAGCATACATAAACATCATACATGCCATAGTATGAAAGATACACACTCACTCACTCACTCACTTACTCATTGACTATAAACAACAAAATTCTTAAAGTTCGAAATTATTGCATTTTTTTTTTTGTATTTAAAGTGTCGATGTCACATTATTTTGCTTCCTGTTTATGATTGTTGCGAATATCAATAGAAAGCAAATGTGAATGCGAATGTGAATGTGAATCCAAAGAAATAAACGATGAGAACCAACAAACAAACGAATGAATGGACGAATTAATGACGTCAAAAAAACATTATTTCTCAATGACAATGGGTGGCTTTTGGGTTGCCTTGGCTTTGGTTTGCTTGGGTTGGGTTCCATTGGGTTTTGTTGTGTTCGCATTGGCTTGGTTTGGTTTGGGTTTTTAGGGACTCTGTTTACCGATGAAGCTGTGCTATGCTTGTGTTCATGAGTGTGTGTGTGTGTATGTGTGTATCACAGTGTGTATCTGTGTGTTTTACTTTTGCTTTCACTTTCGCTTTTCATTGATTTTTAAAACTGACAAAAAACATACACTTTCATTTCATGTCGTTAAATTTCGTTATATTATTTGCTTTCACTATCATTGAATTTTCAATCAAAAATTTATTAAAATTTTTTCCATTGTGCTTTTGCTAAAAATTTAGTGTATTTTGTGTTTAAATAAATTTCACAATTTTAATAAATTTTCGCGCACATTTTTTTTTTGTATTTTCTGTATAAATTTCTCGCATACAAAACACACAAAATTATATCATTTTCATTGCCGTCGTTCGCTTTTGTTCGCAAGTAACATACATCAATATCTGTTTGCTCGTGTTCTTTGCCGTGCCACTTCAACCGTCACCGTTCGTTACCAAAACTAAACTGATTCTGTGTTCTGTGCTTGCTGCGGGCCAACTTGGATACTTGGTTTGACTTAGTTCGGTTCGGTTTGGTTTGGTTTGGTTGACTGATGTGAAACACGTTTATTGAAAAATACTGGTAAGAGTTACAATATTATTATTTGCACACTACGCAGGCGTCACATTGCTTTCACTAATTCACGTGCTTATGGAGAGACATATAATGAGAGAGTGAAAGTTGGGGAGATGGTATTAGATACACTCTCTCACTCTCATACCAGGACGGTCTTGAAGTCCTTCTTCTTGTTTACATTTTGTCAAAGTTATTTTGGTTTTTGTTGTTGGTTTTTCTATTTTTGCTGAGCAAATTTGCGTGGGCTAAAAATAATATCACGCATACACCACGTTGTCCCTTGTTAACTTTATTGTTCTCATATTTCGACTTGGATTTTCATATGAATTTTCCTTTTTTTTTTTGCACGTTTTTCCTCATTTTCCCATTTTCTTGTTTAGTCAGTTGTTCGTTGATCAAGTTGATAGGTGATTTGCTAATAAATGACTTGCAAAGTCCTTAAATGCCTAAATGCGATTAATCTTTAGATATGTGTGAGTGTGAGTTGTGTCTGGGTATTTGATTAGGTTTATGTGTGTGTGTGTGTGTGTGTTAGTGAAACATAACTTTTGATAAGATAAAATTCAGTTTTTGGACTTTTTTGTTCAAGAAACTTTGAACTTTGTTTGCGGTTTCCGGTTCAAGTGATTGAACATTATCTATGAAATAATGTAAATGTTTTTAAATAGAGATTTGCTCTATTAGGTCTTCGTTTCTTAAATTTTTAATTTGGTTTTTATAAAATTTTGATTGAAATTATTCGAAAATATTCATGCAATAGAAGCAATAAAGCCGTGTGTTGGATGGAATATATTTCATTATTCTAAGCCAATTTTTGACGCTGATTTCATTTGCTGTAATATTTTATGAAAAAAAAACTACAAGCTCTTGAATTTTCTTTAATATGATTTTCTACTGTTTTTGAGTGACGAATTGCATACTCCAGCAACAATTGGTCAGCAAATGCGCATTCCAAGGACACTAGAATCGTTCCTCCATAATCCAAATATTTTGGTGGAATCGTTTACCCAATTCTTCACTCGATTCACCGAGAATTTCTGCTAAATGATCTAAATGGCTATGAAGAAAGTGTACTTTGATGCTCATGCATCCGAATTGCTGGAAGTAAAACAGCATATCTTTAAAATGCTCAACGTAATCATCACCCTTTCTTTTACCTAAGAAATTTTAAATAATTTTTAGTTTAAGTTGGATGAAACTTTAGACTATATGAGTTAATACATATCATAAGAATTATGAACTTAAAAAGTTGGAATAAAGGAGCATATACATATTATATACCAGCACCACCTTTATATTTATTTGCTTTAAAATAATCTCCATTGATCTATCGTTTTTGCTAAAGCATTCTACCGCGTAAAGAGCATTCAGTTCTTTAACCTGTAGGGATGATCAAGTCTTCCAACGAGGGGAAGTATGTTTGGTTTTAGTGGACTCGGTTCATAGTTCAATGGTGGTTGTGTGCAGGTTCGAACCTAGCTCAAGTTGAATGTAGTTTTTTTGTTATTGACAATGATGTTAAAACGATCGAATAATACATAAATTATCAGAAAAAGATAGCATTTATTAAAGTTTGCCTTAAGGAAATCTTAAGTAAAATTTCTTAAATATTAACAACATCTTTATATTAAGCTACATAAAAAAAGGTTAATTGAACTTAATAACAAAATCGAACAAACACCCAGTAACTTTGCTCATTTTTGGACCCCTTTTTTGTCCTTCTATTGATGGCACATAACTGTCAGATTCTTCCCCTGATTGTTCTGTGTCAGTATTATGACCACTATGTTCTATTTCCCTATTACACCAGCCTCTTCAAAGTCAGCCTCCTCTTCGAAACCACGAAACTATGTATTTGTTTATTCAATTTGTATACTAAGTGCTTCGCTTAACTAAAAGGATATAAAATAAACTAAGCACAACAAAAACAAATAAAGCCCTCTTTAATTAATCAAAATAAACTAAATATCAATATTCTTACAATATTTACACGAAAACTAATAACAATAAGAAACCAGAAACAAAACAAAGGACGCAGCTACTAGACAAAGGGTTTATTTTTATCATGAATTTTTTATTTAGTTTTTCTAATTGCCCATGGAGATCCATTCCAATATACTATCAGCTCCAATCAAATGTAATTTAAGTACTTATTAACGTGATGTAGAAGTAAATTCATATACTCCCTCATTAGATCTAGAAAATATCATTCAAAGGTTTTCGCAGATTTTATGTCTTTGCTGTGTTACAATAGATTTCTGTTATTTTATCTGGTTATGCATGACATTTTTTATTAATGAGACTCTGTATACAAAAATCAAAAAATTGAGTGAACCAAGTCATTAAAGATCACGTACTTATGCATATCGCTCAAACAGTTGAATTTAGTTCTTGACTAAGCTTGATTACAGTTCTGCTCTCGACATAGTGATAAATTATGAAGTTTCACATATTTTTTCCTTCTCGCGATTATAATTCATTTGTTTACCTTATTTTGTATTGATATATATAAAATAGGACGAAAATAAAAGTCTAAAGGCGTTTCTCTACAGCAACATTTGACCAATCAGCATGAAAGTTGGCATGTATATGTATTTCTTCATGAAGAATGTTTATATGCTATCCATTGTTGCAAATCGCAAGTTTTTATATATTTTCATATTTATTTAATAAGAAGTGGCATTTATTTAGACTCTAATGTAAGCTCATTATGCTACCACACAAAAAGCTCAATGCTACATAACTCCATTTCTGTTTGATAATGTTTTAAAGTTAACGGTACAGATGGCGCGAATCTATATTGTCACTGTCTGAACGAGAACATTCGAACATTTGAGAAGAAACACAAAAACATGCTTGCTTTCGTTAGTAGCAAAAAATTAATCAAATGTTCCATAGCGAGAAAGGAACAAAGACTACAAAAATCGCACATTAATATCACGACGGGGCCGCAGCATCTCGCACCGGTCTATGCTTGTCAAATATAAAATCAATGTATTGTAAATATTTTAAAATTTAAGTAGCTTTATCGCTTATTCAAAGGTATCTTTTCCTGTTGCCTTTTTCAATGTTGACATACCCTTACTTTTAGTAGCTTCTACTGATGAGTTTGTGTAAGAGCATCTGCTGGCAAAACCATATTGATTATCTCCTTTATGTTAAACAATTATTTTTTCCTTTCATTATACCAAAACTGCTTAATATTAAAATAATGGATTTGCTTGTATTTTAATTTTCCGTTGACATTGATGTTAATGTCTTTTCTAAGGCATAGTATCCGACCTTTGCTTATATTTAGATCTTATGATTTTTATGACAGTTTGGCTCTATGCAGAAATGCTCAGATTTTCCGTTAAGTAAAGTCTATTGTAACATCCATCTTCTTATGTTATGGTTTTACTGACACTTTCTTTTCGTTCAGTTGCTTTTAATTCCTTATAAGTTTTTCCAAAACAAATTCTCACATTTCTTCTGACTCGTTAAGTTCTTCATCTATATACGATGGGGCAACTTTTATATAGACAGACGAAGCATTTGCCCTGGGCGACAAAGTTTTGGACAGCAGAAACGAGAAACTTCTTTTTTGCTCATCACTTTGCTCACTTGAATTTGCAGCATTTTGTTCCAATGAACGTTTTCTAGACTTGATATTAAGGGCGGCGCAAATTAATATTTGCCCGGGGCGCTTAGAGTGATTCTAACATATTATTCTTAATATTCTGTATTACATAGAAACTTTTACTTAATGATTCTGATTAATTTCATTTCTTAGTGTATCCCATGATTTCTGATTGATTTCCATTCTCATCTGCTCTCGTTTATGGTCTTTGTCAAGAATTCTTGATTTGATTGTGACTCTGATTTTCTTGTTCACCTTTCTCATTAACATTATTGTACTTACCACTCTTCACTTTAATAAATTTATTTCATCTAGAGCTATGGCTAAGTAAATTGACTTGTTAAAAAAATTAACGTTTCTTAACTGAATCTGATAAGTTCCTTATTTCGAATATTTCATAATTATTATTTAAAATATAACGATTTTACCTCTTTCTCTTATGACTTCATTTTTTGTTAAATATTCTTTTATATTTTTAAATAAAACTCACGTAAGAATGACATGAAAACGAATTCAATCAATGAAATAAATGAAAATGAAAAATGCAGAGAAAATAATGATATTTTTAACTTATTTTTCCTTTGTAGGTCAAAGGATTCATTACTTTTCTTTTGGCTTGTTGCCTTGTTGTGATTGCAAAGGAGAAAAAAACTACACACAAAGCTGACAACAAACCAATCAGTGAAAGATTCTTTTGGTCTACTTACAAAAAAGGATATAAACTGAGACATCATTACAGAATACAAGTGAATATAAGTCTTGCAGCGTCTTTGAAAATATTCGTTTAAATTTGGTAAGTAGAAATACTAAAATGACTTCAGGCTTATGATATTTGACAGAGAGAGAAAACAAAAAAAATAACCGCCATTAAGTGAGATTTCGAGAAATACCATACATCCATACAATAAATTGTTTTGCCACAAATCAATTGTTGATTTTGATAGAAAGAAATATATTGTACAAATAGATATTGTTAGTAAGTAAGTATAAGTAGAAGATGAATGCTGCTGACTAAACCATAATGATGATTGAAAAATGTTTGACTCCAATCAACACTGAAATAACAAAAGCAGCCAATCTAAGTTTATTTTATTTCACTTTTAAGGTTTATTAACTTTCTTTTGATTGGGTAAAACATATATATATATATATAGGTATATTTATTTATAATGGGTTTCTTTAGTTCGATTTCAAACTTTGTCCTTTTGCAGTAAGGCCAACGTCATGGATGAACTTTTTCCTATTATAAAAGAACTCAAAGAAGGGAAGAAAGGGAATAGAGAAAGTAGAAGTTTTGTCTCTTATTTTTTTGGTAGTCAATATGACATTTGCTCATTTAATTGATGAAAAGTAATTTAATCTAATTAAAAACTTGATAAACTTTTGCCGGCACTTCTAAATGCCCCCTCAATCAAATGATTTTCGCGTTGGCCAATTAAAACACCAACTTAGCAGTTTAAGAATTATGAGGTGGATAAAGAATGGCACCATCATCCTTTGCTTCAAAGGATTCATTCACTCATTCATTCATTGCGCGCTTATCAGTCAACAAACAAACTTCTTGCTCACTGGCTTACTTTTCTCTGGATAAGAAAACTTTAGATAGGTAGAAAGAGCTTCTTCTTCTTCTTGCTAAATGTTGTATTATTTTATTATGAATTAAATCGGCTTTTCTTGAATTTCAGTATAAGTAGTACAAAGTATGAAATACAAAATATTACAGAAAAGATACTCATCGTCATACATTACTAAAACAGAATAATAATGATATGTGTGTGTGGCTGAGTTAATCAGCTTCATTTCTTTAATGACGCGTCGGGCCTTAATTGGTGCCTGCGTAATCGCAACTGACACTTTATGGTTTATGGTTGATGTTCTTGGTAGGAAGGTTGTGGGCCCCCTTGACTTCACTCCGTTACAACACTTTGTTTCGTTCGACACTTTGCTTCGATGGCAGGCGACTGATAAGCAGCCTATTGTTATTGCTGTTGCTGTTCTTTCATAGCTCACAGACATGCAAAGATAAGGAAGGATACACACACAGATACAAGTTTAACCATGCAATGCACCAAGAAACCATAACAACGATTGACTCCACTTCTCTTTTATTAGATTATGTTCAGCTAATAAAGTTGTTCGTTCTTAGCATAAAAATTGGCATTTTTTAGATATTTTATCCCATCTATCTTTATTGTATTTTTGCATCTGTGTGTGTCTATGTGGGTGTGTGTGTTTGTGTGTGTGTCTTGAATATTTTACAGTCGAGATAAAAAACAAGATTGATAAAAATTTGTTTAGGTAGTTAGAGATGAGGGGGCAATGGCCTGGTTGCGGCTAAGCGCAACTGTTACAGTTAATTGAATCCTGCGGGCTTTTTGTGCAACCGCGCGTCCGTTCGACCGGACGTCCAAGCGAACTTTGTTTCTCTCTTCTGGTTTTTTTTTTTGCTTTCATTTCTGTAATATGTGAAAGGAATCCCTTTTAATACAAATACACTCCCCCCACACACACACACAGAAAGAGATACATTCATAGATAAAAATGTGTTGTGCATGTGTTGATGATGATGATGATGGCTAAAGGGCGTCATGAGCGTTGCCAACATAATTCAATTAGCAAGTTCAGCAAACGAGGCAACCGAAGCGCAAATGCCTCGTTAAACACGCGTTTTTCCATTCCCATTCCTTAAAACTCTCGCCTTTTTCATTTTACATACATTTAACACATCTTTTGCATTTTATCTATGCTTATTTCTATAAGGATGAACACTCGATGAATATGAATCGAGTGAATGTGTGTCAGTGCTTTGTGTGTGGTCTTGTACTTTTACTTTACTTGACCGAAGGGAGAAGTTATGCAACCGGAAGTCATTGAATCGCCATCTCATTATATGAACCCACCACCACCATCATCATCCTCACCATTGTTGAAATGAGCTAAATATTGCACAATTTAAATAGTACAATTCTTTGATGATTTTTTTCTGTCTTTTTTCTTCTTATTATTTTATAATTTTGTAATGTAAATAGTTATTATGGTACACTTGTTTAATACTAGAGAGACTATTGTTCTTAAATTACAATATGTTTGTTTAGCTTGCATAATTTATATTTAATAACAACTTTTAATATTATTATTTGCTTAAGGAAAGAACAGCATTGGCCAGAGATAGGAAAGGTTTTACAGCAATTGAAATCCATGAGTCTATTTTGATATTATTGGGAAATGTCATTGAAAATGTAGTGATGATCTTTGGTACAAAATTTTGTATGATATAGTTGGATGCTAAATTAGAGTGAAGTTTGCAATATGCATAAAGTTATGTTTGGTTATGGTAAAGTATGAAGCGATTACTTAGACTACACTATTTAAAATGAATCAAATGTTGAGTCAATTCAAAAAAAAATACTACCTATAATTCAATCTGTAAGATAAGCGTCAAGATATTCCAACAGGGCCCATAAAACTTCGAAGATACCAAGCGCTTTGGATGATCATTTGTATTTTAATAAAAAGCCGTGATGTATTTTGTTTTGAGTATTTCTTTGTCATTTGTCCATCTATTTCTTTACACAACATAAAGTAAATGATAAATACACTAATTTAAGACCAAAAATTGTAAGAATTCCCAAAAAAAAATGTTGACAAAGAAATTAGAATACACAAATGTTTCTGCATAAATAAAGACCCACATGCAGCATGCCCTAACAGACAATGCTACTGTTCCCCCCTATAAGTTTTAAGTTAACTTTATTCAAAATAAATAAATAAAATCTTTCTTAAGAACTAGTATATACACTATGAGAATTGTTGGTGAAACTGAAGTAAACAATTTTTTTAATGGTACAAGTTTTTAATCTCTTTACATTGAAGTTTATCATAAACATATGTATGTGTATAGAATCATGTAATCGACGATATGTGTGTAATAAGATTTCTTCCACAAGAAAAGTATTCGGAAATTCTTATTCATAAACAATATATTGTATAGCGGCAATGTGGCTACAATTAAGATCATGATCTGTGTTTGGCTAAACCGTCGTTAATTAAGATTTCGAATTACTCGATTCCGTAACATGTATGTGTATTCCTGTTTCTTTGTGTAATATAGGACTCAAGACTCTAAAGTTTCGATTAGAGATGAAACGGATATCCTGCCGGATATTAAATTAAGGCCGGATAGGCCGGATACCGGATAGTAAACAAGTATCTGGCCAGATACCGGATTTAAAACAAAAACGACGTTTAAACATTAGAGGCGCTTTATTTAATCAAAATTAATACTCGTACTGTACGAAAGATAAATTATGATGTATGAACACCAATTTTTCTGCATTAAGAGGCAACAAACGGTTTCGCTTGTCTTCGTATACAAGACCTGCATCTGAAAAAAGTCTTTCGCTGTACACGCTGCTGCAGGGCGCTGAGAGATATATTTCTGCAAATTTTGATAAATTTGGATATTGTTCTGTATTCGCTAACCACCAAATATTAGGACCTCGATCATGACCAATGCGCACTGACTTCAGATAAAAATCAATATCCGTTGCAATCGTGTTCTTTTCTTGATCGTGAGACTGAAAACAATTATCATCCGCTACCTCATGAAAGTAGCCCCAGAACGTGTCGTGAGTTTCGTCAGATACTGCCGACTCTGTCTCTTCTTTTTTTTTTCAATGCACATAACTTCTTTCGCAGAAATGAATGAAAGGTATTTATGAAGACAATATCGTTGAATTCCTTCCTTCCTTTTGACATAAAAGCTTATTTACACATAAGTTCTTAGTTTATATGGAGTTCACTTTGATTTTATTGAACTAATGATGTTACCAAAACCTGTCTCCACTTAAGATATTTTGACGTATTACTGTTTGAGAAAACTTAAGTGAAAAAGTAAAACGATATAACTATGATCTTATGCCATATTTTTAGAAAATTCTTTAGTCGATCTACTTGTTTTGAAACGGTGAATAATAATAACATTCTAACTCAATTTACCCAATTTTCGACATAAGCTACTCTGATTTATTGACACAGATATGTATGTATAGCTCTATCATAAGTAACTAACTACATAAACGTTTAGTAATGAAACCATCATTTATTGTTTATTCAATGCAATTTGATGCACTTAGGTAACCGATGAAAGGATAGCTTAATCGTTAGAATTTAGGAATTCATTTCCAATTAAGGGACAGATGCAATAATAAGAAGCAATTGAAAAAATTGTTGAAGCTTTATTTGTGGTTTACTTTAAAATTGTTTGTTGTTGATAAAATGCAACAATCGGCTATTTTCGGCCGGATATCCGGCGAAACAACTATCCGTTTCATCACTAGTTTCGATACATTCATAAAGTGCTCTATGTAGGGAATGCAATTCCGTGCTTACAAAGATCCAGCACCAAGAGACTTCGACCCAGTAGTACCACCAGTTGGCGGTAGTTGTAAAATGTTGACTACGGCAAGATAGCTGTCATTATCAGACCAATTTTCCGTACATGCTTTTAAACAATTTCTTAAATATGTTTTGAATAAGTGACGGCACTTGCGAAAAGATTGCTGCCACGATGAAACGCAAGTCAACTTGACTTTCTTACTTACAATTTGATTGAAAGTTCTTTCTCCTTGCTAATGTGACTCTACATGCTGACTTGACTTACAAAACATTTTCTACATAATTGCTGTTGCTTTCTGTCTTGAAAGATGGCTGTGTTGTCTTTTTCCATCTTGACTCTTATTTTCGAACATTTCCCATCTGTGGTATTTTAAAGAACCTTTCTTGGGTTACCGTTATATCAATTCCTTCAATGTGGTTATCAGTTAATCGGAAGCTGCTTGTTAAACAGTTTATCGTATCAATTATGATATCTTTTAGTTTTTCCTGCTGATATCGGGTTTCCATGTTTCATTGATAGTAATGATACAATAGAAACTAAATATATTATACTCATATAAATACAACTTATTATTTTTCATATTGCTGTCAATATTTTCATAGCTCCCCATAATTAAAATCCTGTGTTTTCCATAGAAAGTGTTGTATGTGGAAGCTTAGATGAGACTATAGTAAGTTTTTTTCCCTGTTTTACTTTTATTTTGTTTTTTGTTTTCTGGCAAAGTTTTTGTTACAAATTCCATTATCCTTTTAGCTTTATCGGTAATCAATTTCAGCACCAACAATGATGGGGAAAACTTTGTTTGTTGGATTTTGTTCTGATGTTTTGTATTATTATTATTTTTTTTTTGTGTGTTAAATTCAGTTGGATTGAGTTGAGTTGAGTTAAACTGACTGGACTCGAATTAAGTTGAATTGGATAGAAAGAAGTATGCTGCTGCTCCTGTTCAGAATTGTATAGTTGCTAACTTTTTGATTATTTTTTTCCATTTATTATTGTGTTGTTGATGGTTGATGGTTTTTTGTATTTTTGTGTGTTTTGGTGTTGTTGCGCTAACAATATTCACTTGTCGCACACAAAAGCCAAAAGTGGTTTACTCGCGCGTTCGAACAATGCTCTCAAGGATCATAGTATGTACTTTGATGTGAATTTTATGTTCAAACTGAAAACAAGTAAACAAAATCAAACAATGATACAAATAAAGAAACAACCAAATAACATATTTTTCGAATTTTCCAAATTTTCTGAATTATATTGTTGCCTCATACTTAGTATTAGTAGTTGTTGCATTCGTCATAGTATTGTAGCTCATATATCATATTTTTGTATTTTTTAAACGAAAGGACTATCAATGTTCGATGCAATTGAGCACAAAGTGGCCTTGTTCCAGTTTTATTTGTTTATTGTGTTGATTGTTGAATGTTGAATCATCATTATTAGCTCTTGAATGAATTGGTGATGATTGGGTTTTAGGTTTACCTACCTACAACAATTGAAAATAAATCATATTACATTTTTGATAAAATCAAAATCAAATCAAATTGTCAATAGTCAAATTGTTTAACATTGATCATGATATAGTACTTAAATAAATAGTAGAAGAGGCATATAACCAGTTGAAAAGTTTACACAAACTTCCGAGTCTTTAGGTGAAATAATTGCCTTAACAAGGACGTGAAGAATAACTCTTTACTTTAACTAGCAATGATGACTTCATTAAATATTAAATGTCCACCCTTTGACTTGAGGCCATGGTGAAATCAGCAGTAGCAATGAAGGAAATATGTAATGAGTTAAACAAGTCGCTGTCGTGAGCAATTAACAAACTTAATTACAGCACTTTGGCCATAAGCATTTGAGTCCTTTTCGAAGTAAATTGAGCAATTATATACTTGAAACTGGGTCGCTGGCATCAACCCAACAAGGTGTACATACATCAATCCAGCAATCAATCAATCATATACAGTACAGCACTACTTTCCCTGTTTCTTAATTACATATTCACTCAGTCATTCCCTCACTCACTCACTCATTCACTTTACTAACTCAATCAGTCTACATGGCAATCATAGCTACGTATACCATATAAGAGGGAGTCCACTGGCCAAAAACTTTAATTAACTGACAGCTGCACGCGAACAAATACCAAGTAATTCAATGGAGAAACATTCAAAGCATGACGACGACCTTGAACTACGAGTCTATGAATCTTCCCTTGTCCTCCTCCACTTACAGGATCTTATACAATGGAATTGCATGCGAAGCTACTAAAAGTAGGCAACAAAATTTTCTGAATGAACTTTGCCATCCTACAGAAATACAAAATAAATTATGCAAAGCTTTTTAACGTTAACTTTTGGTAAAAGAAAATATGAAAACAGAAATAGATAGACATATACCATTACCATTTTGTACTCATTTCATTTCATTCCATTCCTTTCACTTCACTTTTACTTTTACTTTCACTTTTTGACTTTAATTAATTTTAATGAACAGCGAAATGTGTTTTGCCAACACAAAAGCCAATTCACGAATGAATAAATGAGTCCGTGAATGAATGAATGATTGGATGAAAGAAAGTTTTTGACCAATTTGTTTCCTTAATTCATGCTCTCATTTGTTGGTTCATTTGGATTTCATGTGATACATGAATTGGTTTGGTTACTTATGGTACTCGGTGTGTCCTGGTTTTCAATGTGGGCCACAATTTTACTTACTTACTTACCTACTTCTATGTCGGGCCAAGTTTTCTTCACTGCTCAGATACGTGACTCTATGGAATCATGGTACTTGTGGTGAATTGTCCCAGAATCAGAATCTGTTGGAACAGTTTCACTGCGGTAAGTTTAATTTTTTGGTGTCCGCCAAATAGTACTATACGCCAATCAATGTACACGAACAATGGATAAGTATACTGTATAGAAGAGACGGGCAACGATTCTATTAGGAAAATTGAAAAAACCAAATGTAGTATTTCATGTTGACTTGTCTTGGCTCAAGTTGTTGTCATCACATTGCATTGCATTGCACAGCATGGCATTGCATAAAAAGTGAAAACTGGTAACTGGAACAAGCTTATTATTTCAAAAGAAGCGCGCTCCCATTTAAGTGGGTCAACGGCATAGAAAGAACCCTTTCTTTTCTCCATTTTGTACTGCTGCCAATAATGACAAATGGCCAAAAAATGAAAAATAAATCCAAAACTCAGCTGAAAATAAGAGCAAATCTCTTGACTTTTTTCGTAATCAAAAAAAGAAGAAAAGAAGGGAAATAATATAAAATATGGTTTTCGTTGGCGTATGAGTAATTTATTTTAAGCGGATTATTGCCTTTGCAAAAAAGCCGAGATTAAAAATCTACATAATAAAATCCACTTGAGTTTCTAAATAACAAAAATAAAAATGGAAACCAATATGCTCTCGATTTTACTTTTGCCATGGTTACTCATATCTTTTTTTTGTTTTTTTTTTTTTTTGCTGCAATTGAACATGTTGAAGTGTTTTTTTCTACTTTCGTTTGTGCAATCCATTCGTCCATCTATCTGTATCTACAATACATACAAATATCTAGCTATCCATATACATCTTTATCTATCTATCCATCTATCTATTGCGTTGAAATTTATTTACTGTAGACTCCAAACGATTTTTAATTTTCCCTTTTTTATTTTGTTTTCATTTTGTGTGTGTTTGTATCGAAGAGGAGAATATTTCATGACAGATTTTGCAATAGGCAAATATTGACTTTGCAAAATCGAAATACGTTCATAAAAATCAACTTATGGACACGAGAGGAAGTGGTGAGTGTATTGTGCACAATATTGGTCAATACATTCAGATATTCCGATTCCACACTCTTCTCGCCACAATAAACAATTTCATATAGAATTTCTCCAATATTGAAGTTGTTCTCCACATTTGCAATCCAAACTAAGCGATTGAAGTCATTCATTCCATTTTCGAATCAATTTTTATTGCTCGTGTGTGTGGTTCTGTTAATCCATTTTTGCCTTCCTGTTAATATTGTACATGTTTTGTTAAGAGTTTTAACTGCTTTATGTCTGATCCTTAGCAGTTATTGGTAAATGGTAAATGGATTTTAAGCTGCCTTTTTCACCTATGCTTTTTTTTCCTACCAGTTTTCTTTCCTTTCCATTTCTTCTGTTTTGTTTTTTTTTTTTTTTTTGTTACAGTTTTTCATTGCTATTCATTTTTTCATACCTTTCTTTTTTCCAAAATTTGAAGCAAAGGAAAAATGTTTCACTTTTTTGTTTCATCATCAAAAGATTCTTTGAACTGTAACGATTTTTAATCAATTTTTGCTGACTTCGCAAGGGATTTTATGAGTAACAACTTAAGAAGAAAAAGAATCTTTTCTGTGTTGCAACCACAAGTCCAAAAGTTTTAATGGATATAATCAGAAATACTTTATCATACTTTGATTTCATTCCTATAATATGATTAAAAAACACCATTGAAATATGCGAGTTAACCTTAGAATATGTAAATCTGAAATGTTAACTTTTTCCTGGTGGATTTTCATGTAAATCAAATGATAAGAAGAGTGTCTCAGAAAAAAAACATGTAGCGTATATGTGCATATATAAAATCGTTGTTCGCTTTGGCGCATTTTCCTTGTTGCTATTTGAGATTTCTGTTTGTGTACCATCATTTTTTCATTAAACAAAAATTTAAGCCCTTTAAATTCTTCTTACACGGCAGATATCCCAATAGTTGATTCCAATGAAACCACTATCTCTGATGACACAGCCATCTTAATTAACTACTTCTCAGCCCAAGAAACTTCAGATTCACTTCAGGAATATTTGCAGAGGTTCCACGCCTGGACCAAGCCTTGGAACATAGGTATAAACGCAGAAAAATCAGCGAATTGTGTATTTACTTTGAGACGTGGCACTTGCCCTGTTGACAGATATGACTCCAGTGTCATTCCACATGTGGACCAAGTCCGTTACCTCGGTCTGTTTCTGGACAAGCGACTCACATGGCGAGCCCACATAAAAGACATCACAGCATGCTGTTATGCAAAGCTGCGTAGGCTTGACTGGTTATTACGGCCGTCCAGTAAGCTGTCACTAAATAATAAGAGGACAATCTACAGGCAAGCGTTATGGCGTACAAATCTGGGGTACCGCTTCTGCCACCAACTTACGAAAGTCTGACAAAATAGGGTACTACGACACATATCGGAGGCCTCCTGGTTTTTATGTAACGCTATCCTACACAGAGGTTAACGTATACCCATGGTGCGCGATGAAATTCATCAAAGCAACAGCCGCCACCAGCAGAGATTACAGACTCATCCAAACAGTTCAGTGACGGTCCTCACTCACGGTGTGAGGCAACGTCGATTGAAGAGGCTCCACCCTAATGACCTAAAAAGGTTACCAGCTAGATAAATATACATTGCGATATTATTATTCCCAAGGTCACTATTCTTCATAATCAAAATAATATTTCATGTAACTCAAGTTACGAAAATGATTAAAAATGAAATTATCCAAAAAAAAAATTTTAATTCTTGTTATTATTATTATTATTCACATATCTGTTTTAAACTATAAGTTTGTAACAGAATTAAGTTATAACTCTACAATATATGAAGTGAACTTAAAAACTGAGAACCACAAGTAATAACATAAATACTACGTGCCATTTCAATCGACTATATTAGAAGCTCTAAGTCTAAGACATACAACTAAAAAGTAATATGACATTTTGATCGGGTGCGGGTCCATGAACTTAGCTAAAGCAGTAATATTCCCATTAATTAGGATTATTAGGTCGCCTATGTAGTTGTTTCCAGCTAATGAATACCGAGGGCAATCCCAGATGAAGTGTTGAATCGTTTCTAAAACATTGAAGCTGTACAGTCTGTATGTACTATTGTATTTTGATCTATTTTTTGAATTATGCCTTCCAGCTAATGAATACCGAGGGCAATCCCAGATGAAGTGTTGAATCGTTTCTAAAGCATTGAAGCTGCACAGTCTGTTTGTACTATTGTATTTTGATCTATTTTTTAAATTATGCCTTTGAAAATTGCGCGATAATTTTCCACATAAAAATCGCTTACGATTGGACAAGTGTGTCCTCGAGTGCTCTCCTACAGTTCAGTGATAAAGTATTTCTGCTGCTGAGAACTTGAACTTTTAAATGACAATTAAAGAGTTTAAAGGCTGTAGCTTTCATAATTAGCCAGTGTTCTGGATTAAGCGATCCCCACATACTTGTTAGACAAATATTTGCCAATAAACAGTTGAATTGGGTTACCAGATATTCTTGACGTTTGCCGACGGAGATAGATTAACCTAAGGAAGGTAATTTTAGCCAACCGCCAATGCTTCATTTGAAGAACCTTAATTAAATAGTTCCAGGCAGACTTAGAAATTGTGGATACAACTTTATAAAGGCTCAACTGTAGCCTTAGATGTGCATTTGATGTGGATTTCGGTAAGGCCAAAAGATATTTATAGTAGGCGGATTGCACAACCTCGAGCTGATCGGAGTACCTTAAACCCCAAACATGAGAACCGCTGCTAGTTCAATGAAATGTCAATATGCTTGTTAATATAAGTAGCTACAAATCATTGGCTTCATGTCCTTTCATCATCGTGTGAACCTTTGAGGGTTTACAATCAATGAATGGGAGGCGTTGATCTTTTCGATAATGAAACAAATAAGTATAGAATCTGAGTGTGTAGCACTGCAATGCTTTTGATGGTCGTATTATAAATGCTTACTCAGAAAGTATTCAAATAATCAAAGCTATGGTAAAAATATTATATTAAAGCCTCGACTTGATTGATAGTTTGATCAGATGTGATAGTGATATGAAAATCAACACTCACAATAACAACTTTAAAACATTATCTAATACAAACACCAACATCCAGGGGATTAAAAAAGCTTGTCTAGTAAGACATAAAATGCTTGATATTGGTTCAAAATGACAGGGTGGGCCATGAACCTAATTCGGCCAATAATCGCTATCGTTATGGTATTTGCCATAGCAACACTATAGAAAAATGTGAGAAATGTGATAAATATATGTGTGTACTTATGAAATCAGATTTTTAAGTGATTCGAGATTTTAATTAACCTTTAAGCAGCAACAATGAAAAAAATAAACACTATTGAAACAAAGAACTCTGCAATTAAATCTTAATCCCTCATAAGAACAAAAAGAAGAAAAATAACAAAAAGAAACCATCCACAATTTGTTGTTGATATCCTGATGGGTTGGCGTCAATTACGTTGAGTGTTTTTTCTGTCGTTTAATGTTGATTTCTCCTTTCGTTTTCTCTCATTTTCATTTTGCTTTACGTTTTCTTTTTTCGTATACAGAACATTGAACTTTATTGTGATTCATTTATCCTTCTTTCTATATTTTTTGTTATTTTTCTAATCACTTATTCCTTTTCAATTATTTCTATTTTCAGATTAATTTGCTAATAACGTAAAATCATTATAATTCAAGTATTTTTCGACTATTTTTGATAAATTTTGGTAAGTTTTTCTTCCTAAAAATGTTTATTAAAATGCGAAAGGTGAGATCTTTTAACCAAACAAGTTAATAATGGCAATAATATTTCCTTAATAGCAACTGATATTGTTATTTGTTCTTATGTATTTTGATTCAACTTTAAGCAGCTCATAGACTTACAACATTATTACCCAACAGTTAGGTTAGGTTAAATCATACGGCTGATTATAATGCCTGATAATTATGAAAGATAGGAATAGTTAGGGGAATGTGAGAGAGTTTGGATATTCAACTACAGGTCAAGGTCGGTCGCAGGACCTGACTCTGAGGAGTCCTCGAACAGAACCAGGTCCCCCAACAGCACGGTGAAAAAAGACTAACGAAATCACTCAGCCAAATGAAAAGAGTTTTATTGTGAAATTCATTGATATAAACCAATCACTTTCAACTTTTTGGGAAAATAGGATAGATATTGTTCAACTAGTCGAGAAATATTTCCCAAAAGCTGACAATCCCATGTGTACAAGCTTTCAAAAAGAAATGAAGCGCTCACGCTTTAGTAATTCTTGTTTTCCATGTCATCATTGCATCTATTTTCCAATTCAATCTTATCCATACACGATTCATTAATTGTTCGAAAAGTCTTAATATTAAAAAAAAATTGATCCATACTTATCTACGTGTAAGTACATGTCTCATAACGATGTGCGTCTTCTGCCTGCTTGAGTTTTTCCCGTGTTTTTTTGAAGTGAAAACTTCCTTAGCGGCGGTAGTGATTTGAGCAGTGGCGGATTATCCTTTCGGAAAACTAGGCAGGTGCCTAGGGGTGCTTGTTTACAAATGGGCTCATAATATAATAATAATAATAATAAAATAGATTTCCAATGAAAAGATATTTTTCAACTGAAATAAGAGAAGTTTCAATGAGGTTAGCGAGATAAAAATCCAATCAAAATTATTTATTTACAATGTTGTAATGAACTCCGAGACTTGCAATGCCTAGCAGCCCCTAAAGGCTTTAATCCGCCTCTGGATTTGAGACTGGGTGAGCTTGCAATAGGCTGAGATAGAAGAGCTCTTCTTCTCTCTTTGTGAGCAATTTGTCCAGTCTATAAATATTTATTCAGTCTTTGGCTGATATTTGTATAGTGTGAACGTAGTTTTAGATTTCTTAGTCTATGCTATTTTATTTCATAGTCATTGATTATTTTCATAAAACTTTTTCCAACTGTGCCTAAAACATAAGCTGAAAAGTATCGTGAGTATCGACAGAGACAAAGAGACAATACAATACAAAGGGTTACAAACAGTTCAACGAAAAGTGTACGTGGATTTCGTACACGCCAAACAAAGGCAACAAAATCAAAAACAGTAATTGACAATATATTTTAAAAAATCTTACCAAAGAAAGCAAAGCATTAATTTCATATTTTAGTTACCATCAGCCACTCGTGTCATTTAATGAGATTGAAAACATAGAGCCTGAATAATAAAATGTGAAAAATCTGTTAAACTTGTTACCAATATTTTATTAAATATACCCTATTCATCTCATTCTCTTCTACAGTGTGTGAACTGCACACATGATTTTTTTTGTTTGGTCCGATTGTAAAATCTTATGACTTTTTGATCCAAAAAATGGCTAGTGGTAGTTGTTTTTGTTTTATATACCTATTGTTAGGTTGGTTGCTGTTGCTAGTTTTATTGTCGTTGTTGTCACAATGGCCACCATTTTATGTTGATGTGAGTGAACATTAATCAATTTCCGTTTCCTGCCAACACAACAATATCAGCAACAACAACAATTACATTAGCAACAGCAACAATTGCAGCAGCTGCCAGTGATTCGGCTGAAACTATGTCAAAAGCAGTAAAAATGGTATTTTTCTCGAAAAAAAGTGATCGCTTTTATTTTTCACATTTTCAATTTGATGCAATTTGTTATTGTTATGTTAGTCCTTATTGTTGTTGTTTATGTTGTTGTGGCTTAGATTTTAACCAGGAATATGCTCACAATGTATTTGAGTTGACACAACAACAACAATAACATTAACGATAGCAGTAAGAATAGCAACAACTTTAACTGGCTTCTAAAAAGTGGGAAAAAAAAACGCGAGCTCTCGAATATCATAACAAAGTAGTAGGAGTATGATAAACAGTAGAGAGGGAGAGTGGGAAAGAAAGTTACAAAACTTAATTAAAACATAACAGAAAACAATTTCTTGAATGTTCAACATTTCTCTTTGTTGTTGATGCAAGAAGGTGAGATTTTCCAAAGGATAAAATAGGCAAAAGGACTAAATAGAAACGAAAAGGTAAAGGAAATATTGTACTAGTAGCAGGAGCAGCATCACTGAGAATTGCTTTTCTTGAATTTGGTTTATGCAATTAAAAAATAAAATAAATCCTGCAACCAAAGTAAATTTAATTGTGTGAACCAGAGTTTCTTAAGCTGAAACCCGTGATGTTCTAGATAAAATTTATGGGGGGTACACGAATCAATTTTGTCATTATATTTGCTGTCCATCAAAAACAATAACTCAAGAGGTGAATCACTTAGCTATGCATATAAGCTTAAGAACCGCTGGTGAAAAACTTTGTGTTGTTTCTTCAAAGTTAAGGATTTCTTCATTAAACAGCTTCTGAGAAAAATAATTGTATGTGTTTTCATGTGTTTTCATTGTTTGATGCTAGAAAAAAATTAGAAAATAATCAGAATTAATAAACTTTGTAAATTTTTTTTGCATTTATTGTTGTAAACAAAAGGAAAATCATTTTAATTAAATAAAATCATGTTGCACACATTTTTGTTGAATGTTATTTTGTCTTCGTCTCTGGTCTTCGAGTTTGAATTGTGTTTGTTGACTTATCTTTGTCAGTGGTCCGCGTCCTCATCATCATCGTTGTCGTCATTCTGTTTACATTTTAAATTTAATTAACAGCAACAATAAGTTGCAGCAACACCAAAGGATGAGGCAGCAACATCAGTAGCAGCAGCAACAATTGAAGTAGCAGCAAACGACAGTAAAACTAATAAAAACTCATTTGAGAGCGATGATGTCAGACAAAACAAGTAAAGGACAGAAACCACGATAGACAAATAGACACAAGAACAGAAGGAGAGACGAAGGAATTGACTAAGAATTAAACAAAAAAGGACAACTAACAGTGTAGTGCAGACTTGAAGATAGGATTGTAATAATGTTGTACATTGGTCCGACTTCATCATCAGCAACAGCAACAGCAACAGCAACATCACAACAATGACTTTGTGGACACTTTGGAATATGAAATTCAAATGTTGGTTTTGGTGTTGGTGTTGCTTCTGGTAGTGGTGGCGGTTGGACACTTCTATTATGGTATTACGAAATATTAATAGTGTTGTTCTTGTTGGGTTGATGACAATGATGTTTTTGTTGTTGTTACTATTCATCCATCTATTCATTCATTCATTCATTTGTTGCTGTTGATGACATAGTGCAACATCATCGAGTTGTCTAACAATGAAGTCAAATGGAAAGTTGAAGATATTTTAGTCGTGTTCTCTTGTTTCTGTTGTTATTATTTTAAAAACTACTGTTGTTTACTCTACTGTTGTCAACATGCCCCCGCAATGAATGTCAACACTGCAGTTTCTTTCCAAATATCAGATACACAAGCAGGGAAAAATTACTTGGTTAAAACTTGATTCATTGACAAAGGCCTTATGCTTTTATATTGTACTAGGATCGACCAGTACTCGAAATTCAGCCACCCCGCCGGAAGAAAGACAAAAAGTATTTAATCGTGTGAGACAAACTCAATTTTCTTTTTCTCTCTGAAGAGAATTTGATATGAAAAACAATTATTGAGTATCATTTAATAAAGTTCGACACTTTCGTTTATCGTATTTGCTTCCTATTAAATGAATTTTTTGCAACACAAAATATATGTGCATGCGTAAGTATTTTATTGAAGAACATAGCAAGAAAATGCACATGGTAAACAACAATATACACGAGCTCCCATTCATATATTTTATGATATTTTTTACTATTTATTTTATATTTCTTTTATATACCCTTATTGCACACAACGAATTTTCGCTGATTCTTCTTTCTTTTCTTTCCTCTGCCCACGAACATTGCTTTATTTGCATGAGAGAGAGAGTGAGTCTAGTCTTATAGTTGTATTTGTTAAAATTTTGAATTGTTTTTCGCCAATTTTAATAAAAACAATATTGGGCTCATCTTCAAATGAAAACCTTTTGAATGGTACATTTTTTATTATCAAAAGAAACCTGTTGCCGTATTTATATAATGATTATTATTTTTTTATATTCAAATTGAATTAAATTGATAAATTGCTGTCATTGTTCAAATACAATACAATATATTGATTAAAAGTTTCACAATGAATTCATTTTTAATTTGTTTGCAACAAGGGATATTAAGATTCGCATATGTTATTTATTTGAAAAAGTAAATGAACACACATAATTAATCTTAAATATGATGCATTTTTTCCAAATAAACCTTACTCATTCTTTTTTTATATGTTGAAATTTTCTTGACCAAATTGATTGCTCAACAATAAAATAAGTAATAAATGATATTCTGAGTTCTTCTATGAGCTTCTGCCATCATTCAATTTACTTCAATATATGTACCATTATATTTTAACTACTTCTCCTCTTTATCTTGGAAGAAACTTCCTGAAAAATGTTAGTGTTTTTTACAATTTAATAAAGTAACGGAACAATTAATTGAAGATTAATAAAATATTTATTATAATTTTTTTTTTATATTATCTTTGAACCTTTATAGCAGTACACTGCATTACACATTTGTATGATAATGATATGCGTATATTTTTAGTGAGAAATGTTGAGCCGTAAACAGTGGCATAGCGTGGGGGTGCAGAGGAGGCCATGGCCCCGGGCAGCAACAAAATTTAAATCAAAAAATCCTATTTCAAACTTCTAACTTGGTTTTGTTCATAGCAATAGACCCAGACTGTAAAAAAGAGTTAATTAAGTTCGGCTCTCTGTGCTTTGTTTTAAAATACATTATTGAGTTCAAACTTGAAGATGGCATGCCAAACATTGAGAATTATTTTAACATCTGCCATCAGTAATGTCAGTTGCGAGAGAAGCTTCTCTAAACTAAAGTCAATCAAAAATTATCTCCGATCGGCTATGTCCACGTTGAGACTATCAAATTTAGGTATTCTGGCAATTGAACGTGACATACATAATGATGTTGACAATTATTTCATTTTTACTAATTTTTTTTTAACAAATAATTAAAATGAAGGGTTTTCCAATAAAAGGTGTTATTTTGATATTCAAAGAATTATGGCATTTTTGAAATAAGTGATCGGATGTTTATTTCATTATAAAGAAGAAGGTATGCTGTTAATAATGCAAGACAACATCAGCCAAATGGCCACCACGATCACTCTTATAGGACCATATCCTTTTCATGAAATTCCATAACCAAATCTCAAAGTGGCTGCCCTATGTCCTCGATAGCCTCACGAATTCCATCTTTGAGGTCTTGAATCGACACTGGTCTGTTGGCGTAGACCTTATCTTTTACGTGGCCCCAATGGAAGAAGTCGCAACGTGTTAAATCACAAGATCTCGGTGGCCATTTTTGATCACCTCTTCGAGAGATAACACGGTTTAGAAACTTTTCCCGTAAAAGATCAATGATTTCGTTGCTCTTAGCACTTAGCGCCGTCTTGTTGAAAGTAAACTTTGTCCAGATCAATACCATCCAATTCCAGTCATAAAAAATCATTAATCTCTCGATAGCGCAATCCATTCACCGAACTGTTGCTCCAGCCTCATTTTCGAAAAAGAAAGGTCCAATTACCCCGCCGGACCATAAACCGCACCAAACAGTCACACGTTGAGGATGGAGCGGCTTTTCAACAATAACTCCTGGCGAATTACCTGTCGGCTCCGGGCGGCGAAAGCCCACAGTACGTCAATGGCCGTAAAGGCAAAATACTCAGAAGGCTGTTACTAATAAAATAAATTAATTATTGTCGTTATTTGTAGTTGTTAGTAACTTCTTAGTTGGAGATCGTGGGGTTATTGTCTTTTCAACCTCCGCCTTATAGTTGGGCTTCGGAAGAGGCCAGAATCCAATGGTTTACGGTGCTTGTGGATCTTTGTTATGTGCAGGCTGCTATAACGCTGCATTTTCTCTAAAACCATAAGTATTTTTATGTAGATCTTAATGGTACGAGGAGTTTCCGACACCTCACGCGGCATCCGTGATTTTTATAAGTGCCTTTCTTTTTGAAGTGAAATGAGCCTTTTATTGCCAAGTGGCAGCTTGTTTGAGGACGGGAGGCACCAGTCTAGCACTTTTCTGAATGATATCGGGAAAAATCTTCGTAAATGGTTGTCTGGTTTCAGCGAACTCGTTTCATAGTTCAATGGTGGTGCATATGGTAGAGTGGAGGTCTCGCGCCTGCACAATACAGGTTAAAATCTTGATCAAGTTGAATTTAGTTTTTTCGTAATTGTAAGTTTTTTGTAAGCATAGAATTTCTTCAATTGTATTCACTTTTAATAGTTCAAGAAAAAGCTCTTGGACTCAACAATGGTCTTAAATTGCCGACACAACGGGATTAAGTAAACTAATATTATTTGTATTTCGATGGGATTAATATCTGTTTAATTCTGAACAGGAATTCAGTCTGTGCTCACCCAAATCTCCATAAGCAGTAGAATCCATCCGGTCACCAAAATCTGTCTGAAGAGCATGAGAGTAAACTGTTTTTTTTTGCCAAATAATTTATAACTTGTTTAAGGGGCCTTATAATACTATCTATTATTCACTATAGCAATTGATATTTCAAACATTTTGAAAAACCTAAAGGAAAACTGTAATGTTGATACCATAATGTCCTTTATCGGGTAAGCGAAACTAAGGAATTAAATCATGAATAAAATTTATGTAAGATAAACATCAAATTACTACGAGTAGAAGAGTAGAGTTTTATGATCAAGATCAGCACTAAGCATGTGTGAGAAACATTTAAATTAATAAAGTTTTGGAACTTATAAAATTGAAATACACGAGGAATACCACTAGAGAATGTCCTTTATGTTAAATTATGCACAGGAAACACACATATGTATGTGTGTACTAAATACATAAAAGAAGAGACAAAATGTTAAGAGAGAAACAGTGCGGGAGAGGCGAACAAAGAGTGACAGGAGGAATAAAAGATTAGAATGCCAAGTGAAATTAAAGACACACAAAGGAGACACACAGCAATATTACAACATATGTATGTATGTATGTATGTATGTATATATGCATGTATTTCCATGTCCTTTCCATGCCAGGATGTGTTTTTGTATGTGAGTCCTGTATGAAGTTTAGTATCAACTTAAGCGCATAATAAACTGTCAAGAACATAATTCATTGTAATTGTTGGATTATGCAACATTATTTCACTTTAATGTTAAACACAAGAAACAATTGTCGTCGCTCGATGCCAAGGACCCTGAAACTGAGAGAAAATGTAATAAATTTTAATAAGAAAATTAAAAAAATAAAATAATAATTGAATAAAGTATAAGTACAGTAAAATACTTTTGATATTGAAAACCACCTGCAACGAGTTAAATGAAATAAAATTTTATTACAACTATTTTTACGAGTACGAGTATTTTGTTTATTTTCAATTTCACACATTTGAATTTTTCAGTTTTTCTCTCACCATTGGAAACCAATTCCCATTTACATTTTCATGTTGCTGCAAGCGAATGCAAAATATTTTTCACAACTCACTTTAGCGTTAAGGATCCAAAACATTTGCCTTTGTAAACTACACCCAACAATAGCGACAACAAGAACAACAGGAATAAGGAGCAACAGAAACAGGAACTGAAAATTCCAATTATGCTTAACAGAACCACGAACTGCATAACCAGCGAAACATATAAAGACAACATGAGAAGAGAATGAGAGGCATAAGTAGTAAGAAAAAAATTCCATTGATATGCATTTTGTTTGGTTTTCATTTTCTTCCTTCGCATGAGGTTGAAACCCAAAATGAAAGCAATTCAAATGGCAATGGAACATTGGAAGAAGATGAGTGTTCAACTTGAAAATAAAGAAATTATGTCTTCAAAGGCATCCATCTATCTGACATCGCTCTTCAATTATGTTAACAATAAAATATTCACAGAAGGTGCTGAATGGATAGGTGTTTACTCTTTGGATTTTCTATAATTTAGCTATGACCAGAAAGTTCTTTAGATTATGGGATCATTATAGGTGTTTTTCAAACAGAAGTTACCATCATTCATCATCAGCCTTATGGTAGAATGTTGTGGGATCTGCAAATCTTGATGAGTTCCGGGCAAACCACTGCGCACCTTTAATCATTCGTCGTAGCTTGTACTGAAACTTCTGTAGGATTTCTAGGTTTTAGTTTGTTGCAGTGCCCCAAAGCTTTATACTGTAAGTCCATACAGGTTTCAATATGGCCTTGTATAGTTACAGATTATTTCGCAGATTATTTCGCAGAATTTCGAATTTGTACTGAGCAGCCAACTCATTTTACGAATCATTTTCAGGTCCAACTGTTTCCTTTTCGTCATGATGTGAGGTTTCCAGGTGAGGCGGCTGTGCAGTGTCAGTCCCAGGTACTTGACAGTGGCGCTATTAGGGATGACATACCCGTTCATGAAGACGGCAGGGTTTGTCGAGTGGTTCAGGGTAAAGGTTACATGCATAGATTTCTCAGCATTGACAATACAAATCTTAATGAGGCCACTAAGCACTCACATATACATACATCCAAGTCATACCTATCGCAATGTGTAAGCTAATAATCAGGAATGTGCTGACTAAATCTGTTGATTAATGATGGTTTAGTGGTACGGGCTGGTAAAATGCCTGGCAAACCAACCAAGGCTTCATCCATGTCTCACTAAGATAGTATTCCAGTTTAGTTGACTGCATAGTAAGAATTTGTTAGAAACCTTCACCAGACATAATCCAATAGGGAATCATGCGGGAAGGTTAGAAATTCACTTAGTTTAGGAACATGGAGGGAGAGAAAACAGTACATTACATTTTCTGTACATATCCAGCTTTAGCCAAAAATAGGAAATAGTATCCAAAATCATCAGTAGATATTAAAAAGAAGAAGATGAATAGTGCGTGAATGTATCTTTACTCATTTGATTAAGTTGAATGTTTGCTTGCTAAAATTTTGTGTTGCATATCCTTAGGCTCACGTAGTAAAATAAAACAAAACAATAAAAATAAAAATGAACTTATTCAAACTTTTCCATATGCTTGAGAATATATTTGTGTATTATACAGATTTAAAATTTATAGTTCGAAGGTTACTCATGAATTCTCTGAAATACTTTTGAAAATCCATGAGTATCCAAGTATGTTTATCTTAACGATCTCGTTACCATCACGTTATAACCCATATAAACACACCCATATAAATATACCTACAAAAAATATAGGCTTAGTTAAACATAATCAGAATCAGAATCATGTGTGAAAATAGTGAAATTTTATGTACAAAATAATAACAAAAGAAGTATACATAAATTTTTATGTTCAACACATTCAATTCATAGGCGCCCCTTATCTCTTGTCCCTCAACATAAAAACATAAAATCGAAAAAAATACAAAAAAAAAAGAAAAAATCCTTTATTTTGTTTTGTGTTGTTCTATGTTTTTCTCACCGCAGCGCATTTGTTTTATTATACAGTTTGATTTAAAAGTTTGTTATTTACGTTGCAAATTTTCATAAATTTCCAGCATAATTTATGCCACATGTGTGAACATTTCCCTGTGTTTATGTTGTGAAAAACCTTTTGGAAAACGTGTAAATGAGATTTACAAAGTTAAGTGAAGGCGGCGGCGGCGTTGGAGTCGGCGTGTGTCAGCCAGTAAAATATTCTATGTTGTAGATAGAAAATAATGTTGGCTTTTGTACAAAATTTGTCTGCCAAATGAAATTCAATTTTGAATATGGCAAGTTTCCTTTTGTGTTTTGTACAATATTTGTAGTAGTAGTGTTGGCATTTCGCCATATTCTTTTAATAAAACAAAGATATTGATGTACTCATGATACTACATTTAGAGAAAAGGCTATAGAACCATTTACACTACAATGAACTAAATTACATAACATAAGAAATTGAAGTAACTACTAACTATAATAAATGAAATAAAACAAAGAACTTGTTCCTTGTTGCAGACTTGTTTATGAGTAAAAATAAGAATATTTACCAAAATCTAAAATACAATAGTAAACTGTTGTGGTTAAGGAAAATGCGAGAAACGTGTTTAATGTTTTTGTTTAGTGATAAGGATTCATTTTACCATACTTTGAGAAATTGGAAGTGAAATTGATATAAATATTGCATTGTGTTAACATCTTACAGTCAAGTATATATTCTTCTAAGAAAAATTATTGAAATAATTTCATAAAAATCTATTCAAATCAAATGTGGAACATATTCCAGTTAAACGAGTATGTTACCAATAGAAACTGAGTTTTTAACACATAGCATTGACCTCAAATGTCTTTGCCAACGAACGAAAATTCACTTCTTGCTTACAAGTCCAAGTGATCAGATGTAGCTTATTTTATTTTCTGTTTCTCTTTATTCCTCTGAAATAACATACTTCTGAAGTTATATACTTTTGAATTAATATTCCATCAGAATTTACACATTTAAATAATCGGATTAAGTGATTTCAATGTTCTTAAGATTCATTTTGTATCATTATTAATTCATTGATTTAAAAATTATTATTTTAGAATTTTTCCCATATTGGTTGAGTATTGTTTGTTAAGTATACTTTTACCACATATACAAATGAAATTAATTTATCAATGCAGATGCAGGTACATCTTTAACTTACAGAATAGCGATTATTCATTAATTGGATAAAAGGATAAAGATGTGAAAAAAAAGTTATCAAAATCATTAAAAAAAATGTCAAAAGATTGATGTTTTATCAAACAGTTTATCAAATGTATAAAAGTGTCTTATCATGCCTTCTTAACTAAAAAAAAAAGACAATTTTTATAGCGTATGTTGGGTTGTTATGTGAGAAACTAGATTATGTAACTTACATTATGTAATTTACTTAGAAAAAAATCATTTTTTATTTCATTTCATTTTGATTATGAAAATAAGAATTGAATATTTGTCATATCGCTCATTTACTACAAGATTATTTAATAAATATCCACTTCTCAAGAGGGGAGTATGTTTATTTATTTACATGAAATTTTTACACAATATATACACTTGATGTGATGTGATTATCTTAAAAATAGTGTTTTTTTTTTATGTTATGATAGTCTTGCAGTAAATAAGCAATGTGTTATATTGTAATAATTTGTAATGACATTAATTTTTGTTTTTCATCTTCGTCGTGACTTTCACTGTCGCTTTAATCCATTTTTATCAAAGATTCCGATGAATCACGTTGACTTTTCCAGCTTGTAGTGTAAGACAAAATTGATTTATTGGCCCCAACATCTGACAAATGTTTTGATCAGCTAATTCTTTTCAAGTTTTTTTTTGTACAAATTTATATTGTTGCACCGTCTTCTTGTTATCTGATAATTTTAATTTGTCGCCAGATAAAAAATTCGCCGAATGTGCGTTTCATAATGAGTATCATATGCCCAATGATTGACAACTAGCAGCCATGTTTTGCATATTGTATGCATTGTCAAAAAATCATAAACTTTGGGATAGCGTTCTTCCGCCAACGCAATTGATTTTTCTACGTCATTATTTGTGTTTACTCTGTTGAACGTTTAGAAGTTTATTATATACGCGAAGTTTCCGGTAGTAAGAAACATAAGATACCTGTTTCTGACATATGTATATTACATACACTTCTTACAAAACAAGTTATTTAAACAACCCAGATTGTATATATGTAAAATTACTACTTTGCTGCCAATTATATTACTTAATATATTTAAAGAAATTATACCGTCTTAAGATTGCGATTCGTTTCTGTCTAAAATGATTTGATTAAAATTGTTAGATAAAGATTTATTACTTTGTTTAACTGTCACTATTTTTACTTTAATTGATATGTGTTCTGTTTAATTTTCATAGTCCTTTCTGACCTTCAAATATGAAATTGAACATTTATGCTATGGTCTAGACGAGATAGAAAACAGAAGTCTAAAAACAATTCATTTTCTAGCAGTCATTATAAACGCTTGCCACTGTTTAAGTCATTTATTTCGTGTCTAACCATATAAATCTCCACAACACTGATATCCCCTGATAGCAAAGCGTTACATATCTGGGAGTTATCTTACATCCTTAATCCATTTTTAGGACCACATAGCATGTATCATCAATAGAATTTCGTACCCCTTTATAAACAGGAACTCTCGCTTGAATATTGAAAACAAAATGTACTTTTTCAGATCAGTTTTCCAGGCTATAAGTATTCTATGGGGCCCCAGTTTGGGCGGATATTGCCCGAAGTCATTTAAGCAAATTACAAGTTATTCAAACCGAATCGCTCAAAATGATTCTCGGCCTACAATGGTACCACTCTAATAACGAAATCGTAGTTGACAGGCTAGTCCGGCTCAACCAGAACTTCAATGATAGATGTAGATTGTATTCAAAAATCAATGATATTATTAGGCATTATTAGATTTAAGTTGTAGTTTTAGTTTAAGTTTTAAAAAAAAACATTCTAGGTGGGTTTTTGATAAATCTTTCCCTACATTAGCTCGTTATTATTATTTAAACATTATAAAAAACTGCGCAAAGCAAAAGCCTAAACTCAATATTTTTTAAGATATGATAAGCATAAGCAAGCAATAAATTTAATTGCATTGATCGTTTTAGCTATAATTTTAGCAAACAAATTTATTCATGCCTCAGTGTTTAATATTTAAATTATTTTATACTTCATGAAATTCTTATGCTTGTTACATTCTGATTTATTCATTAGGACTCTGAAATGTTATATTGAAGCTAAGCTTCCATATATTAATATATTATTTTTTTTTTAATTGGGTGATTTTTACTAAATTTGGTCATGCAATTCTACTTGTAATGATTTATTTGAGGTGTGTATTTTTTTTTCCTCTTACTTAAAATCATTTCTTGGTTAAGACAATGAAATGTAGCAATTTAATTAAGTCAAGATTCGATTAACTTTTCTTTTCACAACTATGGACAAGCCTTCGATCCAATATGCTTTTTGTTTAACCTTTTACTTAATGCTATTATGAAGTTAAAACACATAACTTGATATGTGCGTGTAGTATTCAATTGCTCTGTAGGATATCACATTTTTATTTTGAATAACCAAATATTTGGTTCAATATTGCTTTTCTCTGTTGAATGTGTGTTCCTTCCATTTTTTTACCCAAAAGGATTTATTTTGTATTTATCCCCAAGTTCTTTTGACAAATGTCCTTATTGTACCGTTGCTGATTTTATCGATATCGATATCGAAGTGTGCACAATTTGTTCTGTCGCATGTTTGTATTGACAGTCAGTCAGTCAATTGAACGAAAGGATGAAATGTGTTCAATTCAACACAGAAAAGGACATCTTCTTCATCATAAATATT
This sequence comes from Amiota communis, assembly GCA_037043315.1. Classification (NCBI taxonomy): domain Eukaryota; kingdom Metazoa; phylum Arthropoda; class Insecta; order Diptera; family Drosophilidae; genus Amiota; species Amiota communis. The sequence goes on from JBAMAV010001101.1 coordinate 466,085, forward strand.
CGTTTCTCATTTGTTTGGTTTACATTTGAATGAAGTTCATAGATTGTCCTTTTAGCAATGCTTTTGTATATGAAATTGAATCCCCTCTTGATTGCTCTCTCCTCCTCATCAAGACTTTTCTCTTTTTATTCGAAAAATGTTTACAGTATTCAATATTCTCCAATCCATGACCGAAGGCTTTATTTACCTTTACCATATAATAAGAATGTGCTTGAGTATATGACAAAGTACTGTTATTATTATATCCTTTCAAGCAATTGAAATTTAGTAGGACAAGCAATTTTCCAAACAATGTCAAATGTAGTAGTCTAATATTTTTCTGTCAAAACAAAACTATTGTTATATTTAAAAAGTTTCTTTCAGTTGTATAAAATAAAATAAAATAAAAAAAAATATATTTGTGAAATAATCGAAAGAATAGTAGAGTAATGTTTTAGTTATAATAAGTGCGTTTACAAGAAATAAAACCTGTAAAAACTATCATCAAAGAGAACTACTTTCAAAATTTAGAATTAAAAAAAAAAATATTTAAAAGAGGTAAGAGAAAATTGCCACTGCAATTGCATTTTGTTTAACAAACATAAAAACTGAAGAGTTTTAAATGATTTTTTTCATGCTTTTTTGGCATTCGAGGATAGCAAGATTACTGAACATTTTAATAAATCAAATTCTTCCTTTTAATTAACATTTGAAAATGTGCTCTGTCCTTAGTAGAAACTGTAAGTTGATGATACTCGTACTACTAGCAACACTACATAGTACTTATTACCCAGCCAAGAAAGTGTTTCCGTGTTTGTATTTTGGTTAATAGAATCCTTTGTTCTGTTGCCGAAAAACTCATGGTAAATGGCGTAATAATACAAATTAGAACTAAAATTTTACCTTTAGGTTCCTTTTAGAAGATATTCATTTACATGCATAAAGAAAGGAACGTGGTCCTATCTTGTTTCGTTCACAACAGTGTGAAATGCATGCAGCTCTACGCATTTGTGAAATTCTCATTGATCAATTTGGTTTGATTTTGAGTTGAGAAGTGGATTGCCTACATGAATGATGTTTCGTTCACAATGACATGGAAAACAGACTTGCAAAAACAGGAAAGTTTTTCCTTCATACTGCTAAGATTAAAGAATATCTTATAATTCCTTCATAGGATGTAAAGGAATGAAACAACCAATTGGATTTTGAACGAAACAACCAATCCAGAAATATTTAAACCTAACTATATTGTTTCGTTTGATTGATTGTTTTTTACTAAACATCTTGCATCTCATTACAATAGATTCAGATGAAGCCTTAAGTTCAGCCCTCATTTAAATTTTTCATTAATTAATAAGTAAAATTCTTCTATAAAACAGAAATAATGAGTTTCACTAGACCAATTGTGTGTCCTTAATTAAAATTGGGAAAGAGAAACGCCATGCATTTTCTGAAAATCTGAAAAATCACACAGAAGAAAAATGGCAAAAGAGTTAACATAGTATACATAGATAGATCTAGTATGAACAACACGATAGTAAAAGGATCACCCTCCTCTTAGATATTGTGAGTAATCGAAGGAATTTCCACAAATCAAAATGTAATTGATAAACTCCCATCTTAGATGACTGTAACATACCATATACTTATAACAATCTATATTTTATCTTATAAAAAATGATTTTTTTTTTATTATTGTATGTTCTTTTCACAGATATATCAATATGAATTCCTTCGATAGTACTATGACTGAGGTTGAGAACAATAATTTTTTCAAAAAATATTCTGGTCTAATTAAGCATTTTTACGAAACGACGGAATTGAACTTTAACGAAGTGTCCTGTCTTTTGCTCATCTATCATAAATGCGCCTCACTTAACAGTGGCAAGACCAAAGAAATGACAAAGCCACAACTCCAGGAACTATTTGGGACACTTCTCAATATGAACGACATTGAATTAACTGGTCGAATCATCAATGTGGTGAATGAACATACCAAAACTGTCAGTCCAACATCATTTGTAACACTCTTCCGGGTGTACATGAGCGATGATCTAGATGTTCGCATGAAATTTGCTTTCGATGTTAGTATAGCTTTTATTTACCATAAATCATATATTTATAAATACTTACATATTTAAGATTTACGATTATTTGGGCAATGGCTCTCTAAACACGGAACAAGTTGATTATTGTGTTGAAAAATTCTTTATAGGACAAGACGAAGACTTGCTCAATGAATTGAAAGCTGTAAGTACTGTGATATCTTGTAAGTTAAGTGTGTCTTGAGTTTAATATTCATATGTTCATTTATTTTCGAATAGGATATGTTAGAAATGTTATTTCATAAGTTTGATCTCGACAAAGATGGGTTGATTGATTATTCTGAGTATTCAACTGTGGTGAGAAAACAACCGGACATGTTGGAATGTCTTGGTACAATATTCCCCGATCGAAAGCAAATGGAAATTGTCGCTCATAGCTTGAACTTGGAGAGCTACCTTGGATTTATTTCATCCCATGGAATTAAAATAGAACGAGGTGTTGAATCCAAGCATGAAAAGCATGATGTATCTAAAGTACCATCAAGAATCGAAAAAAATAGGTCAGCAGTTCGAAGTGTAACCACAGTTAAGATTCGTACACCTGAAGATAGATGGTTCACTAAACCTCTTCCCCGCCGTACCATGCATAATTAGATTATATTATTGTATAAATTCAAGTGATAAATAATCTGAAAACGTAAATCGTCGTATATAACAGTTAATAAACAAAAAACGTCAAAAACAACTCACCAAAACCAAAATTTTATTGTTTTCAAATCTGCCATCAGTTTTTATTATAAGAATAGAATAGATAATTCATCCATTCCGTTTTGTTTTGGTTGAATGAATACTAAACTCATTTAATTTCATATCCAATCGTTCAATTTGAACGTGTTCCTTAAAGTCACTCATTCCTTTTTGACACGAGGTAGTCAAAAGCCATTTTGAATTAAACCATGCAACTCCCTAGTCCCCATACAGACACAAATTTAAATTAATGTTCTTATTAGAAAAAGTTTTTTGTCACTATAAATGTGTGATCCATATTCACTTACCATGTAAATTTTAAAATCCTAGCATTACTAGGAAGGGTACCTCCCATACAAACCCAAATTTAAATCAATGTTCTTAGTAGAAAAACTGTTTTTTTCTTTGTCTTATCGAATTGAAATTTGTGGACAGTTTCAAGATTTCAAGATCCTAGAGTAACTGGGAAGGGTACATCCCATACAAACCCAAATTCAAATTAATTTTCTTATTATCTCCTATTTCATATTTCGGTCCATTTTTTTTTTGTAGCACAAACAAACGACAAAAACAACTTAATTTTACATAACTTCAGACAGACGTACAAGCTTTTGTCCAACAAATTTGAATACATGGTGATAAAACCTTGTGCGGTTATACGGAATCCTTCGTGTGGGAATCCGACTCTCACTTACACTTTCAAAAAAAAAAAAAAAAATTAATGAACGGCCCTTTAAAGATAAAATCGGAAAGGGACGATAAAAATAAAGGAGAACTTGCAGGATCACAACCTACATGAAACTAGTCATTATTCAAGTGACCTATATACACTACCTGTAATATTTCTAATGTCTATCATATCTTCGCCGAGAAGGGTTTGCAAAAACGGTCCAAATTGTTTTTGTTTCATATGTGGTGAATATGTTTTCCAAAAATATCGTTTGAGTATAACAGACTTTGTGAAAGAAGCATGTATGGAGTGTTTTAAGCATGTTAGAAATTGAGAACGCTTAGAATTCGTTTGTTTTGGGTAATTCAAAATTTCTTAAGTAATAGAAAGGGTGACGGTTACATTAAGCACTTTGAAGAACTGTTGTGCCACTTCCAGCAACTGAATGGAACAGGAGTATCAAAGTACACTTCCTTCACAGCCATTAAGATGCCTTCGCGGAAAATCTTGGTGGCATTGGGTGAACAAGGTGAACGATGCTAGGGTCGCTGGAATACACATATACTGTCCGATTATTGCTGGAGTACTAATATTAGCACTTTGTCATTCAATAACAGTAGAAAATCATATAAGCTAAAATTCAAGAAGTTGTAGTTTTTATACTCTTCACGGGAGTGAATAGTATTGTTACAAATTTCTAAATTATACAAATAGAAACCTGCTGTCAGTTGGCGAGTGGCTACCAGTTGGTGTGATGTGAGGGTGATGCGGCGTGTGCAGCGATCAAATGGTGGCAAGTGGCGACGTAGTGATCCAACGGCAACTTGCAGCTCGACGTGGTTATCCAACGGAGGCAAGTGGCGACGTGATGATCCAACGGCGACCTGGAGCTCGACGTGGTTATCCAACGGAGGCAAGTGGTGACGTGATGATCCAACGGCGACTTGCATCTCGACGTGGTGATCCAGCAGCAACAAACAATGCCAAACACCCAAAAGGCTTCTTTCTTTTCCTTCTAAAAAGCCAATATGGAGGTTTTTTTTTTCATTTGTCAGTTCATTAAATTCAATGTCATTGACTTGTCATTTTTATTCCTCCTCTTCTTCTCTCCTAATTTAACTGTTCCACACCAGGGCTACCTGCATTTATTGAAGTGCTGCCAAGGTGTCCGAATTTCGTAAAGATAGTTCATTTTTAATACTCACATATATGTACATAAGATTTTGTTTTAAGATAGTTCTCTTTATAAAAACATCTATTTGAATTCTCTTTATTCTCAAGTATTTAGAATTTAATTTCTTTAATCCATTATTTCTTAAGTCTACCATTGTTTTTGTTTTCCATATTTTTAGAATCAAACAAAAACACATAAACATTTTCACATTGTCAGGTTGTTTAGCGAAATATTTTAGCAAAAGTTTGCACAAACTTTATTTTTACTTCAACCAGTTTTCTCACTATTCTCTCTCGTTTTTAGCCAGGATTATTTCCTACTTTATTTCTGGTGTGTTTCAATTTTTTTTTTACCAATTTTCTCATCGTTTTTTTTCTTCTTTGCGTCTTTATAAAACTAAAAAGTTGCAAATTACTTTTAAATTTATTTTTCCTCAACTGTAAGCAAAGAAATTTTGTGTTTTTTTCTTCTCACCAAAGAGAAAAATAAGAAACTCTGCACATTGTTGCAATTTGTTTGTTTGAAATAAGAAAATTTCAAAAATTTAACTTTGTATCCAAAGATTTCATTCTTACAAATAAGTTATTTTGTTGCTAAAGAAATAAAATGAATAGAACGAATTTAGTTAAAACTGGAAATTAGTTGCAAATACATTTAAATTGAGCCATTTCAATGACAAATTCAATGTAAAATAGGTTTAAGGTTTCATTTGACGTTTGACAGTAAACATTGACAATAACAACAGCAAGAACTCTAGATACTACTCCAACAACTACACCAATCACAATATCTTTTGTACTACTCACAATAAATACGAGTACATACTGCTGTAGGCAAAACTTTGCGCCATGCATGCATTGCAACACTTTCTTTTATACACACATACATATATATTATTGTATGTATTTTAAAAATACCGGGTGCTTCATTTACTTAGTTATCGACACTTTTCTCCACTACAATTGAGCTTATCAATGTAAATTTAAGAGCATTAAGGTATTTTATTTTATCATCATCATTTGACTTCTTCTTTATTGCAAATATTGGTTATCATATACCAATAAATTATAATTATAGTCGATCTCTAAAAGAAATCGTTAGGGGCAGACAATCATTTCGTTATAGAGGAATTTTTGTTGTTACGGAGTTGTCAAAAAAAATTATTTTGTTGCCTTGTTCGGATGAACAATGTTTTAATTGAAAGTTAATCAGTTGATTTCCATCAATTTTCTTATCTTCGATGCCATATTGATTTCCAATTTGAATAATACATGGCGGCTACAATAATGAAATCATCTTGTCCTTCTTAACTCTCCCCCTGAGCTGAAGGCCTCTGTCGCTATTACTCATATTAAAGAATCTTTAATTCAAAAAACAACTATCGACCGACTACTAAAAAATAACACTCTAAAAAGGATAGAATAAGAAAACATTCTCATTTGAAATTGATATGTACAAACAATTCAATATTTATCATCTATTAAAAAGCACTTTACACGTAATTTGTTCAATACATATTGTTACAAATTTCTAATTTGTCTGACAGTTCTTCAATTATACAAATCAGAAATCTGCTGTCAGTTGGCGAGCGGCTACCAGTTGGTGTGATGTGAGGGTGATAAGGCGTGTGTAGCGATCAAACGGAGGCAAGTGGCGACGTGGTGATCCAGCAGCAACAGGCGATGCAAAAACACTCCAAAACTTCTTTCTTTTCTCATCCAAAAATGCAATATGGAGTTTTTCTTATTTGTCCAGTTAATCAAATTCAATGTCATTCACTTGTCATTTTGTTATTCCTCCTCTTCTTCTCTCCTAATTCAGCTGTTCCACACCAGGGCTACCTGCATTTATTAAATTGCTGCCAAGGTGTCCTGGGAATGATCGATAGTTATCGATCATTTTTGTAACAATATTCATAATGTTGTTCAGAGGATAGCCGTGGTCATATGCCACTTGGGTAGATCCAAAAAAGGATTAAATTATCATTAATTTGTGTTATCATTACTACTGTTAGAATGTATTTTATTAGGGTATGACTCACGTGACCACACGTCCGCTTTGAACGGGACCGTCCCTTTTATCGGTTCTCCGTCCCGGTGTCCCTGAACAAGGCATCGGGACAAAATTGCCCCGATTTCCCAATAATCAACTAGTCACTAGTTGAAAAACATTTTAATTCTTTCTACAGCTAGTTAAAATATTGTATATGCGATAGCTCAATGGATTTGTAATGACGTCTATAAAAATGTAATTTTTGTTGTGGTCATTTAGTGAAGTTTTTTGTTTAGAAATATTGTGTAACTATGCCAAAACGTAAACGTACGTTCAATGATAGATTACAAGTAAAATACCCGTTCATTAATTAATTATTAATACTAAATGCTTTAGCGATTACGCGTCGAAACTAATCCAATCATGTATTGATTAGAAATTTAGATGCGTGCATACGAAAACAGAAAATATTATAGTTTTGACGCATACAGCGATTAAAGAATTGAAAGATGATCATGGTAAATCAAACTTTATTACAATTTAAGCTGACGGCAACAAGAAAATATATCCTAATCTAGTGCGCTTTATCCAAACTTACGAAGGTGTGCAAGTAAAAATTTTAGACCACCAATCACGTGAAACTGCTGATATCATAGTCAATTATTTAGTCCAAGTGTTCTCAGATGACTGCAAAAATCATGGCATTTTATGGGGACAATGCCAACGTCAATTTTGGGGCGCGTTTAGACCAGAAACTTATTATGTGTAATTGAAAAATACAATCATCTCAGGAAAAAACATTAAGACGTAATGGGTGCGGAGCCCATATAATTCACCACGCAATAAAATCTGCTACAATTCGCCTATGAATGCATTATTTTAAAAATTTCCCGTTTTGAGTAAAATAAAAATTGTCACGTTAGTTATGACTTCATGTCCTCCAGAGAACGCCGTATTCAATTTAATGTGGCAGCGACATTTCCAACGATGCCTCATTTGTCAAATTATAATAAGTACAATAGTTTGAAAGTTATGACCGAACAGAACATACAGATACATATGGGTAAAACATATAACCCCCCTTTTTTCTTCGCCGTAGTCGAATTGTCAATCATACTAGAATCAATCAATAACGATATCAATAAATATGACTTGATTCAAACATGATAGACTGTGATAGTGGTGATTGAGCAAAGTCAAATTCATTTTGATATTTTTAGCTGAAGCCATATCGTTCTTGATTGATTCTTAGATTGATAATGAATTATATATTATAAGACTTGTATTCAAAGAGAAGTATTCATACGACGCTATGCTTTCTTCGTGTTTAATGGCACAAGCTTCACAATACGCAACTGCGTCAGCTTCTTTATAACCAAAAGTACGTAACGAAGTAGTCAACTGACGTTACAATGCCACGATTCAGATTTTGGGGCTATCTATTAATTGCATCTTGGTTTTTAAAAATTACGAGTAGTCGGTACGATATATCAAATAAAATACATCGATAATAAGTACACCATCGATATCTTATGGTTCGATTATATCGGATCGATTCGATATATGTATCGAGCATCCCTAGCACTTGTAGTTCTAGATAAGTTTGCGATGTATAGTTCTATACCGTTGAACCGATAACGATATATCATTATACTGTTTCTAATAGAAGAAAAGATTTGAACGCACTAACAACACATCGGGAGGGGGCATAGCAAATCACGCCGTCTACTTCTCATCGCAATACAATCATGGAAATACATATGAATAAATTTTTATAATTTAACTAGTTTTCGAACCAAGATCCAGTATCATCTTAGTCGTCGTGCAAAGTCTTTAGGAATATCTAAGTTCGTAATTCTGAAATTGACAAATAAACTATGCCCCTAAATTATTTTGATGAGTAATAATGCATGTTTTTGGTTATTGGAACAATGTTTCATTACATGATGAATATGTTAGTGTTTGAAAATTTCTTTTTCTGGACAGAATACCATACATCCTTCAGTTAGTGGTGCCTGTTTGCCAGATATTCTCTGATAAAGACCAAATTCTTTAAACCAGTAATTGTTTGGCTTATTTGTTCTTGGTTTGATCCCTCTCCTTTGTATTTTAAGAGTCGTCTAGAGAACTAGATGGTGCACCCTGTACATTACTGAATGTACAACATACTATATGTGGGAATACATAATGTAAGTGTGTATGTATGTATATACTTATCTATAAGGAAACATGAACAATTTAATTAGTTTCAATTTTGGCAACTGAACACCCAACAAAATCAAATATGCGTAAATATGGCAACATTTGCATGCGATTTTCAATTCAGTTCAAGCTCAGTTGGGTTTGGTTGGGTTTGGCTTAGTTCAATTCGGATCGGTTTGGGTTCTGTTCGTATAATTAAATTTACATGAACAAGGGATGGTCGAAGTATTGAGCAAGGATGAGTATTAAAATAACAAAACAGTGACATAATACAAGCACATGTTATACAAAAACGACAGATAGACGCACTTATGGACAGACTGACGGGCAAAAAGACAGACAGACAGACAGATAGACAGACGGGTAGATAGACAAAGCAAACACTCTGTGAATGTAGCAAACATTTTGTTGTAGCATACTTTTGAGAGTTTGATTTGTTAAGCACAAAGTACCATAAGTGAGATTGGCAGTTTGAAGGAGGGCGCACAGTATAGGACTGACTTGAACTCTAAGCATGTGAAACATTGACAAACTTTTCATTTTAAAATCATCATAAAATAAGTTGATACAAATAAATGTGTGTATACAGTTAATTTCGCCTTTTTTTCGTATTGAATAACACTTGTCCTTGTTTTGAGTAAGATTTTTAAACAAGTAGAATAGAACAAACTTTAGCAATGAATGAATTCATTGAAACTTTTCCCATTCATTCATTCATTTGATTCTGGAAATTTACCATCTAATTGACATTATGATGATGACATATTCACCCTTCAAGATTGTGAAAAGCATTAAATTTAAGTCGCGTGCTCCTTGTTTCTTATTGTAATTCATATTTTTCTTATTGTAAAATTTAATGAGAATTTTGTTTGTTGTCTTTGCTCCATTTTCATTATAATCACACGTTGCCATTGTCTTTGTTTTCGTAATGTCAAGTTGTTTTTGTTTCTGTTGTTTTGTTTTGTTTTGACTTTGTTCTTTAGTATTTATGAACTTTTTGCGAAAGCAACTTTGCATTCTTCATTTGTTGTTCATTCATTTGAGCGCGCTTTTCCAGTTTTCCACTTTTCATGTTTTTCATTTTATTTCATTGTTGACATCCATCTTCTTATGCTACTGCTACTGCTTCTGCTTCTTAATATTCTTTTATAACTTCATACTTTCTGTTCTCCCAATCCCCATCCACCATTCATTCAATTCACTCTCTCTATCTGTCTGTCTATCTGTTTGACTTGGTAAAATGGCCCAGAAAAATGTGTCAACTAATTATGCGCGAAAGTTTTTCATCGTGCAATGCTAACGAATGCATTTTCCATACCCTTTTGCATTTTCACTCATTTCACTCTTTTGTCTCTAATGCCATTTTCTATTTTGTGTAATTGCGAGTCACACAAAATCATTCTGATGAATATAATTACATAAATGCATTTCAAATAAAATAGAAACAACAAAAATGCATTAACTTTGGTGTCACGTTACATATTTAATACTCTTCACTTAGTCTAGAGTTTCACATAGAGAATAATAATTTACAAAAACGGGAATGTTTCTCTGAAGTTAATTGAGATTTGAATTATTTGTTTAATCATAAGTTATAGTCATCATATTTTTTCTATTACAACAATACATATAGTGAATATTAAACCACTGCCAACATAAATAATCAGAACATCTACTTGTCCATACTTAGTATTTCCTCCAACAATATAATAAGTGAAACTACTTATAAAAATAAGGTTATAATGAGAATAGAAAGTTACTATTTGGGTTTCTCCTTCATAAATAACCATTTTCTTAAGAAAACCTCAACGGAAAACCTGCTAACAATGCAATTTCAGATATAAATATCAAGCCATACTTAAATTTATTTAATGGAAGTTGTGGAAATTTAATAATGTTCTTTTGATTCAACTTTTATTTTTAATCAAATTATCCATCCACACACGCCTGACATTTTAGGTGTAACGTGACCTTAAATGTATTATTATAGGATCTTTATTTTTTTTTGGAAGATACCGATTGATTTAAAACCATTTTAAACAAATGCAAAAAAAGTACCCTTAAAATGCGGCACTTAAATTAAATTATAAGTAATCCAAATGATTCGTTGAATTTGTGTGAAACAAAATACTGTCAATACAATTATGAATAAAAAAAATATAAAAAAGATATGTTTTACAAAGACGACCAGTGTTGCCAACTACCTATCCCAAAAACAGGACAGAGGGACCCCAAAAAAGACAGAAAACAGGACAAAATTTGTTACCTTAAATAAATTTACTTATAGCCTTTCTACAGTGAGTAAAATGAAGAGAGTTCTGGTTTCGCGTTCAGAGCGTGTTCTGGTAAGCTCTGAACAGCTGTTTTTTGTTTTGGTTATACACACCCGTGCAACTTTTAGCGGACATTGGCAAAATTAAAACTGAAAATTTGTGAAAAACACATGATTCTGTCCTGATTCTTATTTTATTACAATTATAAAAAAAATTAACATTTTAATTAGCATTTTACTTAAAAATGTTTCATGATCCCATGACCAAAAAAGACGCAACTTCAGAGTTACCAGCCTTAAAAGTGGGTTCAAGTTGGGTTCATCGAAAACACAACCAGAACAAAGAGTTCTGACTGCTACAACAAGTCCTCAATTTGGTCATTATTCCTGTTGTTGTTGTCGTCAGAACACAGAGTTCTGCTCATGTTCTCAGAACCGAACTTTTTACTGACTGTAGAAAGGCTATCAAGCTGCTCTGAAGGGTTCTCAAAGAGTCCATGAAAAAGTATGTTCATTTTGCTTTTTATATTCAAAATTGAAATAGAAATTTCAAAAAAACGAAAAAAAATCTATAAAAATAAAATATGCGTTCTAAAAATCAAGCAGCTGTGTTCCAATGTTTTGAGAATACGCCATGCAAAAGAAATTCCATTGTTTTCCTACATAAAGCGTTGAAAAATTTACGAAGACAAATGCCTCCGGTGCAACGAACGGTCAAAAATATAATGTTTGTATCTCTAAATTTGACCTTATTCACCAAATTTTTGGTAAAAAAAATACATTACAACTAAAAAGGATAGAATTCCGAATAAGTGACGTTTGACATTTTTTTCTGACTAAGTCAGTTAAAATAGGACAGATCTGTCAGGCTAAATTGGCAACACTGAAGACGACATAAGAAACTTACGTACAAACAAACAAACATTAATTTTTATATAGTAGGGGACCCGATATTTCCAATCTAATCTACTACAACTCATCATTTAAGTTAAACAATAATAATAATAAGTAATTCCAGTTATTCCTGTCTATGTAACAATTTCAGTGCCAGAGAATCATAGCATTGGTAGCATTGAGGAAACTTACTTTTCCGACTCAATAGGCGTTATTTGTTGCAAACCTTCTTTTTCAGTATTGGAGCACTAGTAATGGCATGTTTCATTAACTTACTCGCCAGCATCTGCCGAACATATTGAAATATCTTCAAGACCAATATTTGATATGGTGTGCGCAACTGTCGTAGAACATGGTATAGCCACAATGTAAGGAGTGTATTTTGGATAGTTATTTTGTTGGATTTGTTTAGGTTTAGTTGTTCTTCTATACTCTTATGTATATTGATAACGATTCATAATACACGTAACTTCAGCGAACATTAAATTTTCAATTCTTGTTGCAGTGACAGCACCCCAAACCATCACATTGGCTTCACCATACTGGATAATAAGAACCATACTAAATGTCTCAGATCCATTTCCAAACTTTGGCTCTCCCGTTGCTTCTAAATATGTATATGATACTTGTATACAATATAAAACAAGTATGTAGATAATGATTATCAAGTTGTTACTGATATTTAATACTACAGAAATATGGAAACTGCCTTTGACGGTAGCAGAACTGTAAGCAAGCACAGTCAAATCTAATTTTGTAACTATAAAAGTGAGAATGCTGTTGATATACGAGTATCAAATCATAGATTACACATTATTTTAATATCAAGTTACATTAAATAAATATATGTTATTTGCATTACAACGTTTCTCGCCTTTTAAGTTACATGTTACGTCACTATCTGTGTCTTGCATATTGTGCTTGTGCTCTTCTTAAATCTGTTAGTCCTAGTGTTAGTAATTACTGAGCTGCGCTAAGCTGTTTCCTACTTACTTGTGGCTTGTAAGAAGGTTGAAGTCACATTTAAAAAGCCAACGCTGACATAATCAGACACAAGTTATCTTGACTTTCTTTATTTGCGAATTGATTGCTGAAGAGGTCTAAATATATGTAGAAATATACATAGAAAATGTAAAGAAATCAATTCAATTTAAATAAGACCGGCAATGTAAGAACATCGGAATTTTAACTTAATTTACAAACCAACACTAAACAAAAATGCGAATTTATGGGCATATCGGACACTCCAAGAGAAACACAATTACTATAGTTCTTAGAATGAAAAAGAGAATGAGTAATCTGTGTTAAAGATACTGCAAGTTTTAAGTTTTAAAGTGGAAAATCTTATTTTTTTATTCCCAAATGCACTTCAGAATAACAACAACTATTTAGTCTCATCTACATATGCTTAGACTATTTTTCTGTGATGTGTGTGACATTCATTTCAATGATACTGAAATGAACACGTTTGCAATTTATTCAGTCATTCATTCGTTCATTTATTCATTCATTAGCAACATTTGTGTTAGAAATTAAAGGAAAGGCATACGAAAGAAGAAACTTTTCCTCTCCCACATTGGCAAGCATTGGGCAGCGTTGGGATGCATTGGGAAGCATGTATGTATGTAGGTACATATGTAAGTGGACTTATGTCCACACTTTGAGGAAAAACTTGCATCATTGTGAACAAGAAAATGCTTTTGAAAAGTAGCAACAATGTTTTCAATGGAGCTCAGTGAGCTCGTTTACTTTTTAGTTAAGCGAATTGTATTAAGTTCAACTCACTTGGGTTCGGTTCGGTTCAGTTCAATTCCATACGATTCGATTTGCTTTGGTTTACTTTGGTTTGGTTTGCTTTAGTTTGGTTGTGTTCGTTTCGGTTCAATTCAGTCAAAAGTGGACAAAGGCCAATGTAATCATGTATGTATGGGACGAACGGATGGACGGACGGACGGACGGACGGACGGCCGGACGGAAGGACAATGTATTCACCCGAAGGACCTAAGGCAGTCAACTTTTTACTATCCTGTTTTCACTAAGTTGTGTGTGTGATCAATAAATGTTGTATGTTGCATGTAGTTTGTGTTGTTGAATGCATGTCTAAGTTTTCCTCTGATTTTTTGAATCTTTACTTGCAACCAACCAAGTTCCGTCTTATGAACAACAAAAGGTCAATAAAGTTGATCAAGAGAGAAAAAAAACTAAATAAAGAAAATAAAACATAGATACTTTTAAGTACAAAAGTTGCAAAGTTTTGCATTTGCAACAAAAGGCTAGCTTAGCACAACATCTAATTGCCAGCAGAACAAGACCCAAATAAGTATCTACGATATGATGTATTTAATTCTTGGCACATCAAAAGTCAAAAGTTGTCATTACCAACGCTGTTTATTACCTTCAATTTTACCCTGTTGCCTGTGAACATCTTATCCTTGACCTTCCCAAAAGCACGCTCATCACCTTATGAACTGCGACTTATTGTCTGTGTGTTTGTGTCTTGTCTTGCACACGGTCACAGGTCGCAGACAACCTTCAATTCGATTTGGTTCGAATTAGTTGAACCAAACTGAGTTCATCGACATCATCATTAATGACATTGTCGTCATAGTCATCATCATCGCATGTCAATGGCATGCCACAAACCAAAATTCTCAATTTATTCAAATTTTAGTCAAAAAGTTCAAATTCTGTCTGGTTCAAAAGTGTCACCGTCTCCCTCTCTCTCTCTCTCTGTCTGTCTGTCTGTCTGTATGTCTGTCAGTTAGACTATAATATAATATTTGACTATGTTCAAGTTTTAATTTAATTCAACACACCCACATAACTTATTTGTGTTATTTTGCACTTTGGGTATAGTACAATATAATACTTACGTGTATAAACCCCGAAACACGTGAGTTGCCATTGATGTTCGCATTAAGTTGTGGTCAGTGGTGACAGTATTAAATAAATAATCAAATAATTAAAAACAATTAATCGCATAGGTAACAAGACAGACTGTTGTTGTTGTTGTTTGGTAACAGGTAATGAGCTGGGCTGGGCTGAGCTGTGCTGAGCTGAGTCAGTAAGGACTTATGCAACTTTAAAAACCGTCAATGTGTTAAGTTAACTTGGTTTACTTAAGTTTCATTGCACATGGGTGGTTTCATAATTGTTTTTTGTTTTTTTTTTCTATCATGGTCTACATTACATGTTTTTCCGTTCATTGGAAACGTGTGTGCATTATTTCTTATGAGAGCATATACACCATTGGAAATCAACGTTGCTTTACGAAAACTGTCTGATATCGATAATTCCATCATTTCTTATCGCGTAATGTATATCGCGTCGAACACAAGAAACAAAGACGAACAAACAAGAAACAAAAAACATGACTAAATTTCAAATTCAAATTCTTTACAAAATGTTTATTTCTTTGCCAATCAATCAATAGTCTTTCGGCAGGAGTTATGCTTTTACGATAATTCGTATTTTTTTTTTTTCAATTCATTCTCCGAATATTTTAAGTAAATTATTGTTGTATGGGAACACACACCAAACCAAACATCGACATCGAACGGTTCGTTCCACTTAATTGCGTTGTGCTTGGTGTATGTTGCAACAGAACAGGTGTTCTTGTCGTATGCTTGTCGGTGTATCGCCTGCCTAAGAACTTTGTTCAGATAATTCTTTATTGCTTTGGTGTCTGGCTACTGAACTATCTATACCCGATATAAAATTCTCAAGATGATCTTACATTTATCATTTTATTTTTAAACAGAATTAGCTAATGCTCCTACTTGCCAATCAAATATTTGCTGCCCTATTTATGGTGTATAATCTCAGTTGTTTTAAGAAAACAAAATTTCTTATTGTTTTTAAAAACTGAAAAGAAATGGAGATAAATAAAATAGTTTAAGTATGTTAAAGATAACAGTTTCCTAAGGTAAAATGATAAGTATCGCTCATAGTCTGAAATCCTAAAGCCCCTAACACAATTTAGTTTTAATCACATTAAATGAGCTAAGCTGAACTGAACTAAACTAAAGACAATTGTTGATGCCAAAACTAAGGTCTCGTGACTCACGTGGCTACAGAAAGCAATGAATATGCGCATTAAAGAGCAACAAGAGAAATAAACAAAAGAGTAATTGTGAGAGAAATAGTGAATGAAAAGAGAAGAAGAGCATATTAAAACAAATCCCAGTATTTCTTAGCAAAACGAGAGTCAATTTAACATAACATAAATTCAAACACTCACGTACACAACTTACAGAGAAGAAGGGAGGAAAAATGATTAAGTATGAGAGCATGTGAGAGAGTCAGCCAGACAACAGTGCGTATGAATTATAAACGAAGGCTAAAGTTTCTTCCTTTCCTCCATTCTTGTTGCTTGCTAGCATCTCAGATACGTAAAAAAGGCGCCGAAATAATAACAATGAACCAGTTTAATATGTGAATTTGTGTTGATATACCATATATCTGTGTGCGCTTTTGTGTATATATGAGTGCGTGTGTGTATGTGTGTCAGATATAAATTACTATTAGGCGTTGGTCCTTTGCGTAGGCAATGAAAGCGTGTCAAACATCTGTGTTATTGTTACAGCACTCATACACTCTGTCAGCCAGCAGTTAGCCACACACACGTACCTACATAAATAGCCAAAGCCTCCGAAACAAACAAGCAAACAAACAGACAAACATTGTCGCTGACAGCAGTGACCTTGAAGACACACAACAGTAACACACAAAAGAGCATGACTGAGAGCAAGTGACGAACAGAGAATGGAAGAGATTCTTTGGTGGCCGACATTTTCTGCTGCTGCCATTTCTGTTGTGAATTTCACTCATTGATGTCTTTTTTGTTCCTATTCGCTTGCTTCAAAAAGTTGAAGAAGTTTCAATTTCAGTCAAAATTTCTAATTCCAATGAATCTTCATTAATGACAGCAATACTAAAGGAGATTTTCCACCAGCTTTCACACTTCTTGGTCCAACAATAAAACTGAATCGTTCTATCTATTTCATTTCACACTTCAATTAACACGTACACTCGATGAAAAAATTAAAGGAACTTTTAGCAAAATTAAAAAAAAAATCTAAAAAAGAACAGAGAAATATAAAAACAAAAGTTCAATTTTTAGCAAAAAATATAAAAAAATTGGCACGTGCCACATTTTGGATGCTTGGAATGAGAATTTCATACACCTTAGCCTTTAGTCGCTTGTCATTGTTTTCAAATTGGGTCATTTGAACAAATTGGTAAAAAACAAAGAAATAAAATGTTCAAAGAATTGTTGAAATGAAGAATGGATCAAGCGTAAATTAAACAAAATTGAAATTTAATTGAAAACACAATACATTTTCTAATTGTTCGTCAAAGTACAATACAATTGAAGATATCAAATAAGTACTTATTTGGGACCATATGGAATAGAGAGAATGCTCCGAACTGCTACTGAAGGATGAGGAAAACCTTGTTTGCTTGTTAGTTTACATGCAAATCAATACGAATTTGTATGTCGAACCGATCAAGTCACTGATGACAACATACCATTTAATAATAATCTTACAATTTCTAAAGTGACCCACGAATGAAAAAAAAAATAAAAACTTTATTAAAATAAGTGGAAAATAGTGTAAAATATTGTAATAAATAAACTTAACATTGGATTGATAAAATTACACGCATTTCTCTCCACTTTTTGTCTCCATTTTACAAAGTTTTTTGTTATCTCTATCGTTCCCATGCATAACGTTGCTATTCTTACTTGTTTATCCTGTCCGTGCATTTTTTTTAAACGTTTATGAACCTCTAAAAAAAACTTTCCCTAGTTTTGTAGTTGTTGATGTTTCTAATACATCGGTATCGATGTTGCAACCCTATATCAGAGTAAGAATAATATGAATTATCAAAATATCCATCTTGATGGAAATTATCGTACAATCTGTGTACGATAAAAGGGAACGTGCCCATACTACGTAACCCGTTTAGGAGAGGAGCGGGGCAAAATACAACGGTTGGTCACAGGGGGGAGGAAGTCTTAGGTTTTCGTCACGTAATCAATATTCTCTATGAAAATCTCGCCTTTTTCGAGCTATTATTATTCGAGCGCAGCGTTTAGCGCTTTTTAACCCTTATGCAGACACTAGTTTTGGTACCCTTATTCAGGACACTATGGACTGGCCAGACCACAGACATTTAAATGTTATGTATATGGGATATCGGTGGTAATTATTCAGTGTTATGTATCTATGAGTGTCTAAATGTATAGTATATGTGCTTATGTTATTTTTATTGTGTGTTCAGGTAAATTGGGGTAGTAAAATGGCAAAAGTGCGCGGGCAAAAAAAAAAGAACAAAATGTGTTGTTTTCATATTTTTTACCTCTTTAGGTATGTTTTATTTTGATAGAAAAATAAATATAGGAAATTTAGCAAAAGGAACATAAAAAAACCGGTCAAGTGAGAGTCGGACTCGCACACATAGGGTTCCATATCACCGCACAAAGTTTTAACACTTTGTATGCAAATTCGTTGGACGTAAAGCTTGTACCTCTATCTGATGTTATATTTATACATCGCCCAAAAGTATGCTATAAAAAAATTAAAATTAATGAGAAACAAGAGATAATAAGAACATTGATTTGAATTTGGGTTTGTATGGGAGGTAACCTTTCTAGGATCTTAAAATTTACATATCTTGTGAATATGGATCACACATTCACAGTGTCCAAATTTCAAATCGATAAGACAAAGAACAAAAAAGTTTTTCTAATAAGAACATTAATTTAAATTTGGGTCTGTATGGGAACCTCTGTATGTCAACTGTCTACCTATTACGATTCAAGAGATAGAGCTCTCCGACAGACGGATGGACGGACGGACAATGTATGATTATAAATAGGGCCCCGTTGGCACATTTTGGGTACGGAACCCTAAAAATGAGTTCGCAAATGCCCAATTAATATAGGGTTAGCGACCAAGGAAAGCAAAAATTGAATACGATATAGCGATAAGCAATCATTTGCTTGCCCTATCTAAGCATTCTGTTTTTTGCTTACGCAAAGGTTTCCAATAAATATTCGGCAGTGGGGCATTTTCTTGTCGCTAAGCATGTATTGTTTTACAATGTATGCAGCATTTGCGATCCAAAAATTGCTCGTAAAGTAAATGACAATTTTAAGAAATCTTTTTACACTGATTCTCTTAAAAAAATATGTACAACATGGCCGTATTGTGCGCAAGAAGTCATTCATATCTTTAGCTAATAGTAGACAAAAATGTATGGCTTTTGTTAAGAATGTTTTAAACAAGGGTCGAGTGTTTTGGGAGAAGGTAAAGTTTTATATGAGGACAAGTTTTGTATCTTTGGGATGAAAGATCATAGGAATGTGTGGAGAAAACACTGTATAATGCTCAAGAATCAATCAAGAACTTGATTACTACGATTAAACACGGCGGTAGTGGTGCAATGATATGGACGTACATGACCAGAAAAGGAGTGGGACGAATTGAATTCATTATAAATATTGTATTAACGTTGGACAAATTGATGTATCCCAGTGTTGTTTATAGCAAAGTGCCGAGAAATTCTGTTAAGGCAAAAACCGGTATTTCCAGCAAGACAATGATCCTAAACATATGGCTCAATAAATTACGCTTTAGTTGCCCTACAACGTTCCTAATCAAAGACTATGCTGAAAGAAGTGCTACACCGAAATCTACCAATTCTCCTCAATGGATACAGCCAAACTAGTTGATTTAGCAGAAGTTTTGAAGTATTTATTTTTCATTATTGCTTAAAACTTTGTATATTTATTTATTCGATATCTCAATAAATTTTAAATATATTTTGTTTTTTATAAAACTTACATTAGGGCCATTACTTGATCCAATTGGTTACACAGCATAAAGGTTTCCCGTAATTTTTTTTTTTTTGTTTTCCTTACCGGCAGACCTCTTCAAATTTTTGTAATTGAACGTAGATCACCGATATAATTTTAAAAATAAAAAACAGTATATCATTCCTCTCCACGCACAATTTGTAGAAAGATGTAGTGAGGCGTCACAAAACGTAATTGGCGATACTTCTAGAGATGGCTTTATCAGAACCAATTTGCTATCTCGAGGAGAAATGCCTAATTTTGGACACAAAAATAAGTGTAAATTTTAAGTTTATTTCATTTCATTTATTGTAATAATAAAATGCCTTTTAAACATGATTTTTGTATTATTTTAGGCATAGAGTTATAAACCTTAAATTACAAAACTTTAAAGTGCGGTAGAGTCCTCAACATGACACGTAATTCCAGTTATTGAACTTTTTTACGTGTTCTGTGTAAAATTACGCAAATTGTGGATAAAATTATCAGATATACATACATACGAGTATGTTCTAGCATAGGTGTGTAATCAACATTAGCGTTATGGGCGAGTTGGCAAAGCATTATTAAGATAATAAGATATTCAGTTCGATCTGAAAAGTCCATTGTGACACCCCTCTTTAAGCTTGTATATCTAACATTAGCAAAAGTTTATTTTTATTGGATTAGAATCCACAAAAGGACTCGGCTGCCTTAGATTTGTGTAATCAATAGTATCTCATCTCATAAATAAAACAGACTTTTATGCAAAATGTAATGTAACGAAATAAATATTTTTTTATTGTTTGTGTTAGTTTTTTTTTCGTGTACATTTTTTCTTTGCATTCAAACCATTACTTTGTTTTTTTTTTTTTGGACAATTATTCGAAAATTGTTGCTAACCTAACAATTATTCGTAAAATTATAAAAGACTTGGTTTTCCTTTTAATTTCTTTTTGACTTCTGCATTTACCTCTCCTAGAAGAGTTTCCATATTAACACACATGTAGATGGGCATCAATTGCTCCTTGCGTGGAAAGCATTGTCCGAGAAACTCAAGCAGACAAGGTTTTTGCAATACAACAGTCCTGTACTCTTGGAAATCAATAAGACCATCTTTGTCCAGATCGAATTTGATAAAAATTAGCTCAACCATGTCCTAAAAATAATATTAGTTTATATCACAACATCACCAAAAGAATTCCATAATACATTAATATAATTGTTAATACTCACTGCTCGCAACTCTTGAATAAGATCTTCATCCTCCCCTTCGAAAAATGTTTCAACTCTTATAGAGATCTGCTCTGAGTTGAGCACACCAAGACCGGGTGCATCATAAACCTATACAAAGTTAGGAAATTCTTGTTGTATAGTGTTTTTAATGAATTAAAGCAGAACTTCATCAAATACAAATTTTAAAGTTTTATATTATAGGACTTTAAGTAAGAAACTGCATCTATTTGACATTGAAATTTGTTCAAGCTATAGTTTCTTAATTTAATTCTTAAATTCGAATTCCTTATTCAGTTTTAAGATACTTACACTGAATGCAAAAGCCATTCGTTTTTCCAGATCAGTAGTCAAGAAAATATTAAATAGATTCATCCAAGCCTTTGGCGTAACAATTCTTGGATCATCAGCAATCACAGTTATGATGCGTGTTATAATCCATGGATCATTGAAATCGAAAAGCACATCGAACACAATGATCAATTGTTCATGTCTCACGACGGCTCCCTTCTTCTTATTATTCACCATTGAAAATTTATAGTAAATGACCAATAGACAAGTAATCTCTTTGTCTGTAAAGGGATAATCCTCGAATTGTTTCATTACCATCGAGAATTGCTTTACGAATTGATTATATTCCATTTCAGTCATAGTCCCATCGAGAGGCATTTTGCTGTCTCTATTCTTCCGGACTTTTTACTTGTATTTTAATATTAAAAGTTGAATGATGTCTTAAACTCTTGTTTTTGCACAGTTGTGGTGTTTTTAGTTTTGGTAAAAATTATTCACGTATTTATGAAAATGTTATGTGTGTTTTTTCACTAATATGTATTGAAAGTGTTTATGTCGTGTTGACTGAACAAATTCTGTTCTGTTATACTCAATGAAAAATCAAATTTGACAGATTTTTAAAATGTTACTTTCTATACTATTTGCTCTTTTGAAATGAAAACATTAATATGAAGTTTACACCAAAGCACATCAACATCAACATTACATGTGCCTACTGATACGTATCAGTTTCGACAAAAACCACAAGGAAAATTACGTCATTCAGGGGTTGTTGTTGTAAAATGTGATGTGGATCAATAGTCGCATCAAGAACTGATGTGCCTTGATACGAAAATTAATAATGGTCACTCTAGACATTTTCTGACAGTGTCGCCAAGTTTTTCCTAGTGCTTCCAAATTTTCTTTGTGTTTTTCCGCCTGTGGCATCAAAAACAGAAGCTGATGGAACAAAACATTGTTAAGTAAACCATAAATTCTCAATTTTTTTAAAAGAATTTAATAAAATAAGTATCAGGAATGAAAATGGGAATTGCAAGAACTATTTGCATATGTTGCAAAATATTCTAACTCATGTATTTTCCATAAACTTTTAGGTCTTATTTAACCAACGTGCTCGCAAGTTCCACGTGTGTGTATAACCAAAACAAAAAACAGCTGTTCGTGATGCAAAATAGCCGGTGTGAACGAAAAACCCCACCAACGTGATGTACTTTGGTGTAAATTGTTTATAAGGTGCTGCCCCATATATTATGTATATCCATATTACATGGTTAAAAAAAATGATGAACCGTGTGCACAGCAAAAATATATCATGATGAAAAAATATATCATATATCCTTGTCAGACCAAGAAAAATGCTGCTTTTTCTGTAAGCAGCTTCAAAATTCTACAACAACAACAGGCAAATTTTCAAATTTCATTGTTTGCTTTGTTTTAGCGTCAGTTCAGCTTCTAAAGAAAAAGTGAATCTGAAGCTAACCAGGGCTGGGATGATTCTGCCAGTGTGGCCAAGTTTTTGTTAGTGTTTCCAAGTTTTGTTTCATTTTTCCGTCTTGACATCAGTAAACAGCTGATGATGGCACTTAAAATTTTTAAGTGATATGCAAATTATTAATTTTATTATATAATTTTAATAAAATAAATATCATGAATAAAAAGGGGACTGCAAGAATTATGTGCATATATTGCAAAATGTTCTAAGTCATGTATTTCTCACAAATTTTCTTTTCCAATTTTGTCAACGTGTGCGCAAAGTTCCTTGTGTGTGTATAACATAACAAAAAAAACAGCTGTTCATAAAAAGCGAAAGCTATATGTGAACGGCAGCTTCAAAAGTGACTTGGGCAATATTATATAATCGAATGAAGAATTTCATCATATTTTTCTATTCCGTCCGAGTCGGAAAGTAAAAAAATATGGTGAAAGTGGCAGACTTGCCAACTGACTTTCGATTATATCCGCAAGTTGACAAGTCTGTGTCATAGTTTCTCTGTTTATTTTAATATTACAAAATAACAATTCAAAAAAACCTAAAGTAAAATTTTAAAAATAAAAATGCTTGCTACGTATAGACAGTAGACACTATGTCATAGAAAAATTATATCATATTTTTCATCATAGTGTTTAAAACGTGTGTAGACAGTTCATCATATAATATGATGAAAATTTAAAATAAATGACGTATATCATATTATATGTCATAGTTTTCTATGATCATGAGGCAGCAACTTAACAATAAGATTTATCAGAAAACCATTTGACTGTTAAATACGAAACATAAATACTATTTAGAAAAGAATGAATTTTGATGAATTGAGTTTTTTTCTGGAAATTTTTTATTTATTATTTCTGTACATTCTATTTTCAATTTTCTATTTTGTACATTGTATGTTCGTCCATACTTCAATATGAAAATGGTACTATGCATTTTATAAGATTCAATTTGATAAACAACAACTGCTCAATAAGTTCGTTGGATGACATATAGATGGCACCACTATAGACAAATCTATATGGTTTTTAGGAACTTCCAACATTCAAACAATAACAATAAACAATTTTATGGCAATCTGTCATTTACTTTAAAATTTGTAGATGTTTAAATGTTTTTTCAAAACAATGGTAAAATCTGAATTTCGTGTTTGATGATTGAACGACGACTAGATTCATATTCTTTATGATCTTGTTAATCTTGCTTTACTTTTATCATATCTTTCTCTTTTGCTCTTTAAATTACAGTTCATTAAGCTATTTTTAAAAAAGAAGATAAGACAAAATCTATTATCATTATATTTTATTTTTAATTTCTTTTCAACTTCCATGAAATAGTTGTTTTTTGATTTTTAAACTAAAATACAATAAATATTAAACAGTTTTTTATTATTAAACGAATTTATTATGAATTTGTTTATAATTCTTTATAAGAATTTAATGTTTCAGATTTTCAATAACATAAACAACATTAGTAGTAGTGTAATTATGTATACAAACTATGTGTAAATGTGAAATGCTGTAGGTCAGTTTTATCTACTAGAAATTTCAGGTTATGATTCTTCCAAGGAAAATAAGCATAATAAGTGTATCAAGATATTCGCATTGTCGCAGATCAAACAATGAAATAAAAGCTACAACATTGGAATACAACACAATTTCAGTTGGAAAATAAAATCAATAGCTTCTAGATTTATCTTATATTTTTACGATTTCAAAGTGTTAACGTCCAACATATTTCATTTTACAAATACTTACATACTCTGTCATATACTCGCATGTATCTGGAGTCCCTTAAAAAGACTTCAACCATCGCTTTCCCTCACCGGAGCAAACAACAATTCTAATGAGTTGTAACATCAACTTGACCATGGCAAACTGTCGTTGATTAGAAATTGCCAGTGCCTGCAACCCTATCGCTTTGCTTTCTCCTCCTTCTTAGATGGCCAACAGTAGCAACATTTTGCGTTAACCTTTTTATGCAAATGTTGTTTGGTTATTTAAGTAAATGGACCATTTGTGGTTAAGTGGACAAACAGAAACTGTTTTTGCGGTGACAGCAAAAATGAACCCGAACGAAATGAAAGTGGAACTGATAGAGTAAAATGAAATGAAATGAATGAGCCAAAATCAGCATCAGCATAAGCAACTGAAAAGAAAAACATGATGTACAGCAAATGTAAAATAGCAAAAAACAATATACCATCCATGTTCCTTTTAATCAGTTTGTTTATTTTGGGTTTTTCATTTTCAAAACTAAAAAAAAAAATTAACTTAATTCATATGATTAAGTGTTTTTTTTTTTTTTTTTTTTTTTTTTTTGGATTCGCCATGGAGGTGTAAATCTTCTAAAGATGCTAGCAGACCGACCTACTAGCATGCACGATTCACCGGACAAACAGTCTCATGTGATGCCTACGTACTAAAACCACCCCCGGCCTACGCTGGCTCTTTTTTCAACCCTGGCGGGACTGCCAATAGAGGCATTACTTATTATGATTAAGTGTGTATGTGAGGGTGTGTGAGTGAATCTGTGATATTGAATGAACATGTATTTTGCATTTTACTCATATTGAAAAGATGCATCACCTACCAAGGATACATCCCATATTATCGTCATCGTTTCCATCACTATCCTTCGCACACACTTTACTGAAAGTTTGAAACTGAGTGAAATGTACTGTCTGGACGTCCCATGTGCTAAGTAACTGTTGTAGGTAAAAAGTAATGTATTGATATAATGCGTAAATGTGTTCATAAGCTTACATCAAAGTAAGGAAGAGGCGGCAATCTGGTGGTATTGCTCTTGTTGATTATTTTTCAAGCTGCGTTCTGAGTAAATTAAGTAAGCAATCGAACACATCAGGTCGCATCCTTGTTGCTACGCAGAATTGTGTGGATCTTTCTCTTTATAAGGCCCAAAAGTAGTTGCGAAGAAGCCACTCACGTACATGTACATTTCCCGTACCCACAAGCATTTCTTTTTGTATTCATTGTAAGCATGCTTCATTTCCACAGTGAGGGTAATGAATTTCGCAAGTTGCAAATACTTTTTATACAATTTCACTTTTTTATTCATTTCGTTATTCGTATTTCGTTTTTATCATCAATGATTAGAAATACCAACGCAAAATTGTTTTATGTTTACCGACGGAAGCGCGCAAAGCGAACTCTATAGTTTTATAGTCCAAAGCGTGATATGGAGTTGGACTTTACACATCATGTCTTGCCGCAATTGGATAGCAAAATTCAATAAGAAGAAATTAATATTTAATTGTTAATAGTCGAGCAGTGCTATGAAACACCTCACCAGCTACCAGGGCTGGATCGTTGTGTGTCAACTTTTCCACATCCTTGTCAACACTAATTCAATGTTTCCAACCTACACCATAAGAATTGTGACTATTAACAAAACAATGCACCATCATCACATGTCTACGAATCCGCCAAAGTGCTATCATCTATACTTTTACATTTTCAGTGGGAATGTTGGCGCCGAATAGTGTATCGCTGCTTCTCTCTAATTAATTTGTAATTTTTATCTTAACTTCGCTTTTGCCAAATTTTGTAAACTTTTCTTTTGTTCTGTTGTTGACTTGTTTGTAAGCTTTAATCATATTAAATCGTATACATGTGAAACTAAGCTAGCATTAAGGATAAGAAAGTAAAATCAATCTCAAATTGCATGGCTTGTGGCATGGTTAATTCGATGCTGATTTTTTTTTGTTTTAAGTATTTCTACGACAAAAGCAGTCGCAGTTGGATTCATCAGAGTACATGTACTCTCTTTGCGATTAAGAGGGCTCTGTGATACACATTTTTTACTTCAGAGTATTATAAATACACTGCCCTCATCATTATCACTTTCATGGGACAATGAAGAAAATACATTATTCTTCCTAAACACTTGTCACTGCACAGATTTAGCAGCCTAGTGGTCTATTGTTAGATATAGTACCAATATGATTGTATATTATAAGAACTCTCTATGATTCAGGTTACCTGGAAGAACATAAGGATGAGCCACATTATATACTACATACTTTTCTGATTACTGAATCAGCGTTTAAATAAATAAAAAAAAAAAAAAACAATTCAATTAGTCAATTATGAGACAATTATTTTTTTTATAGGTGCGTATATTAATGTATTGCAATAATTAGTATAGAGAAAATACAGTTATTAATACATATGTGTTCTTCACAGTTCACGTCAGTCTTCTCTTTTCCATTTTCTTTAACGCAAAGAAATGGTCACATTTAAGTTCAAGCTTCCTTCATCGTTCATAAATAATTGTGCAGTTGAAGTATTAAATTTCAAACACTCCAAATTCTGCTTGACACTGTCGGGTCTGGCAAGAGGCGATGCCTCAAAAGCTAGTTGACGTCGACGTCTGCCATTTAACTCAAGACGATAGACAAATTTGTTTGCCCGTTGTCGGGAACCATTCAATTGCACATTTGCAACGAATTGTTCGTATCCATTGCGAACGCGTTTCGCCAAAACTACTATAAAACTGTACCCAAAGCATTTTTGTAGTATGACCCAAACATTAGGGCCTGGGGTATTAGCCTCGAGGGCACAGAATACAATATTTTGGCCTTCTACTATAGTATTGATTCGCGACATCATTAGTTGCTGCAAGACCAGGTACCAGCTAGAAATATATAGAATTATTATAATTTATTAATATTTTCTATCTTATATTATTTCTGATAATTGTTCTTCTAAAAACTTTTTCACTTTTTTAAAGAGCTGCAAAGAAAATTAACTTACATATTGAGTTTGACTTGCTGATGCTAAAAATCGAATGACTTTGCAACTTTCATCAAATAAGAATAATGACAAAAATTATTTTGGCCTTGCCACAGTTATCATGTAAAGTTGGCCCCACACATGGTCAATCTCTCATGAATCAATCAAAAACGATATCAATAAATTTGATTTGCATGAATCAAATTTATCGATTTCATTCTAGATTGATTCAAACATGATTGGCCAATGACCATGTGTGGGGCCTTTAACATGGTTTAGAAATACATGATTTTATGTTAATTAGAGAACAAATATTCGATAACCTGTGAAACTTACATAACTTTTTCAAATATATAATACACCATAAATATCAAATACCATAACATAGATAAAAACGACCACGAAAATGTATCTACAAATTTAAGGCCAAAGTGAAAATTCGATATGACATTATTTGTTGTTACGTAATCACATTTTTAAGGGCCCATTATTCGGGCCAGCATCCGTGATTCAAGCCATAACGAGTCTCAAATTTATACGCGCTTTGATTGGTTTTTTCGAAAGGTCACTAAGTAGTGTTGGGCAATTTTTCCGCTGAAGCTGGCATCATTTTGGTGATGTCGTCGTTTTTGGTGATTGTCAACTGACTTCTTCTTCCCTTTTTGTTATTATGGCTCAAAACACGCGTAAGTAAATTTTATATTGTTAGTTTTGGTAGAAAACATAGAAATTTAATCTAATAATATTATAAATTTTTCCATTACTATCTCTGAAGCCACTGTAAGCCCACTATAAGCGATTGAAGCGGAGCCTGAGCCAAATCAAATTCATTTTGATATTTGTGTCGTCATCGTCATCGTTATTACTGAATTCACACCAAGGCAAATGCACATCAATGTCGATTTGCCAACAACCACAAGGAAAATGACGTCGTTCAGGTGTTGTTTTTGTAGAATGTGATGGGGATCCATAGTCACATCAAAAATTGATGTGCTTTAATCTGAAAATTAATTATGATCACTCTGGCGATTTCTGCCAGTGCTGCCAAGTTTTTCAAGAAAGTTTTTTAAGTAAAATGCAAATTGTTAATTTTTTTAAATACTTTTAATAAACTAAGTATTAGGAATGAAAAAGGGATCTGCAAAAACTATTTGCATATATTTCGAAATGTTCTAAATCATGTATTTTTCACAAATTTTTTGTTTTAAATTAGCCGACGTGTTCACAAAGTTCCACGTGTATGTATAACCAAAACAAAAAACAGCTGTTCATAATGCGAAATATCCGGTCTGAATGAAATATTCCATCAACGTGATGTAGTTTGATGTGAATTCAGTATTAGTTTGGCGCCAAACATGCTTGACCGTCCGTGCTTGAGCCTATTCCATATAACATGATGATGATTATTGATAACAAATCAAGACAGAATGTATGTTATTGAATCAATTATCGATTTGAAAACTAACCGATGCCAGAACCCATTAATCTAATGTAATAGTACGCGTATGTAAAAATCATTGGGGTGAGCCAGAAGTCGTATGAAATGCATTCTACTGAATCTACCAGTTTCGTTTGCTGTTATCGAAATCTGAAGAAGTGTTATTCATGTATTAAGGATCATGTGAATATTAAAATAAAACAACAACATTGTTTCGATTTTTATCAGTTACAAATTAGTTGTTTTTTCTGTTTTCCAATTCTCTTTTTGGGCGCAAGCCTTTCGTCGTCCACTATGAACGCTCATTAGCTTGCAAGCAACGCAAGCAATTCAGCTTCAGCTCACCGTGCACTAAGCAAAAGCTTTGATTGAAACTTTTGTAAGATCTCAATGCTAGAGCACGATGACACTAGAAAAGAAAGTTTTGATCTGATTCGAAGAAGCTAAGACATTCTTCTACTCCTAATACTTAGTAATTGGTTGAACCATCAATCTTCTGTCCCAGGTCAGCACCAAGTATTTACTTTAACAACTTAGACCGAAACACATTAATATTTATAAGAATAAAATATTATACTTAGATATTATAAATTAAAGGAATATAAGCAACCCTCATCATTTTCTATCAAAATCTATTAAATAATGCTTTCGGTTATGTTTGATAAATTTGCCTATCTCTTTTAAAAATATTGTAGTAAATTGCACAATGTATTTTCGTAATAAAATAATGAAAATTTTATTATGTGAAACCTCAAATGAAAAAGCGGAAAGCAACTCACTTAGAATAATCAAATTAAATTTGAAAATCCATAAATTTGTGTGTGTCATTTCGCCCCAAACTCTTCCCAAACTCAATTGATTGTGAAAACTCGAAAAACTTAAATTTTATGGCCGCGGCAGTGGGTGGCATAGACAGAGAGGACTGGAGCCCAAAGAATTATGCAGCCGACCAGTTTGGTTGACCGACAATTTATTACAATTAAACGTCAAAACGCATTCGAAACCGCATCTCGACTATAAATTAAAATCTGCAAACGAAATGATAATGGCTGCCAACAAAAAGAATATCAAAAATAGGGAAAAATAGGGAAAAATATAAACCCAAAGTTGAGCACACAGCACAGTTCACTTAAGTTGGAGTTGCTGATGGAAATGGAAAAACACTAGCAGTCGGAGTAGAAGTCGAGTTGCATGAAGTTGCCTGCGGCTGAAGTTCGCCGAGGTAATGCCAGCCAGGCCATAGCCAGAAGTCGAAAAGGCAAGATTTGGCAAAGAGCGAGCATTCATTCATTCACTCCTTTCATCGTTGCTCATTTGCATGCAGAATTTGTATTCACTTTTGGGTCAACTCAAGTGGGTCAGACCCAGGGAACGATTCCAACAACTTCGCTTTTTGTGGCGTCAGGCAAACTTTGATTGAAAAAAGTGAAGTGAAAAACAAGTAAAATGATTTCTTGATTTTTTTATTGCATAAAAAGAAAATTTCACTTTAGATTTCATGAACCTGCAAAATCGTAATTTCTCAACACATTCAACAAGGAAATCGAGAAGGAAACTCCACTCAACTTAAATTTAATTCGATCAGTAGTAAATTTGTTTGTGATAGTTTTTTTTTACTAGTATTATACAATATTTCTTGATTATTTAGGCAAGTGACAAGTATTGATTTAATGGTGATAATGTTGATATATGCTATTGATTTAGGAGCCATCTGGATGTGAGGTCAAGTCAAATCAACAAAGATTTATTTAGTAGTCACATATTAACTGTTGCCCTTTGATATGTGTGGAGACAAAACTAGTATATAGTTATACGAGTATAATGCACATGTGTGTATACAATATACGAGGGATCGACCCTCACTAGACACAACCACAAGCAACCCTCTTGACTTTGTATACGAAAAATGTATCTTGAAAGGAAACGAAGAAGGCGATGACGATGACGGTGACAACGACAACGACATTGATGTACATGAGATGAGTTTTCTTTTCATTAAAAGAGGATTTACAACATACATATACTAGGCTGTTGTCCTGATGTAACACAGATATACACATGTGAATGTGATTATGATGATGATGATGAAAATTATGGTTAAGAAAGCGGGCCAAGTAAAAGCTTAACAAAAACTGCTGACTCAGCGCCAAGTCCAAGAACAAATATGACCTTTGTGTTCATGAAGAGAATACGAGGATGTCTAAGTGTGTTTACTTTGTGTGTGGATACATACATATTTGGGGCTTTATGGCGGTGGCCTTTGTGACTCTTTCGCCTTGTAAGCCTCAACTGGTCAATGTTGACACAGACGATGAATGTCAACAAAAGATAAGCCATTTCTCCATTGCAACATTGCTCGTTTAAAGATATTTTTTGCTTTTTTTTTTGGGGAAAACTTTTTGCTCCCATATTTTTCTCATTTCATCATTTAGTCTTTCTTTCATTTGTTGAATCTATCTTTAGTCTTCTTTCTTATTTTCTAAGACTGAGTTGACTTAATTTAATATTTTTTTTTTCCTTTGGCAATTTTTTGCAATCATTTTTAATGACACTTGATGAACAAAAGTAAAAATAATCAACTTGACTTACTAGATTAAATTTCATTGACATACGAGTACGAGCATATAGTTACGCCCATTTTATGTTTTCCTTACACTTCCATCCGCCTTCATGTCCTGATAATGGTAGCTGCTCCTTTCAGTAACCATTACACATATTTTTTCATGGAACTACAAATTGTTCGAACACAAAGTGTTTCTAATTATTGTCATAGTACTTGCGACAATCGCAGACGCAGTTGTCTTCTTGCACTTGACTTTTGTTTTCATTTATCGAAACTTCTGCGACAACTTTTGGTGTTCTTCCTATACTTTCCTCCCACTTGACACAATATAAATTATATTGAATTCCTTTCTTAGAATGCATTGTCGCTGTCGTCGTTGGTTGCCACAAAATAACAAATGACTCAGTTCAGCCCACGTTTCTTTCTGTTTTGTATCTTTCCTCCTAACATGGTCATAGTCTGTCTGTTTGTCTATGAATGTGTTTGAGTCAGATCCTTAGTTTCAAGTTTTATTTCTTGTGTGGTAGAAAATAGCGTTAGTAATACAAAGTACAATATCTTTTCGGTTTCTTTTTGGCCATTTAAAGGTGGAGTTGCTTCTATAAAAACTAAGTCCTTTCTTCGTTCGTTCAATCGTTACATCGTTTGTCTATTTGTTGTATCCTTTTAAACTTGTTTAGTTGTTTAGTTGTTGGTTGGCAGCTCATGAAAAATAATACTTTCAACTCTAATGACTAGAATGATAAAACTAAATCTGAAAACAAAGCAATTGTCCTTTCTCATTTATTGCAATTTATTTCACAATAAAAATAAGCGTTTCTTATAATTATTTTTTATTGATTTTCTTCAAATTTATAAAATTGAATCCCCCTCGGTACACCACTGTACACCAAACATAAATGAGATTTCATTCATGTTAAGTCCTTTTGACTTTCTACAAAAATAGAATTTTGTCCCTTAGGTTCTTTGTTTTACTGTTTTTGTATAGAAAAATTCTCTTAAACTAAAATATTTTAAAGTAAGTATTTATTTCACAGAAAAAATGAAAACAATTTTATCGAAATATACAAATATTGCATCTCGATTCAATCAATTTCCTTCTGTCTTAATATTGCCAATGACTAAGTTACAAGTTTATAAAAAGAAATCAGATTTGAATTATTGTATGATAGAGTTTGAGCACCAACTTACTTTAATCTAAGATTGTTCTGGGCATTAAATGAAATGATATGGCATCGAATAGAAAAAAAAGACAATTTCTTTTCCAAGTGATGATTGTGGATAAACTTCATTAGGAGCAGGAAAAACTGATACCGAAGCTTAGATAAGTTAGGAAATAAATAAGACGAAACTTTGGCCCAACAGACTTATACACTAGTGTTGGCGAACTATCGCTACACTCGATGGTTTGTTTAGACTATAAACGAACATTTCATCTAAAAATAATGATATAGCCAAAAATTATTTCTAAGAAGAACATTAATTTGAACTTGGGTTTCTATATCCCTTTTAGTGGTTCGATTCGTTGATTCCGATAAATGTGCGTCTAGTAAAAAGAAGCCTTTGTGCTCAAAAACTGATCAATCATAAATATACTTTATGGGGTCTCCGATGACTCATTCTGCAAGTTAGAAACTTCTGACAAACTTATAATACTATTCACTGCGTGATGAATGTACAAATATGGATGATAATGGTGTAGTAAAAAGTGATAACCATTTAAAACTCACATAAAGTGAGTAGTGTTACTATTAAAGTAACGAAATTAGTTTCACATAAACGCGCAGTTCGTTCGTAATGTGGACAGAAAACAAAATTAAAAACAAAAGCATGCAGCAGAGATTCTGCAGGTTGCGTTCGTATGTTTTCGCCTAGCGTGTACTTACCCTAATAAATTACAGGAAGGCATGTTTTTGTATTTACCGATATTACAAGAAATGAATTAGTTAATTATTTTGTTTTTATTTTTAAAGATCTAATGCCACTTAAGAAATGAGCACTTTAATATTTGTGCACCGCAGCTTCACCGTTAAAGTCTTCACGTATTTTCAGTACAACGCCTTTAATTATAAACGAAAAAAGTCGCAACTCAAAACGATAAAGTGATTTTTTCTCAATAAAATTTATAAACTTGAAAAATTGTTTTCTGTTTCTTTATGACGTTGCTGCAAAACTTCAAGTTTCCAATTATTTTTTCACTTTTTTTTTCATGGTTAGTGACAATTCTTTTACGACTAACGAGAGTTTGCCAACACTACACGTAATACACACCTTTCACCACTTCTGACAACAACAACAGGGAAAATGACAAAATTGTTGTTGTAGATATGATTCGAGTGAAGGAATTTCTCAGCAATGAGCATCTGTGTGCACATCGTTTCAAAATAAGCTTGCTTTCTTTATCAGCATCAACAATCAGCTTACCAATCAGCTTCTGTGTGCGCTTCACCAAAGAGATTACATTCGTATATAAACCTATATAACCTTTCTATATTTAGAAAAAACTATTGGAGAAGTGACACACAAACAGGAGAACGCTTGAGAAAAAAGACAATGGTCATAACCAGATCGATTTATCTTATCGCTCTAAAAAAAGAAAATAAGCTAAGGCTTACCGAAGCTTGCATAATTTCATATCATAGCCAACCAAGTTTTCAATATTACCCAACTTCTCCAAATGGTAACAAAGTCGACAAAATACCGGTGAGGATCATCAACACTTATTTCTTGGTATGCTTACATATATTTTATTTCATTTGGATGGGCGTTAGACTGCCCAAATATAATTCTTTTGGCTTAGATGTCTTTCTTTAGACAACATCTAACAGTTTTAGATGACAATCAACATAACAGTTCAAGATGGTACTTAATATTAGGTAACAAAATGGGACATTAATTTGCATAGAGACGACCAAATTAAGGGACTATGCCCAACTATACTACACTCAAAAACTTGGATCTTTGATTTACAAAAGAGAAGAAAAAAAATGGTATGTAATTCTCATTCACCCATGAATTGTAAGCAAAAAGGAAAAATAACTAAATATAATAACATTTATTTATATTAAGTTTCTATTTCTATATGATATAAAAAGAAATAAACATTTTGAAATTGGCCTTTTCACCTTCCATCATCGGGCAATTATATCCTTCTCCAACTGATAAGCCTTTACACTAATGAGATGGTCACGCCCATGCCCATATTGCCTTCATCGGTGATAAAGCTTTCTGCAGATGAAGTATCAAATACCAAACACTCCGAATTCTGCATGGCAGTTGAGAGACTGTCGTGTATGGAAAGAGGCGTTGCCTCAAAAGCTAGTTGACGTCGATGATTGTCATTTAACTCAAGACGATAGACAAAGTTGTCTGCCTGTTGTCGGGAACCAATCAATTGTACAACTGCAAAGAATTGTTCGTGTCCATTGCGATTCTTTCTTTCCAAAACAAGCATAAAGTGAAGGCCGAAACATTTTTGTATCAAGACCCAGTCAACGGAACCTGGTGTATTAATATTGGTGGCCAAGAGCGTAATTTCGTCGCCAGATAGTAAGGTGCCTATATGCGTTGCCATTAGATGCTGCAAGACCTGGTATAATTGACCTTCCCAATCGCATAAGTCTCCTGGGCACGGACACTTAATCAATTCTTCGTAGTTGATTTCTGCTAAGGACGCCTTGCATTCGAATGGGAAATTAAGTCTCTTTGCAACTTTTTCCATAGCCAAATTACGTATATCGGTCAATGGACCACGGCATGTTGGACAATTTGTGAGCTGTGACCGACATGATACACATAACAAATGACCGCTTGCGCATTGCATGATTGGTGGCAGTACATAATCAAAGCACACGGGACATTCAAATAAAGATATCAGATCTGGCAGCATGTCAACAACTCTGCGACCTGTAGTTGATGGATTAGTTGATTCTGAGGTACTTGCGTTAAAGCCAGTGGTAGTGTGTGTCTCGCTGCCCGCTGGTGATTCGCAGTCATATAGACTGTTTTTTGTTTTTAACATTGACACAATGCAACCAATTTTTCTATGGCAAGTAACACAACGATAGTTTCAAAAATTTCATATTTCTTTGCGTTAACAAAGAATAAATGCAAATCTTCGTTGACAATTTTATTCTATGAATATACAAGCAAAATGTGTGTGTTTATTTTATTTCTCAATAATTTTCTTCCAAAAATCTGTTTGACTGTTGTAGAGAACTACAAAAAATTTAATTAACTGAATTTGACTTGCTTATGTGATGAATTTTAAATAAAAATCAATACAGAAAAGCAGAGATTGGAAATACTATGCTATTTCATCATGGTGTAAGAAATAAAGGAGGCGCCAATTTTGTACAGTGTCGTTCTCAATTGGTGACGTCACAGGGATGTCAGTGTATAGAACGCTTTGAAAATTGAAGAAACAGTGTTATGAAGTCATTTGTTTGCGCACTGATCAGCTGATTGCTTACAAATGAGGGTTGTTGCTATGGAAACCAACGTTGTTTTTGAACAGTTAAATAAAAAGAACAGGTTTGTAAACAACTGTCGACAGGTCTTCCTTAGCAGTGTTGGGAAATTGCAGCCTTTACTAGGTCATTTTGGCGCTTTTCTCCTTCTTCTTTCCCCGCCAAACGTGAAACAGCTGATGATGGCACATAACCTTTATGAGTAAACCATAAATTGTTAATTTGTTTAAATATAGTAATAAAATAAGTATCGGGAATGAAAAGGCAGCTGCAAGAACTATTCGCACACATTTAATTTTTCACAAATTTTAAGTTTTAATTTAGCAAACGTGCTCGTAAAGTTCCACGTGTATGTATAGCCAAAATAAAAAAACATCTGATCCGAAGGCGATTATATAAAATTTTAAAAAAACTACAACAAAAAACAAGGATAAAAGCAGTGTTGCTGCTTGAAAATCATGAAATTTTAAACAGAGTAAATCGACTGAACAAATTGAGGAGTTGTAGTTGCTGATAAGCTTTGAATCTCAAATTGATACGCTTTGAATCGGTTTATTCTTAGCAGTGTTGGCCAATTTTTCCATGGAATTTGGCAGAATTTCGTAAATTCTGTAGTTTTCGGTGATTGTCAGGTATCTTCGTTTTTCTTTTTTGATGGGCGCCAAACATAAAGGCCAAACTACACAGCATCCGTCGACTGCGTACGTTGCGTTTCTTGTGGGGCATGCTTCAAGCAACATGTTGAAGCAGACGTCAAAATTGTAAATGTTTGTTTACAATTAGTAAAAGAGAAAAGACCAAGAAATTCAAATTGATATTGCTCATCACGTCCACTTACTTTAATTGTCAGTCTAACGAAAAGATACAAGTGTTTTCAAACATTACTGCATTGTGAAGGCCAACATTCGTGATGCCATTGACGAGATACGGCCCCAAACACTCGAACCGACCGAATAGGCTCCTGTGAAGCCAGCCACGGCAGCTATTTGAATGAATGGAACAATTGTACTTCAAAACAAAAAAATAAATTTGGCAAAATCTCAAACCGTTTTTGTTTTATTGCATTTTTAAATCGAAACTTTTAAATGGCCCACCCTTTATAATTAAGATTCAGAATACATATAAAAAAGTTAGTCTAAGGAACAACAACATCTATGACCTTCATAAATGATGACAGTTAAGATAGCATCATAAAATAACAGTCTGCTACTAATTAGGGTATTCAAAAGTAGAACCAAAGGTAGACAAATTCCTTAGATCACAAGGTAATCTAAGGTAGTATATAAGAGAACATTTTTTCTTAAATAAATAGTATCAAGCCAAACTCAGTACGAACAGTAAATGTGTGCGAATTCAATTGATCCTCAGCTGTGATAGAAATTAGTTCTATCCACAGACAACGAATCTTTCTTTGCTCATTATTATCCGGAATGCGTTTATTATCTCTCTGATACCCACACACCTTAACTTATGTCTGATTTGACTATTTCATTCTTCTCTCTTCCCCTCCTTTTACATAGACACACGATGCTTTCCTATACACATACCCACACATACACCTTAGCTTATATCTGCTTTGACTATTTCATTCTTCCATTCTTCACTCTTCCGCCTCTTGCACACCATTACATTTTGTGACACTTTTCGTAACCAATTTTTGCTTCCGACGGGTGCCGCCTCGATTTTATTTCTACAACAGATGGCATTGCGAGTCCATTGATAACAAATAAACAACAATTCTAAAAGATTTTTTTTCTTTTCTTTTTAATTAATTAAGGCAAAATTAATCATTTTTTATAGCCTAAAATATGGCCAGACAATAACAATACGAAAGCAAAAATAATATCCAAAATTGCTTAAGCGGCTTGCGTATCCAATGAAAACACATACACAGCATTTCAGTTTTATTTACATATATAGAATAAGAGAGAGTAATAATTTTAGTCATAGCCGCTTACATCATTTCTGAATCCCCGATTCTTTTAAGACATTAATGTATTTTTGTTTATCATGAATATTTATTTGTCTATATCTTTGTATTTATTAATTTTTTTTAACTTCCAATAAGCAAATTTAAAACTCTAAATTTATTTATGAATTTCTAGTCAAGTATCATCATTAGAACTAATACCACAAAGACAAGGTCTGCGCCAAGATCTACCCGCACGGAGCCTGGCATTGGCTAAGGCCGCCCTGATGAAAATACTTGTTTTCTGTTCAGAAAAACATTTTTCTTTGTAGTTCCGAAAACAGTCGACGGATGGCAAAGTTGTGCTATGTAGTTTGACCTTAAAACAGGTGATTATGGCTCAAAACAAAAGTTAGTTAATTTTATATTGTTAATTTTGGTAGAAAACATAGAAATTTAATCCGATAACATTACAAAATTTTACCATTTACAATCTCTCAATTCAACAAATTTTTTTTTTGTATATATAATTAAAACAAAAAACAGCTGGTCGGTATACTAAAATAGTACTGTGAACGGAAAAACCGAATCATCGTGATACGAGACACTGTAAACCCACTATTAACCTCATCAAGGGCTAATACAATTTTATAGAAAATAAGACATTTTTATAAGATAACAAGTCACTATTAATTGCATTGCTAATTTAATTAAAGTAAAGTATATTACATGATAAACTGTATAACTGAACAAAACTTGAGTGTAAATTATTATTGATTTGAATGATAAATATGTGGCTTGATATTTTACGATGCCAACAGATAAATAAAGGTTTCTGATACACGGTTCCATATATCGTATACATTTTAAAGCATAAAAACAGAAAAACCACATAAAATTATATGAATAAAAAGATACTTTATTTTTAATTAGTTATTTATTTTATCTTTATTTTAAAAAAAACTTGGTCTTATTTTATTGATTTTACAAATCCACAATTTATTGTTTAATTGTATTTATTTGAAGCTTAAATAAATGACGGAAAAACGTATAAATTTCTTTACAAAAAATTATCAGAAAAAATAAAAAACAAATTTTAATTATTAAATATATTACTGCATTGGTTCATACAATTTAAATAATCCGTCATAAGTGAGTCAATCATTTGGATATTGACATTTTGTATAAAATAAATTGTAGTGGTCCGATTCGGCTGATTCAGTCTAATGTGCAGCGTATGGTAAGAAACCTATGTGCAAAATTTCAGCTCTCTAGCTCAAAAACTGAGGAACTAGTTTGCATACATACAGACAGATGGACATGGCTAAATCAGCTCGTCTTATCGAGCTTATCGCAAATATATATACTTTATGTGGTCTACGATATCTTCCTTGTGTGTTACAAACTTCATGACAAACCTTTAATACTATTCACTCCCGTGAAGAGTATAAAAATGGATTCAAAGTTTAATTAAAGTAAATCGATACTTTTCTCATTTGAGTTTTTTACCTTCAAAAAAAAAAAAAACTTATAATATCCTGAATGTTTTGCCTACACTATAAGCTTTTATATGGTTTATGTATAATATTTGGAAAATAAAATTAAATTTCATAAAATTAAGAAATAATTTTATTTTATGCTGATGTCGCTGTTATCAATATTGTAAATGTCGTATATTATTTTGTGTGTTTGTTAATATTTATGTAATTTACAACAAAAATAATCCAACAAAATAACAATTTGAATATTTTTGTTTCTTGTTGTAATAAATTAGGATTATAGGGAGGAAGCCTGGTCGAATAATTTATGTGTTAATTTATGTTATGGTTAAGAGGTGAGTATCATTTTTAAAAATACATTGAAATTATATAATAGATTTTAATAGTAGTATATGTTTATATTCTATATAAGTTAAATGCATTTAAGTTTACTGCAATGTTGTAATTTTGACAAAAATATGAATTACAGGAGAAAACATGCCAGTGGTACTCTTTATCTTCGGGGTAGTGTTTAGTTCTTTTAGTTATTGTAAATTCTCTGAATCATTTCTTTGTTATTGTTCATATATTGTATATAAGTTTTTAAGGTTCACTCTTACAAACATAACTACTTCTATGATGCTTTAAATGTTCCCTAGAAAACTTTACAGCTCAATTACAAAAAAAAAAAAGAATAAAATAGTCCTTCCTACCAATTTGAGTACGGTTCACTTGTGGAGAAAGAATCACACTCCACCTAGTGTATGTAAAACTTCAATTGAGCGCATTGGATACTTTAAGATGCTGTCAACTTAAAATTTTAACTTGTCACCAACTCCAAACCCGAGAAGAAAGCTAAAAACCTTCACCTACAATTCTATAACCAAACGGATAGAAATCGCCAGAGCCGTGGAGTGCACAATACGCGATACCATAGCTCATACAAAATTACATTACAGCAATCATATCCATTGTTTCGATAAAAATGGCAAATTCATCAATCAATAACATAAATTCAGCGATGCTAGTTTATTCAAGCATCGCAATAATAACAACTAAAACCAAATAGTAGCTGCAGTACAGACAGGCATGGATCGCTCTAAATTACACTCAAACCTTTACTTAGGTCAGAATAAAGCAATTGTGCTAACACATTTGAAGAGCAATGGATTTGCGCTACATGGTATATCAGAAATGATACATACTCGTATCAGTGAAAGACGAGCGTTCTAAGTGAAAAAGTTACTATGTGGATAAACTACTGTAGCTCAACACATTAATTCACTTCATCGTAACGTTCGCTCAGTCTATTTGTTTAATTAGTATCTCGTAGTATAAACCATTTCTTCCACCTTTTAAGAAAGACACATAATTATATAGATTTTAAGAATTGAATAATGTTAGTCATACAAGTCCTTAAAGAAACAAAATATGGAAATCAAAAAAAAAAAGGTTAAGGTGCCAGCAATTGATTTTAGACAAGAAGTTCATTTTCATATCATTAACACTAAAACATTACCATATCGAGAAGATCGAGCGGAAACCAAAATGATTCCTTAAAATACTAATTTCGATCGATGTCCATTCTTTCCACTCCGTCAGTAAAACACCAATAAATTGTTTGCGGTGGAGTGGAGGACAACGTCATACATATATGGTAATTTGTACACCGTCTTTTATCCTCATCAATGAACTCATTACTGTGACACTTGTATGTAGGTTCAAACAATCAACTGATTCGAAAGATAAAGTTTTTAAGTTTTAATTTAAAGTTTCAAACAACTTAAACTCTGTCTTTCTCATACCCTCATTCACCTAATTTAATCTTTCAATAAGCTTCTTTGT
This sequence comes from Amiota communis, assembly GCA_037043315.1. Classification (NCBI taxonomy): domain Eukaryota; kingdom Metazoa; phylum Arthropoda; class Insecta; order Diptera; family Drosophilidae; genus Amiota; species Amiota communis. The sequence goes on from JBAMAV010001101.1 coordinate 507,375, forward strand.
CCTATTTCTTTACTTATGTATGTTAACAATCGAAATAAATAACAAGTCAGTAAAACTTATTTTTATAACCATAAATAATTTATTTCTGACAAATTGTTTCTATTTAAAAATGTATTAGAGTCAATTGGAAATTCAAAAGGTTAAAACCAAGACACTGAACAAATTTCTTTCATTCAATTTAAAAATATTATGTTTCCAGCATTTATCCTTTAACCATTTCAATCTTAAACCCTAAGCCAATTTTCGTAAGACATTTGAAAGAAGAAGGGGTAAATGGGGAAAATAAATTATGGGCAATTTTAAATTTCGAATTTCATATTTACTGTTTACTGTAAATGGTTTCTGTTTTCTTATTTATTGGACAATTTTATTGAATTCCCCTTTAATGTGTGTACTGACCAGGGGAAAAGAGAAGAAGAATTGTGTTTGATCCATAAAAGGACCTGCAACCATGTGTTCGTTCTATTGAATTTCATTGTAAGCTTTTGTTGAATTTCTTCTATTCTTCTCATATATTTGTCGCCGTGTCTCCATTCCTTTTATTGTTGATTTGGCAATCCAATTGGAATGGCAAAGTTTTTCGCTTTATAAATCTTTGGTAACGATGATTGGGTGGGTCGGTGGATGGATGCTGGAATTCTAACGAAATTGGCTTCCCTGCTCTTAAATAACAATAATTTCTATTAAATTATTGAAAGTCACTCATACTTGATACTCTTCGCTTTCATGTCAAATAATTGGGCGGCGAAACTGGGCATATACTAACGCAACTAGAGTGTGCAGAAGTAGAACTGTCTTGCAAAAAAATGTGAAAAAACGCGTATAGTAAATAACAAATAAAAAAAACCTTGAAACCGTAAATCGAATCAGTTGCGCTACAAATAGGGTGAAAAAATATTGTATTATTTTCATATTTTCTTTTCCAACTTCTATTTCTTTTTTATTTTATTTTATTTCATTTCAAATTTGTTTTTTCTTTTTGCAAACAATGAAAGTTTTCCCATTTCACTTTTGCCTTTCATCCCACTTCGATTTTCCTTTATTTTATTATTGTCAAAAGTTTGTTTGAAACTTCTTCCTTGTTGCTATCATGATGCGTTGATATTCCAAGGACTGGGAGTGCTACTGACGGACACTTTATGGGTAATGTTCGAGTGAGTTTGTTTAACGAAGGTTGACTTCTTCGTCTGATTTGTTATCAGTTTTGTATTATTGTCATCACTGTCATCATTAAATAAATTTCTCATACTTTTTCTTGTTTAATTTAAAATTGAATGACAACATATCGAAATTTTTAGACAAAATCATCAGGTTTCAAAAATCACAAAATAAATAAAGCCTAAAAGTATACTTTGGAAAATGTTCATAACAAAACAAAATGCAAGTCGACAAGAGTGGTTGGGTTTCCATAAAGAGGTACAAATGTTATGTTTCCTGCTTTTTTTGCTTGTCAATCAATTCTTTTTTGCTTTAAAATTGCGCCAGCATCTCATTGTATCTGATCATATTACATCGACGAGAGTGCACCATATACAAAGTGCTGTGAGCGCTCTTTCCAGTGTGTAGAGATGTCACTAAGAAGACTAAATTATCTTCTTTTAAACAATTAGTTATTCTAAAAACTACCAATACCTCCCATACAAACCCCCTTTAAATTAATGTTCTTATTAGAAGAAGTTTTATGTTTTTTGACGTATCGAACTGAAATTTGGACATTATAAGTTTCTGAACCATATTCATCAACCATGTAAATTTCACGATCCTAGGCTTACCAGGAGGGGTACCTCCCATACAAACCCATATTAAATGACAAACTTATAAAGAGTAAAAGTACAATAAAAGTGCCTCTCAAACTGTGTTCATATTTGATACTCAAACTGTGTTCTTTGCTGATACTCAAAATGTAACAGAGAGAATATATTGTAGTGATGGTACGGAAGGAAGGTTGGAAGCAACCCGCAGGAGCGTGAAGAGTATTACATCTTTGGCATATCCAATGATAGTATTCTTTCTGGTTTTGTAATACAATAATATATAAGGATCAAGGAAAAAATTTTTTTATATTTTATTTCTTTATTTCTTTAATAACCCGTGATAGTACAATTCTTACATTTTTGATGATTTTACGCTTATATTAGTTTCTTTGACAACTTAACAACTAAGAAGATAATTATAAAATAGATTATTCATTAAATAGAGAACATGCTTTTTTTTTATTAGAGTAAGGAAAATAGGGGATACAAAAAACCTTACAATTGAGAGTTTTAAAAACTTAACCTAAGACTAGCACTATAGACTTAAAACTTAAAACTAGGGATCTGGACTTAATAAAGTTAATTAAGAATTAGCTAATTAAGTGCCGATCTACATTTAGAAAGTGCATTATTTGATTCCTTACATTAAAACTATTAGTAATCTGTCGAATTTTTTTGTCAATCATGGCTATATCTGCAAGAAAAAATAAAACATATCAAAGAACGAGAAATGAAATTATTGAAATCAATAATATTATTTTTATTAGTGAAGTGATGATAAATGGAAGATCTTTTAAGTGTTAGAACTTAAATAAAATGTTATAAATTTTACTTTTAATTTTTCTCACAGAGTTTAGAACTTTTCAAAAAATTGTGTTTTAGCGGATCAAATTATCGGAGGAAATTACATTAATTGACACCGAAAGAAACTAGAGTACAATATTCACTCATGCGGTAATTACATTGTGTTCACACTAAAGATACTTAAAAAATGTAAATATATGAAATTATGTAAAGTTACCAAAACAAAACAAATCAATTGGAAGATATGCAGCGTGAAAATTCCAAGTTAAGCGCATGGGCAACAAAGTATTTTACCAAAATTGTAAGTGGCGTCGGTCGCTCTTTTAATATTTGTGTTTTTTTTTTATGTTTTTATGCGTTTCTCTATGCAGCAATTCCCAGCCAGCATTTTGTGAAAATTTTAAATAAAAAATAGTCCCATTTGACTCTTCTAGATTTTCTATTTGACTCTGTCATCGGGAGAAAATGGTACCCTCCATAAGACTATTCCTGGGTTGACGCAGCATTTTGTTCTCTACATGAAGTTTAAATTTAAAAAACAAGATTTTTGATTTTTGGAGTACGCCATTGAAAATTCGATTCATATAACTTGTCAAACGAAGAATTTGGAAAAACTCTTAAATGCACTCCAATTAAATCAATCATTTACTATATCAGTGCACAGTCTTTGCCATGTTAAGCATGATATCGCCTTCATTGCGAGGTGTACTTATGACTTCTGCCAAATATATGTACGTTTTTTTGGGCACCAGGAATAACTTTGCTGTTATTTAAAGGATGTCACAAATAGTTTATTGAAAGTGAATTTATTGAGCAAAAACATCTTACAATCCCAAGTGATCACAGGTGGGAAATGACAATCTATCTAACTATCTCCAGAACCATAAGAGCTATCGAAATTTTTACCATGAGTTCGGGTTAAGCTCTTCTGGATGTTGGTTTTGGTTATGTCCTGGTAGATGGCCCTGTTGTGGAATTGACTAGTAGTCTTTGCTTTATCATCAACTTTAAATTAGTTTTTAAAATTTAACCAAATTTAAGTCCCAGTGAACTAACAAATGCACAAACGTTCTTTGAAAGCATAACAACTAGTTTAATTCAAAATAAATATTTATATATTGTAGAATTGTTCATTAGACACTTTTTTATTTCCTCCAAGTACAAGAAGTACTCTAGAGTCAGTAGTAAGTTATATTCAGTAATTGGTAGTTGAACAATTACAATTTTTATGGAAGTTTCAGTTAAAAGAGATTCTAGTTTGTTTAATGTTTTATAACAAAAATATGAAACAATATAAAAATAGACAAAGTAGATATCGATTCCCTATATCATTCTTGGAAGTCTGTTGAGCACATTCTTTCTTCTCACCGTCATCATCAGCTTCCATGGTTTCAAAGTCGGATTTGCTTGTTCTGACATATAAAACTCACAGTTCATCTAAATATAATCCGAAGGAGTAGTTTTTGGAGTTATATAAGGATTCATTCTTGCTTCCATGCTTCGTAATCATCAAAATTCGATATGATTCGTTTAACGTGGCAAAAAAATAAATGGTATTTCATCTTCATTCACTCATATGAATAAAATATTGACCAAATTCAGTAAAAATTTAAATCCAATATGGGTGACATTAGTCATTTAGACTTAAAGTTTCATTTAGATGTTTTTGCACTACGAATTTCATTTAAAATTTAAATAGTTTGACAATTTAGCGATATCCTGTCTCACAGTAGTGTTCAAAATGCACTCAAAATAAAGCAAATGCAGCACACACATGCACACATGAAAGCAAACACATTCGACTTCCGGTTCCATGCGTTCGATGTGTCGAAGAAGGGGGGCAAAGTGGACGTGGAGCAGCAGTAGGAGCAAATAGCTTAGCACAGTTCTCGCCTAAATGAAAAAGCATTTTTCGTTTAGAGTGCTTGCATTAATGGCGGAGACAAGGATGGTTATAATGATTATGATGATGAGGATGGTGTTAGTGTTGGTGTAATGACGCTTACGATGATGATGAGGACAATGACGCCGTTGATGATGGTGGTGGTGGTAACTGTATGTCTTCATTCCTGCCGGCTTGCCTGCCAGGTAACCGACGCCATTGGCTTCAGGGACTGAAACTCTTTATTCAATTAGGTACATCCGATTATTACCTGAGTTAAGTTTGCCCATCGGACGTCGGAGGATAATGCAGGCCACCGGAAGCAGAACTTCAAACGTATTTGTGTTGCGCTGGGTGTGTGTTTAGTTTATGGCGTACAATGCTGCATATTAGACACACAACGAAACGTGCCTTTTGGGCATTGACTTTGCATACGATGCATGTCCTGCATGCAATTAAATTCTCTTTACCATGGCCACCACCACAACGAGTGAGTGTACCAGGACTCGGTGTGCATTCACTTGCAAATAATGTCGAATTATTACCAGCAATTCCACATTACGCTCATCTACTACTTTAGAACGTATCACATGCATATCAGTATATGAGTATCTATGTTTCGGTAGCTATAGTATCTGTATCTATGTCTCTATTGAGTTTTTGCAAATGCACAGAGAGACAGAGAGAACGGTTTTCCAGATGAGTGCTAACCGAAGTTGAAAGGAACAACAACGACACAACAGAACACAACACAGCAATTGACATTCCAATGAACAAATCCTAAAACTAACTAAATACGCTTTGATGTTTGCCTGAAAATGTTTTTAATTAAAACTATTTTTATGTCATTCATCATTTCATTCATTCGATTGACTTTATGAGATTTTGTTTAAGGCTTTATCAAAATGTTTTGACTACTTAAGTTTGTTTTACTAAATCATTTTGTTTATTAGTTCCATTAGGGACTTTTCAATATGAAATAATACTCTTTTATAGAATGTTATCGTAGTCAGTTCATATTAATTAAATTATTTCTGAGTTAGAGTTATTAAATAAGACCTTTTGAATTTTTATTTGTGGTGTAAGACAAAACTTAATGACAAAATTCACAATTTTTTTAATGATGGCCACCTTCGAACCTTTTGTAAGTCGATGTTTGATATTTGATCACTTTTTCACACAAATCGACCGAACTTTATTTATATTAGCAATAATTTAAGAAATTTTATCCATCAATTAATTTTCCATATATTTTTCACAACCACCTTTCTTACTCCTTTGATTTGATGAAATGACCGTTCGCAGTGGCCAATTGGCATAATCATTGCAAGAGATGATTTTCTGACGATTTCTGCATCCTAGATATTGTTAAGATTATTACCCTTAACAAATAATTATTGATTGATACAAGAGATCACTAACAAGAAACACAATTCCATTTGACATGTAACAGAAGGTCACTAGTCTTTCATCAATTGTTCCTAGTGGTGAGTGTGCTTTTATTCCACTTTTCTATCAACAGAATCACTCAATCAATTGCTCCACAAATCCACTCACTTTTTTATAGCTAAACACTTTATTCTCCACTTCCTCCTTTTTCTACCTTTCGTTCTTCCTCTTGCCATACATTTAAACGTTCTAGGGACACGCATCATAGCGATCCGTAGTTTGGTACTTGCCGATCGGGACGATTCGATTTGTCGTAACAATATTATCCGCATAAGTTGTAAAACTAATCTATAATACATATTTGTAAAAACAAACAAATTAATAGGCATCGTTTCCAGTTTTCTATAACAAACATACTAGAAATATGATGAGTTGTATTAGTTCATTAAGCATTTATATCTTTTTTTTTGCTCTCGTGTCGTGAATTCAAATATTTGTTTTAATGTTGTCTCTTTTCTTTCAGCTTCATTTGATTTGCTTCAAAAAGATAAAGGCTGGGGTTCCTCAGGGAAGCGTGCTGGGCCCTCTCTTGTATCCATCTTTTACATGTGACCTCCCATGCAATCAAAACTACGTCACAGCTAAATTTGCCGATGACACAGCTATCCTATCGGTTGAAAAGGCAGGGTTGTTTCGATTTTTAAATTGCAGCTCACTTTAAACGAAATATATGCCTAGACAATTAGGTGGAATATTAAACTAAACGAAGCGAAATCTGTGCACATGAACTTTACGTACAATGAGGTGCGATATCTTACACTTTATCTTATTCATGGTGTCCAAATTCCTTATTTGAATACTGCAAAATATTAACCCATGTTTCTTGAAAATTTGCTGTTCCCATCTCTGAATCGATTGGGTTGCAGACACAATTAAAAAAGAACCTGTCTCCCACAAGAAGACACTGATAAATCATATAAATTATGAAGCCTCTATACCCGCGAATTCAACCCAGCGGACAAGAAGGCTTAAACGTAAAAAACCACAAGATTTAATTTCGTATAAAGATATCAGAATAGTATTTTGTTTAATACTAAGGTAAAGCATTACCTATGTGGGTATTCAAAAATCTGCTGCAAATTGCTTGGTAGTTCTAATACAAGTGTAACTAGTCGCAATGAAAAAAGAAACAAAAAAAATTTGATTTGCTACATTTAATATAATTTGACGAATTCTAGAAAGATAATAACATTCAAGTAATGAGAACACGCATTTTTCCAAAAATATTTAATTATGGCTGATTTAACTTCCTTTCACGATTTTCTTAAGTTGTACACGATATGCCTGATTGCAATGAACGTTAACCATTACCATCATCAATAGGTTTATAAAAAGTTCTTTGCATATAATATGCTTTACAGGTGGATAGGATACCTATTACACTCAAACCCACTATCGGATCTTTTGTTTTCTGTAAAAGGTTCTATCTTCAAATATTGTAGTTTGATTAAATTAACCATATTCATTGTTCATTAAATTTGTTCATAAAATTTTAAGCTCCATCTTCACGCACCTGACTTCCCAATTAAAAAGGTACATATTTTGTTTTGACTTTTGTTAAAAATAATCCCAAAAAATATATGATATAAATTAAGGAGATTTTCCTTTTTTCGGTTGAATTTCCTTTGAGGTGAAACAATATTTTGATTGTTAAGCCTTAATACTTTCGGCAAATCACGTACGTTGGGTGCATCATCATCATCATGAGGTATCAGGCCTACAAACATAAATACAATCTATCATCATATACCGTAAGACCAACACATGTGCATGAACTCGTATGTACTGTGTAAGTAAGTAAGAGAGTCATGTATCAATTTCAACAAACAGACGCCGCAGACTCATTAGGGAAATGATTAATGAAAACTTATGTGTTAAAGACGTGATACCGCAACAATAACAATAACAGTAACAATAACAATAACAACAAATATAACAAAGGTAACAAATTTTTATTTATTTTTTTTAAAGATATTTTGTGTTTATTTTCTGATTGAATTGATCCCAATGCCAATGAATGATTAGACTAAAGTTTCTAATGAAATATTTACCCCGAATTTTCATTACAGAAGCATATTTAAGGGGAAACGTAGGAAATGATTTTAACAAAACACGGAAATTCTGAACACAATAAAAGATAATTCAAAGTCATGCATCATCATAAAAGAAAAATTCTTGAAATAAATTCATGTTATAAGCATAGTAGATAAATCTGTAATATATTTTTAGAAAAGCAACTCACATGGAACTGAAAATTAAATGGAAAAAAGGAAATTCAGAATCAAGAAGAAATTTATGTTCATTTATATTGATGTTTAGCATTTTCAGTTCACTAACTTGGCTAATTAGAACTCATTCTTAATCGAAACTGGCATCGCTTGATTGGTGAATTATTAGCCACACCACAACACTAAAAGCCAAAAGGGACAAACAATTGGAAGCCCAATGGTTTAGTCAAATTTAACATCTTCTCAGTTTTCTCCTTAAATATCACTATCACCAATGCCGCTTTGCCTATTAAAGTATCTATTTTTATACCCTGTACCTTTTCAAAAGGATACAAAAGGGTATAATAACACAAATGAACACACAGAAGGATGCGAGAAAACCAAATGAACTATGCTATATTTCGTACATGGAAATGGTTAGCTTGAAGAGATGATTCGTGACTTTGTATCCGGTAGAGCGCCACAGTAAAAAAGTATACATTTCACAGGTTTGTGCATACATATCAGTATTAAAGTGGATATTTTTCCGAGACTTTAAGAGAGAAATGAATTTAATTGTTGATAGTATTGTATATAATTAGATTTATCACATTCCACCATTAAACTTTGAAACGATTTGAGCAGTACAGAGTATCCAATAGTCGACAATAGCCTACTCAACTTTTTCATCTTATTTTGCAGTTATCGTTTGAGATTGAATGACTCTAAAACATGCCTTCGATTAGATTAGTTTGGTGTAGTAGTTTAAGCAGACTTTGTTTGATACCGTTGTTGTTACATTATTAAGTATTATTGTTGTTGTTCAAATTTAACACTTCAATGGGTTTTATAACTTTGCAAAATATTACAAAATAACATGGGGCTTCTTTGAACCCATGCGGTGCATATGAAATTGTATCATGTAGATAAGTTTTCCATTCCGTTTATAATCAAATTAAAGTTTCCATTAAAGTGTCCAACATACAATAGAAAACAGAAGACGGCAAGTTACAGTATGAAACTAAAATTACAGACTCTCTTAAGTTGTAAAAATAACATTTAATTGAAGAACTTTTCCAAAATATTCCTTCTTCTTCACTTGTAGTAAAAACCTTATTTTTTTAATAAAACAATTTTAGACAAACATTATACATTGCATATATAAATAAATAACTGTAATTCAAAAAGAAATATAATAAAACAGTGAAAATCACCAATGTAATTAAAATGATCATTTAAAAAATCATTGAATGCTTCTAAGTACTTATTAAACAATAACACATCCCTGTAAAATCAGACATGTTTTTCCTTTGAATGTTTTATAGATTGTACTAAAGATAGAATATGTCATTCGGTATGCTGTATCACGTCACATTTATTGAAAAATTCATTTATATTTTCCAATGCATTTGAAATATTTATGGCTAAAAAATAATTTTTATATTACAGTTGGGAAGTAAGTATAAAATGAAAAAAGAAAAATTGCATCTTTAAATGTTTGGTATCATTCAATTAGTTCCGAGGCTAATAAAGTGCTTGAAAATTGGTGTTCCAGGATGGCTTACAGCAGCTCACATTTGAATGAAATCATTTTTATATTTAATCAGAAAAATTATTCTATGAAATAAACAAATTTGTTGAAAAAAAAATAATAATTTTGTCCATTTAACTACCAAATAAAAATCGGACAAAAAGATGGCCCACCCTTTACTAAGAACATTGATTAACTCTTTTTCTCATGCGCAAAGGGAAAAATTATTATCTTTGCAACATGCATGTGTAACATATACATTAAATGATTTTTATCTTTGAAAATATACATTTTAATATGGTATGGGGGCATTTGCACCTTTGGCACCCTTGAACTCCGCTTATTAAGTTAAAAATGAATATCCAGCAGTAGTAGTAGTAGTAGTAGTAGGTATAGGTACAGATTAAAATTAACTTAATTTATACATTTTTGGAAAAAAGAAAAAAAAGAACGAGGGGTGATTTTTCAGCATGGCTGTTAGCCGTTATCTGAATTCTGATATAAAAAAGTTTCTATAATATAATATTGTAGATATATAGCTTGCTAGAGTCTTCCAACTGATTTCATGGTCACCGTTTAGTATGTTTACCAGCTCATTTTGCTCAATTCAATTTTTCTTAAAATGTGACACCGTAAATTCATTTAACACAGGGAATCTTGATATGAAGTGTATGTGGAAGTATTGTATAATAGTTCACCACTCTTCTCGCAGGACTAAAGAGAAAGCTTTTATGTTTTGAAGCGAGATAATGCAAGGAATCGTGCCAATAGCCATATAAAGGCCTTCTTATTATTATGCTTTTTGGATTGGACTGTTCGATCTACATATCTGAACCAGATCGAAATCTTCTGAAGAATACTTCTGCGTTGTGTCTACGCCGATAATAAGAGGCACGATAGTGTTGGAGGATTTTACTTGCCATTTTAATATAATAAAGGACTCTCGACCAAATCAATATTCAATTGGAAAATAATGAAAAATCTAAAAGTATCGTACTATTTTGATACGCAATATATTTTAACTTGTTATCTTGTCATTATTATTATTGCTTATATTGTTTTAAGTTTATCAAATAGATTGGTTTTTACACATTTGTTTATGCGACTACTATTCTGGGATGCATATGCCGTTGGCTGTTTGAATCTGCAAGGAAATTGATGAGTAATAAGACAAACTATACATTCTCATTCCAAAAACCATTCCAAAAATTGTGGATATTATCATTGACAAACATATTGATTTCATTTGATAAGTTTTATACTTAATTCTTAAATAGTACAATCTACAATTTCAAATTTTATATACGAAGGTATTTTCAGATGTTTCCAGTTTTAAATTTAATAGCTTTAAAATGCATTGAAGTACAGTACTTTAAAATTATGCTATGGGTCATTTTGTTACTTAGTACAGAAATTAGTGGAAATCAATATTAAAGTTTATTTATGAAGCATTTCATGTAACATTGAACATAACTACTATGGTGTTCGACTGGACAAGTTTTGCTTCTTTCTAGTTAGCTCATGATGGCTTTGCATCCGCAATCGAAGATATTTTTTCAGGTCTGGAAGCGAAAACCAAGATGCTAGGTACACAGTAAACGAATAAGCTAGGATGTTATGTCTGGCCATGATCCCAACCAAAATGAACATCCGAACACATTAACAAGAATAACATTCAGACAGGGGGCAAAAATATTTCTGCTGCAGCTGTGGATATGTGGAAGAATCCGATACTGTCCAATACCTCCGTTGTTGATGCTGTGTTTTTCTTAAAAGACAGACTGGCCTTCTCAGGAAACCTTTCTTCGACGATTTGGGAAGTTTGCAAATTTGACAATCGGGTAGCTTACTTCTGTCAGAGGCATAGGGTAACTTTTTGGACAAACTAAAGATACCCAACCGTTAACTCCCTATGCCCATCAAATGTTGCTGAGCACAACAGTATTAGGGTAACTTGGCTAAGATTGAATGCATCTAGAAATAGAGTATTTATAAAAGTGTCAAACTTTAAAATATGTTCCTTTTTTAATAGGCTGAACATTTTTCAAATATCACATTAATTTCCAACTTTTTGTGTCTTTAATATAAAAATGTCAAAGGATATGATCATTCCTACAACTGAAGAAACTTAAATAATAAAAAAAATTGAGTCAAAAGCCTTGCAAAGCTCAATTTATATTTTCATAAAATGTTAACAAATCAAAATTGTCAATAAGTTCAATACTTTTTTTTATACAAAATTATATCTTATATTTCAATCTACATCTTTTTGTTTTTATTTCACTCCACAGACCTTGTCAACAACTCGACTACGCTTGTTTCGCAAATTCTGCCATTCGGCTACCGTTTTATGTAAAAAATAAAATGAGAAAACAAACGATACTCAAAGTTGATCACGATAAATTGTTGCAGTTTTTATTTGAAATTTTTAATAAACACAAAAATAAAGAGAAAAAGACTCCTTTATGCTTGATTTTTGTCGCTGCCCACTGACAACTGTCAACGAAACTGTCCGGTATTTCAATTTAAAACATATCAAAATTTATCTTTCCAACTGAACTTATGGAAAATAACATTTTACCGACATAATTTTTTTTATTTTTGGCATAGGACATAACAAACATGTCAGTTTGGGTGTTGATTTAAAAAAATTGTACCGGTCTCTCTGTCTCTTTAAGTAAATGAAATTTCGGTTCAATTCGAATGGAGTAAATTGTCGTGCGGACATCAAATCAACTTCTTATGTTTCATTGGGGTTTATCTTTCGCTTCTGATGACAATCGTCCTCGTGATAGTGTCAAATTATCGTAATCAGAACATGACAGGTCTCGACAATGTGAAACGCTTTGACTCAGCATAAAATGACATACTACAATATAACACTAAGTCTGTCCAGCCAACAATCAGACACAATATCTTGTCAAAGTGAGAGAGAATGAATGGAGAGACAAAGGACAGCATTTAAATATTAATAACACACTTTTTTCATAACCTGTAACTTAAAAAAGGTAGGTATATATGTAATACACAGAAGGAAAATACCATGTGTTGTATAAGGAAATGTCGAATATTCGAGTCTTTGTCCAAATATACAGACTTTAGTTCACATTTTGTGAAAAATCTTCCCTCTGAGCCACACAATATAAGACTACCTACAACTTGAACTAGTTTTGCAGATCTCTTGACTCTACAAATATCAAGTGGATACAACATCCATATTATATAAATACAATATAACTGCATAATTGTCCAACCAAAAAATTGATAAAATATGTTAAACATTTCCCTCCCCATAGAGCTATAACTGCTATAGTTTTAACTTCTATTTACAAAGTATTTCATAGTCGGAACTACCCGAATGTAGTGTACTATTTTGTTATTAATAATGCGAGTATGAAGAGAAAAATCTTAAAAAAAAAATGCATTCCAATTAAGTTTTGCTGGTTCCTTTAAAGATATGTTTCGTGTACCATATTAAACGCGCATTTTCTTATGTTCTATCATTCGCTTCATTTAAGCGACAAATCCGATTAGTTTTTAAATATTGTTGCTCCAATATCTCATTCTACTTACGATTTTTAGTTTGTTTACCTTCTTCTTTCACTTCCTTCATTTGTCACTTTTTTGTTTCCATCTTAGTTTCGGACTTCATTCATGCTGAAGCTTTTTTAAATGAAATCGTTTGTGAAAATAAATTGAAAATGAAATCGAACGTGAATCACGACATGAACTTTATGCAGCGACCGACTAAGCATTCAATGTCAACTTAGAGTGAATTTTCAAAAATCCAAAACAAAAAATCCAAAAAAAAAAATTAAAACTGCTAAAATGCAAATAAAATAAAACATTCAACTCGTCTTGTCTTGATTAAGGCGTTCGTTTTAACCATCGTGTCCTTTAACAGAAGATTGTGTTGAACCCAAATCAAATCTTTCTTACAATATTTTTTTGTCGGCTTTAAAAAAGGTTCTCAGGTGTTGCGAGCAACGAAGGCAAAGGCGGCAGCATACGAAATTTGAGATTTATTTATTCTAAGAATATTTTCACGATTTATGCATTTCTGAGCACAAAATCGATTTCGCATTCATTCAGATTAAAATTTAATTTAACCTTAGCTTAGCATTGTACAGTAACTGAAGTTTGCTTATTGAATGAAATTCATTTGGTAAAACATGCGGGGACATCATTGAAAGACAATGATAGGGACACTCTCATGCGTACATAGTTTCAGTTTAGTTCAGTTCAGTTTGAGTTTATGGTAAATTTTTCAAAACATTTCCCCACAAATATCAAATTAAATTATCAGTTGCCAATGGCATTTTTCATTTTCATTTTCATTTCCATTAACTTACTCTGAGATTTTTCTCGTTTTCAGCATTTCCACCAATGAGAATGCGAAGCGAAGCGAAAAATGTGGAAAAACTTTGTGGCAACAAACCACAGCAACCACCCAACCCATCAAATGAATGACTAAATAGCTGAATGTCTGACTGACTGACTGACTGTTTGTCTGACTAACTGAGTATCTCTCACTAACAAAGTATATGACTTGAAAAGTGTGAGTGTGAGTGTGAGAATGCATCACCCAGCTGCAAATTCATGACACAAAACGATAACAAACCGCGTCGCATTCTGATTGTCTGTTTGTCTTTTGTTTATTTGTTTGTTTGGTTATTTAATACTCACATACTCATATTCATAAATAAATATATGTATAGGATAGATACATGTTACAAATATCCTTGCTTGCATACACAAATAAATATCAGTATGTAATACTTACTATTCAGTGCGTTATTGAATAAGTAATGCGAACGATAACAAATGTTATCGACACCAGCTGGTAACTTCTAACTAAGGCAATCAGATACTTGCATCCAATCAACAACTATTACTATTACATGTAATTTGCAAGTATTCCTCGAATATTATTTGTATGATACCAATATGGTACAACTTCAGATAGAATTTCCCATTCTATTTAATAATAATATTGTATTTGTTGATTCCAATTGCTCCTTGCCAATTACAATGCACAGTTCAATGAAATCCGATCAATAAATTAGTAGGGCAATAGTTTCCTTAATAATGTTGCAATTATTTTTATTATAATACTTTTTAAATAATTAAAAGTTGTAATAACAAAAAAATTGTTCTACAAGCTACTTGAAATGCAATTCGTAGTTAGGTACTATGGTAGTGTTCTCTTGCTTGTTTCTGCTGGTAACATTAAAGTCAAGAACGGCAATTATGCAAATAAGAAATGTAGTCATGTTGTAGTCAAGCCAAACTAGTAGTACCATAGTACTGCCTGTATATTCCATGGCTATGAAGACTTTTGTATCTATGCATTTCATCTAATAGGAAAACGAGTACATGTCTATATATTGTAAAACGAAAGGAAATTACTAAGTGCACAACGAATGCAACCGCAAGTGTTGCCGCAAGAAAATCAAATTATCAACAGACGAATGAGAGCAGCAGTACCACCACCACTACCATCACCACCACCACCTCCATTCCCATGCATGCATATATTTCATCTATAAGTTGCAAGTAGTATCTGCGTGTAATAATGCCGGACGCATGCCGTCCACATGACCAGATACTTACGTATACGAGTATGTATACCAAATAGTATATTGCATCTGCAAGCGATTATTAGTCAATCCAGTTTAGACAACCAAGAGCAAGAGTAACAGCAGCATCAACAATGGCAGCACCAGCATTAAGGATGTGGCTTTCACTTCACTTCAATTGCTCCTTGCCCCTAGTAGATTTATTGTTGTTGCAACCGCTTAATTGTTGTTGGGCAAGCATTGAATGTTCATCCATATTTTGTTGCTTGTTCCTCACTTGTGTCTTGGATCTATCGTATGTGAGCCCATTAAAGGATTTATGGCTAATCAAATTGAGTTTGGCTAGAAAACGACAACTAAAGCGAATGTTCAATGCCAATCAAGAGACTCATGTACTTACATATCTACAACATGTAAGTATCTAAAACTCACTATTTCACTGTTGCCTAGAATCATTGAAACTTGTCGTTGTTCTGATTGTGTGATGAACTATAATTCGTTTTATTTGCTAATACTTGTACAACGTATTCAAACGTTGAGATACATTATTTAAACATTTTTATGGCAACTGTTGCAGTAATGTTTTCGTATTTTCAAGATATTTTAATTACAATAGTTTCTATGGTCGTTTCTCTTTAGTTTGTGCTGTGCAATCAGTGGATATTGCTTCTGTTGTGTTGTCTTCTGTTCTGGTTTTTCTTTAATAGCTCAACATCATTGAGATACTTTTGTTGCAGCATAGCCACAAGGTGGTCCAGCGATTTCAATGCATCTAATTGACTATGACGGCGACTATGATAATGATGACGATGATGATGGTTGGCGCTGCCATCATTTTCAAGTTTCAAACTTTGGAGCCTCCAACGTCCTGCTTTTCAATTATCTGTTCGATTCCAAACTGATTCCAATAAGCTTTCTACGCAGTTAATGAGTTCAGTTTAGTTTGGTTTGGTTTGGTTTTATTTTGTTTGGTTTGATTTCATTCCATTCCATTGGTTCATTTGCTTATATCGTATTCCGAATTCCGTTTCTAAGAATATCTGAAGAGAACAAATGTTTGCAATAGTAAACTTGAACTTGTTTCAGTTTCGGTTCGTTTGCAGTTAAATAATAACTTGACAGCAACAACCGAGAATGTTGGCTCATTTTTTTAACGATTCCCAACAAGTTTTATAGCCTTGCGGCTTAAGAGGAAGTGCAACTTCAACTTCAACTTCAACATTAATACATACTACATACAACATACAATAGTAAACCAAAACATGCAACAAGTAAAATTTTGTCTTGGGTGTTGAAAATGGTACAAATACGCCACCGGTTTCAACGGTTTCAATAGTTCAGAACATGAACATCGCTTCGCCCCAAATTAACTTAACTTGACTTCACTTCACTTCACACTTCACAAGTTTTAGTGTTTGGGCTACCACAATTGCGGCTCTTGTACGATAATTCATACTACTATAGTCGTACCTGACTTCGGTGGCATTTTACTAATTGGAAAACACAATAAAATAGCCAACTTACTACCTCCTCGTATGGTAGTGTGTATCTATGAATGCGTGACTTTTTAATGGCAAAATCTTTAATTTATTGTGCTTTTCTAGCTCAACCGACAATAACGATGACAGAAGAGATTAAACAACAAATTTCGTTAGACAGAGAAATCTTCCTCAAAAGACAAAACTATAGTAACGTTACATAAAATAGAAATTGTAAAATGATCACAATTTTTTTTACTACCAAACAAAAATCTAAAATTCTATGTAAGCTATAAACCGAATTCTCAAAAGTTTCAAGGAACCTTTATTTTTTTTTTTAAATTTCAAAATTATTTTTTCACATATTTAGATTGATGTTGTTGCAGATAAATTTTGCTTGCACCAAAATTTCCTTTAATAAATAACTATTTTTCTTCTTCGAAAGATAAAGATTTTTTTTTAAATTACATAATTACAATATTGTCCTAAGAAAGCATTTAATATTTATATGATTATAGAATAGTAATATCTGTTTGGAAGGTCGTTAGTGTGGAGCCTCTTTAATGGCGTTGACTCACGCCATGGATGAGGCCTGTCGTCTAGCGCTTAGAGTAAGTTTATAGTCTCTGCAGATGACTGGTTACTGGTTTCAAAGACCTTGTCGCGCACCGTGAGCATCATTAAGTCTCTGTGCAAAATAGTGTTGAGCACAAACCAAGGAGCTCCAGATAAACGGATAGTTGAATTGATTTGACAGACTTGAACTATCTGAAGTTTGCGTGTAGAAGCGGTACCCCATATTTGAATTGCGTAACACCAAACAAGGACTTTGTCCGTAAATTGTGCTCCAGGCAAGCCTACGCAACTTTGCATAACAGCATGCTGTGATGGTTGTGATGTGAGCTTGCCATGTGAAGTATTTGTCCAGGATCAGTCCGAGGTAATGAACTTGGTAAAAGATAAAGAGTTTTAATAGAAACAAACTGTCGTAACAGTAAAATGCATAGGACAATGAATTTTTGCGACACATGCAAATTAGTTTAATTTCTTTCAAAACGACAAAAAAAAAAACGTTAAAATTGAAGCACACATCAATCCACTTGGGTGAAATTTGTTACCTGAATTGAACTGCCCATTGATGAACTATTCCTGCAATTGTATCAATTGATTTAAAATGCATAAGGGAAAATTTGTTAAACAAAGTCTTAGCCAAAGTCTCTTTTTTTATAGTCATACCCCACTGTGCGTTACTTTATCAGATATGACACAAGGTGTTCAACAAAATTTCAGATAGTTACAGATTTTAAAAAAACAACACACGAACCGACCTACAACATTTATTATAAATTTCTAATGGTATATTCACTATAAAAACATAAAAGACAAAACGTTACAAATGAAAATTAGATATTGTACAATATAAAATAGAATCCTCGTTTAAATTCCATAAAATACTAGCAGTTTGACGCGACGTTGCAGGAAGTTCCGAAGTTTTGTGTGTAAAATGTTGTTGTTATTAGTAGCGATTTGTCCAGTCTATTCATTTCATAGTCTTTGGACGAAACACACTGTCTCTCTCTCGACGCGCTCTCAGTGAACATCATATTCTAAAAGAAGAGAACGAAGAGCGCAATATTCTCCCACAGTAATTAATAAATGGGAGGAAGAAAAAAAAAACAATAATAACAACAGCAACACAAAATTCAAAAAGCTGCGAAACATAAACAACGGAAAAACGTACCAAAATTCAGTGCGTGCCTGTAAGCAATTTTATATACAATATATTATAGATTTTTAATAGCTTGAGTTACATTGTTGGAATTTTCGTGGGTATCTACAATTTTCTTGAAAATAGAGCCTATATTACTCGCATAAAATAAAGCTTGCTATAGGTGAAATAATTTTTAAAATCAGTTACTTAGTTTTTGAGTGAATTCATTACAAACAAAAATACCTAAAACAAATCTTTCCTCTTTATAATATTAGTATAGATAACGCTATTTTTTGGTCTCGGTTTAACGCGTTTATTTTATTAATGTGAATGTAAATGAACTTATAAGTCACTCCTGTGATTCCACCAAATTCAATTTGGAAGAGAATACTGTTTAATTTAATCATTCGCAGTTCTAATCATATTAAAGCCAGAATAAACTAGATACGATTATGAATCATTATTTATTTATTTATTGACCCATAACATCTTATCAGAGTTTACAAGCATTTACATTTTGTATAGAGTTTTAGTCAGATTTGCTAACATTACAACTATAAATGGGAATATGAATTACCAGCGTACCCGGCGTGCTTTGCTACGCTCCCGACGTGAAGTTAGTGCTGTTATTTTTTTAACTGCAGTACATTGTCTTTCTAAACTTTATATGCAAAATTTTATGCACCAATTTCTCGACAACAGCAAGTCCGATTCGCACCAAATTTTTTTGCGTTTTAAAAAATCAATAAAAATGCCCGGATAACAGTGACTCTATTCTGCCTACGACTGCTGCTGCCCCAAGTGAAGCGGTACGTAAAAGGAAAAAACAAGTACTTTAAAATTGTACTGTACGTAAAATGCTCAATTGGTTTTTTCTCCACCAAATACAACATTCTTGCTTCAAGTGCTAGATCAATGGGTATTCCTAAATCTTAAACACTATTACATGAATAGTATGTTTCATTTTTGGATTTTCAAGAAAACTGTAAACCAGTCTACGTAACGTATTTGATGCTTGGAAGCTCCCTTCCATAAAGGACTGCTTCGGCTTGATTGGATTATTTATGCCAAATACAAGACCATCAACTCTAAATAATGCTAGAAAAAATTATGGCTAGAAGTTGATAAGCAAACCAGTGCTCCGAAGAGCAATCACAACGATATTATCTAGGCAGCCAATATCTATTGGTGGAGAAGGATTTAACGATATGCAGCATCATGGCATCAATAGAGTATTATGAGAACAATTATGGTAAATAAATACAACTTGCTAATATTGACAGATGATTAGGTAGCAGATAATTAGAAATATTTTTACCGGCATCCATAGAAGTTTCTTTCTTAAGACTTTAACAATGCATTGGCAAAATAGTTGAAAGAAAAGATTTTATGTGAAAATCCTTGTAAAGAAAGATAGCCTTAAATTTATAAATAATTTGGATTAAAATACCAGATAAATTTGAATAATACGCAGCTTAACAGATATGTATTAACCGTGTAACATGAGGTTCACCTGTATTTACCATATAAAACAAAATTAGGTGCTCATTATCCTTTGGCATTCTTTCTCTTAATAAATTTGATTTGATGCACTGACCAATATCGTTTATTTGTTTTGCACACACAAAATACAAAGTCCACCTATGGCACGTGTTAATTTGGAATCGAATGATTCCTTTTAGATGTAAAATGTGTAAGTACTTTATTTCTTATTTCCTTCAATTAAGGTCTCTGCATTTTTCCTACAATTTTATTTAATATTTAATAGTCACTTAATCTGGATATTATTCCATACCACCTTACCCCTACTACATAGATCCTTGGAATATCACATACGAATAAGTAGGCGCATCACTTATGTAAATACGATTTGTGCACAACTTTCGAAAACTCAATTCGGCGAAAAATTAAGTCCAGATAGACTTTAATTAGTAGGCCATTTGTTGAACCATAATCATTGTTGTTGTTGTTGCTGCTGTTGTGTTGCTGTTCCTATTGTGTTGATACTAAGATGATTTTGATAGACTCCACATGGAATGGAATGAAATGAAGTAAGAGACTCGTAACAAACAATACAAAAGCTGCTTAACGCATCCTTAAGTCTTAAATAATTCCATTCCTTCCTTGCGGCACATTGATTAATGTATTTTGACTAATGAGCAATTGTCTGGTGTCACACTCCGCACTCAGTTCCCATTCGAGGAAGACCTCGTTGCGATTCGATTCGATTCAATGGGGAATGGAGTATTATTTTTGACTCACACGCTGTGTGTTTGTCAGAGAGATGAGAAGAGTGACGATCATGGAACAAAGAGAAAGACGCCGAGTAAAAGAGAGTGTGTACAGATACAAGATACTTATAGTATAGCGAGCGCGCGAATATCGGTAACATCAATAAATTATAAATTAAAGAAATCCATTTCGTATATCTTTCTTTTTATTTGTATTTTTGTTTATGCTGTTTTTTCTGTTATTGTTGCTGTTGTTATTCAACTCAGCTTAAGAATTTATGCAGTAGTCATTAACGACGACGAAGAGTATCCTCTGACCGATCCAACCGATTCAATTCAGGTCGACTCGATCTGAAGCTCACTTGATGACTTTTGGAATTTTGATTAGGACCAGAGCATGTTCAAAAGGATTTTTGTTAACGCGCGTCGGACTTTGAAAAATGTACACAAAAAAAACTGAAAAATAAAAGAGAATGAACTCGTTTGCTTTTGGATCATTCCAACTGCTTAAACAATCTCTGAAAACACATAGTACTACTGACAACGATGATATTGTATCGATGATGAAGCTGATGAGGATGCTATGGATGCTGATGCTGATGATGATGATGATGATGCTGCTGCTGGGGCACATGATGACCAATGGTAGTTTTATTGTATGTTCTTGCTCTTGTATATTGATGTATCTACAGTGCTAATGGTGCCTCTTTGTTCTGGACATTCAAACGTTGAAAAGTTGTTTGAAATATGCGAGCAATTTGATGCCAATTAAGCGGCTACTTGAGTGATTCAATGCAATGCAGTTCGATGTGTGATTTCGATTTAGGCTCTTCTCTTGCAAATCCTCATAGAATCCATTATACAAAGTAGCAAAAATAGCAAAAGTAGCAAAAATAGCAACACAACACATCAAATGTTGCCTGTTGTCTACTTTTCTTTACTGTGCTTTGCTTTAAAAGATACATTTTTACATATTGTAGATTGTATGTTTCCATTCATGCATTTTGAATTTTGCCTCAGTCATTTTACAGCATCTATCAAATGCAAATGTACGACCACAAAAAGAGATCTGCTGATGCCACCATAAAGGCAAATCTGTTTGCATTTGTATTGCATTCAGTAACATTTGTCAACAAAATCTGTGTGCTCCACAAATACTACAATAGCACCATATTGTATATGTATCTATGAGATATCTGGTATGTGCATATGTACTGCTCCATTCTGCTTGCTGTATCTGTAGTCAAACACTTGGTATGCTTTGCATGAGTTTTGTGGTCAGTTGAGAATATGTAACTTCACATGAGGCGACAGTCTGAGTTGGCATTTTGCTGCTGAAACAAATGATTTGATGGCAAGAAATTTATTAGTGCCAAATAGTAGAGAAGGGCTCATACAACAGAATAGAAGATTTAAGGCACATTACACATGTATCTCTGCAAGTATCTCAGAACGAAGTGACATTTGATTGAATATAAGTAATTTCATTTTTCTGTTTTTCATTTGTTTTCCAAATCAAATTGAAAATGATTGTTTGTATTTAGTACTAAGTCTCTTGTCTATTAGTAACAGATTCATATATAAGATGTATATTTAAATCCTCGGAATCAAATTTAAATCACGCTTACGCCTGTAATTCAAAATAATGTATCTATCAATCAATTAACGCTTGATTAGCTTAAATGGTCACGCAACATTGACACAAAAACCCCACAACAGTAAATGTTAATTATGTTATGGTGGTGCGGCTCTCTCTCTCTCTCCCTCTCTCTCTCTCTCTCTAATTCAGTCTCTTTCTCTCTCGTATTGTAGATACATCACTGAGATATTGTACATTATTGTATTAGGCGCCGCTAATGCATGCGTCAAACCTTACGAAACGAATAAATTGATTACTTAGGAAGTTGTGGTAGCCTCGGAACACAAACAACAAACAAGCAGCTATAGATACACTTAAAAGATACATGAATAAATGAAGAATAACACGAAAAAGATACAAATGTAAACAAGATGAAATGGTAAAACTCATGGCACGCACAACAACACCATAAAGATTGTAAACAAAAAAATCCAATTTAGTTTCACATGAAGCAACAACGCCCACTCGACCGCCTAATTTTGGCCACTGTGTCCACCACTACACATAAGTACCTTAAGAGTTTCATAGTGAAGCTTCAACTGACTGAATCTCTGAAGCGATTTAGACTGAATGAGGATGAGGTGGTCTCGAATGGTAGTGAATGAGGTCGGTCAGTTGGTCGGTCGGTCGATCGACCGATTGGTCGGTTATCTTGTAAGTACTAAGTACTAAAGACAACATCAAGGCAGCAGCTGTTACCCATTCCTTTATTAGTAAGTTTGTATTTTTTCATTTGTGCGCCATGAGTCGAGATTTGTTTTGTTTTAAGCGAAGAAGAAGTTATTAATTCCTTACTTGTGTTTCTTTTAACTTTTTCCCCATTTCAAGTGTCCGTTGTCGGACTTAAATGGCTACCATTGGAATCATGGTAGTAGGTATCGTAAAACAGGACAATAAAGAGGCACATCTATGCACGCGGAATCTAAAACACTCCACAGGTGCTTTTTGTCTGCCATTGGCATTGGCATTGGCAATGAAGATGATGATGATGATGCTGTTGACGAGCAGACAAAAATCAGACATAAGACAGAGTAAGTGACTGTTGGACAGACAATTCATCAGACAATCGGTCTGCTTGATGAACATAACGATGAAACAGGATATCTTTCTAGCAATACATGAGTGTATGCATGCTATCCTTATGCCATTTTCATTGTTTGCGAATTTGTTCACTTCTTTATTTGTTAGTGAGCAACCTTCTTACTTTTTTTATTTGGCTCTCTGCCTGTCTGTCTGCCTGTCCGTCTGACTGACTGTCAGAGCTATCAATCAGCTTTTGACATTTTTAACTGGAATTTCATGAAAATTTATTCGATTTTAAATTAAAATCCTTATACTTCAACGAAAGGCGCCTTTAACATCAACCTCATCTCACCTCATCACAAGTAACTCATCCATCCATTTAGATGCATTTTATTAGCTTCTCTACTCCACTCTACGATGCCAAAAAACACCAAAGATACTAAATCAAAAAGCAATTTCAGGAATTTACATAAAAATAATCGTTAGATGTAAAAAAAATAACAAAATCAGAAAGAAAAGAAGACGAAAAAATAACGAGCCGTGTTTATTAGACATTAGCTTCTCAGTGAGTCGCAACCAAAAGTATCTTGTCGCCACTCATACACTTTCACAGCTTTCAATGTATATATTTATATAGTACAATATATATACTCGTATATATAGTATTGGTTTGCTTAAGTCTTAAGAATTTAAATGGCAATTTAATGAACTCAAAATCTACGAAATGTATTTCCATCAAAAAAAAAAACTAAATAAAACTTCATTGACTTAAATCTTTCAGTTATACCATACTAGTGCTACGAATGAGTATTCGAGTCAGTTCAGTTCACATTTCATTTGGTTCGATTTACTTTGGTTTGTTTCCGAATTTGTCTTGCTGCTGCTGCTGCTGCTGCTGCTTTGAGAGGCAGCATGTTCTTTTAAGCCGCTTAAAACATCAGATTGTGGCTGATTAATCAGACGTAAGCATTTAAGCCGCATTCGGAAATGCGAACAAGCGTTTAAAGTGAACCGAACAAAAATCATCATCTTATAACATAAAAAAGATTTTTTTCGATCGACCAACTTTGACCATTCGACCAAATCATAGCCATGAGATGCCAAGCGATGCCATCCCATGCCATGCCTTTTCAAATAAAAGTGTCATTTATCAATTTGTGTTGCACGAAAAAGTAATCCTGATGTATCTCAACAGCTGCTTTGACCGCACGCAGGTCTCATCGAACTCGAACTCAACACAACCCATTTTGCCTTAGTTGATTTCCACTCTTTTTCTCGCTCTCTCTCTCTCTAACTAATACACAGTTATATACTTTTCACACAATTATGAATAGGTATTATCACTTTGTTATAATGTTCGTAACATGTATAATAATGTATCAGAAATTATGATATGGTAACGATCATGATCAGTCCCTCTGTTTAGTAACTTCTTCTAATAGTTTTATTAGATTAATGGAAGAAGTAGTGTCCATACAATAAACAAAGCAACTTCCATTTTCGTACTGCATTCTTGTTAGGTTTAGGTTTAGGTTATGCAGGCCAATTGCAATTGTTTGCGAGTTCACCCAGAAGCCAGAAGAAAGGGGATTGTGCGGGGAGGGGTAATACACTAATGTCCAAGGTTGTTACCAGAGATTATCCTCTTTATCTTAAGCCAACCTGAAGAGTCCACGAACAGAGCCAGGTCCCCCAAAGGACAATTTGCCATACTACCCAACTCTTCAAAGAAGTTGCCTGTTACTCCCAACTTCTTTTAAGTTATAGTTTTTAAACTTGATGAAATCTAAAGTACCACAAAGCACAGCATATCTGAAAATCGATCAAATATATCTCTCATCTATTTTAATAATGGAGAACTCTTGCATTTCTTAAGATTTTCAATTGAAACTTCACAAATTGATTTCATATGACAATTGTCACATATATGTATTATACACAAATTGGAGGAATCGCATATTGTATAATATAAACAGATGATATACCGTATAAACTACCCTGGAAACATTAACATTTGTTTGAGAAATTCTAACATTTGTGGTGTGAAAGGTATATCAGCTTCGGTCAACCGAATAATCTTGGATTTATTTTTTTATTTAGGTATTTTTTATTGGAATTTCCCTCTCACTCTTTTCTTGTGCTCTCAATCTTCTTTTTTTTTTTTTTTTTGTTGATGGGGCTTCTCTTTTTCGATGTTTTTGATAGATTTCGCTTAATTGGCTGCGTCTTTAAATGTTTTTTTGACATCAATCACTGGTTGGTTGTTGTGGTTGTTGTTGCTGTTTGTTTGTTGTCTGTTTATTTTAATAGCATTTAAATTCATTTTTATGGCAATTTAATGTTTTGCTATTATTTTTATTCCCCTTTCCTCCCTACGTACAAAATTCGATCCTTTGATGATTGGGATCATAACACTTGTATCTTTTGTTGTTGTTCATTACTCATTTGGTTGTCGTTACCTAATTTCGACATTCTTCTTTGTTTCCGCAATTAAAAACATGATTATTTTGTATGTTCTTTTGGGTTTTAATTTTTATGATTTTTATTGAATTAAGGTTTATCAATGGACATCTGATCTGATCTAAAATTATCTAGAAAGAATTTTTATATAAATTCGAATTTTAAACCTTTAACTATTGTATACAAAACTCTGGGTTTGGAGTTGTTTAGAGCTTTTAAAATTAAAATTTTTTTATGTAGACAGAATGTGTATCAGGGGTCAGATTCTCCTAGCTTTATTGGTCACAGTACAAGGAATGCCTTTTATAGCCTATCTACACTGTGTCAAAATATCTGACTAATTGACGCAACTATAAATAACTACTATTATTTGCTTAGATAATCAGCTAAAAAGTGGCAAACAATGACAAAAGTTGGCAACTATGGCCAAAAAGTTGACAGCAATAGCCATGTTGTGACAAAAGCGAGGTCAAAGATGAGCCAACAATTGCCTCTGGGGCGTTACTAGTCTGGATACAATAACACAATCATAGGCACAAGGTTTGTGTTTAAGTGTTTTTATTTACAAATGATGACAGAATATGATAATTTATAGAAGTGTTAATTACACGATTAGGTTTTTTCTTCAAGTGATTTTCTGTCAGCCAAGATGGTTCCCTTTTCCTTGAGTCCGTTGTTTCAAATGGATTCCTTCTCTCCACATCCAACGGTTACCAAACACAAAATTTCCAAGGATCCACAAACCACAAGTGTCATTCACCTTTGCCTTTTCTTGTTATGGTTCTTCCTCTTCCTTCTTTTCCCATGTCCAACAGCTGACGTTAGAGGTGAGAATATCGATGCGTTATCAGTAATACAGTGTTCACGAACGAACATTGCGAACAACATTGTAGTTCCGATAACGCCCGTTCATGCCGCCCCCAATACTGAGACCAGTATTAAAAACCAAAACATGTGATCGTGCTTGATTTGCTGGAATGAAACAAGTGTTTGTTATGGTATGCATGTACATGTACGAGAGAGAAATTGTTTATATCTTTAAATTCGTTTCAGGTCCACTGTAATTTGGTTTAGGAAGCCGACAAATCTTTGACACAGAACGCTTATAGATACCAGCAGAGGTTTTAATTGTAGCAACTCGTACCAGTGTATCCAATCCAGAATGAAGTTCCACAATTCTTGCTAGTTTCCATTCGCTCGATAGAACGCGATCATCCTTGATTATGGCAATATCATTTATCTGCAAATTTGGAGCTTCCTTCCGCCATTTAGGGTGCAACTGTAAATGCGACAGCCAATCTGCACTCCACCGCTTCCAAAATTGTCGCAAAATCTTTTGACTTTCCAGAAATTGTACGTTTAATGACTTATCCTGTATTGTAGATTCTGGTAACGTTGTTCTGGCTTCTCCAACCAAAAAGTGAGGGGGTGTGAGCACACCAACGTCGCCAGCAGGATCAGCAGTTATTGTTTTGATTAGATATTGGTAATCACTTAATAAAAGAAACAAAAATGAATACCACAATGAACATCGATTTATGTTTTTATATCTTCAATAAGTTTTTCCTCAATGTTAAATAGTTTTGCACTCCACTTTCAAAAACAAAAGGTTAATAAATTAAATGACATTGCTGTTTGCCATTCACAGGGATTTGTAATTCACCGCCACACCAAATAGTTATTTTTTGGTTCGAAAACAGCTGTATTCGGTTCACGAACCAGTCTTCCACCCATTCTCAACACTGAAAAGCCTCAAAAATTCAAAGATGACCAACTTTCAACTTCTAACGCTTTCTAAGATAATCTATATTGTTTGCTTCATACGATTTTATACATTTTAACTATTGAAGCCCAAGCGTACAAAGCTTGTGAAGCCAAAAAGCATGCTGTGTCGTCGGCCCTTCAGACTCGTTACAACAACCCCAAAATTTCGTATTTTTACCTGTGGTTGTTGTTGAGTTAGACACGAGTGTATGGATGTGTCAATTAGACAAAGATTTTGACTCAGTGAAGATAGATATATTACAGGATGTATTTCAGGTTTAGACACGATTTAGTGTTTTGAAAAGGAGACTTCATGAAGACCAATACACAATGTATTGCATTTAGAACCAATTAAAAAATAAAGGTTTTTTTTTTCACTCCAAAAGCATCCGTTTCCGAAAACGTTATTTACCAATGGATGTGAATTCAGTATTGTAGGGCGGATCCCATCAAGTCGACGGGTCGGTTTTTGCGAAAAAACAAGAAACCATTTGCTATTTCATCCGCGAATAACTTTTCTTGGATTTGCTGTATGGGTCTTTAAAATTACCTTAAGTTTCGGAATAATATGCAAGATAAACTTTTGTACTTTGAAAGTTGTACAAAACAACAGTCGGTTCAATAACATTCTATGACCGAGATAAATTTTTCAAGTGCCTGCAAACAAAATAAATAGCGCTAGTGTTTTAAAACGTTATGAGTATTTTTAGGATACTAAATCTCAAACTTCACGATGCAGATGCCAGACATAATATGGCAATAATATGATAGACCATTCCCGAAGTATAACAAACAACCGGCATGTTATACATATAGTACAATAAAATCTGTATCTGGCTATGCCAAAGATGTAATAACCATCACGCACCTGTGAATGAGCTTGCAGAAATATTATATTAATGATTTTACTTACGTTTACGGTAGAGTGAGTATTCATACTAATTTAATACACCAAAAAATAAGTTTTTAATTAATTTTAATTTAGGTTTATATGGGAGGTACCCTCCTAGTCAACTGATTTGGCTGATACCGACAATTTCGGACACACCGGCATGGCTAAATCAACTCGTCTCATCGTGCTCCGATGTCTCCTTCTGTGTGTTACAAACTTCTTGGTAAACCATTCACTGCGAGAGGAGTATAAATACATATTGTATATGTATCAGAGATGTGCACCGAAGGCTTGTGCTCACGAAGTGCTTGCAAGCAAACAAGCAAATTGGGGAACCAAGCCTGTTTGAGCTTGTGTATTGTTTTGCTGGCTTGGCTTGGTAGGCTTGATTACCTTGATATGCTTGGTGTATGTTTATAGTACTTCACATTTTTTCATTAACGCAAGAACAAAATAAAAAAAGTGACGTATTTGTCTCTCGTTGATGCTATAGTTGCATTGGTATGTGTTATTGTTGCTATGAAAAAAACAAAGAAAAAAACACAAACAATAGAAACAAAAATTGGATGTACTACAAACATACACCAAGCCTACCAAGGCTAACAACATCAAGCCAAGCCAAGCCTAAGCAAGCCAAGCAAAACAATAGACAAGCTCAAGAAGGCTATGTAATTTGATTTATTTTTTTTTTTTCACATTTAAACTTAACTTGAAAAAACACAGTAGTATATTGACAAATTATTATGCTATAAAGAAATTATTATATTTTATTATTATAAAATTGGCTTAGAAAATCGATTTATACTCTTCAGTATTCTTTGTAACGATAAGAAATATGGACTATTTGTACTCGAGCAGTGATACCAGTGATAGCGAAGATGATATTCCAAGGTACAATGCTTCAGGCTTGTTGCCTGACTGTGAAAATATTGAAGAGACTCCGGAAACATTGTATACAACATGTGAATACTGTGGAGAAACTGTATTAAACAACGTCATAGAAGATCATCACCAGGATTGCTTGATGTGTTCCATAGAGTGTAAATTCAAAATGTTTGGCTGCTATTGGATAGGTCCACAAGAACAACTGGAAGAACATGAGGTGCACTGTGAATTACATTTTATGAACAGAGCCGATGTTGTCAAATACCAACATGAACGACGGCGTCAAGAAGATGAAGATATCAATAACTTGAATAATTTCATAAATAAATTAATTATTAACAGTTATGACATGGTGCAAAGCTTAAAACTAGGTGAAGATCTAAGACCTGAAACTTATTATTTCGCCCATAGTTTCAAGGCAAACGACTTTAAATTTGTAGTGGAAATTTTATGGCAAAAGGAGAACAAAGGTCATTTAGGAGGATCAACAATTAGTTATAGATTGAAACTGATTTCTCCACTTCAAAATGACCATCTGAAGATTAAATATGCAGCTCTTACATCTGAATTCTATAGCATTCTTCATGTTAACGACATGGAATTCACCAAAACACAAACTGTGACACCCGATAGTATTTTCATTATAGACTCGCCTCAAATTTGTGAACGATTGCTCCGAAAAAATGGGATCTATCTACGTTTCTTCTTAAGCTTTATTGAATAAATGTTACATGTTCTTCACCATACATGAAAAACAAAAGCTTCTTAACGTATCCTGTCAATAAAATGCGTTTCTACGATGCTAACGATGGTATTATAAGAATGAAATATTAGATTTATTAGCTTTATACAATGCAACCAAAATAATTATTTCATTATCTAATCTCTAAGATAATATATTTCAATGAACAATTCTTGTGTTTGTATTTTATTTCGCGTATCTTGGAATCGCCTCCACCGATTTGACTAATTTTTTTAAACTAATTAGAGGAAAGTAAATTCTAGAAAACCCAGAAGGAACAGCAGGTAAATTGGCATGGTTGTTAAGATGATTGAAGAAACTTTGGTCATGCATGAACGGAACGGCATTTTATTTATTTTATTAAAATTGTTTTGTGCCAGAGCAAAGCTCGGTCCCGGTACTATTATGTAAAGTGTGTTTAAAGAAAGCAAGGCAGGCTGCCTAGCAATGAAATAATGGTTGCCCCATGAAAAAATTTCCAAAAGATATGAAACTCGTAAATAATTCTGATGAAATTGAGATAAATGCTTCCTTTTACCATATATTTTGCTTATATGAACATAAATATTTCGATTTATTGGCTTTCAAAGTTCATGTGCCTTAAATACTTAGACTTATTCTTATAAGGCTCCTCTTTTTAAAGTTTTTGTTACAGCTACTATTGTCATTTGCTGTTGCATCCAAAGAGGCAAGTAAATCTAAAATCAAACAAAATGTAATTTAAACCCCCAAAGGAATCGTATTGAATGAGTGAAATGATTAGTACTACGTGTATATGTATCGATATACAATACAATATCTAATGTACTATTTGCATTAATGCACCAGGCTGACCACACTCACGAACTCGAGCATCGTTGACCAACAAAAACGGATGCAATTTTTCTAAGTGGGTGCGGTGCGGTCATTCGGTCATTTCAGTGGTTTTGGTTTTGTTTAGTGTTCTCCATGACTTTGGTCGATAATTCTTTACTTATTCTAACAATGCATGGTTCAACATTCATATTTTATATATTTTTTCATGAGATTGTTTTTGTTACTTATTGCCCTCATTGTTGTTGGCATGGACCAAGCCAAATGGCTCTGATTTAGTTTCAACTCAACTAAGGATAAATATATGAGTTTGTATATAAAATGTTATTCAACGATGACAACGATAACTTGATGGTTTTTGTGGTGTTGAACCTTATTCCAACTAAGCTAGTTCAATAATACAATATATGAGAGTGCATGTTCACTGCGTAAAAATAAGAAAGACAATGTTATCACCTCAATGACGACAAAGTTCACCCAAAACCTCATTATTTGTTTAACTTAGGCTTAAGGTCCTTTCGACAATTTCATTTTTCTTTCAGTTTCAAAATGTTGAATTTAATTTCAACCAACCAACGAGGTGTATTCAAAGCCCTCTAAGAAAGAGCTATATACAAGCTCTATTAGAAGAAGTAATGATGATATTTAAAAAAAAACAACATAATTTCCTTCACATCTTATCATTATAAATCGTAGTGATTGGCAAGTGTTGCCAGGGATCTGATTAACAGCGGAACCCTGAAATGAAGAGATAGTAAATGAGATTTTTGGTGGAGGAAGAAAAGAGAAATATAATAATGTAGCGATCTCGTATTTTTATTCTATGTTTATTATTTTTTTTTTTTTTTTGTTATGCGAACAAGGAGGTAAAAATCTTAAAAAAGATACATGTAGTCTGTGCTACAAGTTATGTCGGGTTCCTACCGATTAAAACACCCCCTATCGCCTCAAATCCCTTTGATTCCCTACGGTACGACAAAAGCATTCCTTCGTACGGATGGATATAATTCTTTATTAAGTAGTTAGGCGCCGTTGTTCATTCTTACATACGAGCCCCAAGCATAATGTCACCAATTTCAGTTGCAAAGAATGACCAGTCCTCTGTTGAGTTGATTATTCGCGTAACAATCTCCTGTGAAGAGCTGAGAGATTCAAAGCGAACATACATATATGTATTCTCCTTCGCGCTTCTTCGAATCGAGGACACTCATGAATAATGTGTTCCGGCTCTTCCACCATGTCTTGACAGAGACTATAGTATGAATCCACAACATAACCAAATCTGTGCAAGTACTGCATGAAGCATATGTACATAGCCAGTTGCTAATTGGGTAAATTCAAACCCTACGTACCCGCATCGGTGCTTAAGCCAGTCTGCAAACCTTGGGATGAGCTCGTGGATCATCCGTGACTCTGTACTACTACACCTGTATTCCCATATGTTTAGGTACCCGATCCTAATCTCACTTCTACTAGCCTGGGAAGTTGCTCGGGTGGAATGTGCATCTTTTGCAGTCAAAGCTTCCAAATATATTAGAAGTCTGCCTGAAAGAACACCTGCCGCATCGTCTGCAACTGTCTGATAGGCTCTGCAGACCACTTGGTTGACAGCGCCCCTGCCCAGATCGGGTTATGCACTTCAAAATACTGCATAGTTTATAACGCATATACTTGTGAATTGGGAGACTAAGCACTTCGGTAGTCCGGCAACACTAAATGACAAAGAAATAAATATAATAGATGTATAGAAAATAGTCCGACTTCCTCCGGATTTCTACCTTTTTTCCACCCTAATTTACCTTACCACACAGTAAAATACTGATATTTTACCACCGATATCCTATACAAATGCCCTTGATCTGGCCAGACCATAGTTTCCGACATCGGCTATACGTTTTAAAAATGTCCATATCCCCCTTTATACTTACTTTTTTCTTTACTAAAAACTCAAAATTGGTTGATTGGAGGTAATCTGGAATCTCATGTCTGTAGTTTAATTTTTTCTACTTTTATAATGAGCTCAAAGTCAAAAAATGTCTGGTCAGACCACTGTGACCGTTTAAGGGTGAAAAAGCACAGCGTCATATTTGAATATAGTTTGAAAAAGCGCGAGATTTCCATAGAGGATATTGACTACGTGACGAAAACCTAAAACCCTCTGCCCCCTATGACCAACCGTGACCTCCCCCTCCTAAACGAGTCACGTAGTATGGGTACGTTCCCTTACGATTGCAGTAATCTTACAGCCGTTCAAGCTTTTTCTTCTTTTTCTTTTTTAACCATCACAATACTAAAATGAAATTATAATATTTTGTTTAATTTCCAAAGCCTCCTTCTACTCGTATTATTAGCAACATGTGATTTCAAACTCATCTTCATCTAGTATGTAAAATTTATATAAGTTTAGTAAGTCCAAAGTTACCATTTCTCCTGCTCATTCCAAATATTTTATGTTTATCAAAATGAAATGAAATGAATTGTTTCTTTTTTGTCGCGTTGTATTCGCATTAATTTATTTTAATTAAAAAAAACTTCAATGAAAAGAAAACAAAAAAAAAAAAAAAAATTGTTTAAAGTCCAAAAATTAAAAGAGTTTCATGTTTCATTCGTTTCGGTTCAATTGTTGCAAGTCTTGAACCAAATATTATTATGTATGATAGTATTTTGTTTTTTTATTGTGACACATGTCAAGCGTACGACGACAGTCAAACAGATATACACGTACACACGCATTACTTCACCCCCTTCCATATTTTCATTGCTGTGCCTTTGTGCCCCCATTATCATCATCATCATTATCATCATCAGATCTCTAGCCAGTTGTTTAACAATTAAAACTGCATGGAAAATTGCAAAATTCAATGAGCTCAATGAATGTCGAATCAACAAATCCACGAATCCACGAATGAACCGACACAGCCAGTTAAATCAACTGAATTGTAGTACTTGTCTGTTGTCTGTCATCCGTCGTCCAAATGTGTGGCTCGTGACAATTGTGCCACAGTTACTCCCTCCAACTACCAACTCTTTGTTATACAATTGCTACATTTGAATTCATTTTTTGAATTCATTTTTATAGATTTTATTTGCCTTTTTATTTCGTTTTAATTAAATAACAAAAACGATTCACGAACAAGCCTCATTGCAATTCGTCATCAATTCAATTTAAAACTAACTGAACTGTTCTCTACACACTACACATAACATGCGACAATATACAATTTATGTACATACACATATACATAGTGTATTGTACACTAAGATACAAAAAATATTTACTAAATACACTACGTGCGACGTGCTACAACTCATAGATAGAAAGATACATTCATACATACAAACGACATATCCCTCAATATCGTATTGTACTATATATTGTATTATATTGTGATACAAAAATATCTCGGGCAGCTCTGTTGTCGTCAGAGCTTTTTCGTTTTCAATTCGATTATTTCGTTGTCGGTCTGCGATAATCGACGATGTTGGACAACACTCAAAAACCAGTGAAGCATAAAGCGTTGTGGTCACCTTTGGCGGCACACGATTTGCGGTGTTCATTGCCCGAGATCTAAAGATTGCGTCCGCACCCATTTTATCGATAGACTTTGTCGACTCGACTTTGCGACTTTCACAAAACTACTACAAACTTATTGATTCAGTTGTTGCTACTATTGTTGTTGTTTTAGATATACATACTTGCACAATATATTGTAGTAAGTATATTTGCGGTTATGACAATCATTTGACATCTGTGAGCGAGCCTGGACATTTGCTTATATGTACTATATCACTGTATGCATTTGGAATTTCCATTGTGCACAGATATTTATCTACTAGTCTAAGATAAATAATGCAAGTTGAGTGTGTAATGTATCTTAAATACATTTATTTATTTATTTATTTGAATAGAAATAATTGATGTTTGCTTCACTTTCTAAATCCAAATTAAATCATTCTTTCATACTTTCTAACTATAAATAAATTCAATATAAATATCTTTTCCATTTTTCTTATACAATATAATAAAATATTTATACATTTTTATGCACTTAAAACACCAAATATTTATAGAAATGGAATGCACAATGCATAAATATACATATTCATTGATACTATTTTTATTCTTTCTTCAATTTACACATATCTACATACGTGTATGTTGGTTTATTGAGGAAGCAAAATTATCAAATTGAATTCATCCATTTACGAAATTAAGCCTCAAGGATACAAATACCAAAATCGATTTGTAAAACGGAAGAACAATTAAAATTGTTTAAATAAATAAACAATTGTCTTGTATTATCTTTTGTACTAGAAGATACAAACTCATACAAGTATAATAGCAAAAACCTGCATGAGTTGACAAAATTTTCAATACACAAAACAAAATACATATACAATAAAAAAAGATTGAAAAAGAAAAAACTTCATCTTAAAATAAACAAAATATTGCAACACAACATCAGAGGAAAAACAATGCATGAAATATTCCTTTTTAAGTCCTTTGGTGCATTCATGCGAGCTGCAAATATTGTAAATGGAATTCGTTATCCTTTGATGCTGAGCTAAACTCAAATTGTGCAAATTTAATGTACCAAACACATGAATTCATTTACTCACACAGTACTTAGTATGTACCTTCAAATACCTTCCTTAACCACATACACCACACCACATTAAAATTTTGCAATATTCACTTTCTCTTCATCTTTCATCTTTCACTCCATTAGGTGAAAGATAAATATTCTAACTACTACTATGGAAAAAACTACTACTATGTTACTATGAAATGGGTGCTGTTTTTTATACAAGTAGAAAACTATTTATGCAGTGGTCCGCAAAATACTTTACAAGTTCGTTAACTTAGTATAGTATCTAACCAAGCATTTTTGCAAGTAGAACACGTTGCAAGAGTCATGGTGATATGCCATAATGAATGAATGCAAAAACTGGACGCTTTTTCGCCATTTTCCATTCAACTATTTTGCATTAACTTTCTTGCACGAATTTATCAAAACCATGAATAGTTTTCAAAGCCCAGAGAGCTTCAGAAATAATGAATATGAAAGGTTTTTTTAAAAATATTAGAAGTATTTCCTAATTATGAGGATTTGAATAGTTTCGTAAAATATTACATTGAGAACTTTCTTAAATTACCTTGAGCTGGAAATTTTGTATTACGATATTTTCTTTTTTATGATTTCAGTTTGATTATATTTTTTCATCCAAATAGAAAGCTTCATAAAGGGCTATGATTTTGAAAGTAATTAGCCCTTTCGGAAATAAGTGTATGAAGAAACTATAAAGTTGTACTATCATTATATCATTAGTACTTTATTTTATAGAAATTCTATCACTTCGATTTGAAACTATTAGTTGGATATTTGAAGATGTTGTATTAACTAAATCTATCTATAACTTCTATACCATTTTCAATATCAAATTATAAAAATTGTGTGGCAACTGTATTTCATACGAGAGGTTCCTTTCATATTGTATTTCGGTTTAGTGTTTCCTAGTGCTATTAGATCTAGTCTGACATTTGTATCTTGAAGTTTGGCATTTTTTAGCCTAAAAATACCAAGAAAGTTTTGTCAGTTTGGTTTCTTTGCAAGCTCATGTATCTCGGTTAATAAGTGGACAGTGAGCATTTTCTTGTGATATGTTTTTACAACTTTCATAGTTATTTATATCAACAAGAGTGCATCGAGGAACTTAATTTAATTTTAAACGATAACGCACCATTACACTAACTAAAATATATATTGTTAACAAAAATCAATCGCGTTCGGGAAGGTCGTCAAAAATCAGCTGTTTTGCAAATAAATCGTTGATGCTATGCGTGAACTGTGATCTTCATATGATTGAACGTTAGATTCAAATATCCATGGGCATTAGTTCCACTAAAGAATATTTAATATTTATTATACATATAAACATTTGGCTGTAAAGATGATTTGTTCGCGTGGAACACCGCATATTTTAACGATCACTCGATTGATGCAAAGAAAATTTGAAGAAATACTGCCGCGGTGCTTCAAAAGTCGTTTATAAAATCGTAACATGGGACGAATCTATGTTTATGTGTCTCAAACAAAATATCAATCGACTTTATGGGGTTTTCGCGAAAGCCAGGTATGTGTCCACCGTATTATTAAATCAACGTAGGATGGCAATGGTCTGAATGGTATACACTGTGTACTATAAAATCATGTGTTTGTAAGAAGTATACAATGAACATTCTTCACCAATGCAATGAGAACTTCCTCAAGTCGTATCATACAAAACACTTTTTAAGCACCCAAAACTTTAAATTGATAGGTCATCCGTCGTATAGTCCTAATTTAATATGTACACAAACACTTCCATTTTGTAGCCAAACATCAAAATCAAATAAACTTAAAATCGGTGCTGTTATGTATATGACTGCGAGTTCTGATCGCTGACAACAGTGTTTACCCAGAAGCTTTAAACTTTCGTCAATTCCTGCCATCTATAACCATGACATACTTATGTTAATCTAACAAAAGAACTTCCAATTGATCTACTGATCAAGCGTAGACGATTTAGATAGATAGACCGCACTTTTCGCAAAGATTCCGGCAAGTTTGCAGGTAAGCTAAGTGGTGGAGCCCATAAGATTCAAGATACTGTGGGAGACCAGAAAATCTTGGTGATGTATGATGGACACTGACTTAAGGAACTCCAATACCAACTGGAACGCTCTGAAGATTCTCGCACAAAATCGAAATGATTTAGATACTTTTGTTTTGGACCTACGCTCCAACCGGACCTAAAGGAATTGGCATATAAGATACATTCTTGTCTAGCATGACAAAATTAGATCGGATTGAAAACGTAATGAAGTCAAGCATCCCAAGTATAAGATGGTTTATATAAAAATTCTTTAAAATAAGTAGTCGAGAGCTCAAGAATAGACAGCCACTCATAATTTTCACAGTCTATCAAAACCGATAAATCGATTCATGTCACATTTACACTTAGGACTCGTAACTGCTCTAGCGTCAGTCTAATTGCATACATACTCCCCACGGCCTCTAGCGGCCTCTTAATACTTAAGGTTTACTCTGGATAGAGCACTTAACTGAAGATAACACCTCTTCAACAAGCGGACCCAGTCAAGCGTCTGTACTGGTTACACAGGCCCAGTTCGAAGCTCTCACTAAGCAATAAGTTGTTGCAATACAATGCATTTCTAAGGCCAATGGCATTCAGTTATGGGGCTCTACTGCGGTCAAAGTTCTTTGCACTTTAGTAGGTTGCCCCTTCTATGATTACAACGACGTCATTAACTAGGACCTCAAGATCGCTACGGGTGCTAATAGCCGCTATGAACGTTGACTTGTGAATCACGTAAACGTCCTCGCGGTGCAATTCCTGGGCTTCAGTCAGTAATTCCACAGACTAAAGCGCTATCATCCTTTGGATCTTCCCTTCCGGTTCAACCAGTGACCTAATCTCTTGTGATCTTTATTTATTTTGTAAAAATTAAGTTAATTTGGTAACCATAACCTTCAAAGTACACAACCAACTATCGCAGCCAATAGAAAATTCAGCATATATTTTATGATGATATTTTGCGTTACAACTCATCATCATTTCCTCAGTTTTAGTTTAGTTAATTGGTTTGCCACCTGACTTTAGCACCCCATCTTATTTTATTTAAGATCAATAGCTTTGTATTGGTTAATAATTTTTAGGTATTTTTACTATCAAAAATTTATTGTAAAATAAATTGACGAATTAACTTTTTAACCCGTTGGTCTCTTAAACTACTCATAAGTATTAACCAACAAATAATAAAATAATAAAAATAAATACTATTAACCCACTAGTGCTGTAAAATTCATATAAAACAAAATTTATGATTTCAACTATAAATAGTAGTAGTAGTAGTAGTAGTAGTGTGATTATAGGCAACCACCGTAAAATCCCAAAGGCAAAAGAGGCTTACTGAAAACAGATGAAGCCACTGAGAATAGAATAGAATATGAATAGTAGCCAACAACAAAAATTAAGTTAAATTGACACCGAAAGATATAAAAATATTTTATGCTCATAATAATGACACCAACTTCATCATATTCAACATTTATTTTCTTTTTTTTTTCCCAAAATCATCAAAATGTTTATTTTTTTATTTTCGGCAAAATTTTGTTTGAATAATGATTGAGTGAAGAAGACGAAGGCAAGGGAATAAATGAAATCCGTAAAGATACAAAAGACCAAACAGTGGAAAAAAGCTATAAAAATGATACTTCATTGCTTTAGAATGTGTGAAATCTTCGTTGGCGACGTTCTTTGTGCATCATCCATGGTGGCACGTTAGAAATGGCAGATGACTGGTAGTATGTAGTAGCTTTATTGAATAAAGACCAAAAAGTGTTAGCGGGGATTTATGTAGGAAGTAAGTATCTCGTATTGTTAGCAGATGTTAATGGCATGTCTTTGGTTCAACTTTGTTGGCTGGCATAGTGCTGCTTCGAATGGCATGGAGTGGCGTGGAGTGACATGGTATGGTGAAAATTGATTCAAGTGAGCGCTCGAGCGTCATAAAAAAGACATCAATTTTGACTTTGTTTGAAATAATTCATAAGCCGGCTGTTAAGACGGACTTCCTCAGATACCCACTCTCCTCATCATTAACATCATCATAATCATAATTATGATCATCATCACCACCATGCCTTATTATATTTAATTAAAAATAAAGAAATATACAAACAAAAAGATGCTCCAACAAAGTGTTGGTACAAAACTCAAAGGCGTCGCATCCATCAAAAGGCTTCTTGTTGTTCATTAACAAATTGATACAACAAACATTGTAATTATAAACAGCAAAACAGCCATAAACTCTTAGCATCAAAGAAGATGTCAAGTCCCAGAACTTTAAAGCCTACAACACATAACACTATGTTACTGCACAGAAAATGTACATAGCTTCCAGCGATTTTCAACACGAAACACTACCGAAAAAGCCTACCACAACTTTAACAACGATAACTTTAAACATTAAGAACAAACACACAAAGAAAAAAGAAACAAGGCATGCCAAGTCAAGAGATCTGTAATTAAATACTTCAGAAATCTGCTAAATGGTAGAGGTTATATGATGACGATGATTATGTTGTAGCTGATGCTATATGGTCACCATATTGATGAACACTATTCTATTCACTATTCTGAGGTGCAGATTCGGACATATTATTAATATTATGTATCTTCATGTAGGTGTGTGTAATAATTACTTTGTAGAACAAAGAAAACTCTTAAAAGACTTTTGAACTTGTAAGGGTATTTCCATTACTAAATTATTTCGGCAAAAAAATATAAAAAACAAATTATAGCTTTCACACTATTGTTACACCAGAACAGTACTTCAGAGACCCCATTGAGTACAGAAGCCTCTGGATCCCCTTGAGGTAAATTAAAGGTGGATTGTGAAATGGAATGAGATGGCAGCTAAGCAACCATCCACCAGACTGATGTATTGGATATACAAGTAAGTTTTTAAGGATTGCCAACAGAGGGCACCAGTACTGTTTAAGCATAGCGGCAAATACTATAAAAAGTAAAGACTGGAGAAATGCAGCGTTCTCTTTCTATTTTTTTAGCCCAACAACAAATTGTGTGCATGTTTCCTCGAAATGTTCCACGAAATTGGCAAAATTACGTTCAATTTGTTGTTGGGCTAAAAAAATGGAAAAGAGACACTGCATTTGTCCAGTCTATACTTTTTATAGTCTTTGATACCGAACCATGTTGCAACCAACTTTATGTGAAAGCTTCATCATATTACCACGTTTTAAAATAAATTTCACTCCATCTAAGTATCACCAACATATTTTTCCGTTCGACAATTATGTTTGTTTTTGTACCTATAAAACTCCATTCGCGGGAAGAATTTGTATCTTGCTTCCATCTAAAGAAAAAGCAGCAAAAAGTCATCGGCTGCTGTGTGAGGGTTACAGAGAGCATGCTCCATCAATTTCAACATGCGAGTACTGGTTCCGACGTTTTAAAGATGTGATTTTGACACAACTGACAAAAAGCGCGAAGGGAGACCACCAACTTTTGTAGCAGAATTGGAGAAAGTTCTGAACGAAGACCACTGCCAATCCCAAAAAGAACTTGCGGCAACATCAGGCTTGACTAAACAGGTCGGAAACTAGGTGTCTCACGAACTCAAACCAAAAGATGTCGAACGGCTTGTCACTGCTTCCGAAATTCTCCTTCAACGGTACAAAGGGAAATCGTTTCTACATCGTATCGTCACCGGCGATAAAAAAAAGGATCTCGATGGTACCGGATGAGAAATCCTAGCCCACCCACCATACAGTCCAGACCCTGCACCACCAGACTACCATTTATTACGGTTGATACAGAACGCCTTTACGGAAATATACTTCACTTCAGGTGTCAAAAATTGGCTTGATACTTTCTTGGCCTAACTAGCGATGGGCAATACCTTCAATAAAATACCGTGCACCAATTTTGTACAATAAAGGTTCAAAATCAAAAAAAAAAAAAAACCTTTTGAAATTACTTGTATACCCAATATTATATTTCAAGCAGAGATCTATGAAGTCTGACAAGTGAAAAACTTAGTAAGATCTTGGTGGAAACACCAAAAAGCATATCAACAGACAGGTTGCCATCAAAATGTTGTCATCAAACAGCACGAAAAACAAACTTCACAAAAGTTCGGTAGTACTCAATCGAACACACCTGGATACCTGACTATTCTGGCATTGAGTGAGAAAGATGAGTATATCAGGAATGAACTTTTGTTAACGGGATCTCTTCTGAGAAATCATTCTTTAGCAAACTTTTGTCCAGAGGATCTAGTGCAGAGTGCTTTATGAAATCATCTAAAAAACAGAATAAACTTATCTAGCCTCCCCTAATCAATTTAAGTGTGGACTATATTTTGATTCGGCTAGTCACACGGTTATGGAATCTTCTGCAAAGAAGGTTGATGCTACGCGCCACGATATGGCAAGTTGCGCCATCTTGTAGAAACCATAGATCAAACCGAAATCGAACCAATAGATGGCCCACCCTTTATGATTGGGTCATGTACTTACGTCTAGACTGGTTTTTAGACAGTTATTGAAATAAGTAGACCCCATAAAAATCTATTATTTTTCAAACATTTCCTTGCCTTATAAAGGATTCAGTAATCCAGAGAATTTTGTATGAAAAACTCGTCTTCTAAATACAAAAGAACTTCAAAAATCAATTTAAAATTACATTATACACAATACTAGAAGCAAAAACTGGTGTATGAAGCTTTCGTCAATCGAAGCAGTTTAAGTAATAATAAAACCTAACATTTCGAGTGCCTCCTACTCGATCAAATGAATTGATAAATTATGAAATAAACGGTATAAAATGTTGCTACTGCATTTCTCTAAATACTTAAATTAGATTTTTCCAATGAAATCATAATAAATAGATAAGAAATAAAAAGAATTGAGAATGAGAAGTAGAAGTAGAGGATTGTATCTTACAAGTAGAATTTACTTGTCTTTAATCACTAATTTCAAGTGAGTCAATGTACTTTTATTCATCTTGTAGTACACTTTAACGAAACACAAATATGGCCCAAAGAGATGATAAAAGTAAGGACAACAATACAAACAATAAAATAACAAAAACACAGAACTAAAAGATACCATAAAAGTTGAAGAAAACAGTGATGACGTTGGCGATGATGATGATGATGAGGCGGAATGAAGGTAAATATGTATTGTATG
Source organism: Amiota communis (assembly GCA_037043315.1). NCBI lineage: Eukaryota > Metazoa > Arthropoda > Insecta > Diptera > Drosophilidae > Amiota > Amiota communis. Next base: position 549,999 of record JBAMAV010001101.1, read on the forward strand.
TATGAATGAGTATAACAAAACCATGTAAATTTGTTGTATAAACAAAGTACTTTGTGCGCCAAGAGGCAATTCAAAGAATAAATAAAGTCAACGCAAATGCGCGCTACAAAACAAAAAGATACAAAGATATATGCGCACGCAAACGCAAACCCACAGGCACACGCACTCTTGAGTAACTCGGTGAGGTGCGGTATGATGAGGTGAAGTGCGGTGTTGTCAGAAAGTTTCTGACAAAAGAGACGAAGAACGAGTCAACGCATGATTAATTTCTACTGATAACAGGTTCATTTACTTTTCTTATTGTTCAACAAAGTTAGCGCATTGCGCAGGCGCAAACATTTTAGGTCGCTTTTATCGCATTTTTAAGATACTTGTTGTATCTCATACACTCATTTTTTTTTTTTGTATTTGCTTGCCTCAGTACGTTGTCCCTATTTTATGACTGTTGTTGTTCTGTTTTTATTATTATGATGATGATGATGATGAAGAGTCTTTAAACATTTACAAAGAATAACATAAGACACAAATAAAAGATACAAAGCGTTGAAAATATATAAAAACAATTATCCAAAACAAAAACAAAACCAAAACTGAAAAAAACAACTTAAGGCCTAAAGTGAAACGCATCAAAAACATGCGCACACGTTTCAGTATTGTTGTCGCTGATAAGTATCTATGCGCGGATTGAGTATCTCCGAGTCCATTCTCCATTCATCCGCACGTTTTCAAGCCCACGCCCAGAGGCTCCACTGTAGTGTGCGCTGCTGCTGTGATGCTTAACAAAGATTACGAACAAATTCAGTGTAAATTTGTTAAAACCACAAAAGATATGTCCTAAAAATCTGTTGATGAACACATAATGAAGTTGTTGTATCTCGACAAAAAATACATACAATATGATGCAAAATGTTGCATGCTTTGCATATGAAATTAGTTCACTTTCGTCTCTCATCTTGACTATGTGGTTTATGTGCTCGACTTGTAATTATTAAAAACATACATAAATAGAGTAAAAGAAGGAAGAAGATATGATAAAAAAGTATCTGTTGCAATTAAAGCGAAACAAAAACCTGTAATATGTTTCTAAGCTAAGCAAAACTTAAGGTAAGCAACAGTTCAATGATGTGGTTCAATGTAAGTATAAGCACCTGCAGCTGCGATCTAAAGAAAGATACTGATACTGACCACACTAAGATAATTTAGCACAGATCAGCAATAAACTGTAGCTATAGTTTACCGCACACTCACCCTCCACACTAGTCTTCAGTCACCATTCACTTGTGTTTCTTATTAGCAATTATAGCCAAATCCGGTTCACTACCTGACTTGACTTGACTTCACTGGACTGCATTGGACTGGACTGGGGACTGGACTTTACTTTGCTTGGCACCTGCCGCCACTGCATGAACAGATTATATATTAAGTATTTCAGAACAGTTAGCTAAGCAAAAATATTGTATGTACCAGTAACTGACGCCCATACAGCGTTCCACTAACTGATGTTTATCATCATTACTAGATGTTTGTGATGATGATGATGATGATGAAGAAAAACACATCTAGAAGTTCAATGGCAACATATAACATTTGATAGACAATATTAAAAGAGTAGAAGAAGCTTCACGTTAAGACATTTTTCAAACTTCAAGCGAAATCTCATTTTATTCCCCATCATCTCATCATCCATCAACACACTTAGGTCAACTTGGCTGCACTACTCTACAGTAAGTAAAAAAAACAGAAGTACTTTGTTGTAATATAAGTCCTTGAAAGAGGGTCTTTAAAGACTCTCTTATTGTCTTTCATATTTGTCCTGTCTTTGGCTTGCTGAGCCCTGCTAGGCTGCTGACTTGCAGTTTTTCACCTCGTACTACATGTAGATACAATAATTATGCATGTTGTTGTTGTTATTTTTCTTGTTTTTATTCTTGCATCTGCTAAGATCAGCAGAGTTCTACCGCTTCATTTATTCTGTGGTAGTTTTTGTTGCTCATCCACAATTTATAATAATTTCACGCCTCAGGACTTCATTTGTACTTACTTACTTAGTATCTTTGCGTTTATAAACGATGCACTTATGTATGTACATGTTAAATGCTTTTTAAAAAAAAAGTAAATTTAAATATTGGAAATTATTTCATTTCTAACTAGTATGTACTAAGTATTCTGCAATTGATCAAAATACTCATATCTACTCAATTACTGATTTAAGGAAGTTTTCATAAAAGAGTAATTCTCTTTTGTATTAGGTTTTAGCTACTCTGCTACTTGTTTGTTCTTTAAATAAACATTTCATTTCTAAGATAATAGAAACTACAAATTTCATAAATTCATTCGTATATTTAATGCTTTTATTTAAATTTTCCAATTAAAAGCTTATTTCTTGTATAAAACACGAACATACTATTGTAGAATACTCGCAACTACAAAGCTCAAAAATAATCTTCTATTGTAAATTAAAAATCACTAAAATTTCTCGAAAATAAATAAATGGAAATGCCACGATGAAAAGAACAAAAGACTCTTGGGACAATGAGACAAAATGCTTTTGAGTGGGTTGAAAATAATAAAAATGAAGGAAACACAAAAACTTCAGTTGCACCGAAGACTATACACCTTTCACAAACTTAAAGATAAGTATGAGATAGAAAGGCAAATCGATTGATCTGTTCATACTCAAATTGTTAAATTATCGTAATCCGATCGTTCGGATGTTAACACAAATTGTAGTCACCCTCTTATAACGCAATTTAGCTGAATAATTCTTAATTTATCTTTGACAGCAACATGATATTGTTATGACAAATCAAATCATAGCGATACCTTGTACCTTGTAGCACTTGCCAATTGCTATGATTCGTGTCCCGTGGAACGTTCAGATTAATGAAAAGACAAAAAGAGGGAAAAGGAGCAGAAAAAAACTATGGCAATAGAAGCAATTTCCTACTAAAAATGGACGTGAGTGTGTTGACCTAAAGAAAAGCAGGATACCCGATAAAAACCAGAAAGAAGACTAGAATCTTAGTACGAGTTATGCTATTTCTGAATTTTGAGAGTGATCCCGTATTTTTGTAAACGTATATTTCATGTGTAAGTGGCAATAACCTGGGTTCAGAAGCAGAACGTCTCTTTAATGGAGTGTACCCCTTATTCTTTTGACCCCAATATAATTAAAAATGTATGGGGATGGCTGAAAAGAAAAGTATACAAGTCTGAGAGACAATTTCAGGACGTCCATTGATTAACAGATGCCATCACAAATGCCTGGAGCAAAATATCCTGGAATTATTTAAAGTCTCTATATGAATCTTTTAAAGGATTTATGAGGTTATTTTGAAGGATGGTAAGGGAGATTTGTTTTGGATATATAGCACGTTTACAGTGGACTGAATCACGAAGATTCACTTTAGAAGTTTACAATGGAATTTTTGAATCATGAACAGCTGGCTTTTTTTGTTTTGGTTACACACACAAGTGGAACCTTGTGACAAATTGTAAGATGTTAAAATTGAAAATTCTCAGCGGCTCTGATGGCCACGCGGATGTGGGGTTCCCGCAATAAAAATTTGACACTGGTATTAAAAATTTAATTTTTTGTATATATATCCGTATTCTTTCTGACTGGGAATGAAAGAGGCCCCGCCAAGCTGATATTGCTGATGTCTACATTTGGTCTTGCTCCCCCATTGTAAAGAACTATACATGAATCTTGTTGTTACTAACAACAGCATAGAGTGAGAATACCCTTCATTCTATGTGAGTATTGCTATACAAGTAGATTATCTATGTGTTCGACGAATGTCAAAAACTTAAATTTGTAACAAGCATGAAACACGAAGTTTAACTCAACTTCGGCTCCTACTACTCAGTATTGAGATAAATATACTTCTTAGTAGTTGCAAAAAAAAGAAAACAACTAGTAGAAGAAGCGAGCAGAAGGAGTTACAACTTAAGACTGACTTTAATATATGATAATTAATTCATTATCGATGGATGTCGACTAGTACGAGAGTTCAACGAGTCAAGGATGGATTTCTGGATTTCATTAGCAATTAAAACGAAGAACCCAATAAGAAGATGAAGAAGATGGAGAAGAAAAAGGAGCAGACACTTCATTTTTTAAGTGGTCAAAGTGACTTTATCGCTGAATTCATTCATTAAATTTGCATCAATTTTGGGTGGTGGCAGCAGCCGCGGTGTCGGTGGTGGATGCAGGATGAACATCCGAGTTTCGTGTTGAGCGTGGCTTAACAGATTATCATCGACTACATAACCCAAAATAAGTTGAAATTTTTGCCGGAATTACTTAACATATCAGCGATTTTAGTTCGCTTGTATGTTTTTCTCCTTTAATTTAATTTGGTTAAATATTCACAAGATGTCATTGAGAACGTGATACACCCATCGACATCAACATCGGCATTGGCATCGTCATCGACATCAGCATCAGTATCGCCATCAACAGATGACTGAGCAGGACATGGACATGGTCGACGTGGACATGTCAATGCTCAACATAGGCACGAACACTGGGGCAGGGATATACCATAAAGTCATGTTTGAGTACAATATGTATATGTACTATGGACGACAGCATGCATGGATACCATGGAAATAGCAATCGATGTTGGATGTTGTTGTTTCTTCTGTTGCTGTTGCTACTGACGACAGATACTTGTTGTTGTTTTGTGGTAGTAGTAGTTTTAACTGATCCGTTATCATTAAAGTTAACGCTTTAACGGATTAAACATGGCTTTTAGCGTTAATTAACGCGAATTTCAATGTAGAAAAAAAAACTTCAATGACAACAACAACAACAAAATCAAAAAGAACTCCAACAAAAGAATTTATTTTTTATACATACATATTTTAGTCCAGCGGCAACAAAGTTGATAAATCTCTCTCATTGGATAGAATATACAATATTTAACATTTTAGTAATTGTCATCGGCAGTGGCAGTGGCATGTGAGAAAGAAAAACTTTACTCATCGATTTAATTGAATAAAACAATTAAATATTTCATTGATTTATTTATATATTTTTTATTTAATTAAATTAATTTATTTAATACAAGCAACTTATCACTTTAGCTGAGTAACATTTTTTTTTTATTTTTGTCACCTTAAAACTATTTAATTATTTATTTTTTAATGTACTATTATACGTGTATTGTATTTACAAAAGATTTTTATTTATTTATATTTTTACACTAAAATATTATTTCGACTATAAAAAAAAACAAATAATTTGAAATTTAATTGCAGGCAACAAAATGGAAAGTGGATTAGACTAGAAAATTAACTACAAGAAATAAAAGGAAACAAAATTCTATGCACAAAAATACACAGAAATTAAAATGATAATCTCATAATGACAATTTACAATTAGCAAGAAATTAAGATTTTCAAATCAGAAACACATTAATGAACAGAATCAATCATATACCTCGTTCGAATTTCATCCAACCGAACTAAGCTGTCGTATAAAAGATGTAATACATATGTAAAAAATGAATTGAAAATTCAAGACATAAAATTTTTAAATTTTTTTTTCACAATTTAATTATACTATAGTTTTTTTTCTATGAAATTCAATTTAATTCTGTAACTAAAACAATAATCTTATCAAAAATACTATTGTAATATTGTACTTAGTACCAGTGTTGTCCGAAAATAAAATCTGATAAACAATTAAAAATCATATTGGATGAGTGCAAAAGTCATGCCGGTTTTTGTCTATAGATGGCTTTAGTCTCAATTTTCAATGACTAATGGCGGAACATATTTGAAAGGTTTTATCTACTATCGATAAGAAATTGATTGATATTCGATAACATTTGTAAAAGTGACAGCTGATTAAGCATTGAAACTGATTATGAGCATTTTCGGCATATTTTGCTTTTTTACTTCCGAAAAGGGAAGATTGCAACCCAATCTACAAAAAAGAAGTGTGTGACGTATAAGGGAAAGATGCAATAAGTGAACGTCAATATCAGCGATGAAATTGAGTTACGGAGGTTTTGAGTTTAAAGATGCAGCACGCACTGGTCGGCTATTGGAGGCTGATGATGACGAAATCAAGGCAATGATTGATAGAAACCGTCGTTATTCAACATAAGAGATTGCAGAAAGGCTTAAGGTACCACGTACAATAGTGGAAAGACACCTTAAAAAACTTAGATACATACACAAGCTCGATGTTTGGGTTCCGCATGAGTTGAAAGAAATTCACCTCACTATGTGGAACAATGTTTGCGATACATTGCTGTAACGTAACGAAAATGATATTTTTTCAAAGTGAATCACAATAATAATGTGTACAATAACGTGAACCGAAAACAATCATGGAGCAAAAAAAATGAACCGCCATTAACCACAGGTATCATTGACTTTGAGCTGCTGCCATGGAATAAAACCATTAGTTCGGATGTGTACAGTCGTTAGCTATCCGAATTGGACAAAAAATGAAAAATAAGCACCCCGGACTAGCCAATCGGAAAGGTGTCACTCATCATAAATTATCGGAGCTGAATTGGGAGGTGATAATACATTCACAGTTTGAATTTAATGGTATAAACCGACATGACTTTTGCACACACCAATAATTAAAAATTTTGATTAATGATTTAGTCATGACTAAATAAGTCATGATTATTTTTATATTAGAAGCTTAGTGCCTAACCTTACCTATCTGATAATCTGTCTGACAAATAGTTTATGAACTAAAACGGATATTGATAAAATATTTCGAAACATTATTAGAAATTTGTAATGCATGAAAATTGCAATCTTTTTGCACAATATTGTTTTCCACTTGCTTCAATGGAATCAATTAGTTCACTGTAGTTATTGAGCTATTGACGGAAAATGCATAAAAACCCTATTTGTCTGTTTTCAAAATATTAATCAATTCCATTTTATAAAATTTTCAGCTATTAAAGGACTAAAGATAGTTTCAAATGACCCTTAAAACTACTTTATTCAAAGTTAAATGATATTTTAATTCAATACTAAAGTTCGCAACCTAGTAAGGAATTTCTAGAAATTGTCTATGTTTTATGAAGGTTATCAATGATTAATAAAGGACTATGATTATCAGATCAAAAATGGACTCAAATCGTTTTATGTTTGGAACTAAACTTCATCAAATTTTTATTTGAAAATATGTAAGAGTATTGCAAATGGGTCACTTTAGGTTTTGGAAGCACAATTTCTTAAGGATATTATTGTAAAATAAATATTTATATAGTTGAATATTCTTAGGAAGACACACTCGTACAATAATAAAAATTTCTAAAGAAATACTACTTGGAAGGTAAGTTTCATATTAAATACTATAAACTAAATACAAATATGTTATTTGTTTTCTGTAGGAAGCACTTAATAAATATTTACAAAATTATTGGAAGCCACTCGTGAAGTTGTTTGTAAATCAACTAAAATTCAAGATATTACATATGTGTATTGATATTTATAAGAAAAATGCCTAAAACTAAATCACAGTTGCGAGATAAATATGCACTTGCTTAGAATTTAGTTTAGAACTAATTCAAAACGATAAACGATACGATACTTGTCTACTATAATAATTTGGTTTTGGGCTATCATCTTGGCGGACAGAAACTGAAGTAGGGAAACAGTTGGCAATGCAACGAGTAGAACCGCTTTGGATCAGTTTTGAGATCGAAGCCATCGACTTTGATGACATTCCATTGGTTCTTCATGTGGGCATAGCTGAATGATACTTGATCATGGAAAGTATCTGACCGTATGAACTCCATGGGTTCCAAATGTGAATGGAAGTTATCGACAACCGTCAATGGAACCTTGAGTAGATGCTCTGTTGAATAAATAAAGATGGAAAGAGGATAGTTAAAAACAGTTTCAGGGCAGAGAAAACGGGGATCTTCTTCTTTGCTCTTATGTGCTACGGGCTACTTACCAATAATGAAACCCATTGTGACATCATCTGGAAAACGAATTTTATCGCCAATGCTAATAAATTTACCGCCACCTGCTATGGGTAGCATTTTGAGAGTCAGAGCTCGACTGAGGCAGAAACCGGCGCCGCCAGTTGCAAACCAGAATGTTATCTTTTTATTCGTTGTTGTGTTCTTCTGCAAGTGGAAGAAACAAAAAAAAAAAAAAATTAAATAAAATATAAATCCCAAAACGGAAGAAGATTCAGAGAGTAAAGTAAAAAAGTAAGTAAGGCATGAAACTAAATATGTGAAAAAATACAAAGATACTCTGAAATGAGGAAAAAACTAAAAAAGTAAAGTAACCAAAGTCAAAAGCGGATTCAACAGTTTCAACATGATTAATTTAGCATGTAAATGGACATGTGCGACTAACTGAGCTCATTCGGGCTAGTGGGGAGAAAAAGGAGCAAAACGAGAATTGGGACACAGTCCAAAGAAAGGGTCAGGGGATACTATTTCATGTAAAGGAATGAATCGAAGCTGCAATGAGTCTCAAATATTCGAAATTTAATATGGTATCTGCATCGCCTCTGTCTGTGTTCCTGCCTGTGTATGAGCTAGTGCCTGGGCCTATACTATTACTTTTGGTGACTTCTTTCTTTCATATTTAGGGTAAACTGAGATGGAAAAGGATTTTGTAGTGACCTTTTTTTATCTTTGTGTTTAATAAATGAAGCGTAATCTTTTAATTAAGCTGCTGTTCAAAAAAAAAACAAAAAACCACAAAATAAAAATTATTCTTAAAAGTTGTTCATGCAGCAAAAGAGTAAATCTGATTTTCAGCTCGAAAGAAAGTTATTACATGAAGTCTATAAACTTTTTATGACAGGCATCAAAAAATATTTAAAGTTATGTACCACATAACAAATATTGTAACTTTACAAATAAGATAAAAAAATATACATTTATTAAGTATTTCAAGTGAAAATATTTATATCCGAAAATCAAAAAGAAAGAGAAATACATACAATATTATTGCACAAATGTATGTACAGAAAAATCATCTTTTTAATTGCTGACATCATTTCAACTGACTCTTATCAACACTATACACTGAAGCAATACTGTCCACTCACTGAATATACATAGTATTATTTCTTATAAATTTTAAACGGCCTTCAATGTTTGAGTAAACTTATTATATGACTTTGACAACTAAACGCCACTTAAATTGCCTAAATAATTGATTTAACAATTTTTGCCCATTTTCGAAAACACAACTATTTTTAGATTTATTTTAGAATTCTCTATGAAGATTTAACAATTTTCCGTAATTTTAGCCGTAACTGATTTTGTTGTATACATTGCATATTGTGGTACATAACATTGTGTTAGCTCGAATAGAATTCGCTGGAACCCTAGGTTGAATGCTACATGATTTTATTAGGAATAAAACTTTTCATCTAACAAAAATTTTCTGATTATTATTGCCTTTGTTAGATTCCTATATGTTCGGTCTGCTGTCTTCAAACGAATGAACTTCTTTAAGTAGTTCGTACAAGTCCGGTAGACGGAAAAGAGTTCGTTTATAGAATCATTTATTACAAAAATAAACTTAAGCCTTTAAAATTAATAATGATTTTATTCTACAGTTACCTTTTAATTAATAACATTCTTTCTCCGCTAAATTCAACGAAACTATATTCTTATTATGTCTATCTCAGCTTAGATAAATTAGGGCGGCCCAAAACATGATCACATCAGACAGCAACAGCCTTGAAAAAATGCATTGAACAAAATGACAAAGAACTTTAAAGAAGCTGTTCAAAATACATGAAATCAAGTTCTTGATTGAATCCTTTACGAAATTGTTAAATTAAGGAATGACCGTACAAATTCAATTGACAGTCTTGATGTCAGTCAAAAGCAAATTATCGGGACCTGAACTGGCTGAGTTAAAAGAAGTTTTATCGTAAAATCAGTACGTATATTTCTTTGAAAAATTGCCAGTGGATGAAAAAATTAAATTTCACTATTTACCAATGACATCTGTAAATGTAAAGTTCATTTTCAATTTATCGGTACATTTTGTCCGATAGACATCTATCACTCACAAAATCAAATTTAGCTATGTGTGCTTAATGTCGTTCAATACAACAATTTTGTAGCAGATAATGAGAATTAATGCTAATTTTCAGGGTTCCGTACCCAAAGGGTGCCAACGGGACCCTATTACTAAGCCTACGCTGTCCGTCCGATCGTCCGTCAGTGAGCCCTATCCAATGAATCGTAATAGGTAGACAGTGCAACTTTTCACAGAGTGTAAAATTGAATTGCCGCTACAACGACAAATAATAAAAATAAAATAAAGTTGTATAATTGAAGAGGTCCCCATACAAGAAACTTGTGCTCCAAAATGCACTGCAATAGTCACAAAATCTGTATTGCCGACATATATTCCTGATAAACTGATTTCCATTTGCCACATTACTTTCTGTTTTCACTGATATTTCGTCTGTGGCTGATAATGCAGTGTGATATGGTGAAGCAGTTCTCACATTGAAATGTTTTAAATTTGTTAATCTTCTCAAGGAGAAGACGAAGCAATGTTGGCTTTTGCTGTATTTGTTTATATTTTCCTAGGTTTTTTTGTTTTTGGATAGACCAGAATCGAGGGCCACTAGTATCTTGTTCAATTTGAAATTGTATTCACAACAAAAATTCTATAAAATACCTTGCACGATGGTACGGAATCCTTTATGTGCAATTCAAACTCAAACTTTACTGTATGTTTTTTTGCACCCTTGTGTGTTTTTTCATTTTGAAATTATCAATAAATTGGTTTATCAATTTTACTAATAATTTTGCTTGTTTTTTCTAAAAATTTTGCAATAATTTTCGACCAATTTATTAACAATTTTCACAGGTTGTAGTGATGATATTTAAATAATCACTGTTCTGCGTTGACAAAAAAGTTGGAATATGAAGGAGAGTTGCATCGAATTGTGACTGATTGCAAAGACTTAGAATATTGTAGTAGCGAAATAATATTTATATTTCATTTGAACTTCGGAACTCTAAATGACGTCAAACAATTTACTACCCAAGTTAGGCAGCACCACTTAAATCAACACCAAAGCTGATTACCGAATGTTTTGTTCGATTAGCGCTTTTCTACTAACTTTAAAATATTTTAAAAGAGTTCGAAGCAGGATTTTTAATAGTAAAGAATCTATTTTTTGCATAAAAGAATAAAATGTTGAAGCTCAACACATACACGTGGTATAATATTTTGATTGAATAATGGCTGTTTGTATTTTTACAATACACAATTAATGGTGGTTATTCACTTTTTAACCAAATATATACAAATGAAGAATTAAAATATGAAAATCCATTCCGTTGCAAGAAATTTGCTTAAGTAAAATGGAAAAAAAAAATATTTAGACAATAAAGTTTGTTAATTTTTTTTTTTGTAAGAAAGAGTGTCCACAGTATCTAAATATCTAGCTGATGATCAAGCACTCATTGCATAAATTGTTGATGCTCACAACAACAGTACAATGTGGCAAAGAGAGTTCGAGATACTTTGTAAAGAGAGGGAATAAAAAATCCCAGTTGGTTGCCATAGAATAATTTATCATAAAAGCGATTTAAACCGCTGCATTTGCATATTTTGTTGCCTAGTGTAGAGTTGAGTGTTAAAGCTACAGCAGATACAACAGATCATATCGGTTATTAATGATTGGTTTACGGCTTTGCCTTTGGATGGCCTCTACCATTACCTGCAATCACCCGCTCCATGCAAACAACAAAAGCAAAGACAAATGGCCAAAACACTAGATTAGGATTAAGCGAAAGGCAACCGTCGATAAACGTAGCCTGTAATTATTGTCAGGCATAATTTATAATATTTATGCCAAATAAATCTAACTACTAAGTTTGTATCTATGTTTATTTAAATGTGTACGAGTACGAGTTGAAAGATTGCTGTGGGTGGCATTGTACTGATACTTACGCTATCCAAATGTATCTCCAGCGGTGATGAAATACTCGGTTTGCCTAAATACCAATCCACAGAGGGACTATACTCGTCAAGCAACTTCACCAATCTAGGCACATTCACATAGTTGTCATCGTCAAAGTGACAGAACCATCTGAAATAAAAATTTAGAAATATTTTATTTAGTAACGAAAAAATATATTTTACAATAAAATTTAAGCAAACACCAGACACATAAAATTGTTCAAATTTTTTGGATTTTATCTTAAAGAAAAGTATTCATAGTTTAAAAGGTTCGCGATGCCAGCCAATTTTGAAATTACATTGAAAGAACTAGCGCAAGTTGCGCTGGGTGCACCCGAAATGGGAACAGTCAATATGGCTGTGTTGCACAGTCTGATTGACATCTTATTGAAGAAGCTGGACTGCCAAGAGGAGAAGGTCAGCATTGGTGGCTTCGAGTCAAAGTGCGTTGAAAAAATACTTCAGCAAGCAAAAATGTCGCCGTTGCCCTTCAATGACGAGAATTTAATACCAATCTCCCGGGAATTATCAAAGATCAGTACTCTGGAGGCAAACATTGAGGCATTGAGCCAAAAACTTGAAGCTCATTTCGAACAAATCCGAGTTTGTAATACTTTTACCACTGAGCGCTATCAAACAAAGTTCTGGGAGAGTTATGCGACCGCTTGTGAAGATCTATGCACTGCTTGCGATGAAGAGAATCGCATCGCTTGCAGCCTACTGGCTAATCAGGATTTCATGAAGAAACTTATGCGTTGCATTGCCGGACCCGTTGTGGATCGTTTGTTTGAGATTACAAAGAAATTGGATGCTTTCTATCAAAAGTTAAATGATTTTCTGCGCAAAACCGAGAGTCTACTCAAGCGTTTGGAATTGGTGAAACAGTGTGTCATTGAGATTGAGAAATTGCGCAAGACAATGGAAGAGCACAATTTGTTATTTATTGGCACCATGGAGGAGCTTCAGGACATGTTGGATGCCAAACTCGACAAGGTGCATATGCCGGCACTGAAGAAGTACATTCGTGATCGTTTTGATGACCTCGAAGCGCGTTTGCATCACATAGAAATGAAGGAGACATGTCCACGTGCTGCCGGTTTCATTAATACGGACATCAAATGTTTGTCATGTGGCAATACCAAGGTTGGCGTCGACGTGGGACCACAAATCATGAGTCTATTGCCCGATTCCATACCCCATGGTAAGGATGTAACGACATGCCACAAGCAGGTAATATGTCGCACAGTGGAGAAGGAACCTACACTTATGGTGCGCATTAACAACTTGGATCTGAGCATGTTGTCGGCTCGCCTGAATCGTTCGAATAGTGATAAGGTTTGCAAATTGCCCGAGGCCAATGATCCCATTTACGGTGTCCGCAGCTCAATCATATCCGGTGGTCAGCCATAAAGCTCTACCCCGAAAAAAACATGTCATTCGGGGGCAACTGCATCCATTTGACGTTTACATAGTAGTTCATTGAAAATATTATTATTATAAATAAAATCATTCGTTCAATCGTCAATTGCAATGGCGTATCGCATCTCATTAGTACCATAAGTAAGTTTGTATGTGGTGACTTCCGTTGCCATTGGCAAATGGAGGAAACTTCGAATTGAAGTTGTAAATATGTAAAGCGTTTTCTGTGCTAATTTAAAACGCAATCAGCGAGTGGGCATTTTATGATTTATTTTCCAATGACAATCATTGCGGGAAGTCAGGCCACAGTTGCAGCCACAGACGAAGTCTGTCGTTTGCTCCTGTAACTATGCCATAACTGTGGGGTGATGATCACGTCCGGCCACGATGATTGTAACTAATGACAACATTAAAGTCATGCAGCTGCAACTTCTGAATATACTCGCTTCAGCTACAGCACCCAGTAAGAGGGCGACCAAAGTTTAAGCTACTTTAATGGCTCTGGATTACAAGCAATCAAGGTCAGCTTTGCTATAAAATTTCTGCCATGGAAAACAGGAAAGAAAAAAAGTATCAAATTTCACCAATATCTTAACTCTTCTCTCCCCTTCCACATTTATCTATTGTGATAATGACTAAATCTTCATGAATGTGTGTTTACTAGACATTAGACAACAACAAATCTTAAGTGTAAAAATAATCCAACCAAGTAAGTAAATAACTAATAGATGAATGTAGTGGATTGAAGATGGAGTTGGAGTTGGAGCTGAGGAAATGCAGTATTCTTATGTAGTATTGCATTGTGGTAATTTAATATAATTTTTATTGCATAAGTACAATGATGATGATGATGATGATGGTATCGATCGACGACATCGACAACATCAGCGCCACATGTTGCAGTTAACTGCCTTTAAACTAAACAAACTTAAGCGGCGACAACAGAAACAGCAACTCATGCTGCCAGCTCACGGCAGATTAGCCACAATCAAAGCTGGTGTTCATAAATTTAGCTTAGCATTAAACATCGTTACTAGTCTTTTAGATACTCTTCACTCTTGCCATGTTGCCGTCTATTGGCTTCTTCTCTCATCCCAGTTTATTGCAGTCTTAGGCTTTCCATTAGTTTATACATACTACAACTCGATACTTGTGCGAATCGTTGGTCCACGTTGGCGATGATATGGGAAAACCATAAAAATTGTTATTAATTAAATAATTGAACATTTGCGACGCGAGACAAACTCAAAAGCAACCAAAGTGAAGCCATTGAGACTTAGAGAAATGAAAATGTTTCTTACATTTTATTGTTCCGATTTTACAATTTATTGGTTTTCCTTGTAATAGAGATGTTAATTTAAGGATTTAAGAGTCTAATTGAATAAGAGTCAAGTCCATAGTTAAGTAAAGATATATTAAAATTGATTTTAATATTACCTAGTACTACAATCAAACCTCTTTCAATGACTGCTCGTTTAATGGCATATCGCTATAATAGTCTTACTAAATTGTGTTTACGGCCCACATTCATTTCATTACATAGCTTGTTCGAAGCAGCAACATAACATATTTTTATTTAAGAAGTTGGTACCATGGTTTATGTGGCTACATTTGTATTTCTTTCTTGCAAAACTGTTTCAATTCAATTGAACATAGCTTCTGAATACTTTATTAAACAGCATCGTAATAAGATTCTCGATGCTTTAGAGATGGATTAATGGATGTCTGCCCGAGAAAGGTCATCAAACGATGTGACCGTTGATCACAAATTATGTACGACTTATTAAAAGTTATCTTGTCCCATGACTACCCCCTGTAGTACAATATATATCTTATAATAAATCACTAGTTGACCTGAACAGAAATAACTTGCCTTCTATGTAGATCGCCTTTTATTTATCTTTTGGCGATATTTTCAAAAAGAAAAAATAACGAAGAGCGCATTACTCTTGTGCGTAATCAGTTATTAGTAAATGAGAGGACAAAACAGAACAATAATAACTATACATATATGCGTGGTTTTGCAAAATATTTTCCTTATCCTCATATTATTAAAAAACTTTTTGTTTGTGAACTGATTGGAATGAAACAAACAGCTAATGTTACTCAAAGCTTGCTACAATACATCAATAAAAACCGCATTTAAATCGGTTAAGGCGTTTCTGACATTAGCGTGCACAATGTCACAGACAAACAGATATGGCTCGTTTATGATTTTATTCCCAGTAGTATGATCGGTGCCAATTCTTCCTAGTATTAACGGTAAGGCAGTCGGTGGCAATTGACCCCTTCCAATGCCATCGCCATTTGAAATTTACCAATTAAATACATGTAAAAGAGTAAAAAATGAAATTAGTGTTGCTTTCAAAGTCGTAATCTAGTTTTGGACCAGTAATTCATACTACTGGACTATCATATATGTATAAATTTTAACGGATCCAATACATTTGTATTGTTTAGAATAAGATAACAATGTTTTATATTTCAATATATTGTATCTTCTAAATTGATTATAATTAAAAAAAAACAAACAAATGAAGACATTTTCATAAAAAAAAAAACTCAAATGTTTATTTGCTTTAAAGACAATACCACACAGAGTCAAGTGACAATTGCAAGAAAAATACAATAATCAGAAAAGCAACTACAGTAAAGACAACAAAATAAAATAATAAAATATATATAGAAAAGCCACCAACGAAGTTTCTTTTACTGAGTTCTGTTTGGAGTTTTTGTTTGTTTATTTGAGTTTGCATTTTATCGCTTCGAAAATATCGCATCGAATTGCAAGTGAAGAGGAAAAACAAAAGACACCGGCAAGAGACACAGAGAGAGAAAGAAAGAGTCAACTTGCAACAACAAGTGCTCACTTTGCTTTACTATACTATTCCATGCTATACTTATGCAGCCCCAAGGAAATCTGTGATATGGAGATTTGCATGGAAAAAGTACATGCTAGTGTTTAATAATAATCCATAAAATTGCAGTTACTACAACTTTAAACTCAAAAAGTATAACATGGATTCGACTCAACTGAATTCAATTGAATTAAATTGCTGTGTTGTGAAGTTAACTAAAGTAAAGTGAAGTGAAATGAAGTGTAAATAGTATAGCATGTCTGCCTTGCAATTAAAAACACATTATGAGTCATTTTTATTAGAACTAAAAATTCTATTGTCATAAATATTTTTCTTAGTTTTAAATATTTTCAAAGAATAAAAAACCCACAAAATAAATCAAGCAATACGGCATTGCTATGCTGGAGTTGCGTCGGTCTGACTATGAAATACCCTATTTCTCCACATTTATTTCAAAGACTAAGTTATATCATTTTAAGCAGAAATATTTTCAGAGTCAAAGCTTTCATAGATTCTGAGAAAAAAATGCCTGATAGTCACAACTTTGATCACATTTGATCACCCTGATTTAGAGTACATACAGTGGCTAGCAAAAATGAGTAAAAGATCGTGACTTTTACATATTTTAGTTTGTGGGAGGCAAACAGCTCAATAGAAAATTATGAAACAAATAGCGGGTATTCCTTTATCCGCCAAAGAGTTGTTTCTCTAATTAGATGTAGGGTCTCTTAACAAGGCAAGGCCAGATACGCATTTTTTAAAAGACTTTGTGGAGCCATTCCGAATCCTAAGCTTGAAGAGATTATTCAGTTAGATGATGACCAAAACATACTGCGGGTGAAACCAAGATTTAGCTGTAAGAGTCACCTTATCAGGTGAAGAAGTGGATCTCAAACCGAGCGAAAATCTAGGGTCAATAGAGTACCAGTGTGGAAGATTAACTTTGAGGAAAAATGCAGCATAAATGGAATAATATTCGCAGTACCCATGTTTACAAATTGGTAGAAAGTATGCCAGAAAATGTGTTCTGATTTGAAAAACAAGCTATTGAGTAACTCCAGGTACCCCTGGTTTTTATTTTTAATTATCTCTTCTATCCCATTTTTCACCAAATTGACTTTAGGAAACTTTTACTTATGATCTAAGGAATACCTTTTTTTTCATAATTTTCTATTGATCCGATTGCCATCCACAAACCACAATGTCTAAAAGTCACGATCATTCACTCATTTTTGCTAGCCACTGTATACTTTTAGAAAGTTTTCCTTATTTTCATAAATTCACTAAGATATTACTCCCCTAAAATGATCAAATGGTGGACCAAAATGAGCATTTAGTTAAAATTTTAGGAAAGTTATTCTCTTCAAGATTTATTATTAATATAAAAAATCAAACATTTCCTCTAAAAAACAAATTTTAAGCTCTAAACTATGGGATACTTAACATACACAACTATGGACACGATCACATCGGCTTGTTTGCAATACTGATCGAGTAACTCTGACTGCTGAATATGTTACAAATACCATATGAAAAAGTAAGTGAAATATAAGTAAAACTGCAGAAATACTGGATGAACTTTTAAGACACATCAACATGAAATGAATGGCTGCAGTCTATTTGAAGTGCTTTGCTTTTTTTACGTGGCAGTTTTATGTGCCGCACAATAAAATATGATTGACGGGGCTTGTCAGTTTGGGAGTAAACCCCAATGAGTTGGCAATGTTGACGATGTCGGAGAAAAACGCGTTCGTTCATCCATTCGTTTATTATTATGGCAAAGTTAATAGATTTCGCATTAAGTTTGCTTTAAGGGAAACCAAAAATTCATTAAAAGTATTTTGACAGCATCAGATAAACCTAAACAAAAATGAAAAAAAAAACTAGTTAAAGAGGAATTATAAGATACAATGAGAAATAGGGAGATGTAGAGAGATGTAGAGAGAAAATTTAAGACCCCAAGACGTCGAATTGCAATTAGTAACTACAGATGTCTGCTGTCTGTCTGTGACAGCCTCATTTCGATCATCGCCATTGAGTTGGCTTTGATTCAAAACAAGTTTTAATAATATAAACCAATAATCAGACATTCACTTTTAATCCTGACCAATACAAGATTTCTTCAATAAAAATACTGAACGTCATACATGCGAGTATATTATCTCAGATTTGAAAATTGAAGCCGCTGCTTTTAGGACTTCCTAATGACAAATCCGAACTGGCCAGACATTGTGCGAAGGCGTCAATGCATAAAATACAATTTGAAATCAAGAAAAATATACACATTGTATAAGATACATTTCGTAGCAAAAAAAAATAAAAATTAATTGCATGCATATTCGCTTTCATTAATGACACAGCGGCAATGTCATTAACTGCTGTCATGAGTCACATTTAATGTTTTATGCAAAGATTTATGTATGTTGCTTTTGCGCATACGCTATAGATACTTTTGTGTCTGTAAGATACTCTTACACTTTTCACTGCTATTACTGTTGATGCTGCTGCTGCGTAGATACAAAAGCGTTTCACTTTTGAGCAATTGCGTTGACAATTGAAACGCATTTGTCACTCGCTGTGTCTTGCTAACATAAACGTTGCGGGGGCAGAAGAGTGAAGTGAAATACGGCAAATAAGTTGAACAAAAGATACAATGGTTGAGTGAGTATTGTATGTTTGTGTTCATCTGAACTGACAAAATAATCATTAATTTTTCTATTTAAAAGATACTAACACATAAAGACTACGACAATGTTCGCAACCATGAGCAAATGCGGCATGAATTGATTGTTATTATTGTCTATGGTACTCTTATACTCGTATATTATTTAGATACTCGCATTTAAGTGTAACGACAATTGTCACAAATTGCACACATGTTTCGACTATTAAAGTCCAAGATCTATTACAATAATTTACTACTTATGTAGGTTGCTTTAAACTAAATAATAGATACATTGTATGTAGTCACAATTCTAAGGCCCATAACTTTGAATGAGTCAATACAAAAAGTATATACTCGTATTATACAACAATAGTATCAACCCTTTTAATAAAATTTCACTGATAGTTTCCGCTTTCAAGTCCTGATGGGAACAATTTAAATACTAAATCATCATACACTTCAGCTTCAGTTGTCTCTTTCAACATGTTTCCCATATCTCTTGACATTTCAACAACAACAAGAAACACAACTTCATTGAAAAACTCCCTACAACACCATCAATATCTGCCCTCATCAGAATAGTAACTTCCACTCCCACACTTCAATAAAGTAGAAATCAGTGTTAAGTACACCAACTGAAACAATATCAACAACTTTAATAGAATTCTTCCGTTTTAAATAATTTCCATAAAACAAATAAAATAAATGGAGAAAAAATAGGAAAAGAAAAAATTGTACCCTTCATTTTGATAGAAGATACACTTCGCAAAAGTTGCTTGCTTTTGTGACATTTACTCAAATCCTTTAGAAATGTTTCTTTGCTTATGACATGACATAATAGATAATATTATACTACAGACTACATACTAGGTCATTTGATTTGATTTGAAATTTGTTAACACTCTTGTAATTTGAAAAGGATATTTTTTAGGAAGCAGCACTGATTTGCACAACCCTCGAATCAATGAATAGTTTGGCTTTGTGTGCAATGGTCTAGGCTATACGAAATAGGATCTGCAGAGACTATAAAGTAAACAATGTTATCGCATCTTTAAGTCTGAATAACTGAGGGATGAATACACTGACCATTTTATGGTGATGTTACAAACAGCACATCTAAAGTAACAAAGCATTCAAACGATTGTGAAGTGCATAAAACTTTAATGAAAATTTTTCAAGCTGCGTAAATAAGAACGGGAAACTACAATAAATTTGCACTGATGTCTTCTGTGTCTGTGTCTTTGTCATTGTCGCTGACGCTGGTATTTTTTTTTTTATTTTGTATATCTAAAATAAAATATTCTACAGCATTTAGAGTAGCAGATACAAACAAATACTAAAAAATCAACAAAACAAAGTCACTGTAAGTGGCGACACACAACATATTTTATTTTTTTTTGTTTTGAGGTTTCAATTTCAATCGCTGATTGAGCAAGGGAGGTTGGGGAGGGAACAAAAGGCTAAATGTGACGATGACAAAAGCAAAAAACAAAAATAAAAAATTCAATTGAATAATTGACATTGCTTGGTTTCACTTTGTTGCAATTGCAATTGTTGCAATTGTTGCAATTGTTGCAGTTGTAGTTGCAGTTAGTGCTGTTGCTGATGTTTTTGTGGTGACAGTGGTGCTTGTTGAGCCACAAGTGGCAAATAAATGAAATTGATGCGTTTCCTAATATGAAGAAAACATACGATTATAAAATAAAAGAGAAACAAAATAAAGGGAAACACACAAATAAACAGACGACGATGACGACGACGAAGACTCTGTGAAGATACGAGTATCTTGAAAAAGAACGGAACAAGTAATGAAAATGCATCATGTATCTGGTTAGGTTAGGTTTGTTAATGAAGTCTGTCTGAAGTAATATTTCCAACCCCAAAAACCACATGCATGTACGAGTATCATGCACCCCAGATTCAATGAGAAAGCATCATAATACACACTTACAGATGTTTTCTTTTACTCGTACTACTGCTAGTCTAGTGAGATTTCATTTGAAATATTTTGTTGCTGCAACATGAATATTTTCACTTTGTGGCAAAACATTTTCTCACACTGTTAACTTGCCACATACAGATATATTGCACATCTCACATCTCTCCACATATGTATGTGACAATCTCATGATATGGTTGCAAGTATTGTATATTATCGTGTTGTTGTCATTTTCCATCTCGAATTTTCCAAAGAAAGAAAAAAAAAAACAATTAAATTGTCATTGAGTGGAAATTGTCATTTGTTTCCCTCTCAGTGTAATACAATTGTAACTTATATGGAGTAATTTGTGTTATTAATGATGTGAAGTAAATGTATCTCATAATAACAAAAACCAAGTCAAACAAGTTGTGGATTAATGTCGTTTTATGGGATTTAATCGAGTATTGTTGGATCAACACATAACCAAAACAAGTGAAGTAAAGAGGGTGTGTGTGATCAAAAGGGGTGGGGGGAAGAGTAATAGAGAGTTCATGAAAACATATGCCACAAGAATACTATTTTTATAACGGTGCAAGTTTTCTCTGGGAAAATTCTATAAAGTTTCATCATTTTTATAAACACATCAACTAAAGATAACAAAAATATTTTACTACACCAGCAATAACAACTAAATAAGATACTTACTTGTTGTCAAAATTCCCACACATTTTCTTTAGCCTTTCCCTTTTCTTTCCCTTTATTATTGTATGTAGTTAGTTGTTAATTTTGTTGTGAACCAATAAAGATCGAAATTTCTCCATCAACGTCAACATTATGCAGCATCATTAGCATTAACTTGTTTGCAATTCGCAATGAATGAATGCATGCATGCACGATGAAAACAAAAAGGCACAGTTACAAGATACAAATGTACTTACCATACTTACAGTACATCAAGGTGCCAAATTTTACTTTTTATTTTTTGTTTTGTTATTTTCCTCTTCCTTAATGTGTATACATTTGTACATTTTAAGTATAGTATCTTACAGTACCTATATTTGATTATGAATATTACAAAGATTACGTGATGTAATTACAAAAGCCCTAAGTGCCATTATTATGTCAAAATGTTGATTACGAAATACGTTGACAGGGTGATCAGTGTACATTCACAGGTAAAAAACAGTGTGAAAGATATATATGTATGTATATGTATGTACTAAAAAGCCAAATATTTACATCTTCATTTAAATCACATTTATATAGTAAAAGATTTCAATCACATTGATATTACAAATACATTGAACTAAAATCAAGACAGGAAATATGATGAACTATAAACAAGTATAGGTACAAAAGTATAAGATGCGTTGTTCAAATGTCAGAGTTGACTGTTTTCGCTAACTTCCTACCCGCTGACTGATTTGTCTTATCTGAACGCAGTGCTGGTTGCTTGTACATTTACGGCGTATCTTGAGTTGCTCTTTAAATGGTGTAGCCTGTTTTCTTGCACTGTCACTTTAAAAAAAATTATTGCAGCAATGAACTTCTTCTTTATTTTTGTATATTGCTAATACCGTTCTTGATCTTGCCAACAATTAAGATGTTCTGCACTCCACTCATCTTTAAAATATTAACAAAATAAATCTAATATGCAAAAATCATTGATTGTTTGTTCGTATGTTACTCGCTGCCATACCGTTCTTTGGTTACATTGAAATTTAGTGAATGTGTATGGTTGGCTTCCGGCTTGGATAGTAGGATAGTTTTGGTCCCGATATGTGTCCCCGTAACTGAGATCCAGGATATTCAAACGACCCCTAAAAGTATTCTTCGGTACGGTCGGGTATGCTAGTCTGGGGTGCAACATCGATTTCGATGTATCGGAAACATCGATGTGTCGGGTAAAATGCCTCGATGTTTTACATCGATGGTAATGGTAAAGGGAATTTTAGAAGGTCAGTTCAGTCTCAGTATTAGTTCATTATCGACTCTAAATCCGCACCGATATCCGAATCGATGGCAGAAAAATGGACTGATGGCCCAACTTATCTGTCAGTCCATTTAAATGACATATCGATAAATGTAAACAAGTAAACGACTGCAAGTAGCTGTTATTAAATTTAAATGTATGCTATGGATCATGATTTTACTTTAGAGTTTATGAATAACTTAAAAGTTATGCTTGCTTATGGGATAAAAAAGATGCACGATACCACAAAAGTAACAGAAAAAGTAATAGAAAAATACCATACTAGCAGTATGACAAAAAAGCTTAAAGGTGATGGTTCTAAGCAAAGTTCCTTCATTAAATGCCAAGATAACTGGTTAGCAAATTAATTAATTAAAATGTAAACAAACAGTGTTTGACAACACCAAAGATTTGGACTGATCGTGTAAAAACAAGCATTTTCGATTTCTGAAGCGATAACATGGACTGAGACTAAATTGACCGTCCAAAAGGCCTTTAACCACCACATCAGAAACATCGGTATCGAAAAAATACTTTTCTTTTCATTCACAAATCATGGCACATTTTGTTAATTTTACTATTTTCATTAGGTCATCTTTCAGTATCACTGGGAGAATTTCGTGTGCAGTAGTGTTTTGTTACCGACTTATCGGTAACATCCTAGTCTATACTAATTTTATATTGAGGAAAGATTTGTTTTTTTTTTAATGTTTATATGTAATCAATTAACTCAAAAACTAATTAACTGATTTTGAAAATTCTTTTACCTATAGAAAGCTTCATTATAAATGAATACCATTGGATCTATTTTATTTTCAGGGATATTAGAAATCCCTATGAAAATTACAATAATGTAATTCAAGGTATCAAAAATTTATACTACATATTTATAAAATCGCTTACATTCACAAACAAACATTTTAGTACGTTTTTTAGTTGTTTAAATTTGCTGCTTCCTTTCTGCTGTTGTTGTTATTGTTGTATTTGTTCATCTCATTTATTCATTACTGTTTGAGAATATTGCGGTATTTGTTATTTCTTTCTTCCACTGAGAATTGATCAAGCGAAAGACAGTGTGTTTCTTTAAAGACAATGAAATGAATAGACTGAACTGGACAGTTTATAATTTATAAAAAAAAAATTATATTTTATAAAAAAAATAATACATAAACAAAAATTATTTCAATAAATATTATTACATTATAAGTCCTTTTGAAACAACTACTAGCAACGCTCAAATTTTCTGGACAATTGCCTTTTTATTTATTTACTTATAAACAACAAACAGCTGATTAAAATCTGTTGACTTCAAAGAGGCAAAAATATTTGTGATGGATTTTTTAATCAGCGCAATCACTAAATTGTGACTGAAATTATAAATTAGTCAGCGCTGACTTCTGCTGAATGCTTCCATTGCATTTGTGATGATTTTCATGATTAATTATAGTACATACTATGTACCACATACGAGTAAAAACATAATGATCATTTATTAATTTTCAAGGGTAACTTCAATATTCATATAACTTCATACTTCGTATACTTCTCTGTGAATACCTTGTCAAAATGGTGAAGTAATTATTCTGAAATTCAAGGAGTTTTGCAAGGCGCGAAATAATTGGAAGATTGATGACGCTAGGTGTGGGAATTGTTGTCATTTAGAAAGGAATGTTTTCATCGCATTGTTTGACAATCATATCACACATATTATTATCAGCACTTCTTAGTCATAATTGAGAATTATGGCAAACATTTATTCATTCACTTGAATTTTAAACATCATCGAGACTTAAAGAGAACTAGGTTTTCTATTCCTTATTCAACAATATTTCTTTTCAATTTTTTTTTTTTTAAACGGATGATTACAAGAAGATTATCCTCTCTTATGACAATAAGTATTGTATGCATGAACCTCACTTTATTCTTTGTGTAATCCTATCAATTTTCAACATAATGAGGATGCCTAATGAAATGTTGAACGCCCTGAATCTAATCCCATCCAAGCCAAGCCAAGCCAATCCAGTCCGAGTGAATCCAGTCCAATTCCATTCAAAGACAATGGCTTCAATAAAGTGTTGTAATAATAGCCTTAATCATACATACATATGTAGTCGTAGTCTGTGTCTCAGTGAAACCACAATGCGACCCAAACTGTTGTTGGTCCCAGCATGGAGTCAAACAAAACAAATAGACGAGAAGCAATCGAAGTTGCAGCTGCAACTACAACAACAACATTTCAAACTAATATTCCACAATTAAGCAGAAGCCAAAGCGATGAAACTGAAGAAGCTAAATACACACATCCATGCACGCATTCTAAGAGAAGGAATGGGAAGGGAATAAACCGGCTGGACAACGACCGCAGAGTCGACATTTAATCTATGCTGGCACTTCTAGATCCCAGTTTTAGTTCAGCTCAGTTCAGTATAAAAGCGATTTTTGCTAGAAATTTGTAATTGCAACAAGTATCAGCAGCAGCAGCAGCAGTAACAAATTACAGTCAGCACAAAAATCTAGACCAGACACATCATAGAGAGCGCGCATGATGTATGTTGCATGCTCACTGCAAGTGGCATCAACAAGACACGGCATTGCAAGGATGATGATGACGATGAAGATGACATGACTGACTGACAACCAAGCTGACTGACTATCTGACTAACTGAGTGAGTGAGTGACTGAGTGAGTGTGACTATGGAACCAAGTTGCGTTGGTTTTAAGTTGAATACTGAATGTTGATGGTTGATGGCTGACTTGGCTTGGATTTTGGCTTAGAACTAGAAACTGTCATTACACGCGCACTGAGTATGCAATCAATACAACAAGAACAACAACAACAGCAGCAGTACAACAACTAAAATAGCAATTTGCAACAACAACAACTTGCAACATTTTACTGCATGTAAACCAGAAACGCTTTAACAGAAGCAGCAGCAGCAGCAACAAACAGCAACAACAATGAAAGGAGTAGAATAAATAAATGAAAGGCAATGAAAAGTCAACAGCGAAAGATAAAAAATATGAAATCGAATCAGGTGGCTTGACTGGTGCGACCAACTACCCCGCCTATAGCAACACATCTCTTCACATCTTGGACACCAAGAGGGAAATACTCATGTACAATATATGTATAGTATATTGTACTTGCATGCAGCAACTCAGTGAACGGACATCGTCGAACAGCGGAGTGAGTGAACCAACGAACGCCTTGATTGGAAGCATTTAAAAATTGTGCAAGTTGCGAAATGCTTTGGAAAAAAGCTGGAAAAAATACGACCAGCAACACCACAAACTAAAATAACAACACAATAATAATATCAGCAACGCAATGGCAACACCAGCAACACCAGTGTAACAGCAACAGCAGCAACAACAACAACAACATAGTAATAGCAGCCACTGTGGCAGCCACCAAGAAAAGAGGTTAATTAACGTGCATGGAACTTGCAATTATGGCGCGCTGCGTTTTTATTACATGCTGTTTTAGTCCTCATGATATTGTTGTTGTCGATATTATTGTTGTTAGTGCATTTAGCTATTTCTGTTGTTGTTGTTGTTGTTATGGTGCTACCATTCGCTAAACATACAGAAGCACAATATATTTCCTTCTAAAAATTACTTTACAATACAATATAACAAAAATAGTAAGTATTATAATAAGTGTAGTGTCCCATACATGGAGAGAAATTCAAAAGGTATCGACAAATTCAGTGAAAGCTGAAATAGTCATCGTGTTACTTAATTATAACTTTGTAGTAACAAAAAGGTAAAGTAAATTTTTATAGTCAATTTTTATATACATATAATGAACATTATCTGTAAAAATCCTATTGAAATCATGCCATATAAGATATGATATTTTAAATTGTCCTTCTCCATTGGATTTCTTTATTATATCACTTGTAAATCTATTAATTATAGCATAGGTTTACCTTTGATAAAAGAATTAATCATTTATCTAAACATCTTTGGATTTAATTTAGATATTATGACGCAGATCTTTGATCGAAATTTATAGAATTAATAGTTGTACCAGCAGCTACGTACGTGCTGTATTTTATTAAACTTTTAACAAAAAAATGACAACAGAACTCAAAATTTCATGAAAAATTAATATCTTTTGATTTTGTAAGTCGATTTTGAATTAAAACTTTTGATAAACAACTTTTTATTTTGATTAAATAAACGCTATATGTTGAAGGTAGCTTGATACAATACACCAGTGAAAACTGCATTCAAATCGGTTAAGCAGTTTCTGAGATTATCGTGCAGAGGGGTTAACGATTTTATATACACTGTCCGACAACCTATTAGCACACCTTAAGCTTCCTGTTTTTAATGCTTAATATCAGCCAAACGAATAAAGTTTATGAAACTAGTATACACAAGAAGAAATGATAGTTAGGATAATAACTTTACTAATAACATTTTAAATGAATTTTAACGAACTTAACAATTAACTTTTATTTGATGAGCACACCTATTTAAAAATGCCGAATAACATAAGAAAATGTATACAGAACACCCCATAATTATTTTTTTATTTTAATTTCTCTATTTTTCGAACATTTTTATAAGAGAAATAATAATGTGTTGAGCTACCACGGTTAAGTACATCCTGTTTGGTAAGGAGTCACATAATTTTTTTCTGCATTTCAGTGTATATGCATTCATAGATAATCATTTTAATATTTTATATCATAATTTTGTCATATTTTTTATTTGAAGCAAAATAATTATATAGTCAGCAGGGATCGTATAGCAGAACACCTCTGTGAGTATAGTAGGGCAAAACCTTCATAATTATGGGAAAGTATGGGGAAATGGAAGAATGCCATAGAGTGACAAGCAACATTTTTCTGAATCCCAGCAATGGATCTTCTAAAAGCTTTCTCTTACCAATCCTAATCATATAACTGTAATCTCAAGCCTTCTTAGACATATCACCTCTGGGGCCTGGATTATAACTCAAAAATCTAATCACTAGAATAACTGACGTGCCATGGTTCGACAGAAATAGTACATTACATAACGATTTTCAGTTTGGGAGGAAATCAACAGCCACACTATATACAAGGATCGGCTGTTTTCTCACAAAAATCCTCTTGCTACCAAACTCTTAAACCATAACTGTCGCAGGCGTGTTAAAAGTCTTCACCCTGGCGATTTGCGTCGTGGCAAGTATCGCCAAATAAGTAAGTTTCTATGGTAACATTTGTGGAATCATGCAAGCACGAGTTATTAAATTGAAATTATTCCGTTTCGAAATACTAAAATTTTATGGAAATATTTCGTTTTATTAATCAAAATCAATAAAATTGAATTACTATAAAATTTATTACCAAACAATTTCCCTTTACATCAACCAACCTAAAAACTTAAGCCTGTTTGCAATTTAACCGAAACTTCACATTCACACTCCTCCCCACTGTTCTTACTCAATCGTAATTTAAGCCAAGTTTATGGGACGCCCACTTTTGAGGTTTTGTATCTTTTAACCTTTCCTACCCTTCCGCCCCACTCTCTTCTTTCACTTCACTTCGATTCGATTCGATTTATCTGTCAAGAAATTGAGTTCGTTCCTTAGCAAAGCCAATAAAAGTTAATTGCTTACGCTGCTGTCTATTATTATAGCTTGCAATTAGTGCAATTTAATTAATGTTGCAGCAGCAACAACACCAATACAACAACAAAATCATGTTCAATTTATATGGTACCATATGTGGTTGTTGCTGTTGTTATTGTTGTTGTTGCATGGAAATTGAACTCCAATAATTACAATACATCAGCATTGCATGTCAATTTATGTACGAGCACTATGTTATGCTCGAGAAACAAGTCTAAGCTCCACAAAATGTTAAGCCTGCTTTGGTGTAAACTCTACTTAGGGGGCTATTTACCTTACGGAATGCATTGCCAACAATAACAACTCCAAATCCCCAATGAAACAATTTTCCTTAAAACACAATTTGTTTTTATCGTCGAATGACGACATTTGTGCTGTCATTCAAAAATCAATCCATCATCAGCATACAAAAAATTGATGATGATGATGATAAACATAATGATGCAATGCGATGAGATGCGAAGCAATTTTAACACGAACAAAATTTGTGTTTACAATTTGAATGGCATCGTTCGCATCATCCTAATACCACACAGATTTAAGGTTATGTGTACTCTACATGACTCAAACTAAAAGTCGTCGAACATTCATCAATTATATTGAAAAATAACCCATAACAAAGTTTCTATCTTTCTGCCAACTTATATGTTTTTCTGTCTGCCAGTCTGTCTTTCTATATGTTTATAATTTACCTTTTGCACATTGTGCGTGTAGAAGAAATCTACATAAACGAGGGTGGATCAATAAGCTTCTATAAAAGGATTAAAGACAGCATTTTACATTGTCAAATTTATCTCCTTTTGGCTAATGTTTCTTCAATTAGTCATTCCCTTTGAATAAAGATATTTCAAAGTATTTAGTATATATATGCCTATATTGTGACCATTTGTTTAGATTCAGAAATAAATTTTACCAGGGGATTATATTTGGCAAATAATTTAATTTCATCATCACTTCAGGGCATCAGTACATTGATTCGAATAAATACATATTTAGAAATGGGGAAATCGCATTAAATTTGTATGATAGTAGACAAACATCTTAAGGCCAACGTTTCTTCCAAAGTTCCTTAAAATATGCCGAAGTGTTGCTCTTTGGTAATATATCTCGATCCTTCTAAACATTTCTTCACATTAACATTTACTTAATATAATAAAGTCACCGACATTTAAACCATCATATATGTTACGCTGGATGAGGAAGCAAAATTTGTTGATTTATGAACCAACACATTGTCATGATGGATGATCACCTAAGCTTATTGATCGACCCTCGTATAATAGAAATCTAAATCTCAATATGATGTGGGTCTACATGTACATGTATAAACAATATAAATGGCGCCGCTTTAAGTGTTAAAGGTCCCACTGTGCGCGACATTCTCTAAACTATTTTTTATTTTATTTGATTTCATTTTACTTTTCTGTATTATTTATTAATTACTTAAGCAGTTTGAGGGTCAAAACATTCTACGAATATGTTGTTGTTGTTGTTGTTATTGTTTTTATTTGATGTCTGAGCTTTATTTGTTTCAAGATCTAATTTATCTTTGTATCTTAAGTCGAGTTTTAAGAAATGAATGTCTGTCTGTATAGGTGTGGGCTTGTTAGGTGTGTGAACGAGTATATATGGACACACCTTTTCTCGTGTACTATGTTAAGCTAATGGAATTTATTTCAAATTAATTAATAATAAAATAAAAAAATAAATGGTAACTTAAAATTTAACTAAAAATTAAAATGAAATCCTGATGATAAATTTACTTAAACATGCTTTCTATGATTGCAGTTTCAAACTCTCATAAATTCTTCTTTTTAGAATCAACTTTACATGCCAACTTTTCTGAGGCAAGTTCATGAACCTTACTTTTTAACCTGAACAAATCGGAAAATATCTCTTGAGGCACGTAGATACATTCATATACAAACATACTCGTACATATGTTAACAGTAATTGTGTGTGCTTCCTCACGGTGCGTTGCAAAAAAATAAAATATATAAAATAAAAAATAATAACACAATAATTCTGCATGAAATTGTTTTTGCAGATTTAACAAAATTTACAAACATTTACCACACTTACAATAATAAAATGCAAAAGAAAATAAGAAGAAGAGGGGAGAATCTCAAAAGGAACTTACTTTTTGCCGCTTTCTAGAAACACATCCAACTCGGCAGACATCTTGCAGCACAGAGCCTTACGAAAGTGGCCTTGCGAACAATTTGTATTGATGAGATGACCCTCTGTAAATAACAAAACAAAACAAAAAAGATTGAATAAAAAAAGGGAATTAATATAAAATCAGACAAGAAAAAATGATTAAAATTGGTAATTAACAAAAACCAACAGCAACAGCAGCAAACATTAAAAAACCGCAGCAAAGGAAAACAAAAAGATAAAGAAAATACAAAAAGGAAGTTAAGAAAAGATACATCAAACAAGGACTTCTATGTTAATTAACTAAAATTCTGCAATATCAGACACAAGAGACAGGAGACAGCTGAACACAAATGAATAAATGGAACGATGAAACGTTGGTAGGAAAGAAGAAACCTTAGTGAGAACACAGAACAGTAGCCTTGTTAGTTAAGAATGCTGCTAGCTGCATGGCACGGCATGGCATGGATGCTCATATCCAATGGATACATTTATTTATTTTTTGGTATCTTTTCTCGTTAACTGCTTCGCTTCTTTGTAGCACATCGTATAGTGTACGAGTATCTTGACAGGAACCGATAAAGACAACGCCGCCACTGCCGCCAATGAAGTGCTTAGAAGAGTGAAAACTGGCAAAAGATCAAGTCAATCTGAAAAATAGAAAGACTTTGAGAAGGGTAAAGAGTGCATATCAACTTGTGTGTGTTACCAAAATACCAAAGATGCTCCTTAATTGGATAAAAATTGTTGAAATATTTAAAATATAATACAACAGCATCAACAACACCAACAACAACAACACCAACAACAACAACACCAACAACAACAACAACAACACCAACAACAACAGCGACATCAACACTAAATTTAAGATTTCACACAATCGACAGCAACATTGAATTATTTACAATAAATAAACTAAACTAAAAATGATTAAGGGAAATAGATACTGCACATACATTCATATGTAGAAATCAATGGATACTTTTCATTTCAGAACTTAAATATTTGATTCTAAAACTATCTTTGGATAGTAAATATGTTACCTTTATGAAGTTTTGAGTTATTCAAGTGCCAGGATTGACAACAAGCTCACTTCATGATCACACATCCAACACGAGGTGGAAAATGCGGCCAAAATTAAGCAGTAAAGCTGGCAAGACTCATAAAAGAAGGTTGTTGATAGACACGAAAGGAAGTTTGGGACGACACTCTAGACAATAAGCGGCGTCATTGTTTCTATGCGACAGATGGAAAACAAGTAGTAGTATAGAATTTTCAGATTATAATTCCACCCTAAAGCAGTTCCCGAGTCGGAAATGTCTATTACAGTGGAAAAGCAATGTTAATCTCCTACCCACACAAAAAAAGATACTACAATATATTACTTACAAATATTCTAACCGAATTAACCGAGCCAAAAGTAAAACTGATCAGCACTGTTTTTGTCACATGGACGAACAAGGCATGAGATTTCATCAGCACATTTCCTTAAGAGAGAAGTGCTTTCAAGGGAAATGGAGCACATTAATGTTGGAGACCAGAGGGCAAACATTCAATTATATTATTATATTATATACAACAAATCATAATTTCTTTTAATGTTTTGATGTCAGAAATAAACATGATGTGTACATTTTTTTCACTGTTTGTTGGGCATAGTAGTATATTTAAAACAAGTAACCCGTCTTGGGTCCACATGGGTAAATAGATGGAAAGATAACTTGATATTTTAAATTAGTACAAATAGTCCAAATCATGTGGACAAATAGAAGATAACCACAATTCCTAAATTTTTTGTAAGAACCACCTCAACAGCGACTCTGCAGATGGGCAGATAGGTTAAGGTTTTTTTTTTACCAAAATAATGTTTTATTTATGGAAACATAGGCTACTAAAGTTTAGTGGCTTAGAGCTTCCCTGTAAACAATATTAGATGTCGTTTTATTTTGTGGTAGCAAATAGGCCAACATACGAAAGTTTTTCCCTGGGACTTTTTAATTGTTAAAGCAAAATATGTTGTCTACGGAAATTTAAATCCTTTGAACGGATTTCCAGTTTTATCTAGCAGATTTATAGTCAAGGTAGTTGCTATGACCTATGTTCTAAGCATCTAACACTGTGTAATGGTAATTTCGTATCTGATTTCAACAAATATTTAACTCTTTGTGGATCAAAACCTAAGATGAAAGTTCAATTTCTTATCAAAATCTCAGTCAAGCCTTAAGGACAAAGAACAAAGTTGGACAGACGAGAACAACTTAAAGAAAGTTGTAAGAAGAAACCAACAGAATCTTAATAGTGAAATATGAGATTTGGGTTCATTTTTGGTTATTCTTCTTTTTGCAATGAATAATTTATGCAAAAAAAAAAATAAATGACCAAAATTAATGGAAATTGAAATTTGAACTTTTTTGCCTGAAATTCAACATATTCAGAATAGATTGTCTTCATGTTGGTGGCACTTGAGAGGACCATAAGAAGAGGAACCCATCGAGTGTCGACCTACAGTGAGCTCTTGAGTCTGTCTGTGTTTCAATTAAAATGCGGGTGAATAATGATGAAGATGAAGTAAAAGATGTTGATCATGAGGACGAGAATAAGAATGATGAGCATCAGCATCTTTATAATAGTGTTGCTGGTGCTGATGATGTTCCTTGTGCGCATGTGTGCCCAACTAAGTTCAAGCAACGCAACCAAGCGCAAAACGCTTTAAGAACAACAAAATTTAATCACTTTTGTTTTCGCATTTTTTAACCTTTTGCTTTTGCTTTACAATTTTCTTTATTATTCTTTCTTTCTTTCTTCTGAAACGCAACTAAATTCTTTTTATGCGTAGCCACTGAGCGAGCAGCTCCAGAGGCAGTCAGGCAGCCGAGGCTGGTCAAAACCGACAGACAGTGGCCAAAATCAGGCGGTCAAGTAGGCGGACCCGATTGATGTGAAACTAAATTGGGATTTTATACAATTTATTCTTCTCTGAGGTGTCTCTCTCTACTACAATTCTATGTATTGTATATTACTATGCTATGCTACGAACAGCAGTGCGAAGTAGTCCAAGGTAAATAAGATTGAAGATCAGTAGCCAAGAATGGTGAAGGGAACACAAATATTGAAGGCGAAACGCACAAACGCGCAGTCTAAAGAAGAGTAAAAAAAAACAATCAAACCTTTTTGGAGGGGGAAAAAATCTTATGTTATTTTTTTTTTTTTTTTTGAATTTGAAAAATGAATTATTTAGCATGGAATGAGATGCAAAATGCAAACGAAACACAGCAACAGAAAAGGAAATTGGAGTTTTAATGATTTGTTTTTATTTAAATATTTCTTGTTTCTTTTTTTTCATTTTCTTTTATTGTTAGGAATTTTTTTTAGGTTGGAAAAGGGTTAATGAAAAAAGAAATACACTAGAACGAATTAAAATTTATGTCTTGATAGTCATTTAGAGAAATTGAACAACAGTAAGATACAAATTTCTTAAGTTAAAGTGGTTTACGTTAGGTAAATCCAAGAGCACACTGATATTTTATTGTATTTATTTATATTGTGTATATGGTTAAACTTACTTGTTTTCTCTTGATAAAAATGATCTTCTGTATCGGTAAAGAACCATGTCTGTAAATAAAAAAATAAAAATTAAAATTATTAATAAAACAATTTTTATTGGAAATGAAAAACCAAATTATCAAATATTTCAAAGAAAAAGGCCTACATACTATTAGTGATGCATCATCACTTAGACTTAAATTTAAGTGATTAATTAGTAAGTTAACTAAATTGAATAGGCTTCATCTATTATCATAGACCTATTTTGTAAAAATAAAACTTCAATTTATTGAAAAACATTCACTATACTTTAGTCATCCTATTAAATATCTTAAACAACGGTTCTTAAACTATGGTTCCCTAACCTGTGATAACACAGTCATGTTCCCAAAATAACGTTAATATTTTCTCAATTTTCCCAACTTTTTACCAATACTTACTGCATATATTAAAAAGTAAAGTACACTTAGTTTGATAAATGGAAAATCAAAGTTAATGAACTAAAAACGACGGAGGTGATTTCCACGACAGGGACAGCTTTTCAGCCAAGGCAATTGAAAATAAATATTGATATTAAGCAATGAACCTGGGCATGCATATTGATAGTAAACTGACTTGGAAATATCACATTCAGAGACAATAATCTAAAATTCTTCGAACAATAGCTACGATATTCATAAAGACCTCGATGTAATAATAATTCAGGAAGAAATCATTAATGCTAGCAGGAGTTATTACAAAACTTTAGAGCGATATAGAAAATACTGACCTTCCATCTCACGAATTGTCTAAACGTAGAAGCTTAAAACGAAGCAGACCAGCCATTCTAATTTAGCCCAGGTTATAGGTGGCACTGAGAGGAATGTTGTGGTTGTTAGGCTATCGCTAGTATACTTATAAAATGAGGCCTAAGTTATACAGTCATCCATACTATTCCCATCATTGTATAGCTGACCATTCGAAAATGTTCGATATTGTCATACTGTCATCCCTCCTCTCATTTTCAAGAAAAAAAAGTACTAAGTATTTATTTCATTTTTTTTGTTTTGTTTTTTTTTATATAAGGGGCAAAAATAAACCACCGACTAAACAGCTATGAAAAATTGGTGTGACAATGGCTTGAGATTGACAGATGGCTTAAAGCCTAACAAAAAAATTTACAGGAAAATGTTTCCATAGTTCAGAAACGGAGCCTACGTCCTGTTTTACGTCCGTGCACCCAAAGGTCATCAGGGTGGCGACGTTTAAGGCTCCTCCTGGGGGTGTTTATGGCAAGAGCGGATGCTAATTCTTTGACATGAGTTTTCAGCCGGTCATTATAACGGCTAGTGTGAAGGTTGCTCTGCTCACGGACTGAGAGGACTCTCAGGTCCCTGGTCCCGTTTGACTCAGCAGGGGTGCCCCATAGTGGAATACCATTAGTCCAGGACGGGACCACTATTGCCTTATATATGGTTACTTTGTTACTTAAGCTTAGTTGGCTATTGGGCCGAATGAGCCAGTTAAGCTTCTTCAGTTTTTGGCGATAGGTTGCAGCAGTTTTGACAATGTGTTTGCGCCCGCTAAGTCTCCTGTCCAAGATCATG
The DNA here is from genome assembly GCA_037043315.1 of Amiota communis. Lineage (NCBI taxonomy): Eukaryota > Metazoa > Arthropoda > Insecta > Diptera > Drosophilidae > Amiota > Amiota communis. Next base: position 585,698 of record JBAMAV010001101.1, read on the forward strand.
CCCAGAATGCGGGCTGAGCCCTCCTGCGGTATGACCGAGTTGGGCAGAAGTCTCTCCTAAGCGCAAACTTACAGTGCTGCGATTTTGAGCTGTTGACTGAGTATTTATTTGAAATAAATAAGAAAAAAAAAGCTAAGGACTATGAAATTATTTAGATTGGACGTATCGCTCACCCGTTCTAAGCCGGGGTGAGTTGTTCATAATAAATAATATGAAAAATTTCAAAAGGAAAAGAAGCATTCGACCCTCTCTCCTCTCTTTAATTAGGAGTCATCCAGCCAGCATTAAAATTTTTCCAAACATTATAAGTTAAATACAATTCCAAAAAATAAAATTCAACCAAAACAAATATTTAAGTCTCAGTTTCACATTTTTGTTGAGAAAATTGGACTCATTGATCGGTACAGATTCGCCATTCACGACCTATGAGATTATAAGGGCAAACACAATGTTATTCAAAAGGAGGTCCACTGATTACATAAGTTCAAGAATCACTGATCTGCAGTTATTAAGAGATTTTGTATGACATTTTACTAAGGAAATTGAGAAACTCTAGTATTTGAAAATCCCACATTAGTTCGCATTAGTAAGAATTGCAAGCCTTTAGAATATTCTGAAATCTTGATGAGGAAAACAAACGGATGAGAGATATATCTTTTATTGAAATTAACAACAGGAAAAATGTTAATTTAGTTTTTCAAACTTCAAAAGACGAAAACCATGAAAATATATAAAAAAAATACGAACGGAAAAGAAATAAAAATTTACATTTGAATATAATTAAAGAAAATAAGAAAAAGTGCTTACAACATAAGAAGTTCATCAAAATCAGATAAGAAAATTCCCATACAAATACACATATAGATACTCACTCACTCAGTCACTCATTCACATAGTCATAAAAAACTAAAATGAACAAAGTAAATCAGTCAAATTTTGAAAAAAGAAATAAGGAATATTCACACAAAATAACCAGCGAAGCGAATAAGAGTAGAAAGAAGAATAAGGGGGACTTTGTAGCCAAAGTATCTGCAATTGTCTTAGAAGACACTAATATACAATAAGAGTAAGACTATGTACATACAATTTATGCTCTGTTGATTTCTTATAAGAGGGAAAACAGTCACAATTACCCACATTAATTGCAAACACTTTGCGGCATGCCACCACCATCATCATCATCATCATCATCATCATCATCAACATCATCAGCACAATAGCAATAGCAGCAAATAAGAATTTCTAATTAGTATTTATAATACAAGATAAATGTATCTTTAACTAGATAGTTAAGAAGTTCAAGATTTCAGTTCACTAAGGTCAACTCCTATGGTGGTCCTAATGCTACTTTGTTTTCTTAGCCATCAATTTAGTAACTCAATTGGTAAATTGGTAACCAACCAATAAACACATGAACGATGCCGTGACATTCAGTGTCAAGTGACGCTCGCAGCTATTTGTATAGCTATATACTAGATACAAAAACATAGATAGATATTTTATTGTTGCAATAATAAATTTGCTATTTTACAATTCAATTGAAAAGCCAATCCGACTGTCAACTAAACTAGCGAGTGCTAAGCGAAAGCCAAAAGCTGTTTTCCGACAGACATCTACATCGAACTTGTGCTTGACTTGGCTTAGTTTGTCTTAACTTGGCTTAAATGGTTTCTGTTTGTGTCGAAGTGGATGTCGGTCGTCGGTCGGAGTCATCGCAATCATCGGAAGCGTCTTGAGTTTCTACTAGTCAACTCAGTAGTTGACTTACTTTTATAGTTTAGTTGCCATTTAATATTGTAACTTTTCTATGTCAAATCATGCGAAAACGCTTTAAAACTCCAAGTTTATTTTCATTCAGATACTCTTTTGGTTTATGTTTATGTTGTTATTGTTATTGTTACCATACATTCTAGCAGTTCACTTAAGTTGGGTTTGGTGTAAGCGTTCCATAGATGTATAATAGTATTGCCCAATAGTGGAGTTCATAGATTGGTTTTGTGATTTTGATTTGTGGAAAATCAGAAAATTTCAATATCCATAGACAAACTATTTATTGTATTGTACACATTTAAAAACAGACTCAATATTTTCATGCACCATACTACTTGCCCTATAATTTGTACAATTGTATGGGCCGCTTAAAGTTAAATGCTACAACAGTTGAGTCAGTGGCAGTGGCAACAACGATGAAAATGTTGACAAGCCAATTCTCAAAGTGTTAGAAAGTCAAGTTTTGTAAAACTGTTAAAAAAGTTTCAATTTGTTATTGTTGTTGTTGTTGTTGTTCCATTCGTTCGTTTCATTTCATTTCATTTGGAAATGTTGCAACAACACTAACAACATCAGCAACAACATCAACAACAACTTTAGCATAAACGTTAGTAAACTTTATTTTTGCTGCTGTTGCAAATTCATGAATTTACAGTTCTTAGTTCTGCTTGCCTTTCCTTTCATCTTTTTCGTTTTCTTGGTCTGTTTGAATGTCTGACTATCTGACTGTCTGTCAGTTGTTCATTCTTTCTCGTTGCTGTCATATATATATTTTTTCTTCTATTTTTTTAAGTTAGTTGCTTTTTGGCCATGTTTGGCTACAAAACGTTAACACCGTGTTCTCTATGCAACAACTTACAACATGTTGTCGTTGTTAACGTTGTTGCTGTTATTGTTGTCAATGTCAAGTTATTATTGTTTTTACAGTTTTTGTTGTTGATTTAAAATTTTGCAAATTTATGTTGCTGTTGCTGATATTGTTGCTGTTGCTGATATTGTTGTCGTTGCTTTGTTTTTCGTTGACAAACAAGAAAATTCATAAAAAACATTCTAGACTTCTGAAGTTTTCGTGCACAAATTTTTTTGACATTTCATATAACGCAACCCTACCCCATAAGATTGGATATTAAATTAAAAAATTAAAGTTTTTTCAATACTAAATTAATAGTTAATATTCTTAGGACAAATTGAATACTAGGTTAAGTTAGGTTAGGTGGCAGCCCTCAGACGAGAGGCTCACTTAGGCGCAAAAAAGAGTACGGCCCATTATGATACCAGCAAAGTGTTGACACGGTACCCCCTTAGCCCGATGCGGAGAACCATTTGGATTCCGAAATGAACCAAGCTATGTCCCTGATAGATAGGAATGATAGTTCGGTTAAGCTGAAGAGAAACCCAGAGCCTAGGTGGTTCCATCTTCTTCTGGCAAGGGATGGACACTGGCATATGAGCTGAAGCACAGTCTCCTCCTTTTCTTCAGAGCAAAAATCGTAATGAGGAAGCCCAAGTCTACCAGCATGTTTGCCTATAACGAAATGGCCCATTAGTAGTAGTAGGTTTAGCAGCTGGCCGGTTCGTTTCCTGTTCATATTAGACCAGGTTTGCTTAGCTACGCTGCAAGAGAGCATTGGCTTTTACTTGGTAGAATTTTCTGACAGTGAGCTTCACTGTTACTAACGGAATACCAGCCGGAGACGTTACATCCTCACGTAGCGTCCCTTCTTCAGCTAGTTCGTCGGCGTCACAGTTGCCCACAATGTCTCTATGTCCGGGATTGATATTGAATACTACTTAGTTAATAAAAATGTACGACAAATTGAAAGTGTTGAGAATTACTTTTTCAATTAAAAAACAATCGAATGTGTACTGTCATCAGAGATCCGAATTGGACAATGAAATCAAAAAGAAGCACCCTGGACTAGTCAATCGGAGAGGTATCATATTCCACTATGAAAACGCATACATCTTTGGTCAACAAAGTCAAGTATCGAACTGAAGCATGTGGCTTGATAACAGACTAACATGGAAAGAGCACATTTTAGCCAAAACTTGACTAGACTTCAAAACGCGCCGAATGCATTAGTTGCTAGATCGAAGATCTGGGCTCAGTCTAAAAATCAAATATAGACTCTACATAGCCATACATTAGTCTGTTCCGATTTACGGCATTCAACTATGAGGAACAGCTGCCGATTCTAATATTGAAATACTTCAGCATTACCATTATATAACGTTAAGGAAAATGAAATCATACGTAAGGAAGAAATAAAAAGACACAGCACAAGGCACAACGAAAGGCTTCAACAGCATATAAGTCTTCGTGACAACTCTCGAACAACGAGGCGGCACAAGAGATTGCAACCGTCAGATCTTCCTTACCGAAGAACATAGCCAACTACCGTCATTGCTTGAGATTAGGATTAGAAACTAACTACACTAAATTTAAACTAGTTCTTAAATCGGAATTGAATTGTTGCACCAACAGATAACTACAATATTTGTCTCACTTTCTTCAAAACTCTTTGAATGGTGAAACATTCAATTCTGTTGAGGCTGTCAAAAACCACACAGTTCTACGATGAATAAAGAAACTTTACAAAAGATGGGCAAAAGTGGGTGCTCTGGTTGGGTTTCCGATTAACAACAGAAAGACAAAGGAACTCGATTCCACTTTGTACCATGCTAACCTTACTTTTATTTCTTCCAGTATTTAAGAAATTTTAGAAAAACAAAATAATAAGATTTCGACATTAAACTTCTTAACAACTAAATCCGAATAAGACAAAGACAATAGGTTATTCAATTGAAGTGAAGAAGAAAAGGATATCACTAAAGCAATTGTTTATATTCTTTATTAAATGAAATGAAAGCAAGTATATTAACTTTGGTAAGTTCCCCTCTTTTTAGCATTTTAGCAATAAAGGCGACACATTATCACATGCAACCTCAAATTAAGTTGATCTCAATCTTTTAATTACCACAAGACCAAGTTAAAGTGCCACAAAATGGCAACTTGCAACTTTAGAACCACAAACTAACCAAACAAAATCAATTTAGGTCAGACTTTCTAATGTTACTTACTAAAGTCACTTGCAACACACCACACCACACCACACTTACTTAAGTTCCAAGTAGTCAAAAACGAAAGCAAGCAAAAAAAAAACACAACAACAAATGGCTGGTAATCGGTATAAAAAGAGGGGGGGAAAACAAGTAAATCAATTTTGGGCCAAGTAAATAACAAATTTTTGCTACTTTTTAAATGAGAAAACGTGAAAACTTGGTAACTTTGTAACTGAAAAATCAACGCCAAATTGAAAGTCGTCGCCACAGCAGTTGCTGTTGCTGTTGCAGTTGCAACAATAAATCATAAGTGAAGTCTATTGGAATAAGGCTAAAACGTTTTGCGTGTACTACACACATCTATGTTTGTAGTTACAATATGTGCAAGTATGCATGCGACTAAATCAGCTAAAATCGACCAAAAATCAGCAATTGGCAAATACGAGCACAGAAAGATATGAAATACACTTCAAAAGTTTGAGTTACAAGAACAACAAATGAGGCAAACGGAACTTTATGCGAACCGGAGCAAAAAATATTTCAAGGCAGTGGTTTGAAAACTTATAAAGTCCGCGGAGAACACTTTTCCCTGAGGATGCCTCATCGCATTTAACTATGTAAATCAAAATTGTTTTGCTGACCCCGAGGGATCTCAATGGACCACAGTTTAAGAACCACTGATCTAAGGAGTTCATAGATATAACCACAAGTTTTGTTTTTTGCTTTGCTTTGCTTTACTTTGCTTACTTGCCTCTTTAGTGCACAAACAAATTTATCATAACATTAGACAGGCGAGGATTTAGTGATGAAGGAACGGATTGGGGGATTGGAGACTGATAGAGTCGCGTTCATTCAATTGGAACGAAATGATTTTGAGCTCAATTCGTTATGTTTTCAAAGCGGTGATGGTGATGGTGGTGGTGGTGGAGGCAGTGGCAGAGACGGTGGCCTGAAACAGCTGTGAAGTTGAATGCGGAAAAAACGTGGAAAACGTGGCTTACTCATACAAACTTCTGAACGTGGTCAGCAATGAATTTTCAATGGCAGCCAAAAGTAACCGGCGGCAAATCTTACAACCGGAGCCCAGCCTCATTGCTGAAATACCGATGCCAATGCTGATGTTGATGCCGATGCCGTTTGTTTAAACCACGTTAAGGCAAATTCACTTTGGTTAAGTTACGTTGGGTTCAGTCTGGCGCGCTACATTTAATGCTGCCACTTTGCAGCTGAGGCTTAGTCAAAGCTTTGGAACAACCAAAAAGTATTGACTAAAAACAAAGGCAGAAAACATATAGAAAACAACAATAGTAGCAATAACAACAAAACACGTGGGGTGCGGTTAACAATTGTGATGACGACGACTGTAACGAAAACGATTGTGGCGCATGTACACCTTTGGGCAAAATTGGAAAAAAACATAAAACATACAATAAAAAAGGATAGAGAAAGAGGAAAAGGGGCGAATATTTAGTTGCGGTTGCAGCTGCATTTGTGGCCCTGTCAGACTGGCGCTTGGTCTATCAGCTCCACCTGGTCGGTTGCCTGGCTGCCTTCCTAGTTATCTAGTGTCAGTTATACCGCCAAAGCCGAGAAACCAAAGCCACGCCAAAGTCAAGCTGACTCAAGAGCGAACAAACGAATGAACGAACGAAACATTGCTAGCCAAAACCAAAACTAAACCAAGTACAAACGAGCTTGGTCTCGTCTGTTTGTATCTGCTCTGCTCTACTCTGGTCTGGTCTGGTCTACCTTTTGGCGTTTTGCAGTAAACCTGTATGGTACAAAAAACAGTAACTCCCGCACCAAACTAAGTATGTTTCTTGCCACATGCAACAACTGCACAAGCAAAACCAAAAACCGTCGTCGAATTCAAATTATTCACTCGTGCGCAAATTTTGCTGCCTTTTTAATGCAACAAAATTTCAAAAAATAATATAAAAAAAATTTAAATGAAAAAGAAAAGGAGTTAATAGAGTGCCACATTGTTGGGGCGTCTTAAAGCCTTCATTTTGCATGCTTTCCATTCCAAAAAAAAAAAATTAAAGATTTTATTTTTGATTAAAATCAGCATTGAAAACAAAAAGAATTATCAAATAATGGGTGAAAGCTTTGTAAAGCAAACGCTATGCATATTAAAAAATTATAGGGGTTTGGCAAAGAAAGGTTTCCCCAACAAAAAATTATTTATTATAGTTATGAGTTGAAAGCGATTGCCGGTCTGTAAATACTATGTAGTAGTATATGTTTATCAGTTTTATATCTCAACTTGAAACAAAAGGGAAGATTCAGCGATATCTTTAAGCTAGATCCTGATGAATAAAAATGAAATATTTGATGATATAAACCCACTGACTTAAAAAGAGTCACCAATTACAGGCAACGATCACATAATCGGGACTGTAGATAGCTAATCTGGTTGTTATGTCATACTTAGCTGTCAATAAATGACATAAGACAACTATTCTATTTGTTTTTATCCATGCTAAAAAAAAAACGTCCATGCGCAAACGCCAAATTGGTGATAATCCATATTTACATATATCTTCTATATTTTCGCCTAATTTTTTCCAAAGAAACCATTAATTTTGTTGTAATATTTACACTGAAAACGATCAAATTTGCGGTGAATTTAACTTTGCCCTCGTATAACATATAATACACTATTCGCTAGTAATGAACATCAGAAGGTGTCAACAACAATTTTCCCATGTAATTCCGATAGAAAATAGAAATGAGCGATGCGGACTATCAAAATATTGATATTAAGAGCTCAAATCTTAACTGGCTTATTTTTACAAGAAAACGAAACTTTTAAGCTTGTTTTTTTTTTCTTTTTTTTAATCTACCTAAAGTATACATATAAAATCGTAAACGTCATACTGTTTGTGCAGGATAAACTCAGGAACGGCTTAACCAATTTAAATGCATTTTTCATTGGTGTATTGTACCAAGCTTCCTGTAACATACAGGGTTTATTTTATCAAAATCGATTGATTAAAGCCAAAGATATTAATCAAAATCGACCTACAAACACAAAACATATTGATTTTTGATTAAATTTTTAGTACTGTTGCCAACATTTTGTCACAGGCATAGCTAGTATCTTATAAAAATAATGACTTTATTAAAATGAAAGGCAAATTTTTGAAAAAGTTTAATATGAATACTAGGATAGTGGGCTTCAGATTTCATTAGTTCTCATACTCATGCAATGGGTTTAGCAGTACTGAAAAATGGTTCGTTTCAATACTATTATGTCGTATATTCATATTCATTTGTGTAATCAATGCTTGATCACACCATACAACAAGTTCTGATATACAATAGTAGTCTATTTCGGCACGTAATTCAGTAAGCTCCCTGCTTAGATGTGGCAATATCACTCCAAAATGTTTGCCGCTCCGGTCTATCAAATGCAACCATCTTTATTAATTTTCTTGTCCTTAAGTCCAATAAACATGTCATCCAGTATGTTATAAAAAGAATATTTCAAAGACAGACAAATTAAAATGATGAGCTGATGAACAAATCACACACCACAGAACATTAAAATCGATTGCAATTCTTTCAGATATCAGGGAATTCTGATTCAAATTTGAGTACAGATGGACATGGCTAAATCGATTCTCCTCGTTACAAGCATCAAATAAGTGATACATGATATTTTCTGTTCATACTACAATGAGTTGTTTGAAAAGTATAAAATTATAAAGCATTTACTTAAATTACACCCTGAGAAAAAAACATAGTAAATCGAGCTATTTATATGTACTTTGATTTAATTATTTTTACTAATGATTTGGCAGCAATAGGTAAAATAGTCAATTTTAAGTGCTCTCACGTTAAATTGCAATTAAATATGTTTATGGTAGTTTCAAATAAAAGAATGTTGCTCTTTTTATCGTAAATAGTAAAAATTTATTTAACTAACTAACTATAACATGCAAAGAGATTTATGCCTCATGGAATACTTGCCATTGTTAATTTGGTATAAATGTAAAGGGCAACTTGTATAAGATATTTCATTAACAATAAATGTTAGAATTCTTTTTCCAGTTTCATATGCTTATACAAGGTAAATGTAATATAATAAAAACATCATCTCCTGGTTATATAAATCAGACTAATAAATTGTTTTTGAAATTATTAGGAAAAAATGAAAAAGCAGTTTATTAAAAGAAAGAAACCTAAAATTAATTGATTTTATTTATGAATTTTTATAGTTAACTATTGGGTTGGTTTGTTTACTTAGACTGGAACGAATGCAACTGGCGCCTTTTAAATATTTTGTACTATTTTGATTGATAACAAAATAAAAAAAAAAAAAAACATCGATGTAGGTCACATAATCAAAATTTCATTTACTTTCGTGTATTTCTATCAAAACTCGAATATTCATAACACTTCCTGCTCATACCACTTGCTTTAAAATCTAACATTTTTTTGTTGTTCAAAATGAGAAAAGAAAAAAAAACCATTCATAAAACTTAATAAACCCATCAACACCATCCATAAAAGAAACACAATCAACTTAGTTGGTATAACAATAATAAAAATAATAAAAATAATTATAAGAAATAAAACAAAACAACAACAGATTGGGCGTAGATATTTTGCGTAATATTCTCAGCTTCATAAACTCACTCACTCAATACACTTGTTGAACATGATTACACAAAAACCACAAAATCCGAAATTTTTAATTATAGGGAACAATAATGGCAGCCACAACCGGCGGCGACGGTGGCTGCTTCTGTTTTGTTTGCATTCACTTGTCTATGGTTTAGACCTGACTGGCTTTAAGGCCTTCTATACATATATATGGTATATACATACATATTAACAAATCTTGGCCTCAATTCACTTCTATTTTTGTTGGCCAAGTAGCGAAAGGAAACAGAGGGATTAACGAGAATGCGTGCAAACATATTGTGTTCAAATAGCCGCAAGCTAAATTACTTTGTGTAGGTTCAAAATTCATTTATATTTTGAACAATTAATTAATTGTTAATTTGTTAAAGTGTTAAAAATGGGTTTTCTCTAAAACAAAATTATGCTAACATCAAATAAAGCCATCAAACGAAACATTTAATTTGTTGTACCTTCATTTATACTCTTTTTAAAATATTTAATTTTATTTTTAGTTTCAAATTTTACCATATTTTTCATTAAATTTTAGTAATTTAATAAATATTTTATGCTAAAGAAAATTGAGTAAACTCTGTAAAATTTAACTAAACCAAAATGGGAAGGTTATTGGTTTTCTTCTCGCATGCCATTTGTTTGCTACTTTGTATAATACAAGGAAAGCTTATTGCAATATACATTTTGTATCAAATTAAGTGTTCACCGTAGCAAAAGAATCCTTTAACCAATGATATAAATAAATAAAAAAGAATATTTGTAAATATCGAGGTTAATATGAATCCAATAACAAAGGAAAAAACCAAACAAAAGCAGAAGCAAGAAAAGGCCATAATAACAATTACAAGGACGACCACATGAACAGCAAAAAGGATGCTTATTTCATGAAACTGCAGAAGTAAAAAAAAATAATAAACAATTTAAATAAACAAAAAGGAATGGAGGCATGAGGAAATGGAGAATATGTAAACAGGCTATGCCAATGAGAAGAAATGAACGAATAACGCAAAGGGAATATTGTGGCACATTGAAAATTGTGTCGCATGCAATTTAAAAACCAATTTATTGTGAATTGAATTAAATTGAAGCATTGTCAAAAAACAACAAAGCCAACAACTCATATAACAACAACTTGAGTATAAATGTGTACAAAAAAAAACAGTCCAAAGAGTATAAAAAAAAACTAGCATGCGACAAAACCAGGAAAAATATTACATAAATGAATAAGCTTCACTTTTGGCCGCCATGTGTGTGTGTTTCTTTTTTTCAGAGGGATGGTGTGGGTGGGTTTGTGGGTAGATGTGTATGGGTGTGTGCAGCGGCATTTCACTTTGACTACAAAATATGGCACACGTTCGACTTACTCACTAACTCACTCACTCACAGGCAGTGGCACTCTTCGTTGTTCGGCATTTGCTTTGCTGTCAGTTGTCACAATGTATGAACAATTGAATTTTAATTGCATTCGACAATGTCGGCGGCAGCGTCGTCGTCAACATCAACATCTACGTCAACGTCAGCGCTAGCGCTAGCGCCAGCTTTGTTATTCGACAACGATGTCGCACATCTGCCGTACATCACTCATACGCAATGTTGTATGTATGCGGATTTTATAACCTAACCATGCACATGGCTCCATTTGTATATTTTTCTGTTTGTTCTCTTCATTGCTTATATTTGTGTAATGTCGCATGCAATATTTTATATGTCATTGCAAAACTAATCGAATATGTTGTTTGCTATTTACATGTTTAACAGATTCCTTTTAATTTTCCATATTTCTTTTCATTTCTATTTTTCTTGTTCAGTTTTCATATTTTTCTGCTCATTCATTTGTAAACATCGCTTGAAGTATGTATGTATGTACATACATACATTGTTGATATTTATTTATCAACAAAGAAATGCTCTAATAAATCGTTTTGATGTTTTCTAGGTATTTGTTCTTTAAGTCTTTGAGCCTTTAGTCTAAAGAAAACCAATATCATAATAACAAGATTGACTATATTAAGGGATTAAAGATGAACAAAGAAGGCAAATACTCAATTAAAGTTGTATTTACTTTAATATCTTATAAAAAACTTTAATAAGTTCATAGAAGTATCAAGCTATGAGAGAAGCATTGATTGGAATGTATCTCTCTCTTCCATCACATTGATAAATAAGAATAGAATTTCTTAGACTTATTTAGTCATCATACTTGTTATCATCTTCCAATACAATGCTATACATATAAAGGTAGCTGCAAGTAAAATTATATAAAAAATTGGATTAGATTAGATAAGGAGAAGGGTGGGAACAAATACACCTCGTCAATGTGGGGCCTATTGTGACAACCTCAGTAATCACAGTTCCTCCGAGATTCAGGATTTCCAATATATTCATCGGAGACAAATCTGCAATTTCAATTTGTTCCAACTACTGGTATCTAAGGTGGAGATATTCTGGTTCACATTAGGCCCTTGCAGTGACATACTACGTTCTATGCTACTACACAGGTCGTTACGACTTATCCCCATGTTATGTAAATGTTTCATTACTCTGCAAGAACCCTGACACAATCCGAATACTTATCCATGTCAGTCCTATTAATTCATATGTCTTTTTGCGAGATCTAGAGTTTATTTATTATTATTCTTCGTGTCTACCAAATAGCGATGCGATTTGTCATCGAGCCATTCTTTGAGTTTGGTTTTCGTCGAACTACAAGGCAGCCCACAGAATGGCTCTAGTCCAATGAGGGCGTTAGCAGATCCTTTTCTGACGAATTCATTTGCCATTTCATTTCCAAGATACCCACTATGTCCAGATTAGATTAACATGATTGTTCGATGCTATTCTTTTGAGTACAATCAAGCAATCCCAAACCAAATTGGACTCGACAGCATTGAGTGCTTGTAGAGAGAATGAACACATATGCGCTTATTAGTAGTGGCAGACTTTCATTCTTCCCTGAGTCATATTTCGCATCGATTTTTGCCTGGAAAACTGAGTACATTTAAATATACTTGATAAGTGTTTGTTAAACGGAACTAACCAAAGAAACTAATACTAAGCACTATCTGATTTCATTCATTTCTTATTAGGCTCGATATTTTGTTTTTGGTACTTACAGGTGCAATGACTTGACTTATAAAGTAACTCACTCCGAAAAGGATAAATATTTCTTTCATAAACAATGATAAGAATGATATATTAAGTTCTTAAGAGAAAAATTAATTTACATATATTTCTGGATTTCATTGGCCCCAATGCAAAAGACTATCATCCAACCTATGTAATCCATTTTAAAAATTTGCTTTATAGAAAGATATAACATTCGATAACTTGTACAAAAATTCCTTAAACATTTAGGACACAGAATTCTATCAGTTTTAGTAAAAAAAATCAATTTCATATTAATAAAAAGAAAAAGGTTTCCATTTAAAAATAATTTACTTATCATTTAAATAAATTCTATATTTTATTTGCTTTAAATTTACAGCAAACATTTCTTTTGTATGACTGTAGGACTAAATAAATAAGCATATGAACACCCATTCATAGAAGTCATGGCAATCTTATCATAATAATTATTGTGTATTTTATTTTATAAAAAATATTCTTTTAAATTACATAAACCTTTTAGAATTAAATTAATTTTAAAAAATATTGACGTCTCTCTTCCTTTCTTTCTCTGTCTCTCCGTTGTCCAATGTACAAATTGCCAATCATTTGCTGTGATAATAAGTATTTCTTTTATTCATGGATTAAAATAATTCATATGAGGGTTAACGCCGGGACTAGTATCATAATCTGGTTAAGTCTTTCTCTCTATTAATATGTTTCACTTAATAAATTTTTAGCACGCACTTAATAAAGTAAAACCAGAAAAAATATAATGGAAGAAAACAGAAAATAATTTCAATTCAACACTACAATAGCAAACAAAACAACAAAAATGACAGCAACAGACGACAGACGATGAGGATGGCGATGGCGATGGCGATGGCGATGGCGATGACGACAGTCGCACATTGTTGTCGCACATTAAAAATGTCATTACTGACCATATTTATGAACAAGTGACAGGCCTAAAGACAGTCCCAAAGACAACGATAGCGGCACACAAAAGTATTATACTTACTATCTACTATACCAAGTGAAATCCCCTTGAACGCACCTCATAGGAGAATCTTATGGCAAGGAAACCGGGCAAATGTGACTGCAAGAGTGATATAACATCGAGGACAAGAAAAACAACAGCAACTAGTACAACAATAATAAAGCGGCTGTCAACTATTGGTTGAACAAAGCGCGCCTCATGCTGTGTCATCTTCCTTCCCCTTGCAACCTTCTGGTCAGTGTGAAGCCACACATGACTCTTGAATGAAACACGTTTCAATGTACTTATGAGGAAGTTATAGTAAAGAGAGGACTGGGTGGTTTGAGAGGGGTTTGCCTAGGAAAATGCGTACTGAAAATCAAGTAAGCAACATTAAAGAGCGACGTCCACAGAAGCATGAATCAGGACAGAAATAAAGACAGAGGTCGAGTACTACAGAGGGTTTTCAGAGTAGAGAAACACTAAAAGAGTTAATGAGATTTAGTACGGAGCAACTAAACTAACATTTGGCTTTACTCTTGGGGGGGACAGAGGCATTACATTTAGACCAATGGAGGGACAGACGAAATGATTGCGTTATGAATTTAATAGGCCTAAACGGGTATTCTAGTTGGAGTTGACGGCGCTTTAAATCACCGAAGCGAGTCGAGTTGACGACTCCAGTTAAGCTAAGTTGACTCGAATCGAGTTGAGTCAAGGGACTTTGTTGCTGTGGCTGCTTGTGACACTTGATGGCGACTGAAAACAACTCTGCTTTACTCTCAACCATTAATATATCTGTCTGTCTATCTGTCTGACTGTCTTTCAGTCTGACTGTCTGTTTATTTGTCACATAAAAGTGGGTTTTATGACATTGTTATGTAGTTGACTCGAAAATGAAACGAAACGAAGCAAAACTGAAACGACCGACCCAAGTTAACTTTGAGCTAAGGCCATGTTTTCTTTTTATTTCCATTTATTCGTCTTGAAAATGAAAATCTTGTACGGAAGTTGTTTGTTGGAAAAGTACAAATGATGTGTATGTACTAGTATGTGGGCCCCACATAACACAATACAATATAAAATGTAACATGCTCTTGGCGTTGCTATAATCCTATTTGATTCTAAGAAAATGTGTATCTTTAGGTTTCTACCTAACAGATATACTTAGTATTGTAGTTTACCTTCAGTAAGTAAGCATAGTATAAACAATGAGTCAATGAGAGTTAAATAATAAATCCAATAAGACAAAGCTTCATTAAAAATAAATATCAATTATTTTGTTTATTCAATTTTGTCATTTGCCTCATTGTTTATGTTGTTATTGTTGTTGATGTTGCTGATGTTGCTAATGTTGTTGCATTTGCTGTGACCAAAAACAACTGCCAAATTGTGATTTATCAAAGACTTGCAAATCCAACAAGAAACCAAGTAGAGAATTGAAAGAAAACTGCCCACGCTGACATCTGACATTCAATTTAGTTAAAAACAGACAACTTGTAACAAATGAGCAAACAACAAGATACAAAAACAACAACAACAGACCAAAAATACTACTATAGTATATATGTACATACGAAGATATGCAGATACTGGATAATGGATACGAACGACCCACTGATGATGAGGGTTGAAGGATGAAGAGACAACTTGAATTGGCCACAAACTCAGCTGCATTCATTTGTTTCTTTCTTCATTCATTCGTTCATTCCGTTTGTCACATGAAATTTTGCAAGTTTGGGGAAAAATATCAAAGACAAGAAAAACTGAATTTGCTGATATACTAGTATGCAACTTCAACGATAGTCAAGTCATTTTCAATTTATTCATCAATTCAATCGATCTTTGTTTATAGCATTTTACGGAAGTACAAGAAGACTACAATATACTACTATGTAACGTACAGAGGTTGTGGTTAGAAGAGGTTGGACCAAGCATTCGACAATCAGGTCGAATGGTAGATGACTTTAGTTGTAATGATTCAATGAATATTGCTTAACCATGTAACATGCAACAAATATCTTGTACTAGACATTGTTAAAAGAAAAGAGATCAATTAATAAGAGTCATATGAAAGAATAGACTAGAAATACTAATACACTCTGTGATTTAGTTATTTGATTGGATGCATTGCAGATTCACAAAGGTTTTCATTAAGCATAAATTCCTTAAATGAACTTAAGTTACAATTGGATCGCACAATTCAATGTCTTTCTACATGATGTAACCATACATATCTCGCCTTCAGGAATACCAAGAACCTGGCAGTTTGATTGTCTGAAGAGCTTTGTTTTTTGAGAATTCAGTTGGAATTCAAGAAGTTCTTGCTTCTTCGCAATAATCTATTGTCCCTTTCACTTATTACGCTTAGACATCTAGGAGATATAACACCACAAACAAACTTATATTGGGTTGTTGGAAAAGTCTCTTCCGAAAATGAGTATCACGTTTCAACAATTTTTGTTGATGTAGCAAACCAACATAATTTCATAAATTTTACATTGTTATTGAAAACCTCTTGCCATATTTCAGGTAAAACCATCCAAACCATCATTGTATAAATTCTAGAGTTTCTGATCAAAAAACTGGCGCAATATCGTTTAGCAGTCGTTTAGGGAATTCATCGTTACGCCATCAAGATAATTCTGCATGGAGCGAAATAAATGGTAAACTGATTGATCTAGATCCGGACTATAAGCTGGGTGCACTAACACTTCCCAGCCGATTCATAGCGCGCTTCATTTATTCTTGTTAGTTGTTCACAATAAAGTGCTGAATTTATCGTTTGCCCAGGTGGGAGCATGTTACCTATTTTTCATCGCCACTTATCAGTTTGGCCAGAAAAGATTTCAAATCATTCCGTTTCAGTAATATTTCTCACATTGATATGCGATCAACAAGTTTTTTTTAACAAACATATAGCTTTCTATGAATAGCTAGCCTTTTTTAAATGGTCCAAAACTGAAGTCATGAGTACTAATGTGCCGGTCATTCTCCACTTTTTCTGTGAAAGGACGACCAGACAACGACCAGACCAAACTATGTTCTTACTGATCATTCCGATTAAAGTGCCTTTTCAATGATAAGCATACATTTTTCTATAAGTGTTCGCTAGTTCACTATTTTAGCAGCATGGGTTTACCACGATTACTAACCTTTTATTGCTGTATGACATTCGGATGTCTCAAATACACTGAGCATTGTAACCTCTCTATATCTAACCATTGTGGACTCTAAAGACATTTCTATATTATTTTTGTAACTAAACAATCGAACTGAAAATAATTCTACAATAAGAAAAAATCGAATCACAAAATGCAAATGCAAATTTTTATAATGTTCAAAACAATCAAGTAATCGATCAATCAATCAATCAACAAGTAGCTCCAAAACAAATAAACAGCAAATTTATTTTCATCGACAAGAAAAATATTACAATTTTTCTTCAAATAAGAAAAAAATTGTATGTTTTCCGTACAAAGGCACCGAACAATTGGCCCCAACCATACTAAATCAAACCGATTCGAGATGAATTTCAAACATTTATTCATAGTCAAATGTAGAGTTATGAAGATGGAAATCTAAATAAGACGAAATGCCCACAAATAAAATCGCATATGCAACTAAGTAGTAAAAGAAACTTCCGTGCGGCAAGGCAATTGATTGCGCCTGCGCAATAAATTCAACTGGCGATCAAGGCATTCATTGTTGCACCCCACCCGTAATAGTATAATCCCAGTAAAAGCACAACAACCAAGTCAATGACGACGATTATTAATCGTTTGGGCCTTAACAGTATGGTTTGATCCTATTGCTGTTGCAGCTGCTTGGACTGCGCCTTTCGATGGTTGCAATTGTTTGAAATTTGAAAATAAATATAAATTAATATGAAATCTATTGTATGTGACCACTGTTGAACCAAACTTACTGACCATAACGAGTTAACCAAACCAAACGAGTCATGCAACTAACTGCCCTATGTCTGTGATCTGGCCTCCTCTGTCTTTCTACGATTACTATTTTTCTTTTTATTGTGTTGTGAATGTTGTACTACGTTAGGTTTCCTTATACTACAATACTAGTATATATGAGTGTACTTACGTATTGGTCTTTGGTCATTGCACTACTTTAAAATTCAATGGACGCACACATTACCAACTAACAAGATCCCAGTTCAGATAAATCAGTCAGCTAAGCTGATTAGGTTAGCCGGGGGAGGTAAGGCAAGCGGAGCCAAATGAAGGCGGTTAAAGTAAATTTCGCATTTGACAGTTTGTTGTTCTTGCATTACCCTTTTATAGATATCAGTCAACGCTTAGTATGAAGAAGGGCTCGAATTGTCTCTCAGAATGCGTATTGCATTATTTAAAGTCTACGCATTGGTATTTTAGTTTTACTATTCATAGTTTCAACAATGCCAATGAAATGTATCCTTGTTACACTCTCATCAAATCAAGGCCTTGAAAATTAAAGTTCTTACCATATATATTTTTATTAAGAAATATACACCTATTGATATATTTAATTTAATAAAGTACAATAGTATTAGGGGCCCAGTTAATGTCAACACTTAACGAAAGATGGTGATAAGCTATCCTAATCTTAATATCCAACCAATGATTTTTCAAGAAAAATAAACATTGCAGCTCATTTCTAAATGATAATTTAAGCGCCATACATATAGTGCTAATACTATCTATTCCTTAGTTCTGGGACGGCAAATTAACTAAATATTATCTATCTCTTTTGAAAAATAAAGAATACACTTATGTAAATTGATGCATTCATTCATTTTTTATTTATTGACATACCTTAAACATTTCAATATTTTGTAAACCTAGTACTTTTACCAATCAATAAGTCTCACTACATCAATATTAATATTTTATTGTACAGAATCAAAGTTATAAAGTGTAAATAAATTTTCAACACTATCAATTGAATGTTGCACATCAAATAAATCCAAAGTCAAATGCTATGGAAACCTCATTACAAATAAAGCATTCAAAGAAAAGCATCCATTCAACCATCTATCAATCAATTATAATTTGCAATACCAATCACAATAACTAAAATAACAACAGCAACAACAACACCAACACCAAAGCCATCGATATCAAAGCAATATCCAGTAATAGCAACAGCAACATCAGCAGCAGCAGCAGCAACAATATAACATGCAATTACAACAAATTGATTTCAATTGAATTGAAACTACATTTTTCAGTTCAAATCAATGAGTTGCCACAACGTTGCTCTTGATGTTGCAGATACATTTCTATATGAGTGTTGCTATAGTTTTTTGTTTTTGTTGATGTTGATGTAACATGAATTTGAACGCATTTTAATGTAGTAAATATTTTTGTTTGTTTGTTACTTTTGTTGCTCCCGCTGCAACAATTGGCACTGTGCATTATTATTGCTGCTGATGTTGCTATTGCTGTTGCTATTACTGATGTTGCTGATGTTGTTAACCACAAAACCTAACAAGTTGGAATGACGAAGCGTGAACAGCGAACGTAGATACTATAACAACAGAAACATCAACAATAACAACAAGTAAAACTGCTACAACATTGAAGAGGACTACGACAATGATGATGATGATGATGACGATGACGATGAGTTCGAATCAGTCTCGAAATAATTGGCTGCCACAAATGTTGCATGACATCATGAGATAGTTGCTGATGCAGCATTTGTTGCGCTTGAAATTGATGTGACTTTTGTTGTTGCTCTTGCTCTTGCTGTTGTTGTTGTCGCTAACAAGTGTAAGCAACTTTTTACTGTTGCAGATAATGACGATGTTCGACGAGCGAAGAATATCACAAGCAAAAAGAAAGGGGTAGGATGGAAAAAGAAAAGTTTGTTGGAAAATCTAAAATGCTGTGCCAACATAAACGAAAGAAATGAAGAAAAACGGAAAAAAACACAGATTCTTTAGAAGCTTAATCAAGCTTAAACTGAACCACAAAGTGAATGATTCAAAGGAGACAAAGTTTTCGTAATTTGGAGCGCATTTTAGCAATTTGCAGTAACCAAACAAAAATGAGAAGATAAAAACTAGAAACCGGGAAGAGGAAATTAACAAACGCCGCAAAGTCAATGTTGCAACTATTGATTCGTTTCTATTGCTGCTGCTGTTGAGGATGATGTTGCTGATGATGAGGATGATGAGGATGATGATGAAAGAGACAACAATGCCCTACTTGGCATGCCAGTCTTCATTGCAAAGCTTCGCACGCATGCGCTACGGAATTCCGTTTTAACTATGTTTACTTTGCAACATCTTACTACAGACACTAGATGACTATGGACTGCACTCATTCCATCCATAATTGCTACTAGCCGCAATTTACTTATTTTGTTGTACTTCTTTGGTGCAACATTGCCACGACGTTTAAGGTAGAAAATGTCTTACGAAGTAATTTGCAATTATTTTCTTCATCCTTTCTAGAAACACAATAATTTTTAAATGTCATTTGGTTCCACTTAATTGAAAAAAAACTTAGTATTTATCTAAAAGTTGCTTAGTAAGCTACTTACTTTACTCTTACTGTAAGGTTTTTAATGATATGATTTAATTATTCTACAATAAAAACTCTTAAAGAAAAATCTACAAAAGAATCTTCAAGTTTAAAAACAAACTTTAGTAATCTGTTTTGTTTAGATCAAGATCAAAGTTCTTCATATTGTCTAAGATAACTATCGTATCATGACGAAACAAGAAACATTATGAAATCAAAAAGATCTACCCAAATCTGATCTGATTATTTAGCGTAATCAGTTTAGAATCTCAATTTGGTGAAGTGTATAAGTTGTGCATATCAAGACATTATTAACCGACTTCAAAACAGGAGGAGGCTATCAACGCGGCTTTTTTTTTTTTTTTTTTTTGATATATGTGTGTTACCTTAGAATTTTTTTTTAAGTGAACCGATTTTGAAGATTCTTTTTTTATTTGTAAGCTGGAGCAAGTAGTTTTTGAGTTATCCTTAACAATGCGCGACCCATTTGCGCTACTTGAAGTCGGTTTCCTGTTTTGTTAAAATTTTGTTAGTTTTTATGACAACTAAATAGTTTAAAAAAATAGTTCTGATTCTCTTACTTACTCATTCTTTTATCGTTTTCATCCGCACTACTCATTTTCATTTTATAATAACTTAATTCAAGTTTTAAAAAATATTTGTAAATGAAAAATTTATTTTACCCTAAATAGTGTATACATTCTAGGTTTGTAAGGTAAAACTACTTCTAGTAACCTAGGAACTGAGACTGAAACTTTATGTTTACGTTGTTAAGAAATAGATGTTTGGCTTAGACATTAAATGGGATATTCGAGTCTATTTTCTTTTATTGAGACAAAGTGAGCCTCATGTGTTCATGATAAACCATTTTAAAAAGTTTATTTACTTACTACTATGGTGTATACATACACTAGCGAAACCGACGCGTGTTACTACGACCCCGACTTGCTATTTGTGCGTGATTCCTGTAGTCATTGTTTCTCTTATAATAATTCACTTGAATGAAGAACATATTTTAATATTTCATTCGCCATATAGCCGGAACACAGTTTCGTGATCGATTTGTGCAGTTACTCAGTTAATAACCCAGGCCTGCGAAATTTTGTTTCTTTCCCTAATCGATTCATATATTGTATAATATTAACAAACTTGTGACTAGGGTACTGAAGTAACATTTAGTATGGTTTTAAGTGTTAAATCTTGAAATGAAATTGAAACGATTTCATTTTTTCGATTATATTTTTGGCTAAAACTTTAAAATTAAATTTTGATACAAAAATAACTTGGAAAATAATTAATGAAGTCCTAAGCACACACAAAACTAATAAATTCAATCGACTTAATTGGGCTTCGTTTACA
The DNA here is from genome assembly GCA_037043315.1 of Amiota communis. Taxonomy (NCBI): domain Eukaryota; kingdom Metazoa; phylum Arthropoda; class Insecta; order Diptera; family Drosophilidae; genus Amiota; species Amiota communis. Next base: position 607,145 of record JBAMAV010001101.1, read on the forward strand.
ATATCAGGAAAGTCATAAAACTTGCATAGAAATCTTTAGTGAAGAACAAACATAAGTACATATATGTATGCACTACAAACAACAGCAACCCAAAACAAACTCAAATCAACGCAACTCAACTCAACCAACTGCAAAATTTTGCAAAAACAAAACCAAAAAAGTGTTTATTTTTATTGATTTTGGACGCATACAAAATGAAGCTCATATGCGGGAGGTACCCGGAATCGTTTCGTTGCGAACAACTATCCCTCGAATTGCTCAAAACAAAACGACAGACCAGACTCATATGAGTAGAAACAAAAATGGTAAAGGCGGGTAAATGAAACCCGATTGACGACATCAATGCGACACCACTAGGTTATGATAGTATGATGAAGGCTTGAAACGTGCTCAGTAAGCATTTTAAAAAATTTTAAATGGTTTTTTTTGTACATTTATTTATTATTTATTTTTATTTTAGGTTTTTTCCTTTTATTTTTGCTTCTTTGTTTTCTTACTGCACGAAAGTTAATAAATATACCATACACATGAGTTGAAGTTTGTTACTTGGTATGAAGTTACTTAGGTAAGAGAAACGTGTCCAACGCATTTAAGTGCATTCTGTATAAACATTTGCAATTTGAACGCGTGATTTTGCATAATCACATGAAAGTTTAAATTTTAATAACTTGGGTTTGTATCCAAAGGAACCAGTCATAAACCAAATTGAAAACAAAATAAAAAAAACACATTTAATTTCAAAGTCTTCATAGTGATGACAATGATTGGATGATCTTTGTGGTCTTGTTGTTTCAGGAAACACATAATTTTTATCGCAAACTGAAATTCGAAATTAATGAAGACATTTTTATGGCCAATTAAGAACCCGAAAATCAAGAAAAAACAAATAAACTAATATAAAACAAAACGAAACCAAAAACAAAAAAAAAAAACGCCAGTCATAAATCGATGATGAGAAATTCAATTCAATTTAGGAAGCTCTAAAAGTCTTTATGCAAATAAATATCTGTGGGTAACCACAAAGGCTCGTAAATTCTACTCTTAAAGAAATAAACATCAAAAAAAAAACAATGGTCATAAAAATGGCAGAAGAAGCAAAATAATAAAACAAAAATTGGAAGAGACCAATGAGGTTTTCATGTTGCAAATTTATTAACAAAACTCCTATTGATGTTGGCATTGATTTGGTTCAACTAAATTAAATTAGTTAAACCAGATCGTTTGTAGACTTTTATCTTCCGATATATTGACACAGCAACAAGGCGACATTGATTTATTAATCTAAGACATCATTAAAATCCTTAAGATTCAATATAGGTAATATAAAAGTCAATAAAAAATGGGTTCATACAAGCTTACCACCTACCACTTACCACTAAAGCAAAGTCGAACACCCATAAAAAAAGAACAATGTATGTATCATTATTATTATTGCAAACTCATTTAAACGGGTATGTGCCAGAAACCACTTTCGTATCAATTCCAACCCAATTCCATTTTGCGGTGTGCTAGAAACCGCTTTTGACGGTTTTGAAATAGGCTAGTTTTTTACAGTCGATTTGGTTAAATTCTCCCTTATTTGATGTTGTTATTGGAAAAAAGTAACAAGATTTGTAGCTCATTATTTTCCTCGTTAATTCAGTTAGAAATGCAAAATAGATTTTTTTTTTGTTATCACTGCAGGCGAAGAAATCTTTCATAAGGAATGCAACTGTTAATTTCATATTAACGAGACCGTGTTAGACTCAACGCAATATAAGCAAATATATAGCAATTCATTCTTACATGGTGTCTGAAAGTGACAGAGGGTTCAACAAAGATCTAAGATCTCTCCGAACTGCCTTTTCCAATGGCAACAGCCGTTTCCTCTCGATTTCGAACGCAATAATCTGTGCAGATGTCATTTTGTTTGTTTACAATCACATTTGGTAATCACACAAAATCTCATACACTTTTCAATCAGCTGTTCATTCGAACATAATGTTCGAAAAATGATTTCTCCGCGTTTTCTAGAACATCTAGCTTTTTTTTAAACGAAATTGAAAACTTCCGTCAGTATTTTTTAGCTCATACTCGAATATATAAAATATTAAATCATTTCCTTTGCATCTTAGCGGCTAGGCATCGATATTAGCAAGCCTGGCAGGGCATATTCTTGAAAAAAAGTCCCTTAAAATAATCCTAAAAATACCCCTATAAAAATAAAACCCATAAGTTGGCAACCTTCAGCCGCTCATAGATCAATATGGGTTCCCCATTTCTGAAATAATTAAGTTTTCACAAGCTCTAAATCAACTAATATCTTTATTTATTCAATAGTAACAAATAGTGCAGTCTCATAGAATTGAAATAAATATGAATAAAAATAAAGACAATAGTTCTTTGATAGAAGATCAACAAACATTGATATTATTTTATATTGTATTATTTTACTTATTCCATTCAAAGAAGAAGGCATTAACTTGATTTCTTTTTGAACTGTGAACTTATCACACATTTACATTTTATCCTCCTCACACTTCTTTCTATCTAAAATCTTCAGTTAGATAATCGAGTGCAAATTACTGACTCAACTAACCTCAAATGCCCCACAATCAAATTGGCAACGAGCGATGAACGACGACAACACCAACACAATTTAAATACCACAAATTAGTTAAAGATTTTCCAAACTTTAGTTCAATCTATTAACTTGTGAATAAATACTAAAAGGAAATTGCAAAATGGCAAAGTGAAAATGGAAAATGGAAAAATAAAATCAAACAACAAATCGACAGCGATTAAACGAAAACTCACCTGATCTCGCGCCAATTGGAACCAGGTCTTGATGATCAACGCCAGGCGTGTATCGTGATAATTTTTCGTTGTCTTGACGCTAATGAAAATGTCATCAAGTTCAGTGATCGGTGGTTGTGGCGTTGCTGTCACTGCGCGTTGTGACAAATCGTGCAACAATTCACCATTTCGACTGCGCCTTGCCACCTCATTTAACAGTGCCGCTGTTGGTCGTTCTGACACTTCAATATCGGAAAAATTAAAGTTACGTATGTCCTTGCGTATAATGACCGTGGTCTGTTGTGGTGGTGTCTGATGATGAGGATGCGTTGGCGCACCAGCTAATGGTGGCTGCGATGATGTGTACTCAGCCAACAGCTGCATACGTTTTCGAACTTGTTCCTGATCCTGTTCATCCTGTTCGTCATTGTCAATGTTGTTCTTGTTGTTGTTGTTGGTGCTGTGTGCAGTGGATCCTGTTTCATATTGCAACAACTTGAATTGTGTATTATGTTGCATGTCACTTGCTTCAAGTTCATTGCCTTCATTTATCTGTGGCACTGTAAAGTGTTGAGTTGTCTAAAATGGAGAAAAAAAATTAATATTTGTGCAAATTACTTCAACTAAAAGCTCTTTTTACATTATAAAGATTATTATCATGCAACAAAGCATATTGCCGCTCCATTCCATTTCATTTCATTCTTCATTCTATGCCACTTCGAAGAAACTTAAATCAAAACCTTTTAATCAAAAGAATCATAAAAATAAGGAGAAATAAGTGGAATAAGACGAATCAGAAAACAATGTAAATTTGTTCGGTAAATGTTGATGTTTGTCTATAGTCTTCGATTGTCTTCAACGTCGTGGGTCTCTTTTGAGTCTCCTCGTTTTCTTCCAGTTGCCCATGAGGCATTTTTCACAATGGCAAACAAACAATAAAACGAATTGAATTAAAAGAACAAACAACAAACAACAACAGAAGAAATAAATGTTGTTGTTGGCGTTGTTTGAACTTCATTCGGTTGAGAGTTGTTAGTTGAGAAGCGTTGACAACCCTACTTGATTAATTTCCACTGATAACAGGTTCATTTCTTTCTCTCCTCACAATCACAATCAGTATCTTCAATTTCCACCTTTGTTTGCTTAGTTCTTTGAGTGTTTTGAGTTGCCTGGGCGCATGCGCAGGCGCATATACACAACGATCATTTTTCTCTTTATTTAAAGCAGCTACGAGTAAACTCAACTCAAGATGAATGCTCTTTTAATGGTTTGTTTTTATTGTGTTTTGAGTTTGGTTGGTTTGGTGTGGTTTGGGTTTTGATTGAATTTGCCTGATATTGCGGCTAATGGCATCAACATTTGAAGTTCTTAATTTACTTTGTCTTTAATTTTGGGTTTGTTTGTTTGTTCTTAATTTTCTGGAATTCTTTGGATGCTTTCTAGGTCAAGTCAGTTAGTTTTTGATAAGAAGAAATATATAATATACTATACCAATTTATATGTTATGAAAAATCTTTGAGTGAATTTCTAGTATAAGGCCTAAAAACTTTTGCTGGGTGTGTCTTCTAATTCCCTGTGGTAATCAAAGATATGCAAAAATAATACAATATGTTTGTTTTTAGATGCTTAAATTTAAATATTAATATGATAATTTTTATAGAATAATCATTGAAAACAGAAAGTATTCTGTTGAAGTTTTAAACCATAATAAAAGTGACTACTCCAATTTGTATGATTCTACCAGTGGCGTAACTATACCGTTGGGGGCCTTTAGCAAATTCATCGGATGGTAGCCCTCGCCAATGTAAAGACGTTCAACCAAAGTTTTAGTGTTTTTTATATATTAAATTTAATTTATTTGTATACATTTTAGGGATTTGAATTATAAAAATTCCTTTTCTGGCTTTCTATCGAAAGTGTTAATGACATCGTCAGAGTTCAAATTACGGGCCATAGAATGTTCGATGGATAGAAGCTAAGTTGCGAGACCTTTCTTGTCGCATAGAATTCTTTAAATACGGTTTTATCAATTATAAATTTGAAACCCATTACTCGCCATATTTACAGGGATGGTTGCAAATAACAGAAATGCAGTGCCCTTTTCAGGAAAACTTGAAGGAATAAAATGATTCTTAGTGATTGATAAATCAGCAAATTCTTCTATAGAAGTTGATTTTTCTATTTCGTGTCCAAAAGTGTGTCGAAAACAATTTCATTTATTCCAAGGAAACGCGATCTCAGTTGATTAATGATGATGTACAATACACGAATATGTTCAGTTTAAACTAGCTTTCATCTTTACAAATTTCATCAAAATGACTTTTCACCATCTACCGCTCGCTTTCATCATAGCAAGTCACAACCCTGTTTTCAGAGTTACCTATCGGTCGAGTTCTACAACTGTGTAGTATATTTTTCTCACAAATGTATTGAAATCAATAAACTTTTTTTTTATTTGTGAATACGAAACAAATAAATTTTACTAAATTTTGTATTAATAAATGTTAGGATCTTCCTTTGCTTACGTCATTCGGGACGGGGGCTCTTTCAGCTGGAGCCCTTGGCAATTTGCCGTCATGCCACCCTTTTGTCTCGCCACTGAATTCTACTTATTATAATATCTACAAAGCTCAACATAAACAAATTGTTCGATGTTAAACACTACAATGTAATAACTTTCTTAGAAATAATGACATGTACTATTATTTTTATTAATAACAAAACTTATACAAAATTAACTAAAACCTTCTACATTCATTTTGATATTTTCATACTTGTAGTCTAATATTTTCTGAATGGTAATTGGTACACATTTTCTGCGATTTTGAGATTTCAGTGATAAACTTTTAAATCGGCGGATAAAGCTAAAAACATGGCTCAACCAATGATCTCGTCATGCTAATTCTAGTCGGCCTTGTTTCTACCTACTAACAATAAAAATGATTTACTCTTTAGACCAACCATTCTGATTGCCTTAATTGAAATGAAATGGTAAAATCAAACTTATTACAACTTAAATCTGCACTCTGAAAATAAATTATAGAATTTTTCTTACTCATATCTACCTCAATCAGTATCACCCTTATACACACATATTTAACTAAATGCTGGATTAGTATTTGGATACAATTATATAAGAATCATGCCTACAAAAATTGCCTTAATAAAAGTAAAGTAAAAATCATGAATCATCATGAATTTCCATTAATTTTTTGCTTTATTCCCTACCTACTACTTTCACTTAAATATCTTATTAACTAAAAGAAAAAAAAGTGATAAGCCCTTATTCATTTTTGTCCACTAATTTCCGAAGTTTGCGGTTTTTAATTAATGTATATTTTTATTTTTTAATTATACACAAACAATTTTACTTGATAATTTCATTTATTTTTGTTGTATATTTGCAACCCTGTTGACCTGCTTTCAAAAGAAACGAAATTCACAGCACGACAAAATATAATGGAAAAAAATATAAATAAATAGCTAAAGAAAAAGCGTTCATAAAATTGCTGTGGCGAAAATACAATACAATAGGAGGGGAAAAAGTATTGGATATAAAATTAACAAACACTTTACAATAGGGACACAAACGCTAAGTAATTCGTTCGATGCCCTTGCAAAGCAAAACTTCAGATGAAAATTGCATTTACACCTGCTTTATCTGTTCGTCCGTCCAGCTATCCAACCGACTATTTTTGGATGCTGGCAATGAGACCAATCGAAGCCACTTCACTCTACACTCAAGTGAAGTCGCTACGATCACTCGTTCGCTTGAATAAGAAGTATCTTGTCTATGAAAGAGTAAACAAAACAACAAAGAAAATGAATGAAAGAACGAACAGATTATTGATCATTAAACGATCGTCGAATCGACCGATTGAACGACTACGGAAGCTGTTTGCTGCACTCATCGATACGTCGAACCCGTTTCACCCGTCTTTTCCCTACTGACTTTTTTTTTAGTATTCAACGATGATGATGATGCTGATCGCTTTGTGTGCTGCCTCACGATCGTGCCGCAATAAAAATGTATGAGGCATTATCAACGAGACAATATCGTGTGAAGAAATATAAACCACCAGCAGCAGCAGCAACAACAACAACAGCATCAGCCATCAAGCCATCATCAAGTAACCCAACTAAGAGACAAGCAAGACAACAAAGTTGCCCATAGCAGGGAAAAAGTGTCCACATTAATAAAAATATAAGAGAAAATGTTTCCATTTAAACACCGCACACTCGCATCACAACAGTTACGATTGATACAATAGAAAGAAGTTAAACTTGGTAGGAAAATGTGGAAATGCAATAAAATAAAATTGTAGTGGAAACACTTTAAGAGCTCATAAACAATAAATGAAGATGGTAATTTGAAAATTTAAAAAAAATAAAATAGAAAATGTATATAGGGGAAGTGGCTTCCTTAAACCGATCAATGTCATGAAGCAATAACTAAAAATACTATTCACATTTTATATGCTACAGTGTAAGACTTAAAGTCTTACAAAGCCCGCTTTTGGATTTTCAACTGAGTCCTTTCAGCGTCTGAATAATATATATATTTTCTAAAATATTTTATCTTCCAACTATTAATTTTAATAAACGAATTCAACTACCATATGAGGGGCGCTTAATGTTTAACAAATATTGAGAAAAATTGAGTCAGGTGTGGAAAGAAAATTGTTTAAAATTTCCTTTTTATTATATAAGAAAATAAAAGTTAATTTACTAAAGTTAGAATACTAAATAGAAAAACCTAAAGACAAAAATCACTTTCTATAATTTGCCACCACATTTGTGTCTGTCTCATTGCAAAGTTAGTCTACTTCATTTTACAGTCTGCCAAGTCAAATTACTTGAACGTGATTAAAATTTAAATAAACAATAAATAAGCGAACACGATTTAAGTTGTTCAAGTTATGAATATATAATTTTTGTTTATCCTATACTAGAAGAACACTAAATGAATGAAATGGATAAATTGCATTATGTCTGTTGTAATGCTTAAGTTAACTAGAAATTTTCCAAACTCAGAACCCTCATCATCATCATATGCTACAATACTTTATAATAACACCTACGCATTGTTATGATTATATAAAATGATCTATGAAAGTAGTCAAATATCTTTAAGTTGCTTTGATAGATAGGTAGATAAGTAAGTTAAGATACTCACAAACTTTATGTTACCATTGTATAAGATACTTTGACAGCACACACTTGTTAAATTTAACACACTCGATGAAAGACCAAAAACTCTAGTAGGGAAAGAGTCTTCCACTGAGGCCGACCGACTGACTAACTGATTGATTGATTGAATGAATGAATGAGTGGACTATGAAGTTAGATAGATACATGGGGGCTTCATTAGGCGTATGATTAATTTGTTTATAAACATTTTAGTATTTTGTATGTCAATTAATAAAAAAAAAACAGAAAAGTCGAAAATACTTAAATGCGGCGTGAAAAGAGGCGTTTAAATTATTTACTATTTTTTTCTCTTCTGTAATTTTTCAATTCTTTCGCTTCACTTGATTTTGTGGTTTTGGTACCAAGTTAATTTTCCTTCTTTTGTTACCTTCGCATTTCTCGCATTCGTTCAACTGCTTAATTTCAAGATTAATGATTAATTTGCTCATTTATTTCTACATGTAAAGAAAAATTTACTATTTCAGTTTATTAAATCCAAAAAAAAATTTAAATGAACATAAATCTTTGTCCATTTTAGTTCATTAATAAAATATCCATAGATTTATTGTATTTTCGATACATTGCAGATCAAATCAAATCACAACGAATTCCAAAATACTCACTCAGCTTTTCAGTTATTTTCAAAAACCATAAATGCTATGAATCATCATCATCATCATCCACAGCTCCAAGGGCTCTAAGGCGCCTGCTGTTTCACAAGTCTTTAAGAAGACATAAAAAACGATGCATAACAGACAACAAAACAAAACAACAACAAAAAAAAAAGAAATCAAGTCTCCATTAAGAGTGCCGTTTAACAATTTTATCCATAAGATACAAATCTTTGATAAGATACAATATCATTTCTTCGTTTACATCTTCGCTTAGACATTCTTTGGCCTCATCTTAGTTAGTCGCTTACTCAATTAAGCCACTGAAAATCTTTCGTTCTTTGGGTCGATCATTCTTTCGTTAGTTGTTTCGTTCGTTCGTTCGTTCTTTCGTTCATTCGCTGGTGGTCGTCTCCAAAAGAAGAACAACTTCAGACCGATGATTTTGGTTTGGACTACTGTGTTGCGCCCTGTTTATCTCATTGGACAAGCGCTTTGCGCAGCTTACTGTCATCGCAAGCAGATGCTACACCAGTTATAAAAGTATCTTTTGGGCTTCAGTTCTTATTCTTGGTTTCCACTGTTTTCATCATTTACTGATTATTCACTCATTGTCAACAGGACTTGAACTGTCAATGCTGTTGTTGTTGGTATCGCTGCCATCCTACCATCACCACATCGTGGCAACTTTACCATACACTAAGGATGAATGAGTGTCTCTCAAAACTGGTTGCAAATTCTTCAAGACCAAACCAAGTCCAAGTCCAAGTAACTTCATACAAAGGTTTATCTTGCTTGCACTTGTTATGGGAATTGCAGTGTTTCCCTTACACACACACACACATACATAGCATTACTCTGTACTGTAGTTACACCTGCCTATTTTTCTTGATTTAACTACAAACTGACTCAACTTCAACAGCAACAGCAAAAGCAAAAGCAACAAAATATTGTCAATGTCTTCAATCGTCTCCATCGCCGTCAGCTTGTCAAGTCACTTTCAATCAGTTTCAATTTATTTGCATCTGAATTTTTTATTTAAGAAACATGCACTCGTCGTGATTCCACTTTTTATTTTATTTTTAATTTTGATCTTTTTATTTTTATTGACTTTTTTTATATTATTTGCAATTTATTTTGGTTGTTTTTTGTTTTTGGTTTTTAGTTATGTTCAATCAATCACAAATGTCGCATTGTCTTTGTGGCACGCTTTACTTTTTATTTGTTTTTCGTTTTTAACATTTGCATTTTATAGATTTTTTTTCCTTTTACCTTTTCAAGAGCAAAAGTGCGAACTTGAAAAACGAAAATATGTAAATTTTATGTGACATAATTAAAGGTAACCAAATGAAAGTAAAGTTAAAGTATCTTTGAGTCCATAGACTTTTTATCTAACAAATGATTTGGTTTATAGACAAGGGACAGAGAATTAGAAAGAATTGTCACCAACATACTTAAGAACTCAAGACATACGAAGTGTCTCAACATAACTGAAGTAAATGTATTCTATCAAAAAATTAATAATATGGTCCTTTAATATATTTCTAATAATTTTTTATTATTAAGTATAGTACTTGGGTCAGTCAATATTTCCTTAGAATATTCGAGAAATTAAGCTTCTTGCTTTTCTTTGAACGTCTCAGTAATATCGACCACATGGTTCAATTTTTATTGTCAATTGAAGCAACAAACTTTTCTATATTTTTAAAAATGGTAAAAGTGAGTTTCCCTCGGTGATTAAACATTTAATAAAAAAGTTGAAAGACTTAAACATCAAAAGAAATCAAAGCTGGTTAATCTGCTCCTACGTTGGCAACTGTTTACAATTGGATTTTTTTTTATCGGAAAGAAAGCATCTAAATCTTTCACCCCATGTCCTATTGTCCCATCGGATAGATATTACGTCTGGAGGTTTACAATTGGGTAAATTAATTTAAACGTGGCCACACATCCACAAAAGATCTACATCGTTCGGGACATCCAGTGGCCACCCAAGAAAACGTTGAGTAAATCCACAATATCGTTTTGAGTGAATGCCGAATAAAAGAGCCCAAAATAATTGAGGCCATAGGCATATCGTATTGCACAGTGGTTTAAATTTTGCACGAAAAATTGGGTAAAATAAGTATCGACCAGATGATTACCTCTCAGTAGAGAATATACGCAATCGCACACCTACGCAGTTTCGATGCCCAAAATCATGGAATTAAAACTAGAAGTGATACAACATCCACCGTATTCACCAGGTATGGCCCGCAGTGACTTCTTTTTGTTTCCCAATTAAAAAAAAAATGGCTTGGTGGACGACGTTTCATGTCCAATGAGGAGGTCATCAATAGAACAAACGTAAATTTTGAGGAACTTCCGAAATTCTACATTTTTAACGGTTTAAAAAATTTGAAAAAATATTAGAAAAGTGTATAAAGCTAGGAGGAAAGAAAATTACTAAAAACAAAATTTTTGAAGGTAAATTAAAAGATGAAATAATGCTGATTAAGAAAATTCTTAAAAAAATCTATTTTTAAAATTGAAAACATTTGTGAATGCAAAATTTACTTAATGCGAAGTATTTATCTTTGACAAACCCATAATGACTCAAAAGGCAAACCTCTTTAAGCAAATGAAAACATAATGAATTAAATCGATTTCAATTGATTTGAAACTGGAAACTTAAGAAAGGGGCAACGCCTTCGCTGATTAAACCCAAAACAAACTCTGAAGTCAGCTTTTTTATTAAACACAATTCCAAGAATAAATATTGCAAAAAATAAAAGTATCTAGATACACACAAGCATATGAAAGCAAAATCAACACATAAAACAAACAACAAAACTATTTTGCAAGCAAAACAAAGGCAATTCATTAAATTTACACAACAACAAAAAAATGATTATAAAAAAAGTCGTAATAATAAATCTAAAAATAAAATTCATGTATGCAGTTTCATTCAACTCCCAAAAAATAAAAAAATATACAATAAGAACCCAAAAAAAAACACTCTACTTAAACAATAATTGTCAACTGTGAACACGCATTCATGAGTATCTTTCTGTCTATGTAAATATGAGAATGGATAATTTAAGTGGCACAAGTCAGAGACCCTTTCAATTTTTGCACAGCGCGCATACATTAACTTGCTATGCACTGCACTATATATCTATGTGTGTATGTATCTATACATATGTTTGTATGTTATATGTATTTGCACTCAAGTCAGACGCCAATTTATATGTACATATGTCATTGTGTATTGTACAATAGTATGTACTAGTATGTGTATTTGTTATTGTGTCCAATTCAAATCGAGCCAACTCAGACACGGAGCTCAGAGCTCAGTTTAGCTTTGGCTCGAGTCATGTCATTCTTTTGTTCATGTCTCTAATTTCTGGGAAGTTTCCGGTATGAGAATCGAGCAGCACTACCAACAATAATATGTACAAATAAACAAGCGACAACAAACAAATAAATGAAAATAAATGAAAATAGCATAAAGTTTTAATTACGAATAAAGTCGGAGAGTTAACTCGAATGTTGTTCATTCTGAATTGTTTTTTTTTTTAAATTTTTTTTACTGGATTTTTATTTGTCTTATACTTCTAGTGATTGTTTTTGTGGCTGCCAGTTGCTTGGGCAATGACCACTATTCACCACTACTCGACATATGCATTCCGAGTTGATTCATTTAGCTGTTTACATTCTTCCCCCCTCATTCTCTTCCATATAAGTATGTAGACTTAGTAATTTTTTGCAACTGTTGCACAAATATTTTCATTTAATTTTCATTTCATTTGAATTCTTTCTTGCTCTTTCAATTTTGTTTTCTTTTCATTTCTCATTTTTTATTATTTATTTATTTGTTTATTCAATTTTGGTTCATTTATTCGCTCGTTTGCCGCCATTAATCATTCACAAAAGTTAAACAAATATTTATTAATTTTGAGCTTTATTAAGAATTATTATTGTTGTGCTACTTTTGCAGTCTATTTGCAGGGTGTTCCAACGAATCATAAATATTCCAAGGAATCCATTCAGTTTATTTATCTAACATTTATTAATTATTATTAGAAACAGTTTCGGTACAATTTATGATTTGTAGCTTTTATAAATCTAAATTTTAAATGTTTGAACACAATTTCTTTAAGAATTTAATTTACAATTTGTACTGCATAGAGATTTTGGTGAAAATCCCTTTCCATGAATTAAAGTAAGCATACAATTCTTGTTTATTTTAGTCTGTTTCGATTTTCTTAGTTTATTTTATTATATTAGCTTACGGTTAAAGCAAGCGTCTCATAACTCTATGCCATATGTGCTTAGTTGTATTGAAATTTTTGAAAGACAGTTTTGCCCCCAACACATAGACTCTAGTTTAACAATTGAGATTTCGTCTGAAATTTGAAGGACTCTTAATGAAATAAGCGGAAATATTGATTGTGTGACAAAGGTTGACACTTTAGCCCACAATATATAATAGTTTAAGAATTGAGAATTCGTAGGGAAAACTAGTTTAATTAGTAATTTTGAAGGAGTCATAATGAAATAAACGGAAATTTTGTTTAGGTGAAAAACTATCAATTTTGTAATTCATTACTATAAAATAATAAAATACATAATATTAAATATTTTGGCAATGTAATTTTTTAGTCTTATTTAGGCCTTACCGGAAAAAATGATGGAATGAAGATTTAAATCAACAGAATTCTTAAAACTCTATTCAAGAAGGAAGATTAATATTGTTCACACATCATTTGTGATCCAAGCTATTCTCTACAAAGTGAGTTTCTAAGGCTGAAAGGATAGGTGGATACAATATGGGCCACCAACGCATGCACTGTTTGTAGTGCAAATTGGTAGTACCTTCGGGTATGAAGTCTGACCAGAGGCTGTGTCTGGTACCACTGGTGGTCCGGAATCCACGGAACATGTTCCGTCCTGACCTTTACGGCCACTTAGTACGGGTACGGCCACTTAGTATCGTGGTGGCTGTGGCTTAACAACGGGTTGTTAAATGCGGGTAGAGTGAGATCTCGCAGCGGAGTTGCGTTATACAACCGGGTGCTATTAAGCCAAACAACAGCAGAGATTTAAGATAGGCCTTGTTCCCAACCAAGGAATGAATCATACCAAAATACGTATGACTTGAATTTGATAACTGCGGTTATGCAATACAATATATCCAAGGGGACGTTGATTGTCGTCCAATCAGTGTGCTTGGCACCGTGGTCTTAAACCAATGGACTTATCCACTTAACTTTATACAGACTTACGAAAATTGGACCAAATTTTCTCATTTTCTAACAAGAGAGTTAACTACTTACGAAATTGATTACCGATATCATCGCCCGTGACTTTACTTTACTTGTGAAACTTACAGGTTAGATGTTATAGAACATTGCTCTCATAGCAAGCGGTCGTAGCTCCTACGAATACTTTACTTGACATAATTACAAATTGGACTTTGTTGGACATTGCTCTCATAGCGAAAGTTCCTCTTCTCCTTTCAATATTCTAAAATCGGCAATCTCTCGTTTCTGCTTGGGTGATCCCTTGCAAATCTTTACAGCTCTATTATTTGTATAAAAAATCCAGAGTTTATGAATTGAAATAAAATAAACAATTGACACTTTGACCAACCGACTCAATATGTCATAGTTTTTTAAAAGGTTCTATTTTCTTAACTGTGTTTGTGTCATTGGAAGTTCCTATTGAAATTTTACCCCCTTCCTGTTGATTGAAAACCTCAAATTTCTTAGACAATACAATATGCAATAATTACCTATTATTATTTTTTTTTAAATCTTTAGGAAAAAAATGAATTTCCATCATTTTTCAACAGAGGTAAAATAGTTCGATATTCTTCGAGTGAATCAGATTTCCATTAGTAGTGAAGTGAAGACAATTCAATGTTCTCAGTGGCGCAGTGGTAATATATATGGATGGCATGCATGAGTTCGAATCCACGTTACATCAATTTTTTTTCCTTTTTATTTTCTTGATTTATTAATTTCGTTAATCAGACTTGATTAAGTTTTACAGCGTATAGTTAACAATAACTTCACAACTATGATATTGATATTACGATAACAAAAAGAAAAACAGTAGTTGTACTTATAACTTTTCAAACGATATTTAAATCAAATAAAGCATAAAGAAATGTAACATATGCAAGTACTTATATGGCAAGTTTTTAATTAATAGTCAAGGTTTTAATTTATTCTGTTATGGATATGTGTATGGTAGTAATTTAACTTAGTAAAGTTCTATTGTGTACACTTAACTTTTGTTAGCGATGATGGAGGAGTTACTAAATGAAGCTATCGGGAATGCAGTGCGATTTAAAAAATTTGCTAAACCAAAATTTAACTACCATTACAATAATATGATTGGGCTAATAAATCACAGACTACAACTTTACTGGATTTCCTTCGGCAATCACCAATCTCGGTAGATTAACGAAAGTACAAGGTATAATACAACAGATTAAAATGTAGCTTGCATCTAAATTTTTATCTATTGAAAAATTACAAACAGCTCTTACTACATTTTACTTAATAGCTAAGGAGAATGAGCTGAAGGCCTTTGTTGCTAATGTTCACAAAATTCATCTAAGTTATAATTTATAATTATAATTTTAGGTTTAAAATAAATAAGCTAAGGACAACTAAGAAGTTTTAACGCTTAGCGTTTGAAATGAATTTATATTTATGGCAAAGATCTCAAATCTTCAGTCGAAAATATATTATGTTTAATCATTTATATTTAAATTCTAAAATTTCTTGCTAAATCTTTGTTTTTGATTTTTTTTTTTTTTAATAAACTTTTGAATATATACCCAGAGAGTATATGCTTTCAAAGTATAAGTTACCAGTTATGTAGAACTACCATATGTGGATAAAAATCTTCCAACAGCTCAATGCTGTCGTATACAAGACAACAACACAAACAACATTCATAATTGTATCTTAAAATGAGATCCATGTAAACTGATGCTCGCTTATCTTCAACAAGTCTTATCAGTGAAACCATGAAAGAATTTGAGTATTATGCCAAAATAAATTCGGATAAAAATGTATCTCGCTGTGCAACATTAACACTTAATATTTCATTACAAGCGACCGACCGTTGATGTTTGAATTGCGGTGAAATTTTTAATGCAACGAAAGCAACGCCAACACAAATTTGCAATTTTAACCAAAAACGCCAACAATAATGAAAATATTGAGCACAAAGAGTAAAAGATATAAAATATTTACCCTGAACATAAAATTATGCAAACTGAAGGAAGGATTTGGCGACTTTTTGCCGACGGGCAGCCATAGCTTTTAACAAACAAAAAATACTAAGAGAAACATATAACAAAAATGATGTATGCGAAATCGAAGAAGTAAGTTTGCTGTGTGCGCATGTGCAGCTGCAAAATGTATTTCAGACATGATATCTGAGGCAAAGTTTTGTGATGAAGGAAGGATGAAGAAAGCAACAAGGAAAATAATACTAAAACCCCAAGTTGATTTATGAAATTGCACGTAGGCTTAACAAAAACAAAGTATAGACAGTCAGGTCTCCTGAGTATAGGGCAACTGACACACACACACGCATGTAGTAGATACTCATAATAATGCGTCGCATGCTGGCTTCGTATGACAATTTATTCTTATCTGATTTGGAGCAGGAGCAGCGGCAACACCAATAATAATAGCAGACAACACACCAACAACACCAACAACAATGACACTGGCAATGGCAATAGTTTTGCAGAAATATAAATTTGCATACACCCACACCCAAAAGTAACTTAAGCTCGTATAGCAAAGAAATATTCAATGGATTGTATCTTGCGCTCGATACTTACTTGCAACACGCCAAGACCAGGATATCCGTAGGCGCTCTGATAGAGCAACAGGGTCATGTAGACAACGGCGACGGCGAGTGTCATTGCTTGCAGGATGCGTTTATAACGTTGCGGCAGTGACAGCAGCGTAAGGCTCATTATACAATTTAGAGTATCTCCTGGAGATTTGGATTCGTGTCCTTAAATGCTGCGCAGCCGCATCAGGATCACTTTTTTGAATTGCACTTTTTCACTTGTTAAATTTAAAGAAATCTTTATCACTCTCGAACACCCCTTCACTTTCGAACAATTTCTTTGTGTTTTTTCTATAAATCTATTCACACATCCACAAAACACTTTATGAATTCTTTCTTATAAGATAGAAAATTTCTTAATTTGCTTTGATTTTGTTTTGCCACAAATACGTAAAATAGATTTTATAAATAACGTTTTATTTTGTACTTTGTAAGCGAAACGCGCGCGTTTGTGCGCTTCAACATCTGAAATTCAGCGAGTTTCCGTTGCGACTGTTTGTAGTTTGTAGCGCAAAGATACATTTGAGCTAACCAGACACTCAGGGCAATTCGATTCTCTCGGCTCAACTGAGAGTCTTAACGAACAACGTAAACAAAACAAAAACCAGATATTTAAACTTGTTGCTTTTCCTCTTTCAATCTTTCTTGCTCTCCCTCTCTATCTGTCTCTTGTAAAGTATCTTTTTCTCTATCTACAATGCACGTTGCTCCAATTGGAAGGTAGATTTTTTTTTATGCTGGAACCGGCTCCGGACGTGCAAGCGGGACAACCGAAGTGTATACATGAGCTCTACAACTGCAGTTTTCCAATAAGAGCAGCAACCAGCAGCTGAGTGCAAGAGAAGCTATTTAATTTCCAATGATCGCATTTACTCTCTCTCGCTATCTCTCTGTAACTCTCATATTTTGTTTTACGCTCTCCTGAGCGCCGTTGATATTAATTTTAGTGGTCTTCAGTTGTTGTTGATATTGGTTTTCGTGTTTTATCGTTGATGTGTTAGTTCCGCCTCGGCATGTGCCAGTAGCTCGAAGGGCTTGTCTCGGGGTATCCTTTCGATAACGGTGTTGTTTTGTTCATGCCGAATTAAGGTATTCATCAACGATCCATGATTCAATCACGGTTTCTTGAAATCAGAGAAAAATACATATTAAAATAATATCTATAAATAATACATAAGATAATTGTAATAGGAATCCCAGACAGTAATGTTGTTTATTACACAAATAAATGTGTGATGTTTTCTAAAATGATCCACTAAGATTGGTTAATAGTACAATATATAATCAAAAAACACATGAGAAGATCGATCATGGCTAGCATATTAATGTAAAAATGTAGACCTTTGTGTGGATGGACAGATCAGACTGGATCGAACTAAAACAAAACAGATTTTAAGTTAGAATTATGTGAAAAATGACATTTATTAAAAATATACAATATAAAATTTCATTAAGACTTTATGCTACAGTGTCCAGGCACCAGTGTCGTTTACACTTTTTACCGCAAATATTCAGATCTTCAATGATCTCAACAAATACAAATAACACATGCGCTTTATTCAACTCTGTCTCGCCCATAAAAGTGGGGAAGGTAATAAATCTATATTGTAGATATATCAAAAACGGTTCAGAGACCTCTCCAAAGGTGCTCGGTTCCTCGGTATAATCCTGAACAAGTGACTCAAATGTGAAATCTATCACAGCAGATTACAGAAATTAAACTGGTTGCTGCGCCCAATCAGTAAAGTTTTCTTATCAAATTCAATTCATTCAGGTTTATTTAAAAACAAATATTGACACCGACTTGGCTCTATTCCAAAGAAATTTGAGGCATCACTTCCGCCTGTAACATAAAGGAAATGCAGGCTTGGTTCTCAGACGGATCACAGCAGCCCCATAGTGTGTCCGCAATAAACTAACTTTCTTAGAGATCTGAAAATGCGTACAACTTAAGCATTTCTTAAATAATTCGGACAATTTAATAAGTATAAAGACATGAGAAGTAAACCTCGGCATAGATACGAGTAAATCGCAATTAAAGATTATTAGTAGATGATTGCAAGTATTACAGTTTTTATACGACTAGCATCCTTATTTACTCTCTTAGTGTTTTCAACCAGACTATAACTTAGAACACTGTACAACAACAACAAAAAAATTCAATAACATCAAGGAAAATATATAATTCTTATTAAATTAATTATTGACCTGCTCATCACGAAAATATAATCGGTTTTCTTCTAACACGTACTATTTAACAGTTATGATACGGTAAAGTACCATCTATATACATACATCGAAGCATGAGCCCTATGGATTCCGAAACTGCTGAACCGATTTTGATGGAATTTTCAGGGAAACTCAAGCATAGTGTGAAGAGTGTTCCTGTGAAGTTTGGCACGTGCTAAAAGAAACCCGATTACATTTTCGAGATCAGCAGGTCCAATTTAATAATATTTAGATATTTTCATTAATGTTATAGACATTTTTTCTTTTTTTCCTCGAACAGTACTCAGATATCTTACTCGTATTCGTTAGAGATATGGGTCCAATAAAACAAATAAATAAATAGCTTTAAAATAATATTACAATTCAATATTCTTAAAAGTTTTATCCTTAACAATTTCTATCATAATACAAATTATTATAAAAATGTCAATGAAAAACTAAAATTTAATTTTACTTGAGAACAAAACGAACCAATCTTTTTTTTATTTTTTTTTTATTTTTTTGATATTATTTAATTTAATGGGTTTTTATACATTTGTTTCATCCTCAGGATATTTACATGAGCTTAGATTAAGATGACATCTAATTATTATTAAGATCTCCTACTAAAAAGATAGTTGGGGTGCAGCATTTTCAAATGACGGCGGATTGTGTTGCGTGTAAGACATCTTGCTAGAGGACGAAACAATCAAACTAATATATAAATTTTCAATATTAATCTATATTAGTATTTATATGTGAAGTTTATCTTAAATTGAATCGATGACTATATTTGGCATATGTCAATCTATTTCTAATCGAACCGACTTTCTTATAAATTCATATTTGGACTTGGTGCAATTGATTACATATATTGATTTGATCTAAAACAAACTAGTATTATGTATATGTATATTTTATCATGACATCGAAACAATATCCAAATATGATTATTGTATTCGCATTTCCATTTTTAATGATTACCGATGCTTATCAATTATTTCTTGTACTTAAATGGATCTTGAATGAACTCAAGGGGACTTATTGAAACCCTTTACATGTCAGTACCATAGGTACCAACAACAAATGGAAACGCTTTTCACAACCCTTTTTGAGATCATCATCATCATCGTCGTCATTTGTAAACAGAAAAAAGCAAAGAAGGAGAAACTGCAAGAACTCCATATATGCAAAAATTATGAGAATTGAATGCTATTGCGTTCAGGTATGGAAAATCCAATAAAAGGACAACAATTCAACATATTTGCGTGCATAACAATGAAGGAAGCTTCACTCACACACACCGCACACTTGTCTCGATAAGAATGCTAACCAGACACACTCATCTCATATGCTGGCTGACTGGCTTTCCAGCATAAGACCCTAACTTCGACGACCATGAATCCGGCAGACAATTCCATTAAAAGTTGTACTCTGTCACTTTGCGTTAACTTATCTTTAGCTTGTATGCGATCGCATTTTTATTGTCGCCATTGTTGTCACACCCCCGCTAGCCTGTGTATGCCCTACACACACTTTGCTTGTTCAATCTTCAGTTGAGTGCAGTTGAGTGCTGCACTTTTAGATAGGCGATTGCCTGCCTGCCTGCCAGCCCTCCTGACAGCATCTGTATTGAATGTCCTAGCAGCAAAGAGTTTTCCGTAGCACTTTTTATACTATTGTACTTACCTTTGAATTCATGTCTATGCCTTTGCTGTTGAATCTGCTACTAGCATCGCTGTCATATTCCATGTTTGCGGCGTCGATGACACATCTACGTTTACCCAGTCAACCGACCAACAATTCTATATGTAAAGACGACCGACCCACTCACTCACTTACTCAATTGAAGCGACTTATTCGTATTGTCGTCCAACCATCCTTCCTGCCTACCTTCTGCCTGCTGCTGCTTTTGATGTTGCTCCTACCTACTTCAATGGACTGTGGACAGCCATGTGCTTTTGCAGATACTCAGATACTCACACACAGACACACACGTTATCTGTAACTCGGCATCTTGTTCGCTGTCCTTTTGTGTGCGCCTTTTGGGCCAGAATAAGCTCAAAATGTAAGGCAAATCGAAAACTGCAACGATGCTAAAACCAACGTTGGCGTAATTTTTAAGTGTACAATTTCGTATGTGCAACTCGTTCCTTTTCTCATTTAAAGACCTTCATTCTGGACATTCGCGCATTCAAATGTCCGTCTTCAATTCTGCCCATATGTCTGTCTGTCTGTCTGTCTGTCCGTCTGCCTTTCTGTTGTTTTCTCTGCCTTAACTTAGGCATGTGCCACAATGGCTGCATTTGCGGCTGCTAAAATGAAATGCTGTTGACCAAATACGAGGCGCTGTTTAACGCTCGCTAACCTTGTTAGGACATAAAATGAAAGGGGTTTACTGGAAAGTACACTAAAAAAAATTGTAATACCGAGAGTTTATTGAAATGTCAAATGGAAACTTATCTAATAAATTTCTCATTCCTGTATGATAATCAAATTTATCTAGGTAAGTTCAAAGGTGAACATTAAAGCTAAGTATAGTCCGCACTAGGCATCACCATGCGCTCTAAGGCTTCTGAATGAACTCGCCCCTACGGTGAGCAACCTTTCTTTCATATCTTGTGATATCCTAGATCTTATAGGAGATCAGTACTTTAATTAGATTTGCAAAATACAATTCCTAAACGTGTGAACATGTGAAAGATAGTTTTGCTGTAGAGGGGTTCCCGCAATAGCCTAAGATTAAAAACCGATGACTACATTATTGTATCAAAATGATTGAAAACCTATAATAGATTTTTGTTTTATGTATCCGAGTATCTGTTATACTTTTAATATTCTATTATGCAACAAAAACAAAAGGTAGAAAACAAACTAACTAACTATTTACCACACACACACACACACACATCTGAAGTAACGAGTTTTTGAGCTCAATGCTCCAAAAGTATTCATACTACATTGGAGTAGTTGGAAGCCAAGTTGAGGTATTCATGACGCCAATGCCATGGCCTAAGCAGTTATTGTTGTTGCTGCTGTTGCTGCCACTTGCCACGCTTCAAAGATACAGCTTCAGCACCATCACCATGCCTCCACGTTCATAGTAATAATGAAATCAAGCAGGCGAACAGGCGTAGGCAATGCACTCACTTTAAGGGACAGCGAGCCAAGCCAACACAACCCAAGCTGGTGGCATGCAGCTAGAAAACAGGGTAGGGAGAAGATATTTTTATGTGCGCCTGTCTTACTTTAATACAATACAATAAAAATACAACATGAAAATATATAATAACTACACTAAAGCAAGCAGGCAACCAAGTAACTGCCGCTGGAGTAATGTACTAACTTTTAGTTTCAAGTATCTTGCAATGGACTAAACATGTTGAGTTGGGTTCAGTTCAGTTCAGTTCGGTTGAGTAGAGTGGACTGGAGTGCAGTGGAGGAGATTGGTGTTGATGTGGAGTGAAGTGAAGTGCACCGAAGTGAATTGTCGGCGCATTCGAACCATTTGGAGTTGCTACAATTGCCGCCCTGCGGTTAGGAGTATCTAAAGCCAACTTTGCAGTGGTCATGGTGTGCACTCGTGCTCGATGTTGTTGCTCTAGATGTTGCTGTTGTTGTTGTTATTGTTGTTATCGCTGTTGTAAGTATATGTGCGCGTGCGCACAGCAACATGTTCATCTTTCATTTCTACCTTCTTATAACCCAAAAGATTTTACATAAAAATACATAAAGTTGGAAGGAACATATAAAATTATCCCCAGTAGCGATGCATAAACTTAAGTTCACCTTAAATATTGTAGTACATAGAATGAAATCCACAGAACACAACTGGACAACAGCAACAAACCAAAAAGCAAATCTCAGTCGAGACATTTTCTACTATTGTAATACCATGCCATAAGATTTTACCAATTTTTCACCCCAAGGAAACTTGACTAACTCACTCAGTCATTCACTGAAATACAAATGAGTGACTGAGTGACTGACAGTAGGACTGACGGAGTGACCAATTCTATGAGTGACTATACAATTGACAGCATGACATATGAATGCCTCTACAATCTGTCCAATGTCTGACCATATTTAAACAACTCGAATTGGAACAATCGGTTATTCTATTCGATGGAGCGCAAAGAAGACCATTTCCGACTTCTTGTTTTTGGTCTTCTCCAACTCGTCACTGCATAAATGATTTTTGCATTTTTATTCATACACAGAGAATTGCTAAACAAAAATTCTTGAACTTGCTTTGTAGTATATTGTTTATCCAAGTTCATCACGTATTCGATTCAATTCCATTCTATTTGTTGGCTTGCAGTATCTGCGATCACATGTACAAGAATGTATCTGCATCTCGTAGACAACGCGTTAGCATCGTCATGTTGTGTCATGTCTTAACATTATTCACATTTTGATGCGGATTGATGTGCAGCATGCCTTCTTCATGACATTAAGCAGCTTTAGATTAATGATGGTGTATTAGTCAATGTCATTTCAGTTCGAATATGGACAAATGCATCAACAATGTATGTATGTAAGAATCTTTCTCTGTACCTACACAATACTACACAAGGCATCTATTGTTTTTGCATATTTCGGATATGAGTCAGGGAGTAAACATAACTAAAATCACCATAAATTAAAATTATTATTTATATAGAATACTGGATACCCGGGCAGACGTTGCGGTTTATGTCCTTCCCAAAGTAACATTTTTTGTCAAATGTTCTAGAAAATCCTCTTTATTCGTTAAAACTCGCTTGTGGCCACTTTTTACTATTTCTTCCCATTCTTCTTCCTCGGCTTCTTCATTTGTCACTATAATTGAGTTAATGCAGGTTGCACTGCACTTGACTACCGCTTAATACATGACAAAACTCTCTTCATGGTCATGATTTTCATGTTTTGCCATCTCACTCGTACACCTTGCTAGATTCGAAAGCTGAACTAACGTAACAAGCTTAGTCTATTACTAAATCCTGTTTAGACCTACGTTATACAATTTTTTGTAAAATATTGAGTCGATAATGAAAGACTTTTTGCAAGTCTGCGAAGACTATTCATAGTAATAGACTATCTTTATACCTATTTCTATATTATTTACTTAATTCTCATTTTATTATTTGTTAATGGAAATAACTGAACTTGGCGTTGCCATCGGCAACTTGTCAAAGACTTTTGAAGTTGAACTGAATTTCTAAAGAAATTAACTCAGTGCGCTCAACCAATACAAAAAGCAAAGTTTCTTAAACAAACAAAATTCCCTTTACTACAATACAATATCTCCGAAATACAACAAACAGTTGATCAATAGATATGAATTGTTATACGAGTGTGTACACAATCATTTTGTGTATATAAGTTAATATGTGCATACAAATCATGTTTTATCTATGCGATACCTTTCATTTCATTTGAAAGGCGCAATAGTCTGTGTGAAGTGTGTTGAGTATGTTTAGACAACTAAAAGCCAATAAAATTTGTTGTTAATTAGTTTAGTAAATTGTAAATTAGGTTTTGGGAA
This sequence comes from Amiota communis, assembly GCA_037043315.1. NCBI lineage: Eukaryota > Metazoa > Arthropoda > Insecta > Diptera > Drosophilidae > Amiota > Amiota communis. Next base: position 631,322 of record JBAMAV010001101.1, read on the forward strand.
AATACTTCAAAAAAGATACAAAAATCATTCGGTAGTTGATTGTTGAACTTATAAATTAACGCTGTTAATTTTAATGAACTTAGCAATTGATAGAGCCATATCATTTCTGGGAATAAATAACACAATATTTTGTAGATACACTATTCATATACATATGTAACTCAAAGAGTCGTACTTTGACCTTTATACAGAGTATGTATGCCTTTGTCAAAATATGTGTACAAAACAATATGCAAATGACAAAAGTTATGCACATACCTAGGCTTAGGAATGTAATTAATTTTTCCGATGATGTTTTCCCATACAAACCCAAATTCAAATTAATATTCCTATTAGAAAAAATTTTGTGTTTTTTGACTTATCGAACTGAAATTTGGCTGCCATAAGTGTCTGTCGTATATTTACCAACCGTGTAAATTTCAAGATCATAGGATTACCAGGAGGGGTACCTAACATACAAACTCAAATAATATTAATGTTCTTATTAGAATTTTTTTTCATTTTTTGTCTTACCCAACTGAAATTTGGACACTATGAGTGCGTTATTCATGTTCACCATGTAAATTTCCAGATCCTAGGATTACTGGATCATATAGCTTGCGATATGTGTGCTCAATATCAATAGTATGAAATTCGCCTTCCACATGTGACTATTTGTGTATTGAAATAAGTATGAATACTGACTCTAACCTAAACTTAAGTGAAATCATTAATATAATACATATTTCTGCATGCTCATTCACAGGAGCGTCAAGAGTATTACATCTTTGCCATAGCCAAAGATAATCTTCTTTCTGGTTTAAGTTGATACTTTGTACAAGATTTTCAATTTGCGAAGCTCTGAAAGTTTGCTGTTTATTTTATTTAATCAATTATGCATTATTCCTTAAATTTATATCAAAAAAAATTCTTTGATACTTCAATTTTTTTTCTCTTCTTAAAAATAAGATCCGCTACAAGTCTATAACGGGACATTCCAATGATTTTTGGGGAAGAAGACATGGATTACAATCGTAGAATCATTCAAGCAGTTGTAAGCAGATATATACATTTTTATAAGAATATGTTAAATGATATACAAGACAAAATTTCCAAAGAGATTACCTAAAAATTTTAACAGAAACCATCTTAAAGATGTTAATTACAAAAAAAAACAAAAAACAAAATTTAAATATATAATGCAAGAACTCCATACCAAGTTTTCTAAATTTGCTCACCCTCGCACAACTACATTTAAAAGTGTCTGAGCGTGTATATTTTCCGACTTTACGTTTGATCATTGTGAATTTTCCTTTGGAAAAGATCTGTAGCAGATATCCATTTTACGAGGTCTGCAAAATATATGAATTGTTGCTCGGAAAGTCCAATATAAATGGTATTCGGCAGAATGAGTCTATTGAATAAATAAAATTAGGCAATTTGTTCCTGAGAAGTTCATTGTGTCTGTGTATATTTTATACAATTGTCATAAGGATATGATGCAGTGCTTCTATCTGATACCCCCAGATGCACAGGAACCACTCTATTGATGGTTTTACTGTTTCGTAAATTGGAAACTATACGATATTTAACATTGTCGAAATAACCCACTTCTGATTGCCTGTCACGCGGCATGCTTGATCAAACCAAAAGAGATATTGTATTTTCAATGCATAAACCTTATTAATTAAAAAAATTATTTTGTTATACATATAAAAAATCTAGATCTATGTATGTAATAATTATGTCAATATTAATAATTGATCCGCCTGGTTTTTCAAAAGTAAAAAGAGAACAGCAACACGCATTAATATCACGTCGGGAGCTTAGTAAAGCACGCCAGGTACGCTAGTACAATATAAGAAGTCTCCATACATACAAATTGATGTTCAAATTAATGTGATAATATATATTAAAAGTTGATCTGTCATACTAAATGATATGAAATCTTTAAAGAAATAAAAGATAGTATTTTTCCATGTTTCTTTTTCTATTCTCCATTACATTATAATTAGAAATATTTCTCTATAATGAATGAATTAAATTGAATTGAACTCAACTACTTAGAAACCATTATACCGGATGCAATGCATCGAAACACATTCATTTATCATGTTTTATGCTTAAACTCTTGTACGTATATCTTTTTACCCCAAAAATAAATTACTTTTTTTCTGTAGGTATTGTAAATAAATACAACAATGAAACAACGAAAATCCTTCAGCAAATTTAACGCATTTAATTAGTTACAAAAATGAGCTTACGAAAAACTTCAAATGAAAGCGATTTTGAATTAAGCGAAATTTCAATGTGTAAGCGCCTTAAAGATACAAATTGTATCTCCACGAGACACACACAGACAGACCCAAGATGACTAAACAACAAAATTTTGGTATCAGAAGAAAAAACTGTTAATTAAAGTTGAACAGAGGAAATCAAAGTTAAAGCCGATTTCATGCAGAGTTGGTTTATGTTTATGTTGCTTTTTCAGATACTCACATCTTTCATCATACTACAACAGAGTATAAGAAATTACCGAAAAATCTTTGTAAAATTAGATTTCGGTTTTTTTTTTTTTTGTTGATTTTTATTTTATTAAAATTGTAAGTTTTGAATCATCATTTGTATTTAAGTGCTAAATCATGCTGATATCATCACCTCCAAGTAGAAATTAGTTTTATTCTTTTCCTTTACTTTGCAATTGCATGAAAAGAAATACTGAACAAAATCAAATCAACAGAATTTTCGAATATTTCAGTAATTCAGCAATTTTGGCCAACACTAGGTGGGCCCAAAAGAAACACAAGATAATCAATGAACCGCAAAATTGAAAATATTGAAACAAAAACAGAAACCAGAGATGAACAAGGCAAATGGAGCCGCTGTGTTGACAGTTATTGATCATTATCTGATATATAATACGAGTTGTAAATATAAAATATCACTATCATACTCGAAAGATCGGGTGGTATGTGAAATTTCATTCTTAATATTCCATTCTTGCTTCCAATTGCTCATCAATTTAGACAAACGGACTTGAGCAAAGGCTTCATTAGTTTGTATGGAGGCTCCAAATATTAATATTAACACAATATTCAGCAGAATTTTTTCATAAATGGAATACGGATAAACCATGACTGGTTATTCCACAATTCGGGAAATATTTTATTAATCTTTAACTGAGTTGATCAAAAAATTACTACATATCAAGCGTAGTTTTTATTTAAAATGTGATATTTCAGATAAAATACTCAATCCCAGGATTAGTGAAAGAAATAATCAATCTTTCAGAGTTCTCAGTGAAATTGGACCCTTCGACATCTTAAATTAACGCATTTTACGTACATTTTAAGTAAAAAACAAAGACTCATCGCATATTACCACTTTTCCACTAAGTCATTTTCTATGTCATTCATATGTTGAACTATTAACCGATGGTCGAATCAAAGTACCGATTGTTTATATAATTTATTTGTTTATCACACATCGTACAAATACCAACTAATGTCATGACCAAACTATTATTTTACAGTCAAGGGAAGAACTTAAACAAAAACCAGAGAGAGGTTTACAGAAATATTATTTATTATTAATTTGATTTACGTTAAGAAGTCATACATATACACCGTGAGCGCATGACCATGCATACACGACCCTCTTGTGTTTGAGCATACATTATTGTTTTAACTTATATTTAGGGTAAAGTCAGTATTCATGCTGCTTTTCAACCCGGCCCCAATATCCAGTAATCCCAGGATCTTCAAATTTACATGATTGGTGAATATGTGTCAATCATAGTGTCCTAATTTCAGTTCGATAAGACAAAAACAAAAAAAGTTTTTCTAATAAAAACATTAATTTCAATTTGAGTTTGTATGGGAGGTATCCATCCTAGAGGTCCGATTCCGAAAAAGGTGCAGGGTCTAATAAAAAATGAGAAAAAAATTCAGCAAAAATTGAGGGAATTTTTTGCATACATACAGATGGATATGGCTCAATCAACTCATCTCGCTGAGCTGATCAAGAATATATGTTTGTACTTTAAGGGGTCTCCCTATGTGTGTTACAAACTTCTTGACAAACCTATAATATTATTCACTGCGTGAAGAGTATAAAGATACCTTACGCATAGGTCTCGACTTTGGCATTCATCTATGGAAGCATCAACGTCGTTATAAATATTTTAACCAACCCTCGTACTTACAGAGATACTTAACTTAACAATCGTAAAACAATTTATTTATTTTTTTTTTTTTGGGGTTTTATTATACCAACAACTCATTTAAAAACTACATACTTTTACTTTGATTTGAACAAATTTGTTAATGAACAACAAAAGATGATGTGATGATTTTGCAAAATCTGTTTCTTAATTTAAGTAATATTAGTTTTTGTTTTAAGAATGATTTCGTATAGACTCAGAACATGTACAGGTAATTATTGAATTTTAGGTGGGGTCTTGTAGTAAAAATAATAAAAATGTTGGAATCACTATGAAAAGAAATTGCAGCATAAGAGATCATGTTATAATGAGGCTCTAATTAAAAACAATGAATCTTTAACATTTTTATAAATATTCTTCCTTTCAGTTTATGAAAAATCATATAAAATTATAATTTCTATAGTAGTTTAAATGACAACTGCTATATAAATATTATATTTGATCAATAATGGACCAATAGCGTTAAAAGATATGTATTTCAAACAGAACTGATTGATGATGTAACTTTAAGGAAATATGTAAGTTTTTGAGAAATACTTAATGATTATTGTATTAGTATAGTTATAAAATCATGCTTGTACTAAAATTCTGCTCCGTTAAGAGTCAAAATTCTATAAACACCAAGTAGTAAAAGAATAATATCTTTAAAATATACAATATAATCTTCATACATTGATTTTGGTTTATAATTTACTGTATTTTATTCAAATATTTATAAACATAAGCTATTTTATTATACTTCGTCCAATAATTTTAAATTGTCAACTAATTCTTCTACAATACGAGTATAAGATGAAAGCAAATATAACATTGATTTTCTCATAAAATTCTCCCACGCTCTTTCTCCCTCTTTCTATGTCATAGATATTGTAAAAATTTATATCCAACTTATCCCAAACTCAAAAGTCTTTATTTATCACTACGAACTATTACCGTTCCACGCTATCACGTTACAACATCAAAACATGATTTACTCATGTAAACGAAGCTTCTGTCGAAATGCCAAAAACAAATCCAGATTCCTACAAATATCAAGCATAAAGATCTACTGAGCCATGGTGAGAGATAACATGCAGTTGGGCTGTTGGAAATTGCTGTTTAACAAAATAAAATGCTGCTGTTGCACGTTGTAGTCACAGTGTTGCACAGCTGCAGCACTTGCTGTGCCATAGTGTAGTTAAAAGTATATATGTATATATAAGTATATTTTTAGGATACTACAAGAGAATCTTGCACCACATGATGCGGCAAAACTTCACTTAAAAGACTTACAATGATCATAAATTTATGGAACTGAAAAGAAAAAGTAAATAAAAAGAGAAAAAAGCACAATATGAATGTATAGCAAAAGTGCATCAACAAAATACTTTAAGTAAAACTAAACAACAACAAGAAATGGTGGCATGAAAACTTACTTGATGATGATTTGGTTATTTAATCGAAAAAGATTCACTTAATGAGTGCTTTTAATAGTATGTTTTAAAGAATATTGACTATGATTGAGTGAAAAATATTTCAAAATTTTTAAAAAGTTCTCTTAAGTTAGTTAGGCTTTAATTGATACAGTAATTTCTAATGTTATCGTTGTAACTAATTTCTATTATTCAGTAAACACGTATTGAATCTACTACAAGCAAGGTTGTTACAATAAACTTTACTCAATATTCTAGGCAGTTCATAGATTTGGTTCCAAAAAAGAAAGAACGTATTATTGAATTTTTTTGATATTGCCAAATTTAGTGGAACTATTCCAGACAAGACATTTTACATCGATGACATTAAGTGTTACCGTTAAGCACTTTCATGACGAAAAAGTAATGTCTCGCGTCAGCTCTCCGATTTTTATGATCTTTCAATTCAGCTTCCCAGTAATGGCCGTTTAATCATTCAATCATCTTTGTATTATTCTATAGTTGTTTCAATAAATTTGAAATTGGTAGTTAGTCCCTTGCCATCTCAAAATATTAGATATATTGAACATAAGAAGCCTCAATTTTCTATCAGTTCCCCGTCTCTTGATTGTTTTTTTAATGATGGTGTGAACGAGGAAAAATTAGCTTTCATTGACCTAATACTTACATATATGAAGGATGAACGAAATCCCATTTTCAGCTCAACGTAGTAAATTTACCATTAACCAGCCATCTTGCACAATATACTCTTCCGTTTAACACTTACTTATTCTTTAATTTCTTATTTCTCTCCATGAGTTAAAAAGATTTTCGTATATCTTACAATAGGCAATCTCTTGAAATTCACTGAAATGAAAGCTTTTAAACCGAATTACGCTCAATGTTTTTTTTTCTTTTCAAAACAAGTAGACTGTTCTACCATTCCAAGTGAATCAGGATCATACTTTTAACAAATGTTTTTTCCTAGTTTCAACAACTGATAATAAACAACGCCCAGCTAATTTCACCAAACACACAGAATATCCTTCCAACCATGGATATTCGTCTTCAGAAAAGATTGTGCTAGTTGACCAGGCTTCACACATGATTTCTTCCATTTAGGGTAATCTTAATAAATTCGTTTTTCATTACCACTGGAATAACGATACGATATTAGGAGCCCAATTACGAGTTACTTCCAATGAATTCCTCTTGAATCAAATATTCCCCAATTCAGAGTTACTCCCCCATGGTCTTTGTTGCTTGTATCAGAATCATCACTTTTTAATGATAGCAAACAGTACTTACAAGTTGAAACAAGAAAATAGTTGTTTGGACTTTAGTAAAACTACAAACACTGGAAACAATTCATTAAAGATTTTATACAACACTTCAATTTTGTACTATGAATGCCATTTGTTGAAACTCCATGCATACTTATGTATTTTTGTCAAAAATGTTCTACTTCTTAATTTAAAATTCGCCAATGTAGCTGAAGTTTAATCAAATCAGAAAAACTCTAATCATATTTTCGTCTCCTTTCTCGAATTCACTGGAATTCATTTAATAAGGAACTCTTTAAAAACAGTTACGTTTAATCAAAATAACAACAAAAAAGAGAAAAACTAAACTAACAATCAAACGCCCCCATACAGTGAATAGTTTAGAAACCAAAAAGATTGCGTGTCCACTGAAAGACACGAGTATCTAAAGAGTGCAACAATATCCTTTGACTGACAACTAACGACTGAATCATCATCATCATCATTATTATTATTGTCTATAAAAGCTTAAATTGATGCATCGAAACGAAGTCAAAAGGAAGCAATAAATAACAATTAATTGTATTATTACCATAAACTAATTCAGAAAGCATTTCATATAACCTGGAAGACCGGTCTCCGATACACATAGGATGTGAAGTGTGAGTATAGGTTCATCAAACATCAGTCATGCAATTTTTTCTTTTGCACATAAATTTTTTAAGTTGCAACAGAAAAGATTTCTTTTTATTAAAAAAATAAATGTCTACTAATTTGCATTTTTATGAAAAAACCGAAAATAAAATAAAATTGACCAACTTAAGGTATGAGATGAAAGACCAGCCAACCTAACAAAGAGATCCACACTAAGGGGAAGAGGAGGAGTGTTGCAAAAGTAAAAGTTCGAAGTTGCTGTCTGTCTAAATTGCGCCCTTAGGCCACTATCGGCTACAATCAATTATTGAATCAGTCACTGATCAACATACCAAGCAAGCCATACGATCGGACCAAACTATCCACAACCCGAAACACGCAATTCTGAATGCCAACGAGCAGGTCAAGAGAGAAATATACTCGTACTACATTGTATACGTAGAAGGCCTCGCATCTCATCTGATCGTTATAAGGCACCTTCAACCACAAAGTGGCAACATTAATTAATGCAAAAATGTCGTTGTATTACATATTCAGGTGCAAAGAGACAAAAATAATCGTGGAACCAACCAAACGACACAAGCGTTAAAAAGACATCGAAGATTCACTACTGTCAGCAAATTATGAAAACAACGGATGCTTTTAAGGGCAACTACTTGAAATAAACTGAATACAAAATTACAGCTATAGTATACCTCTATAGCTATACTTCAATACACAAAACAAGTTTTTATTATTCGGCATTTGTTAAAATATTAATAGCATTATCGATGAAAGGTCTTACATAATTTATATTAGTATAGACTCCGGGATATTTTGGATTTGCACAACCGATGCCAAACGAAACTATGCCACATAGTTCGCCATTGAATAATGCTGGGCCTCCTGAGTCATATGTGCACGCATCCTTCTTGGATTGCAAACCAGCGCAGAACATGCTCTCCGTCATATTTACCGCCGAGGCATACAAAGCACGGCACTTACTTTTTGATATGATAGGTACATCAACAGTGCGCAGCTGTTTATGTGGTGTCGTTGCAGCTGGATCAATTAGTCCCCAACCAGTGACAGTGATAAAATCGTTCTTTGAAAAATTGCTTCTACATAACGATATTGTTTTTATATGTGGACCAATCATAGGTTCACTTAACTTCAGCACTGCTACATCCATATGTAAGTTTTCTTCCCGAAAAGTGTTCGGTTTCAACATGGTTTTCACTTGTATCTTAAGACCATTCTCATCTAGCACTGAAATACCACCTGTTGCTGTCCAATTTTCGATATCACGTCGACCAAGAAAGCAATGCTGTGCTGAGATCACTATTTGTTCCTGTATCAACGAACCTCCGCAAAAGAATTCACCCTTGTAGAGTAAGGCCACAATAAATCCACCCATTTTGTCTATAGTTGTCAACTCGCCGCCAATTACACGACCATGTATTTGTGGTCTAAACGGTAAAACACCCATAATAAAAGGATTTTTTTGAAAGATCATCCATATGATCAAGAACATTGAATACCGTAAGAAGCAGCATCTATATAGAAACATTTTCAATGTAATTTTCAGCTAGTAAAACTTAAACTAGTTTCAAAATTGTTGTTCTTTTCAGAGTACCTCCATGTATGTCAATTGAACTGAAGCATGAAATTTTTTATAATTATACAATTTATAGTAATATCTAGTAATAAAAAACTACATTTCAAAAACTTTACAGCTCTCTTCATACACTTCACGCAGTAAATAGTAAATTATAAATAATAAAAATAATTTTCTCAGGAAATTTGTAATACACAGAAGAAGACATAAGATACCACATTCAGTATATATTGTATATTATATATTCTTAATCAGCTCGACGAGGCGAGTTGATTTAGCCATGTCCGTCGGTCCCTCTGTATGTATGCAAAATAGTCCTTCAGTTTTTAAGCTAGAGAGCTGAAATTTTGCACATAAAAAATACAAACCCAAGTTCAAATTAGGGTTTTTATTAGAAAAGCTTATTTCATTTTTGTCTTATCGAACTAGAAAACTCTATACTTAGCATAAGTGTCTAACCCATATTCACGAATCATTTAAATTTCAAGATCCTAGGATTACTTGATCGTATAGCTACCTTGAGACCGGGCTGAATTACAGTATGAATACTGACTACCCTAAACTTAAGTCAAATCAAATGTATGAGGATCTTGTATGCATGGCCATGCGCTCATGATGTATGGCTATGTGTACAGTATCAAAAATAAATTGGCCACATGATTGACGTTTTGAAATGCAGTATCAATACTGTCTCTACCCATAACGTAAATCAAATCAATAATATAATATTTCTGTATGACCATTCACAGGAGCGTAAAGAGTACTACAACTTTGGTATAGCCATTACAGGTTTCTTTCTTTAGAAATTTTTCCAGCCTTCAGTTTTAATCAAATTTGTATTCGAGAAGTAGAAGGTTTATGTTATCTTGAATGTTTTGGTATACATAGGAGTACATATGTCATAAATTAACTTCTTAGCAGCATGAAAAACAGTTTGTAAAATAATTAAAATAATTAACTTTTCTACAACTACAAAATACTACTGTTGTTGACCGACCCCTTGGCCTAGCAGATTACAAATTATCAGATTATCGGTCAGTAATATGACTTTCTTCTCAACTTAGTTCTTTTATTGTATATCCTTTAGCATATTACTGACTTCAGCCTAAAATTAATAAACATTTCACTCTTTTCAATGTCAAATATATTATTAAGGCTTAAATAATTGTTAAAATAAATTAGTCTATTAATCGACTGTGTAATAGCGTTAACAAATAATTTCTAATGTAATTAAAGATACAATTATTTTATTTATTAATTTATTCAGTACAAATTTTAAATACAAGTCCAATGCGTGCTAGTAACACAACAATTATAAAAGAAAATGAAATTTCAATACAAATTTGTAATTTTTACATGTTTAATTGTCACATGCTTTGCTAATAATAGAACGAAAGATAGAATTTCAACACGAATAGTTGGTGGTCAGGTGTCGAGCATTAGTAAAATTGGTGGATACCTAGTGGCTTTACGTTTTAAAGGAGAATTTCTTTGCGGCGGTTCTTACATTGCTAATCGTATTGTGGTTTCAGCTGCCCATTGTGTAAATGATCTTCAGGACTCTGTACACTTATTGACCGTCCAAGGTGGCATTTCAAACTTAAATGAAGGCACTCATCATACAGTTCAAGTCGAGAAGGTGGTTATTCCGCCCAACTACGATAAAATCCCAAATGATTTGGATGTAGCTGTACTTTTGTTAAAAACTTCTCTAAAGGGTAACGCAATTCGAACGATCAATCTTTGTACTCATAATCTTAAGAACCGCGATAAGGTAAGAGTATCTGGTTGGGGCTTAACGAACTCAACTTCGTTACGTAATGTGAATCAAGTTCGAACTGTTTTAGTGCCGGTCATGGAAAAAGTCACATGTAAGAAATTCTTTACAAAAGTAGCCGAAATAACTGAAAATATGATTTGTGCTGGTATTCCAAACCAAAAGGATGCTTGCCAATATGACTCGGGTGGTCCTTTGGTACATAATAATGAATTATGTGGAATTGTGTCTTTTGGTGTAGAATGTGCCTCAGAATATCCAGGCGTCTATGTAGATGTTAAAAATTTATCAAATTGGATTAAGGAGACTATTCGTAAGCTACAACCCAAAAAAATATAATCATTGTTGTTAACCAATATCTTAAGTTTTATTATAAATAAAGAATGACAAAGTTAAAATTATATTATACCATATATGTATATATTTATATAATACAAATAAGTATAGGTTAATAAGCATATCAAAATCCAACGGAATTCGTTTTTCTTCTCAACTAGATTGTGGATTCTTAAAAATCTTTAATTATTCCATTATAACTAACTACTTGTGCTTTTTTTTTTTAGATTATTTAATTGCAATTCCAATCAATCGTTAATAGAACGATACATTGATACATTGGCAGTGAGTTAAATTACGTTAACAATTAATTAGTTAATACTTGTATGTAGTAGATCCGAAGGGTGGTGCCTATTTAACCTTCTCGGGCAGTCATTTATTGTAAGAGGCGAAGCAAGAGGATTGCACATTCCGAGCGTCATTGTATCGACTGGTATGGCGGTAAATTTGCACATTAACTGATGAAATTCCTAGGTCACGATGCATTGACATTCTCCTGACATATTAACGGCCACCCGTAATATTGAGAAGAGCTTTGTTCTGCATGGCCTGGCCTTGGTTATTTGTTGACTTTGCTGAAAGTCTCCAGAGCTGAATGCCATAAGTGTATGGTGGTACAACTATGTCCTTATAGATCGTAACCTTGGCAGATAGATATAAAGTACTGCCGGGTCAGAAGAGCCACCTCAGTTTGTTCAGCTTGTTTCTGTAGGTAGCTGGTATCATATTTACATGATTGCACTACGTCAAACGTCAATCCAGAATCATGCCTAAGTACTTAACAGAAGTTTTTTGGGACACTTGAGTGCCTTTCAGCGTGACCGATGGACAGCGTTTGTATTTCAGCGTAAAGCAACCATGCTGGGATTAAGCACTATTAATTCCAGTATTCCAACGCCTAGAATAGGCATCAAAATCATCGGGACAAAATATCACTCCCTAAAAATACTGTGTCGTCCGCATAAGTGGCAGCGTGTAGCGGTCTGTAAAAGACTCGCCCTAGGACACTGCCCTGCGGAACACCAGCTCGAATTTTTCGAATTGTAGACCTCTCATCACGAACTTCAACTAAGAACGATCGATTTTGTAGGTATGAACTTATGAACTACTACAAACAATGTTAGACAATTGCAATAATTTGTCTACATTTAGTTGATATACAGTTGTGTTCATAAAAATAGTATAGGCTCAACAATCGGGGTAAAACCTTTAAGGAAATTGCAATTTTTGTTTAAAGCACTGTCCCAATGATATTTAGTGACATTACGTATACAAGAGGTTGCAAGCGCAAGACAACATTATTAAGTAGATGAAGGACCGATTGTGCGATATAGCAAGACCAATCCCTTGGCGTTATCAAAAATGATTGAAAATTACCACAATGTCTCGGTCTGGGGTGTTATAATTTATCGTCGTCTTATAGACAATATTTTGAAAGCGATAAGTCACAGTTATACCCCTTGTTACAAAGAAGCTCGTCGATATAAGATTAAAGATTGCAAGACATCATATGAATTGTCCAGCCGAAAAGTGACGCAACGTTTTGTGCAATTTTGTTTTGTTGGTTTTGTATAAGTCATCCACCAAGCACAGAATACCAACCCAAATACACAATCAAGACGGTCAAATATGGAGGCCTGAATAGTTTACTTCAATATATTGAAGGATGTAATGCTATCATATGATAGTTAGAAAATATCAACAGAACAATGATCCGAAACAACACTCAAGTAAACTAGCAGAGGATTTGCTTGCATCTTAAAAGATCGACGTGATGTTATGGGCAGCTATTAAATAAATGTTGAGAGCTGCAACCGATTGGGGCGTGTCTCTACTTTCAGTGACCTCAGAATCATTTTTGACCCTGATGGTCTAAAGAATTAAATGATCCCTAAATTACCAAGCTTCTTTTTATCTCTCTAGTCTGCCCAGTATTCGAATACTGTTCGTGAGTCTGGAGCCCTCAATACAAAATACATGAAGACCGTATTGAGTCAGTACTGAAGCAATTACTTCTTTTTGCACTTCGTTTGCCTTCATACTCAAGCAGGCTTCTTCCTATAGGTCTTTCTTCGTTGAGTAATTGCAAATTTCTAGGCTTACTTCATAGATTTTTTTTTCGCCAGGGCTTTTGAGTCAACTTAGTTTCTGTGTCCCTAGTCGTACCATTAGAAATTTCGTTTCTCTTGCTCTAACTAACTTTGGCTCACACGATCCATTTCTTGTATTATGTGCTCATTACAATAAACTTTATCACATCCTCTCTCCTGAGATTTCGCCCACCGCTATCAAATCTCACTTCATTTAACATTTAGAACTTACGACCCAACTGCACTACTGATTTTATGAGCACAGATGCATGTAGAGTTAGCATATTTCATTTATTGTACTAACAAGACCTACAACCGATGATAAGTAAAAATTTCTTCTACGTGTTTTTTTTTCTGGGGGCCTAAGAATACAAACTTTTAAACAAACATTTTGTTAGCCCCTTGTGAAAATAGCAATACTGATTTTGATTCAATATGACACGGCAACCAAAGAAATTCCTATTAACTTCTACATATTTAAAAGCTGAAAGAATTACATAAGGTGAAGCAAATTAGGAAAAATAAATTAATTAATCAACCGTGAATTAAGTTTAGGAAAATCGTGTTTGTAGTGTACATAAAGAATTTAAAGTACTAATTATTGTTATGTGTAAGACTATACGTCTAAGATGCAAAAGTGTTAAAGTTATAATTTTTCAACAATTCACTTACAATAAAATAAAATGAAAATTCAAACTTTTCTTGTAATTTTAGTATATTTAATCTGCATAAACTTCGTTTCAATATATTCACGAAAACGGTATGTGAAAACACGCATAGTTGGTGGTCGCAGAACGGATATCAAAAATATTGGAGGATTTCTGGTGGCTTTGCGTGCTTATGGGAAATTTCTTTGTGGCGGCTCTTACATTTCTGATCGTATCGTCGTTACAGCCGCTCATTGTGTAATAGACTTTATGGACACTGTTAACATACTGACTGTCCAAGGTGGCATTTCAAATTTAAATGAAAAGGTCCCACAAATAAAAGTCCAGCGGGCGCTCATACCGGATAACTACAATGATATCGAAAATGATCTCGATGTAGCTATACTGCTGTTGACAACCCCTCTAACGGATGACAAAGTACATAAGATAAAGCTTTGCGATCACGAACTCAAGAAAGGCGATACAGTAAGCGTGTATGGTTGGGGACTAGGCAACTTTAAAGATAAACAACACAAATTTCAAGTAGAAACTGTCGACATTCCGGTTGTAGACAAAGGTCACTGTAAAGACTTGTTTATGAAGATGATTGTAATAACAGATTCAATGTTGTGTGCTGGTGTTCCATACGAAAAGGATGCTTGCCAATATGATTCGGGTGGCCCATTGATTCATAATGAGCAACTTTGTGGTATTGTTTCGTTTGGTGTAGACTGTGCTTCAGAATATCCTGGCGTCTACTCAAATGTTAGACATTTATTAGCTTGGATTTACAGTGCAATTGATGAAATACTTACATAGTTACAATGAAAACCAAATGGAACCACCGCACAATATTTGTAGCATCACGAATATATGTATTTTTCCAAAATAAATATAATTAAACAAAATAATATTTTACAGGAAACCTGGCACGTCCCAATGAATTTATATTAAAAATAGACCTCATGAAGACCTTTTAACAAATCATTTAAAATTATTCTTAGTTCTTGCATTCTCCGTAGATATCTAATGTGCTCTATGAACATGAACAATGACCGAATACTTCTGTATTCATCGGAATGGTGCAGTATCACCCACATTTTTCGATTTTGCAAAACATTTGTATGTTTTCTGAGAGTCAAGCTGACATCAAGGCTATCTCTGGGTTTTTTTCCTCTCAGAATTTTGTCTAAGATTTCGGGAATCTTTGGCAATTGTAATACTGTTGAGCTGGCAAGTCCGGACTCTTGAATCCTTTAGTAGAGTGATATCTACTGGTGTTCCAAATAAAAAAAATACAAAGAATAGTGCTGCTCCCTTATTGTTGTATATAAAACTAGCGAACTTGGCGAGCATTGCTACGCCCCTGACTTGATGTTAGTGCTTGATTTTTGTAGTAGTTATTCTGTTAATAACACAGGCCTGCAAAACTTTGTTGTTTTTTTCCACTTTGAATGAGTTTACTTATAACATATACGGTTATGTGTCAGACATCTCCGATGGTATCAAACCGGATTGTTTTTTATATCACCTACAAAAAACAAAAAGGAAAAGGTGTGCCAGCAATTTTGAGCGATTTGAAATGAATATTCGAATGAACTGATGAGCTGATTGAAATGTGTTTGCGTTTAAAATTTGAATTTAATACAATTGTTTGTTGAAAGAAACACACGAATAAGTCCACTGTTCTATTCATACCCCTATTTGTATAATAAAGTGTGTTGTTTTTAGAGATTCACAACTTTGAGTTGGCAACCCTGCCTTATTTGACAACCGATTTAACAGCTGATAGTTGCTAATCTATAGTTGGATAGACTTACATCAGAGCAACGCTTGCAAATTGTTAAAATTTTTTAACAAAATAATAGTTCTGTTCGTCAAACTCATCGTGCACTTCGCCCAATTTATGGTAATCATAATCGTCCATCAGAGTGGCTTATTGTTGTTGCTATGGATTGTTTCCATACCACGCTTACTCTTTATGATAATGTGCATCCCGTAAGATGCCGAACATTGCGCACCGAACAAGCTGTAGCCGCTGTACAGCAAAGCATTGAAGAAGACCCAAATCCATCAATTCGTGACCGTTCTCAGCAAATGGAGTTGTGTCCATTCACTTTATGGAAGATTTTAAGAAAGGATCTTGGCTTAAAAGCTTTTAAGATTCAATTTGTGCAGGAATTAAAACCAAACAACCATCGTATATGCCCCTGGAAATCAACATTCGAAGAGTTATTGGCGAAATACGTTCGCAAATGCTGCGAAAAGTATGTGAACATTGGTCTTCCAGATTGCACCTTATACGCGCCAGCCGTGGCGGCCTCATGCCCGAAATCATATTTTTATATTGAATGATTCGGTCAATAAACAATTGAATTAAATGCAAATGTTAAATTTGTATGCTTGTCAATCAAACGAAACACAAACACCATTCGAACATTCATTCCAAATCGCCCAAAATTGCTGGCGAACCTATAGTTTTTTGGGTGATATCTTATATAGACTTCAATGACCGAACTGCTATTGAAATAGAAAATTTCGGAAGATAGGGAATGATTTTTGATTTCTGCATCACAATACTTGACCAGAAATGTAACTAAACAAAAAAACCAAATGTTCACGCTTAAAGATGAGATCGGTTGTAGAGTTGCCGGCCCTTGGGATTTATTAAACGAGCAACCCAATAGGTGTATTTGACACTATAAAATCGTTCACCAAGGGTCTCAAAGAAACTTTGAAATGTATTTTTAGATATCGAAAATCGAGAAAGGCAATGCACAGCTGATATCATTAAAAAAAAACGAAACTCCCTTGCATCCGAATCAAAGTTGTCTGCAAATAGGATCCAGAGATTGGTGTTCTATGACCTTGCTAAGTCAAATGCATGAACCTCCATGGGTGATTTGTCGTATAGAGCCCGGTATGGAAAAGTTGATTTTATTTGTGAGGTGAGACTCAGAGATTTTCAAATGACTAATTATGGAAAATTTAACTATTCCAAGATTTAAATTTGAAATTTCATTATCTCTTGAAATAAATTTTGAATCATCAAGATCGACTGATGTAGGGTCTATACACAGAGAGAAAAACGCCGGTCTAAGAACAGCACGGATTGTAATTAATTATTGAACACGCCAAATTGAGTTGCATTTGGTGTAAATGTGCTTGAAATAATTAAGATTTGCCCTTAAACTTAAATTCGAGAGAAAGTTAACTTGAATTCAGAACAAACAAACTTGATTTGAGAACAAAATGGTCTCATTTCAAGAAAATATGTTCTCACTTCAAGTACATTACGTCCTACATTTCAGACCCCGAAGCACAATCTGTACTTGATATGAGACCGAAATGTTCTCACTTTAAGTTTCTTTGGTCTTAACAAAAGACCGAATAGTGTCGTAATGAACAGAAAACGTACTTCAAGTAAGATTCCTTCTTGTTAAAGTAAGTCCATAACGTTATCAAAAACGTAACAAAACATACTCAATTTGAGTATTCTTGTTCTTGAAAATACGTGCTTGAAGTGAGAACATTTCACTTGTTATGACAAGAAAAAAAAAAGGAAAAATTCATTAATGACCCATGTAATAAGATTAAGAATATTTTATTTTATATCTACATTAAGAAATTAAAGCATTATTATTATTATTACATGCGACCGTTTAGTCCAAGATGTAAAAGTGTTAAAGTTATTATTTTTAAACATTTCAACTACAATAAAATAAAATGAAAATTCAAAATTTGCTTGTAATTTTAACATTTTTATTCTGCATGAAGTTCGTTTCAATATTTTCAAAAAAACGACAAACGCTGACACGCATAGTTGGTGGTACTAAAACGGATATCATAAAACTTGGCGGATATCTAATAGCTTTACGTTTTAAGAATACATTCATCTGTGGCGGTTCCTACGTTTCTAATCGTATTGTCGTTACAGCTGCTCATTGTGTAATAGATATTTTGGACTATATTGACTTAATTACTGTACAAGGTGGGATTTCAAATTTAAGGGAAAAGAACCAGCTAATCACAGTCGAAAGAGTGCTCATACCGGATAAATACAATGAAGTCGAAAATGATCTCGATGTAGCTGTACTTCTGTTGAAAAGCCCACTGAAGAATAAAAAAGTACGAGAGATACAACTCTGCGATCATGTACTCAAGAAAGGCGATATGGTTAGCGTGTATGGTTGGGGCTTAGGCCACTTTACTGATAGACAACACAAATTTCAAGTAGAAACTATTAAGGTTCCAGTTGTTGACAGAAAGTACTGTACTAAAATGTTTCAATCAACGACTGCAATAACAGAATCAATGGTGTGTGCTGGAATCCCATATAAAAAGGATGCTTGCCAATTTGATTCGGGTGGCCCTTTGGTTCATAATGGGCAACTTTGTGGTATTGTTTCGTTTGGTATAGACTGTGCTTCAGAATATCCTGGCGTCTACGCAGATGTTAAATATTTATCACATTGGATTAAACAGGCAATGAAAAAATTGCGTTCAAGATAACAATCAAAAATGAAAATCAGTCATTTTGTAATAATGTGGAAACATTAAAAAAATATAAATGAATATAATATGATTCAAAACGAAATCCGATGACCAATATGAAATACATGATATTTGAAAAAAAAAAAAAAATAATTTTCAATGCGACTAAATGAATATTAAAAAAAATAGAGTCTATTAAAACTTGCATAGTCAACTTCCTCATTTTAGAGAGAAACCCAAAATCGAACTACTTACGAAACATACAACAGTGGTTCTAGAACCGATACTCTTTACAAAGTGGTGCTTTGGTAGCCTGCTGTTGGTTGGACTCTCCTCTATTTCAAACTTTGTAAAAAGATAAGCTATGAGTTTCTCTCACATCTGTCCATAAAACAGGCAATTGTACAACTCTGGATAGAAGAACAGAACACCGAAACCCCTTCGCCTGAATCTCGATTCTGATGGTACCATATGCAACGTACAAAGTTAGGTCGATATCCATCACCAAAAATCTTTTGCAGCTAGAAGAAGAAATCATTAGTAAACATGCCACAAAAAGTTAAGCGAAAAATTGGATGACCACCTATAAGATTGAGTGATGACATAAAGAAAACAGAGAGCAACTACATAATAACCTCTAGAGCACTGGTTCTTATATTTACTTACGTAGTCGACGGACCAATAGTGAACATACCTTATTAATTACCATGTCCAAGGCAGTGGGCATGGATGAATGTATAAACCGCAACAAAAGAAATTCTTTTTTTCAAAGAGTGTCCACTGATTTTACTAATAGTTGTCTCAACAATATGTGTCAATATTTGTAAAGTTGAATTTTTCACATTTGTGGGAGTACATACTCGAAATTGATGATATATTCGTCACAGACTTCACTATACTACAAATCGACACACACACAGGATATACTTAGACGAAAGACCATTTTGTTGGTTGCATTTTAGTTTATCTTTCAGTAAACGAAAACATTCAATAGATTAATAAATGCACATTTTATTTTCTCTGATGTACTGATGTGACAGTTAATATCCGGAAAGTGGCGTATCAAATTCTCAATTTGTCAGAGTTTATTCGAATTTACAAACTTTTGCAAAAAGTACTACAAAATAAAATACTACTCAAAATATCAATATCTTTATCACTCCTGTAAAACACTAACCATAGTATATTCCCGAATTTATATATTGCATACATACATTTGTATCTATTGTATTTGAGAACAAAGAATAGACTGAAGAGTTATGGAGACTAGTTATGTATTTACTTGATATATTCATAGTACTTTCATATTTGTCTTATATAAAATATTGTAAACTTCAATCCCCTAGCTCTTTCATTGTTTTTCGTATCCAAGGAGTTACATAACGAACATTTGTATAGACACCTGGATAAACAGGGTCAGCGCAACCTACACCAAAAGATACAATGCCGCAAAGTTGATTATTCAATGTCATTGGACCACCTGAATCAAATGTACATGCATCTTTTTCACCTAAGACACCAGCACATAGCATGCTCTCAGTTATGTGAGTTACACCTTTATATGCTTGTTTACATTTCTGGAAATCAATAATTGGCACTTCCACAGAGTGCACCTGCTTCATCACCTCCTGTGAATCCTCATCTGTAGTCGAGAAGCCCCATCCAGAGACCTTTACTTTATCTCCCGCTTTTAACTCCTGCGTGCACAAGCTTATGGGCTTTATATTTGATCCTTTAAGGGGTTTTTCTAATTTGAGCACAGCTACATCCATGTTAATAGAAACATGACTATACTTCTTATGCATTACAGCCATTTTCACTCCGACTTTTGCAGAAGACTCTTCTAGCGATGATATTCCCGCTACGATCTCCATCTCACTAAGGCGATTCATGCGGTCTTGTAAGCAATGTGCTGCCGTAACAACAAAAACTGAAGAAATGTAGGAACCGCCGCACAAAAAATTTCCTCCAATGAAAATCGCCACAATGAAACCCCCAATTTCACCAACGGTCGATAGGTAACCGCCAATAACGCGTGTCGTTACAGACGGAGCTTTTATCGGTCTGCGTTTTCCTCCAAAACATGCGCCACAGTAAAATAACAAAGCTATCAGCACAATTTTTAAATTCATATTTAAACTTTAGAACTGAACTAATAACAATATAAGTCGTTAGTAGATTGTTACCTATTACTAAATATTTATACATAATTCTCTCGCAAATCCATTTGATATGCCATTAGTTACGCGTTACAATTAAATACAATAGTTTCTTTTAACAAAAACATGTCAAACATTCAATTTGGTTCACCGAAGTTTACATACCTTTCATACGGTACCCCTACGATATTATGTACATATGTGTAAATTGAGATAATTATCATTTCAAATTGATTTGACAACGAATTATTGGAAATGTACAATATTTATCCCGGAGAACTCTGATTTTGATATGCCATAAATTGTGTCTGTAGCAAATATTCAGCTTGTTTGCTCGATTACTGAGAACTTAGTTCCTATACATTTATCCCATCATGTTGGTTATTAAGTTAATATACCCAGTACCATTAAAGAAAATTAAAGGACATATGTGCGAATCTAAAGCGAATCGGTCTACCCTAGCAGCTTTACCGGCGTTTCCCGTAATTCCGAAATGTGTAAATTGTTGTTGTTTTAGAGTTTTTTTTGTTAAGAGCGATTTATCCAGTTTATACATTTCATATAATCCAACACACAACGTTTCTACGGCAACGATTTCAGCCGAAAACAAATTTTTTCAAATTCCTTTTCATTCATGTTTCTTTGTAACGGTGAGTTCTGTCGCAAAGCAAATTTCATCACATTCCGCTTCCATTAACCAAATTATCCGCGCTATTCTTACAGCTCCCTTAAAAAGATACATTTATCCAGACTATATAATTTAATAGTCTTTGCTAAAAGTCTTTGGCGAAACACACTGTCTCTCTCTTGATCCGGTCTCAGTATGAAGAGAACGAAGAGCGTAATACTCTCATACAGTATATAAATAAATAAGAGGAACAAATACAACAATAACAACAACATCACAGAATTCAAGAAGCAGCAAAGCATAAACAAAGAAAAAACGTACGAAAATTTTTGGTCGTCATAATAACAAATTTTATAAATAGTATAAAATTTTAATACCTTGGGTTACGTTATTGTAATTTTCGTCGGTGTGAAAATAAAATAGAGCCTATGTTACTCGCTTAAAAAGTAACTTTCTATAGGTAAGAGAATTTTTAAAATCAGCTAATTAGTTTCTGATTTTATTCACGCCAAATGAATATAATAAAAAAATCATTTGCATTGTATAACCCCTGCAAAAGCTCGAGAATGGCTCCACAAATTTAAATAACTTAATAAATTAGAAAAACCAAAAAGGAACAGCCGAAAAATCGAAAAAAATTAAATTAACCAGGTGTGCGAGGAGATGGCAAAACATGACAAGCATTACTATGAAAAATATATATAGTACATAACCAAGCAAACTGCATTTAAAAATAGAAATTAGCAAGGTGTGCGAGTGAGATGACAAAACATAACAAACATGACCATGAAGAGAGTTTGGTAATGTATTAAGCTGTAGTCATCTGCAGTGTACTAAAATAACAACCAGGACAGCCTATATTTACTGGATTATAGTCGCAATAGAAGAAGCCGAGGATAAAGAATGTGAAAATAATATGGGGATGTATAGCAAAAAGTGCCTATAACCGAATTTTATTTTTTATTTTTTGTTACTGCTAAACAATCAGTATCCAATAAATGTTTAGGAAGGAGAGGCAGATCCACGTTTGCCAGGGTATCTAGTATATTATATTAGTATAGATGAACTGAAGCTTGGAATGTAGACTCCATTGGTAATCTAGGTTCATGTAATGGCTCATTTTTTTCATTCGAACCTCCACTGCTCCCTAGGCCATACAATAGAAAACCACCTGCATCTTGCACAATTTTGAAAATATTGATTTAAAATTAAGTATACTATATTGTACTCTTATGATCTCTTTTAACTCTGCAAAGTAAAAAAAAAAACAAAATAAATGACACTCGTGTGTTTGGGTTAAAGGGGGTGACATAATAGGCCCACTCGTGGCCACAGTAACGAGGAGCGTCTTATCTAATCTTCAAAAGATGTCCCCGGGTTTTAGCATGCAATTGACAGCGGCTTCAGAAGAATCATCACACTTGTAACGGCGAAAAGCTTGAATCGCCTTTGCGTTAATTTACCCCAATCCTTATTATGGTATGGATAACGATCATCTATAGATACATCGCCAGGGAGAGGTATATAAAAGGAACCTGATTGAGTAAAGTGTTTTCACTTACTTCTCACAGCTAATGGGCGCGTTCACCAGGACCAATCGCTGACCTTTTTCCGATTACTTAGTAAGCGCGTTGTAAAATGTGCGGCTTCGAAGTCTGACGCAATTTAATTTGCGGCCTGGGAGTGTTATACAGAAACAGCTGAGAAATAGACAACAATAGATGACAATCTTGCCTACAATTAAGATATTCTACATGCGTTTCAATATTAACAACAAAAATAAATATTCCCAATCAAGTCTGGTCCCTGCACTTTGCTTATTCTTCCCCCTATTCTTCTTAACTCTCCCCTAAAAATATTTTTAACAATAGCCTTTTTATTTCTTTGTTTACGAACAAAACACAGCTGATTGAAGTCCGCTGACTTCAAGTAATCAAAGCATTTTTATGATTGATTTTTACTCAGAGCAATCACTGCATTGTGAATGATTTTGTGAATTTGACAGTCACAGTGAACACCAAGTAATCGGAAACAGTCAGCGATGGTTCTGCTAAACGCGCCCAATGATTATGAACTAGTTTTGGGATCCTCCTATTTCAAGCCAGTCTATTTCTCACTATGGAGAATATGGCAATGCTATCCCTACTTTCATTTATTCATGTTTGTGTATTAGATGAGTGAAATAACTCAGGTATGACAAAACATTTGTGCTCTGGTATTCATGGCTGGTTTCGACCTAACCTCGATCTTCAATAGTTCTGTCGTAATTCTTCGACGCAATTAAGGCATCAATCAATATCGTTGCTCCTCATAATGCTGATCATGCTAATAGAAAAGTTGTTAATATTGTAGTTTTAAGGGTCTTTGTGTTTTTTGTGTGAGTTTTCTTGTTTTTGTTTCTTTTTTTTTTCATTCTTAGTAGGTTCTGATTAATTTTACAAATTAATTTGCTTTTAGCTTTACATTCCCTTAAACATTAGTTAATTTATTTACGTAGACAAAAACCAATTCAAGAAATAACTAAAAAAAATGGTCAAAAGAAAAGCACAGAGAAGAAGCACTCAGACTAAAGAATTGCGTTTTGATTTAATAACAGAAGAAGAATTTATAAATCGCGAAAACAAGTACGGACAGCGTCTATATGATATAGAGACGTGTAATGGTTATGTTGAAGGTAAGAATATATAGATGTTTTAAATAGTCAACATTGTTTATAAATCCTACACTCTCATCCAACAGAGACCTTAAATAAATACACTGCAGCCCTTATACGAAAATTTAAGAATGACAAATGGTTAAATTATCTAATGTGTGATAGTCTACCGCATGTGGACAAACCTCATGAAGTACGAATGTTCTTAGAGAAAATTCTTCACTTTGAGAAAATTGATGCTGACAAGACTATAGACTGGACATTGGAAATTGACGAGCGCAGCATATTGTCGCAAAATATCGAACGTATAGACTTAACACGAAATACTTTGTATACAAAAAATTGTACCGATATGGGTGGTATATCTGACAAAAACATTTCCGATATATTAAATGTTTTGACATCAATGGATACACTTTTAAGTAACGATACAATTCTACACAGACTAACATTGGCAAAAACAAAGGATATATTATCGGTAAGTTATTAAAGAATATTGTAATTATGAGTAATACAATATAACAAATTAAACTATTATGATAATGTAGTTACAGACTGTTGTCCAAACGGAAATTATGAATATTTTTGATAGACTCACCTACCGCGTGCTAAGCTCAAAAGATGCGTATATGACGTTAGTGTCAATGCAATATTTCAGTAGTCCATTTTTAAATTTCATTTAATTTTTTATTTTTTTTTTTTTTTTCTAAGATCTAAGGGTGGACTAATGGCTGATTACTGTTATGAAGGGAAGGAATTTCAAATACACATCTGGGCCCTGCGTAACGCACCCAAACGCTTTGAACATATGGAGTAAGTTTATTTTATTGTTAACTGGATAATTTCTATGCTACTGAAGTTAATCCGCCTTTATTAGATTTTGTATGATTACAATTTGTTTATTTTCCGATCTTCCAACAGTTGCTATATTTACATATAATCAATCCCAATATCAATACTATATATCCTTGATGTTTCCAATAACATTAATTTTTCTCAACTTTCCCAGTCACCAAATTCACGGGTTCTTTTCACCATATCAAAGTTCTTAAATAACTGATAATTAATTTCGCTAGTTCATTAAATATAATTTAGTTAAATAGAACAACTTACTACGATTATTTATATCCGAGCATTGCCATTGCGTGTAGCAGCCAGTAGTTGGTTTGACCACTACCAGACTGACTGTATTCATGGTTCATATTATCACTCTTACCGGGAGTCTCCAGTTAATAGATTGAGGACCACATCTGTAGATTTCTCCTTCATATATTTCAGAAGAACACCATAAGCAACCTTGTCCCATATAATAAACAACTTTTCGATTCCTAGTTTACCATATATGATTGCTGATATGCCTTGTACTGGCGTTAAAATACAAATACCAGTGAATTGTCTATGGGACCAAATGGCAATTCGATGTGTACACACTAATTTCGATTTTTATACTTTGTATGCGAAAAGTTATGAAAACATCATTGGCCATTCTACAGATTATATTATAGCTGGCTTAACAGGTAATGTTTTGGGCCACTTGATTAATTCGCATCAGTTCCTAATTATACACATGACCTTCTAGATATGGTGGACTCTTTGATTGCAGAATGGAAATGGCAATGTGAAATAGTTAAGGAAATACAGGCCCAAGTGGAAGAATCCCAAGAGGCGTACAATGCTGCTATTGAGTATGGAGATTTATGTAAAATTATTAACAGAAAATATTTGAAGTAATATTTGTTTTTTTTTTTTAAAGAAAAATCAATTCCAAAACAAGGAATAGTACAAAGGAAGCAAAAAAAGCGGCACAAAAAAGCATTAATCAAATCAAGACACCAATGACCATACCAGAAGGTATGATTCCAGATACTTATGATATGTTCATCGATCGTGAAAAAACACAATTCGAAATGTTTCTAAATCAAGCATTCCATCCAAATTCTTTAAACTTGCAACCAGATGAGGTAATTATTGACAGTTTTTGCCAACAATTTATTTAGTTAACACTTTTGGCACTCGGGTGATCATTTGTTTAAGATATTGACTGAAACATCCACACAACCCACCACATGAACAAGATTGTAGCTTTTAACCTACTTGTAACAATTATTATTATTGTAGTTCCTTAAAAACATTCACTTTAAACATACATACTATACTGTTGGTATTCAAAAATGTTATTGGTCCTCATAGTATGGTTACACTTTCAAAGAAAGACTCATATAATTTATTTATATTGATAGTTTTAGTAATGTTGAAGAGGCCAGTGTTGGCATTAAACAATTAATTTTTTAATTAATTTGTTTATTTGATAAAATTAATCATAATTATTGGTTTGATTAAATTAATCATAATTGTATCATTGATCAAAATGTATGATTATGATTACACTGTGTCACAGCGAAAAAAAAACTTCTTATCAGACCTAGTGGAGGTTATAGGTCATAAAAAACTAAAAAGAATGGTATATAAAAAATTTTTGATACACCCTCAAAATCTTGACTTAAAGCTCAAAAACCGTTTTTAAGAGGTTCCTGTACATATTACCTTATAACTTGGACATTTTTTATCGGATTTCAAATTTTGTATTTAGAAGCTGAAATGTAGCCCTTTACAACCATGTATCATGTATTTTGTTATCATTTAAATTCATGAAGATACAGACCAAAAACTTTCCAAAATTTTGATTTTTCCATCGATTTTGCAACTTTAAGTCTAATTTGTGCCCCTTATCTTATCTAAATTATATTTTTTCTCAACGTTCATCGAAAGTTTAGTAATTTTAGCTTTAAATGAACCCTGTTTGAATAAAATCGGTTAAAAATTACTTGATTTCTTGTACTTTTTGTAATTGCATATGACAGTTTTCTTTCCTTAATTGTTGCAGATAGAAGGAGATAGCTAGAGGGAGATAGCTAGAATAAGAATAAAAAAGGATTTCAAAAATTTGAAATCCGATAAAAAATGTCCAAGTTATAAGGTAATATGTACAGGAACCTCTTAAAAACGGTTTTTGGGCTCTAAATCAAGATTTTGAGGGTGTATCAGAGATTTTTTATCTGCCATTCTTTTTAGTTTTTTATGACCTATAACCTCCACTAGGTCTGATAAGAAGTTTTTTCAATTTTTTTTTTTTTGTAACACAGTGTTATTAATCATAAATTGATTAATTTGATGATTTCTTGAAGTTATACAGAGTTGAGCCAGAAATCGAAGACGGATTTTATGCCGATTGATTTCAAATTCTCTGTAGTTGTGCTAGAAAACGAGACGACTTAATTTTTCGAAATTAGATGCTTAAAGTGCAAATTTATACTTAAAACAACTGAAATGTTGAATTCTTTAAATGCAGTTAACCGAGGAAAACAATAAGCTGCAGTTGTTGGAATTTTTTTTAATAATTTCAAATAAGGGAGAATTTTACCGAACAGCATTAATAAAAGCCAGAGATTTCAAAACCATCGAAAGAGATTTCTGGCACCAAAGAATTGTAATTAGCTTGATATGGGGTTGAAAAAGATCTCTGGCACATGCCTGATTGAAAATTTTGCTTTTGTTTAAGTTGTGGAATAGTCAATGGTAAAAAAAAAATAAGGGCAGGAAGTATCGCTACACTACCGGAATTGTTTATGCTTGAAACCGTTTTTTGTTATGTATCGCGAGATTACACACAATTTGTAGTTTTAGTTTTGAATCATCAGATTACACACAATTTGTTGTTTTAGTTTTGTATCATCAGATTACACACAATTTGTTGTTGGGAATGCCAAAATTTGAAATAAGAAGAAGAAGAGATAATTCTTTGTGAGCGACCTGTGCAGGTGTTAACAAAGCAGACAGACCGCATTCTAAAAAAATTATTTATTTTTTAAAGTGCTAATACAATAACTTCTCTATAAACAGTAATCTTTGCGAAAACTCTATAACACGGCTTCACACAACCCATGAGCGTACAGCAATAGAACAGAAGAGAGAGGCACACAAACACACTACATTCTAACATTATACTGCGCGCTCACACGCACACATCAACGGCTGCTTGTTGTTATTGTTGTTGTAAAGCGGTTATCTTTAACACCTTTTTATGCCTAAACCCCTGTAACTATCTTGATAAATAGTACAAATCTATAGAAAAATACCTTTCAATTGGTATTTTTTTTATTAAAATAGGCTCAGTAGTTTAAACAGGAAAGGACTCACTAATTCAATGTTTGCCGTTTAATTATATAGAATTTATTAAAATAAAAAATTTTAATAAAATACCGGACTGGCGTTGAACTCTCTCTGTTCTTTTATACCACGAGCCGGTTCTTAACACATATCAAGGTATTACTACTTCTAGCAGCGAAATAAAAAAAGTTATAATTTCCAAGTTTTCTGATGAATATTCAAAACTTTTCTTTCATTATCTTCTAATTGGCCTATATAAAAAACACAACCAAAAGAAATCAGCCAAATTGTACAAGTCGTTTTCAAGCGATATGCTTAAAAAGAAAATAATTTACATAATTTTGCTTACCTTTTAAACGCTCTTCCCCCTTGATGACAAAAGCACACAATGACGAAATTCCTCTGACAGGCATTATCGCTTCTTCTATTTTCAGAATATATAGATTACTTGGCACTATGGCTTTTTAGACACGAGATATATTAAATATAATAGCGACATGTTTTTGTTACATTTCCGAAAGAGCTTCAGTTGGGATATTAGTTATATTAGTAATATCAGTTAATCAGTGACACAGGCAGGAATCCTTTTAAGAACTTACACATATGACAATATTAAATATTAATAATTTGCTTTTCATAAATTTTGCTATAGATAAATTTAAAAAAATTTATTATAATTGGCGGAATATATGAAATATATAACGTACGAGCCCCTAAACACATGGATTACAATAAATTCAATGTCACATCCCATGAGCCAGAGCGACAACTTTATATTTTAAAGGATATTATGGCTTATTCAGATTATTCGCATCTATCGGAAGAAAACAAAGAAAACTCGACAATCCTTAACTTTCTCACCGAGAAGAGCAAACGAGCCCCGAAAGCTTCAAGTAAACTAGAGGAACTAAGTCTGATGAAGGCTCGTAGTCTCATTAAAATTACTTCTAAAATCGCACCCGAGCCCGAACCTTCATATTATCATGTAACATTTAAATTGCCTGAACACCTTTGTAAATGGGGTATGCCCGAAGTGTGTCAATACGAGGAGCATCCAACAGAACTACGACAAATTAATGAAATCAAACCGGATGTATTATTGCAACCCAGTCGGCAGTCTAGTATCGTGAGAGCCTCGTCCTTTCGATTTGGATCTGATGGGGATGATAATGAATTTTCAGAATACTCTGAAATCAACCAATCTAGAGAATTTCGAGCATCTTTAAGAAATAAATCAAGCTATAGTATTTCTTTCAAACGGAGCTTGGTGGGGGAACGTGATGTCAGTAGCTATAATGTATTTAGTACGCCACTTACTACACATTTGCGCCATTCCATTTTGCCAAATTCATTACAATTCGTCAAACAAATCAAGAATTTTAGTTTTGAAACCACAATATCACCAGCTGAACTATTGATAATACAACGAGAATGTGTCCCGCAAATTATATCATCATTTATGTTTCCTACGGAAATCAAAGAAAACAACATTTTAGAAATTAAAAGTACAAGTAAATCGTCAAAATTAATTCGAAAACAAGAATCCCCCGATATGGATGACACATTTTTAGTAGAGAAAGCAGTTCTTTCAGATTTTGCTTTTGATGAGCAACACAATCCGGAACGACTTTTCCCAATTGTAACAGAACTGAATATCCACGTTCCACACTTAGTAGATTTAGATGATATTAATTACGAAGCAACCCATACTACTCTCTTTACTTTTCTAAATAAATTAGAAGACATCAATGAACAATATCGAACTAATAGATTGAAATTAACGAATTATGGATTCTTAATCAAAGAAAAAGGTAGAAAAGCATCTCAAGAAAGTTTAGTTAGCTTGGAGCTAAGACGTAGCTTCACAAAAAAAAGAAGAAAAAGTACTGATTCGTTAGGTTCCGAATCCACTTCAAAATACGATTCATCATCAAATGTACACGCAAAACCAAAACCATTTGTTACGAATAAGGGAAAAAATGATCAAGAGAAACAAAAAAATACAACTTTAAAACCAATTACACATTGGACAAATCGTCATATTTTTGAAACGACATATGATTATAAAAACTTGACTGTCACGGTGAAAACTGATCGTTTGGGTAAGTTAAACTGAGATTAATGTGACTTTTGCTTATAACTTTCAAAAATATTGCATCACATCAGGGATTTTTGGGTTTGCCTACAAGCGATATGAACATTTTCCTTTCCGGTTCTGGAGTCTTGAGCAAAAAGAGGAAAAGTAAGTCACATATAACTTTCATATTATAATACATACCTACGTTTTACTTATTTAAAACTTTGGCTCAAATAAATTCTTCTATGAGGAACACACATCATATATACAGATAAGCATAATCTATCATAAGTTCCCATATAATTGGAATAGGTAGTTGTCCCCTTACAAAAATCAAAACATCGTCGACTTTATAAACGTGTTCCTGCACTTCTCACAAAAAATCAATAACTTCATAGGAAGTATAGAAGACTCTTAAAAATATCGGAATTGTTCCGATCGATTCGTGAGCAATCTAGTTTTTGTTCTTTTGCTTTGGTGAACATATTGTTGCATGTATCGACTGGTTATTAAACGTTTTTAAAAAGGCTTCCATACTTATGATTAAAAATAAGCGGTGTCATACTAAGAACTCATTGTAACGGAGCGTTAACCCCAAACGCTTTTAGTGTCGTCAGAAATGTGAAAACATCTCGTGGCTCAAAGATTGTTGCTCAAAGTTTTGTTTATATTCTGATAATATATGAGTTTCTGTGCCATTAAGAGGGGAGGATGGTTGAAAATTATGAAAAGCTGCGATTGGTAAGAACATCATGACAGAGTAAATATTAAAATGAATAAATATCATTTTAAGATTTTTTGAAAATGTATCAAGAAATAGATGAATTCTTTCCTTTTAAATTGTATCAGATGGATTACGGTAGTATAACGATACTAATTTTTTTTTTTTTTCATAAAATGAATTGTTAGTGTCTCTGTTAAATCTTGTAATTTATTATTAATTTCTCCTTTTTTTTCTATTTAAGTCCTGAAGAATACATTTTTACTTTGGATACATATCATGTGCAAGTCGTGCTAACCATCTCTAGAAAAGGCTTCACTGGTTATGTCACCGACTTGGGGACCAAATATGTCGCAAAACCTTTTAAATACCTATCCATTGATGAACCTATTACTGAAATGAATGAATTGAAAAAGGTTTATTCTTAATATCTTCGAAATTCCGAAACTTAGTTAAATTTTTCCTTTTTATAGCTATTCCTCAGTAAAAATTTTAATATATTTGCCGAGCCTGATGCATCAATTTATATTGAAAATGGTAATATGTTATATAACATATATATATATTTTACAAATATTTTGAAACTTGTATAGGTTACTCTTCACAAAAGCATACTGGAACTGAGAATCACATCTATGATACAATTGCTTTACATTGTCCAACTATTAAATTCTTTCACTCGAGTTGGAATCGCTTGGCCACACTTCGTGACCTTGTATTGTGCCTTAATCTTGCTAAAGAAAAGCACGAAAATACAATCTTCACTGTACGTATTACACCGGAGCAAGCAACCTTTGTGGAAGTAAGTGAGGTTTGTTCGGATGATGTGGATGTGATCAAACTGAAATATACCCCCACTTGGCGCAATATAAACGTAAGTAAAATAAGTGAGAAAAGAACTCGTAAGTATTGTATATTTAACCGTGTACTTCCACTTTTTCAGACCTATACGGATCTTCATGCCCTAATAAATTCCATTTGCTCTTATGCCACTGATGAACGTAACAAAAACCCGATGCTCTTGGTATATATTAAAACTTTGCTAAATACTATAAGACCTTTAAGTTATTCTTGAATTGAAAAAAAAAAAGTAAGAATAAAAATAAAAAAGTTTTAAATAAATATATAATCGACAATAATATTGGATATCATGGTATTTGTAAACAAAATAAAAATGAAAGAAGAGCAGCTTAAAACCACAGGCACATATACTTACAAGAATAGGCAGTGTTAGAACATATTTGTGTGACTGGTACTATCACTTAGTCGAGATTTGGACCACATATATAAATAAAACACCTCGTTTAACAACGCAATGGGAATTCATCTAACCATGTGCCTGCTATTATTTTTGAATAGGCAACATCATCAATTGAGGCAATAGTCAGGACTTATAAGAAAATTTGGTTGACATTCTATAGGTACAATAGCTTTCATCCAATGATCAGTTCTTATTAAATCAATTACGAAACACTCTTTCGAATGAAAATATGATGCATATGACAAGATCATTAATTTTATTAATTACAATTTTTTTCTCAATCAAATTGTCACTTAAGGCTTCCCCAAGCATTCCATGTAGAAAGCACTATGATTTTTTTTTTGCAAATTTTTGGCATAATCCACCAACCATATAAGTTCCCAGACCCTCCGACCAATAGGGTACCTCCCATACAAACTCAGATCCAAATTCATGTTCCTATTAAACAATTTTTTTCTGTTTTTGTACTATCGATTTGAAATTTGGAAGCTATCAGTTTCTGATTCATATACACCAACTACAATATATAAATTTCATTACAAATATTGTATTTCGGTCTCAATTATGAAAGGCATTATGAATACTGACTCTACCCTAAACATAAGTCATAAGCTAATGCAGTATCAGCACTTATTAATATCGGATCATTAGCTTTAGGTTTCTTTATTACTTCGCTTGTATTATCATTGTTCACAGCGTTTTTTAATGCAAATGCAATTTCTTTTTGTTAAGATTTTTTTGCTGAAACTCTGGCAACGTGTATGAGTAAAGGCGTTGAGTTATTATTTTCTTCCGAAAGTTCTGCGGCTAATTTTCTTTTCAGACAAGAACTTGCGATTTCATAAGCAATTTTTGGGCGGACTCAAAATGACGATCAATTAAAATTATCATGCTAGATGCAAGCCATTTCGAATGCTTTGTATTAAATATATTTATGTTCCGACTACATTTTGGCAAGTTTTTTTTTATATAAAGTTCGAAGCTTTTGATTTTTGTATTTATTTCATCTCTTTTCTCATCGCCGTGTTCATTTAGCTGATCAAAAATCCAGTTTGATATTATTAACATTAGTTTTTCGATTTTCCTCATTCCAAATATTAAATAGCGTTGCGTGGCAGAACTTAAACTTAGGTGTAAATTAAAAGATATCCAGAAAATATGCAAAAACTCGCAAAAAGTAGTGATAACACGATTTAATACAAACTTTTGGCTGTAAGTCCACATAATTACATTTTGGCACAAATTGGCAGAAAGTTAGTTTTCACTCCACAAGACACAGGCACGTTGGTTAGGTTTTTCCTATTTTAACATATTTTCAAAAATATTTATGATTTCATTGTACAAAAATTGTTATTGATGCTGAACTTCCCTGAATATTTCATCAAAATCGATCCAGTAGATTCGGAATCCATTGGGATCATACACAGATGTATATCATGATATAATAAAACAAGGTAGCAACATTTTGGCCTCTTACGCTCTCAAAATTGATCGCTCTCAATTTTGACTTTATAAGTATATCAGTCTGCTAAAAAGCTGAAAAAATACGCATTTAGTGTTAAACATAACGGAAATGACACACAAAAAAATGAATAAAACAACAAATTAATAAACAAAACATCAACTTTTCTATTTTTCATACAAATTCCAAATTTCAGGCATATAAATATGTACATTATTATATACATAAATTGAAAAAACATAAATAACAACATATGATAGTGCTGTGCAGCGTAAAAATTTAAAAGAAGAAGAGCGTAAGTATATTCTTGAGAGAGAACCGCATAACTGTAACCTACTGTCGCTACCTTCTTTTATTGTATCATGGATAGATGGTATGTCAGAGTTTACATCTTTAAAATTAGTATACTATCTTAGAGATTTTTTAACGTTGCCAATCACTAGAAGTTAAGCAGAACGATTTTTATTCAGGATGTCAAATATAGAGAACAAATATACGACAATAATGTCAAACTATCGACTAAATTATTTATCAGTTCTTTCACACATAACCTGCTGATTTATTTTTCAATAATGTCGTATTTCATTATCGAAAACAGTTTTTTGCCAAAATGGCAATTAGTTGATTAATAAGGCAGGCCCCAAAAACTCACGGCCCGCCCTTGATTAGGACGAGAAATGTGTCACTCGCAGTCATTTTCATATCTTCATCGGGTGTTTCATCATAAAAGAAAAAATGCCTCTTATAATTTTTGGATTCACTCAATAAGTTTCGAGGCTAACGTTAATAATTATTACACTGCTTTTCAAAAATTTCAATCATATCATTAATTTACTAAATTTTGTATTTAAAGATAATACAATTTAGGTTAAGTTTCTTGATGAGTTTTTCAGCATTATCATTCTAAACCAGCGGTAGAGTCTAGACTTCCAAAGTATCCCGCGATGGACTATTAACAGAATTGTAATTGCATAGTTTTTATGATTCTTAATATGTTGAAAATAATTGTATCAACTATTGTTGTAGTAAATAAGTTTATTATTTATTTATTTATTCAATGACAAAAAAAACTGTCAACTTAAAACTAAAAACAAAAGATTTCAAATTAAACAATTACAATAATATAAAACATAATATAAAACATCAGCCTCTGACCCGATGGGGGAAGTTTATTTGCGAGCTTTGCCCCTACTCACAGCCATGTGTGGTCAGAGACACATAAGCTACACAGACGGTACAGCTGATCAGCAAAATCCAGAGCATCCAGCCAGTGAGGTCATGAATCCCGTAGGCAACGAAGAATGATTGCATTAATTGATTGCGGAGATAATTCAGGAGAAAGAACATGATAGAGCTTATTATAATAAGAGCATTAAACTCTGAAAGGATCATGAAAGGCAAAGTTAGTAGTGCATCTATTTAACACTAAAGGGACAAAATTTCTCGTAGGACGACTAGGGATAGAAAAGTTCAAAAGACTTAAAAGCTCTGGAGAGTCAATGTTTCCGATTAAGAGCTTATGAAAAAAGGAAATCCCTACAGCAATTCTACGATGCGCCAATGTTTCCGATTAAGAGCTTATGAAAAAAGGAAATCCCTACAGCAATTCTACGATGCGCCAAAGACGGTAGACTGATAATTAGGAGTCTATCAGGGTAAGATGGCTACCGGGAATCAGGATTCCAGTTGAGGCCACGAAGAGCAAACAGAAGGAATTGTTTCAGAACAGACTCGATTTGATCTTGATACTTTAAATATTGCGGTGACCGAATGCAAGAGCAATACTCGAGAATTGGACGCACAAGAGACACAAAAAGAATCTTAGTGGTATAAGGGTAATTAAATTCAATAGACCAGCGTTTGATGAAACCAAAAACACCCTTCGCTTTGTTTACAACAGAAGAGACGTGCTGGTTAAAACACAGCTTAGGATCATTAAACGTAGAGATTCGCTCAAGTAGGACATTGTCGATCTTGTGAGTAAACAAATGAGGAAAGCTCTGGAGAAAAAAAAGCAAAAAAAGGGTTTGTAGAAATATATCGCGCATATTTACCTTAAGTGCAGAATTATTCGTTATATCATGTTTTATATTGTGTAAAAATTTCATGTCAATAATTTACATACTCTCCGTGTGAGAAGAGAATATTTCTTCTATAATTAGCCAATTTGTGAGTAAATTTAAAACTTTAAATGCGATTTTCTCGAAATGCTCTTTTTTGAGTTGTGACAATTTAGTTAAAAATATGCGATATTATACATAATGCATATCTTTTTAGGCTATATATCATTTAAGAAATATATAATCTGTAAAAATAAGGTATAATATATAAAAGAAGAAGAATAAAGTCAATTACTTCCCAATTATTTTATGTTATTTTTTTTAACCATAATTATTTGAAGGGCATTGTAAATGTGACTCCACTTTTCTTATGTTCCAATACATGTCATTTTACCGTCATATTTGACTGTGAAAAATGTCCCTTTTTGGGCAATTTATGCTTTCAAAACTTGAATTAAAAATATTGAAAAGTGATACATAACTTTGTGGTACGCAAATCTTTTAAAAAAGATCCAATTTTTAAAACATATGCAAAATAAATAGAAAGACGAAAAAAAACTGAAAATTTGTCTAACAGTGTTATTTAATCAGACAGATTAGCATAGAAAGGTCAATTCAACTAGCCATTTTCTCTTGTATATGTAAGTACTTGATCATTAAAAGTATTTTAAAAATGAACCAAAAAATGTAATCTTATAAGGTAACAAGGTAAAAATAATGACTAAAAGGGATAATTTAAAAAAAAAAAAAAAATTTGAAATAGTGAATTTAAGTTAGCTAAGCGCTTATGAAGAACTTGGGATACTAGTTTATATGTTCAACAAACAATATTATGGCTAAATAGTTTTAATATTAACAATTATATCTATTATAAAACACGGGCATGGATTGCCTAACTATGTACTTAAGGAGCGAAGGAAGATGCTTGAATATTAATATATCTATTCATATGTAATTATAGAGTTCCAATTTTATTTATATGTCAAATTAAAATGTGACAGAATCAGTTTATTATAGTTTTAGCTTTTCAGCAAGAAGCATATTTATATAATTTTTTTTTTTACTATTTTCTTTATTTTTCTATTTAGTTTGACCTTCCATTTTTTTGGTCAATTTTTTTAAGTTTACAATTTACGGAACTAAGTTTAAATGGTTAAAAAACGCAGTAAAGTTACTAAACTAAATACTCCTAGTGAGGAAGTCGTAGAGAACTATAATTTTATTCCAATAAATGAGTGGATAGGACGTGAAGAAGGTTATCTTCATCGCCTGAATGATTTACAAATATGCAAAGCATTCGTAAATGGTAAATTAAAGTAATACAAAAAATCAATCTACTCAAATTATTGTATACCTATCATATAATTCGTATGTGCATTATATGCATGTTATTAACGTATAGATGCAGTACATCAATATAGAATTTTGAAGGCAAAAGATATAGAAAAAGAGAAATGGGAAATGAATTTTAATCGTGATGATCTGCCTAATCAATATGGTCCGCATGAAATTAGAATGTTTATTGAAAAAATGCGACATCTTGAAAATATTGATGTGGAAAATACTATTGACTGGACATTGCCTATAGATGAGCGTAGTATTTTAACACAGGATCCAAATGCGAAAGACTTGACAAGAAAAACTCTATTCAAAGAAACTTGTCCTAATATTGGTTCTCAATATGATATAACTATCAGCAAATATATAACGGTTCTAAGAAATATTACAAATTTTCTAAGGAATGATATCGAACTTCATAAACATGGTGTGCCGCATATAAAAGAAATTATAATGGTAAGTACATATTATTAATCGTTTTTTATAGTTATCTAAGTTAAATTTAGTCCAGTAGTAGTAGTCGTAGTAGTAGTACTTCTTTTTATTCATTTTTTCGTAATATATACATACAAACGATTTGCATTTAGTGGTAGTATGTCGCAGCGTACTTTTATTATCATCGTTATTTCACGTTGTGTTAGGTTGGCTTTAAAATATTTTTCTCCTGCTGCTGATTGCAGGTATTTATAAAAGCGGTTTGTGCTACCTGCTACTTTTTCCAGCCGCTTTTAATGCCTCAATGAGCTGATTGTAACGATCCATTCATAGAATGTCGTGGCTCTTAAAGGATCCAAGATACTTAAAAACATAAGTCGAGTGGTACATTACATTAATACTATATATTCTTTCATTTATAAACTATGTGGAATTACTCTAATCAGAGAAAAACAAACAGAAGCTTAAATTTTATCAGCTAATACAATACATTTGTGTATTTGATTTGTTAATATTTTCCCTTCATAAATTAATTTTATAGTTGCAATATGAATTGGAATCGGAAATGTATGACATATTCGATCGATTTACTTATCGCATCTTGAGTTCAATGGATACTTATATGACGTGAGTAATTACTAATCAATACACACGAGGGTCATTCAATAGTTCAAGAACGAATTTGATAAAAAAAAAAGACATGAGTAAAGCTGTAGACATTATGTATTGTACCCTCTCACAAACAATTACTAAAGATGGCGCCTCGTGCATACCAAACGACGGTCAAAATGACTCTTCCCACAAATACTTGCGATTCCCTTATATTTGACAGGACGTTTGAAATCAGTCAATTCAAATGTTCTATTCTACAAGAACAAGAAAAGATTTAGTTGAGAAAGGGGATTACTGAAAATAAAAAAATAATTTACCTATTGGGTATACAAATCAGTTTTAAAGGATTTTTTCTCGATTTTGAAGCTATATTGTGCAAAATTGGAACACGGCATCTTATTGAAAGTATTTTCCAACGCTAGCTATGTCTTTTCACTACTTTTCTGACAATGCATGGATTCCGCGTCAATAAAACAGTGCGTCTTTGGAGGCCAAGAAATCATCCAGCCAATTTTTGATACCTTCATTCGCCGGTGACGATACGATGTACAATGGAAGGAGCATTTCGGAAGCAGTGACACGCCGTTCGATATCTCTTGGATTGAGGCACCCAGTTCCCGAACTTTCTGCACCATACCAATGGCTTTCAACCGCAATGAAACGGTTTGTTGAGCCAAACATAACGTTGCCGCAAGTTCTTCTTGGGCTTGACACGGGTCTTTGTACAAAATTTCCTCCGTTTTGGCGTCTACAAACGTTCCTTCGCGCTCCTTGTCAGTTGTGTCAAAATCACCAGTTTTGAAACATAGGAAACAGTATTCGCAGGTTGAAATTGATGGAGCATGCTCTTCGTAAGCCTTACACAGCAGCCGATGACTTTCTGCTGCACTTTTCTTCAGATGGAAGCAAAATCAGTGCTCCCCGCGAATGGAGTTTTACAGGCATAAAAACAGATATAGTTGTCGACCGAAAAAAATATGTTCTTGACACTTAGATGGAGTGAAATCTATTCTAAAATGTGGTAAAATGATAAGGCTTTTACACACTTTTATATACCCAATATATGAGCTCATTAAAGGTCACCCCAATTGTAGCAACATAATTTCCTAAAACTTATTCTTTTCCATACCAATTTTTTTCTTAAATTATAGAATGATCCTTGTACTTACATTTCTATGTTATATACAGCCAATTGTCAATTACTTTTTAGCTCAGTAGATGGCTTAATCACCAATTACTGTTATAAGGGGAAAGACTTTGATATACATATCTGGGCTTTACGTGATATACCAAAAAATTTTAAGCAAATGGAGTAAGTATTATTATTAATGTAAATTGGAATAAACAAATTACAACATATTTGTCTTTATAGGTTGCCATTAATGATCGCCGATATGCCTTGCGCAGGAGTTAAGATACAAATACCCCTAAGTTGTCTGTCGCATAATATGACTTTGCGTTGTGTACACACGTATTTTGATTACTTTACGCCAAATGCAAAAAGTTATGAACAGTTTTTTATACCAAAAGAGGACGAAATTATTGCTGGTATTGAAGGTTATTATTGTACACAGATCAGTAATGAAAAATTATTGGAAAAATAACTTATAGTTACATATGTATGTATTATAGATCTTCAAGCAGCACTCCTGA
Organism: Amiota communis; assembly: GCA_037043315.1. Taxonomy (NCBI): domain Eukaryota; kingdom Metazoa; phylum Arthropoda; class Insecta; order Diptera; family Drosophilidae; genus Amiota; species Amiota communis. The sequence continues at coordinate 670,997 of JBAMAV010001101.1, forward strand.
TTGAATTTTCATTGCAAAATGATCATATAGACAAAATCACGAAAGCATTTCAAAATAAACGTGATACCTACGAAAGGTAGGTTGCCATTTAAATATTTCAAAATAAGAAAATGAAACTCTTTTTTGGTCCAGATATCATGGATTTCTTTTTATTTTATTTTATTTTTATTTATAAACTCATTGTTTTTAATGGTAAGAAAACAAAGCCAGAACAATGTAGGTATTCCACATCCGCTTTTATGTACCCATTCTTAAAAATTTCTCCATACATTTTTCTGTTTCTTCTTCGGTTCAGTTTAAAGAAACAAGATTTTACATTTCTGAAATTTCTAATAGAAATCATTCAATCGAAATCCCTACATTATCGGATACTGAACTACACGCGGAAGTAAAAAACCTAAAAATCAAAAAAGTCGCCTGGATTTGATCTTATCACCAGCGAAATTTACCATTTCGCCAGAAAATTCCATTTCAAAATTAACAGCAATTATAAATGCTTCATTCAAATTGAAACACATTTCAATCTATTGGAAAACTGCTTAGGTGATTATCATCAAAAACCAGGGAAACCAGTACATGATGTAACTTCATATCGGCCAATTTCACTCCTACCTACGAGTATAATTTCAAAACTAATGGAAAAGCTACTTGACAAACATCTTAATCATATAATTGAACAGAGAAAAATAATAACTTCGCACCAATACGGATTTCGCACGAATAACTAGAATATTTATTTTTTTTCTTGACGTGTCCAAAGATTTCGTAAAGTGTGCAATGGCGACCTTCTCTAAAATTAAGGCGGTATTACCTTTTCAATATTGCAATACACTGAAATCATATTTATCTGACCGTTTCTTTCTTATTAAATACGACAATACTTACTCCGACCTCAAGGAAATAAAAGCGCGCGTTCGCCAGGGTAGCGTGCTGGGGCGCATCCTATACCTAATTTTTACATGCGATTTAGCCACAGATGAGAACTGCATCACAGCAACGTTTGCAGACAACACGGCCATTCTGTCGGTCGAAAAAACTCAGACCGAATCAATTGCTAAACTGCAGCTTCATCTAAACAAAATATTTTAGTGGACTGCTCTATGGCGCATGGAGTGCACATCCTGTACCACAACATCATTAAATACTTGGGCATGACTCTGGATACCAAGCTACGATGAAATCAACATGTCACAAAGAAAAGAGAAGAATTGGAAATAAATTTACAAAAAAATTTATTGGCAACAACAACAGCTTACTCTTATAAAACAATCAATGTTAAACCAATATGGACGTATGGGATCCAACTATGGGACAGTATAAGTTCCAGGAATATTCTGCAAGTCCAAAGATTTCAGAATAAATTAATAAGATATGCTGTTAATGCGCTTTGGTATGTACGCAGTAGCGATTTTAATATCGAGTCAGTTGCCGCTGCAATTAGAAAAAATGCCTTGTCTCACATGGTAAGGTTATCTCAACATGTAAATACCGAAGTTTCAGCCCTTTATGACCGAAGTGGATGGAAAGAAAGACTGAAACGTAACAAACAGCATCATCTCATGCAGTAGCCAACTTCTCTGCAAATACTGTGCAGAGCGCCATTAAATAATTGTATAACACAAAACCCGAAATAAATCGCTCGTTGCTTCTAAAACTGTGCGCAGTGCATATTGAAGCAAACATTTCTTGTATGGGGACCCCTTTTAATTTTGTAACTTTATTTTAGGATTAGTATTTGTTGCTATTATGACAATAGAAATACACATTCTGTGAAATTTTAACTGTCTACTTATTACAGTTCATTAGATACAGCGGAGTCGGACGGACGGACTGACGGGCGGACTGACGGACGGTCGGCAGAAGCTTAATAACAGGGTCCGTTAGCACCCTTTGGGTACGGAACCCTAAAAAGAGGAAAATACATTCTAAAACGAGTGGGAACCTGTTTAAAACTAAATTTGTTATATGCGACAATATTTTAGAGATTCTTTCTTCGAAATTTTCTGAGCTGATGACCAAATGCTTAAAACATACTCGAGAATAACGAAACAAGCTGTTTATTCTGATAGGGATCAAACATTTTATTAGAAGTGGTTGAAAAATTGATTTATTACTGTAGTTAAATATTAAAAATTTTTTGTGCAACTGCAAATAAAAAATTCAGTGTCTACTTTTGTATTATAAAAAAATATTTCATTTAAAAGATATATTATGGAACTAAAAGACGGCAAAGAAAACTCGCCAACGAAGAAGAAAACCAAGAAACAAAGAAGGGAAAAGAATCCACCAAAGGAACCCGAGGAAATACCACCAAATATGTTACCTAATCCGCAAAAGATATTCCTAAGCCGTGAACAAAGAAATTTTGAAGCCTTTTTAAGAAAAAATTATCATCCTGATAGACTACAACTTGAATCAGACGAGGTAATTAGCTTAAATTATTTATATAGATGTATTATTTAAATATGTACAGTGGCATACAATAGATACCAGTTAAATGCCGCCCGCTTATATGCTTTTTCGAAAGCCTTTATATTAAACTGTACTACATATTTATTACATACATTTTCGACTTGTCTAATAAATTATTGATATTTTATTTCCAGATAAATCTAAAAAAATATATAATGCTGGGTGGTGTATATAACTTATTTTATGTACATTGTCCCAAACGCAAAGAATTCGGATCATTTAATATTACAAATCATGATGAAGACCGCAAACTTATCGTACTCAAAGATATAGTTGCAGATTTAAATTTTCTCGATAATATTAAATACTCGGATAAAGCGAAATTACAAGACATTAGAAAAAATTATGCTTGGAACAATAGATTTGATATGAATCGTTCCTCGATTGCTAATGCACCAATAGATTTGTCAGCGGATAACTTAGCCTATTTCTTTGTGACCTTTAAACTTCCAAAGCATCTCTGTCATTGGGGCATACCAATGGTGTGTCAGTATGAAGAAAGTGATTATGATATTAAAGAAGTTCCCATACTAGATGAAGAATACATAATACAAGATTACAATTTTGGTGCAAATGTTGTCAATGAAGAAGATTCTGAATCAAGGTCTGTTCGATCAGGAGAAAGTACTCCTCGCCCAACTGGTTTTAGCGAACTAAGCAGGAAAACTGGATCTCTAGGTAATGTTTATAGTTCGGAAGATAAAGTTCCCAAACTGTTTAAAGAAATGGACAGCTTGAAGAGTTATAGCAAGAATATTTCTACAAAGGAGCTCTCGAATATATATCGCCCGCGAATATCCACACTATTGAGACACACACGATCGCCGGGACAGCCAATAATTCGAAGTAGAATTTCAAATTTCAAGTTGACTGGCAAGTCTACACTCCAAAACATTAGAAATTTAGAACACTATTGCATGCCACACATAATATCTTCGTTTAAATTTCCGATGGAACTAAAGGAAGATGAAATTGAAGAAGAAAATAATAAAAAAGCACCAACTTTTCCACTTGTGCGTAACCAAATTTCTGAAGAAGACGTACGCGTTTCACTTGTGAAAAAAAAAGTATATGATTTTAACTTTGAAAGTCAGGTGCTGGCGGAACGCCTCTTTCCAGTGTTCTCAAATTGTGACATTGCCCAATTTAGTTGGGAAAGCCTTAACGCAAATGAACCATATACATTCCAAAACTTACTATATAAACTTCAAATTATTGAAACGAAGTATAAGAATAATAACCAAATATTTTTCAATCAAAAACAATTTGTACCAAAGGTCAAAAAGAAACGATCCGATTCGATAATAAAACTAGAAGAGGCAAGAGATAGTAAAAAGCCAGTAATCGCAATAAAATCAAGCTCAAGGACAAATATAAGTAAATCAGATATCATGAGTTTTTCAACTGATACTGTGGGTTTTGACAATCGTTCTATGGAAAGTTCCAGGGACTACTCCAACACTGACACCAGCCGTTTAACTAAATATTCTATAATGCCACAAATTCCAGAAAATGATGATAAAAGTGAATATGTTAAGCAAATGCATTGGACCACAAAGTACATTGTTAAGTCCACTCTTGACCCGGAAAACCTTTCCTTAACCATACAAACCAATCGTTTGGGTAAATTATTAGAATAAAAAGAACATTTACCAAAACTATTAATAAAACTCCTTTCTAGGTATTTTTGGTTTTGCCTACAAGCGCTATGAACATTTTCCATTTAAGTTTTGGAGCATAGAACCAAGCATAAAGTAAGTGTATGAAAATACAGCTGACTATAACCAAACAAGATTATTATAGTTTTAAAAATCTATAAGAATATGAACTATTCATTCTGAAAATGTTTGTCTGTTTTGCTGTTCTCTTTCAAATGAGTGGTGTTTTTGGTTCGTCAAAGAGGGGAGTGTACTTGTATATACGTGTATGTTCCTATGTAAATATATTAATGAATCACTTCTGAGCAGTGTGCAGTAAATTATGAGTACTAGGGTAACCCGCGGCCTACACAATCAACCGCATTCTAGCATGTGTTTCTTTTAAGTACTAATAACTTCTCTGCAAACAGTGTTCTTTATAAAAACTCTACTAGCACGTAAAAAGGGCGCTGATCTGATGTTTCAGAAGTATAAAATCGCTTGTACACATCTAGCGAAGAATACCTTTCAATTGGTTATTTTTTTTTATGAAAATCGGTTCAGTGTTTTAGGCAGGAAAGGATTCGTATTCGTCACTTTACACGTTGTACTAAACTAAACAATTTTGTGAGCAAAGACAATTAAACTATAGACTGGACAACTCGCTTACTTGGTCACAAGTCGTTGGTTTTACATATTCATCGTTTTATTCATCGTGTGTAAACGAAGGATACTTAATGAATGCTAATTCATTCAGATTGCGTATAGCAAAAAGTTATATTCCGTCTCCTTCGTTTGGAGGTACACACTGTACAATTAATATAGTATTACTGACAGAAGGAAGAAGAAAGAATAGTAAAATATATGTGTATGTGCCAGAGATGTGCAGTGAAGATAATATTTGGGTTCATGAAAAAAAATGATCGAAACTTTCATGAAAGAACCCGTTCGTTGTCTCTATCCCTCTCATGCATAACGTAGTTGTTTTCACTTGAGAAAAATTTATTGAGTATACAAATATCGTATTGGTATTAACTTTTTAGAAACTATTAAATAAGTACTAAAGTCTAGATTATTATGTACTTCAAAACTCTTATTTTTTTCGTCATTTCAGTACACCCATGTTGACCACCAAATCCACATGGGTAGTCACTTATGAATTATTTACAGAAAGAATGGAAACTTTAAGTTTGGTACGAAATATCTCACTGCCAATCTGATTCATATTGAAAGTAGTTTATTTTCAAGAGGTTCTTTGGAAAAAAGCTTTGATTTTCTTTCAGCTTCCATAAAACCGATAGATTGATATCTAAAATATAGTCGGATAAATGGAAAAGATCAACTCAGCACAAATCTTAATCAATCATTTGTTACCTTTTTTAGCGTTCCGAACCCAACGATGGCAACGGGAACCTATTACTTAGCCTCCACTGTCCGCCCGTCCGTCCGTCAGATAGCGTTATTTTATGAATTGTATAGGTAGTCTGATGAAATTTTCATAGATTGTGTAGTTCATAACGTGCGTGCATAACGACAAATAATACAAATGAAAGAAAGTTTAAAAAATTAAAGGGATCCCCATACTAGAAAAACTTTTTTATTTTTTGTCTAATCGAACTGAAATTTGGACACAGCTCGATATGTTAAAAAACAAAAAACTTTTTCTAATAAGAACATTAATTTAAAGGGGTGTTTGTATGCGAGGTAGCGGTCTGATTCGGCTGATTCCGATAAATTTGCAGCGTATGGTAAAAAGAAAACTATCTGCAAAATTTCAGCTCTCTAGCTCTGAGGGACTAGTTTGCATACATTCAGACGTACAGACGGACATGGCCAAATCAACTCGTCTCATCGAGCTGATCACAAATATATATAGTATACTTTAGGCACTGTTTATAATTTTATATAACTTCAGATAAAGGTACATGCTTTACGTCCAACGAATTTGCATACATAGTTCGTGTGCGAGTTCGATTACCACTTGATCAATTTGGCTTAGAAGCCATACTGCCCATTGTGAACAATCGACAAAAAGGGTTACATAATATTACTTGTATGACTAATTACAAGAGTTACAGGCTATTTAATTATTGTGTACATATCTTAACTTTAAGAAACATTATTTTTAGTCATAATGAAATCGATTTCATATTGGACACGAAATATGTTCGGGTTCTGTTGACAATAACCAAGAAAGGATACACCGGTTATGTGACTGATCTGGTGGAAAAATATGTGTCCAACCCTTTCAAATACTTAGCCATTGATGAACCAATTACCGATTTGAAGGAACTTAAAAAGGTACTTAGATAAAGGAGTCTATTACAAATAAATAATGCATTTTAACTTATTTATTTAATTTTTTTTATTTTTTTTTTTTTTAATAATAGCTTTTCATTCAGAACAATATAAATATCTTTTCGGAACGAGATGCAAGTTTTTATATTGAAAATGGTATAATAATTCTGTGAAAATGTTTAATATGTTAAAATGAAGCCATCTCTCAACTTTTCTCTTAATAGGATACTTTTCAGAAAAACATTTGGCAACCGAATATCATGTATATAAAGCCATTGCCTTACATTGCTTGCTACTAAAATTCTTTCGATCGGATTGGAATCGTTTGTCCACACGTCGTAATCTAATTCTGTGTCTCTTAAATCCCAAGGACAAGGAAGAAAAAACTGGTTTCACCGTTCGTGTAACCCCAGAAGGTGCAACCTTTGTTGAAATTAAAGAAATTTGCTCTGATACATTAGAGGACATCAAATTAGAATACACCAATACTTGGCGTAATATTAATGTAACTATTGTAGAATAAGAATAATGAAATGCTTTCATTTAATTGCGTTTTTCTATTTCTCCACATTTAGGACTATACCGATTTACACATGTTGATAAACTCATTATATTCGAATGCAACTGATAATCGCAACAGAGATGCAAAACTAATTAATTATGTGCTGGCATTGTTAAGTGAAATAAGGCCACTTAGTTTTTCGTAAATTGTGTATTTCATATTTTGGCAATACTTTGTTTTCATGTGCATAGTATACGAAATTCTAAATAAATATAGTAGTATTACAAGTATTAATATAAAAGCATCCGAATGGATTTTTTTCAGATTGTCTTTGATAATTAGGACAAGACAGATCATTAGCTAGCTACCTCTTCCAGTAATTCGAAGATCTTCGATTTTAGCATACCAGCTACAGATGGTAATAAAGCGATTGAACCAAATTTCGATAACTCAAAAACTGACCACAATCTATTCTCCTCATCATTTCTTTATTCAATGTTGTCTTACGATACAATCTGTAACACTTTAATGTAAAGAGTACAGATACTTTAAATGGGTTATTTTTATCCATTTAGACCAAGATGAAAAGGAAAAATCACAAGGCAATTTTCTTTTACAATATTAAATATACACATTCATTCGATCGATCGGAGATGACAAAATCTAAGTCACTCAATTTCAAGATAACGAGATAAAATATGCAACAAAAGAAAAGTTCATTAAATTATTTTAAATGTTTTGTCTATTGTCAAAGAATGTGACTTATTACAACTGCCCACGCTGACAGTCAAAGACATTCAACATGGACGACTATGGTCCATTTGGACTCAATATGCAACCGACATTGACAGCGACCACGAAGACAACTATGATGATAATGATGATGCTGATGACTAAAACTTCGATTCAATAGTTTCATTGGTTTTTTTTTGGTTGATATTTGACAAGGAATTTATTTTAAAGACAATGAACAACTTACAACAAATAAATTTCTCTATTACTACTATTGAGTAAGTATAAAGCCAAAAATGCAATAAAAGTATGTGTGTGTATGAATAAACTATTTTCTTGCCAATTGACTTCTTTTTCTTGTAAAATGTCGAAATGCGCTCAGTTTGAGCCTGAAACTAACAAACTAAGTGTATGGCGAATAGAAATTTCTACAGAAAATTGTACTCTGCAATCTATAGAAGGAAGTTACGACGAAACAATAAAGTGATAGATGTTAAAATTCATTCATCAATGTAATCGATCAATATGTTACTGTTGTTCATTGTCTATGACTTTTGATTTGGCTCAAACAAAACACAAACACAAAATACGAGTATATGCCAACTAAACTCACTGAGCACAATGGTTGACTTTGTTCGACTTTAGAAATGCTACGACTAAAGATATGTAAATGGTTACACAAAAACAATGAACTATAAAAATTTAAGTAATTTATTTGTAGTATTCAAACAGTTCAAACTTCCAATTCATTCCACTAACGTAATGTGTGCTGTAACAAAATCTTTCTTTCACCACTGAAATTGGCAAAAATAAATTGTAAATACATGCAATAAAAAGTGAATCAACAAAATAAATAGCAAACAAATCAAGAAGCATATATTTATAAGTCAAAAGGTTGGCAACGCGTCGATGTCGAGGTCTTGTTGACTCAAAGAAAATCTTGGTTTTGGATTTCGATTTGCAGCTGTTGCTGCTCACCTCAACAACGCAAATTCATATAAATGTAAATCTTTTTGCCCCATAATGGCAGCAAATAACCATAGAGAGTAATAGAGCAACATAAGCATGGACCACACCCACATACAATTTTAACCAATGTACTGGCTTTGTACTGTGATTTAAATTGATGGTGGTCAAGCTGTTCGTTCACCAAAACCTTTCTCAACCAGAGATATAAAAGAATATATTAAATTATAGAAAGTAGAGATTGAAACAGGAAAACAAGATTCAAAATGAAAACAAGAATAAAACACGTTAGATTAGACAAGATATCATTTTTTACTATGTTAAGTATGAGTAGATTATTTACTTTAGTCGAATATTCCGATTATTGAAAAGGATAGTCCTTGGGTAAAGATATGAAACTTTTAAGAAGAACTTCTTTGCTTTTAAGGTTAGAGTTCTGAAATGCAATCATACAATATATGTGAGGAGCAATACCCTCATAGGTGTCCATATGAGGTGTGGTTATATAATGTAAAACAACTTATTTTAAATTTATACATTTTACTAACGACCGATATACACGGTAAATATGTTTCTGAAAGACCGTGCAAATTGAAAAAATACTAGTAGCGATCGGCACGTGCTGCCAAGGTGCTGAACGCTATGAATCGTGTCTTTGGAACGTTTAGATGGATGGCAAGAAGAAGATGAAAGGAGGAAGGAGTAGAATATTTGATTTGTGAAGCAATTAAGTGGACATGATTCTGTTTATAGAAAAATGGTCAGGACTTTCTTAAAACAATTAAAGGAAGACTAGAGACCATCTGGTAAGTATGTGTGAAGTGAAATTGTATTTCTTCTCACTCACTGCAACGCTAGCTGTGCCTCTAATCAATTATCGATTACATTAGACGGCAAAAAACACTCTTTTTATGTAACAAAAATCATTTTCTCAACTAAGTCGAGGTTGCTGATTTCGAATCTGCCCTTAGTTTTTTTTTTTTTATCAGTTTTTACCTGATAAGTTTTGGTTTTTTAGATACAGCTACTCCTTTTTTTTTTAGCTTCACATAGAGTTTGTATACATAATTACACTACTACTAATGTTGTTTGTGTTATTGAAAATCTGAAACATTTAATTCATATAAAGAAATACATATCAACAAATTCATACTAATTTAGTTTAATAATCAAAAAGTGTTTAATATTTCTAATATTTTAGTTTAAAAAAAAAAAACACCTATTTTTTGGAAATTGAAATGAAATTAAAAATAAAATATAACGGTAATCGGTTTTGTCTTACTTTTTTTTCTAAAAATAACTTAATGAACGATACTTTAAAGATCAAAAGAGAAAAAGATGATATAAGTAAAGGAAGATTTGCAAGAGCAAGTTAAGTTCCATCTCACATTGCAACTCTATACATTCCATTTTGATAATTGCTGGCTGCGTTCCTACATCAACTTTAAAACGAGTCGTCTCTCCGAAAATCAAGAAATCTATTTGTTTGCCGAGCTTGCTGAAATGTAAAAATTGTTTTCATTTATTTGGGCCTGCCATAATTTCTGTTTCAACTGAAAAGCATTTATTTTTTGAAACATAGTCCTGATCAATTGCCTTTCGCCTTGAAGACGCGGGTTAACTCATTTAAATGACCAGTCAAATCTACCTGAAAAGCTAAATCTGTAAGCCAGCTTTCATCATCAAGTTCTGGCATAGATTTACCTTTCGAAGTCATAAAACATTTTATTTCGTGCATCATAAGATCTTTGTAACATTTGTCCTCGACCTTACTTCTGTAAAGTACACCGCATCGCATCGATGATTCAATTTATGGGATCTTATAAAATGTATAGTCTTGACGATGCAATGGCGCGAGTTTACGGCAGCTATAGCATCATCAGAATCAGTCAAAATTTTGAGAAATGACACAATGTTGGGATCGAGTTGTCGTTTGTTCTTTATACTTTTTGGTTTTGTTTCGTTGTCGTTCTACAAATAGCATCATGTTCCTTCGCCTGTGTACTTAGGTGGAAGCAAAAATTATTGCATATTGTATTGTCTTCAGAATTAAAGGTGTGTGCCAAATTTCAGATGAATCGGTCAACAGGAAGGGAGTGAACTTTCAATTACAAGATTCTACCACAAGATCCTGACCTAAATAAAACATAATAAAAAAATTTAAATTGAAATTTCCGTTTTTCCTTCGAGCGTGTCTGGGCCTCATTCATGCTTTACTTGGGATGCGGGCCTCGGGTTAGACAACCTTGCTCTAGACCATATACTGGACTGCTGCTAATTCCTAATAACCCCATCATCCCTAAACAGTGATGTTATTAAAATGCAAATCGAAATCTCTTGTTATGCACCGATATCTTTGAAACTATAAACCTATTGAAGATATTATTATTATGTCTTGTTACGTGCTATGTGATATTGAAGGCATGGCCAGGAAGGGGTGAATTAAAATTATGGTTCACGTTTCAAATCACTATGATTATTTTTCCTTCATGTCACATGATCTTAATATAATTATAATAATATATATCCACCGAATACTTCGTTGATATTTCATATTGTATATGAAAGTAACATTGTTAATCTATTAAAGACGGACAACTGAAAGGAAGTAAGAATGTATAAAATGAGTTATCAAAAAAATACTTCGCGTTTACTAAGTCGCTGGCATTGGCTAGTTGTAAGTATATAATAAATGCATTTTAATTAAAATAATTATAGTTTTTTCAAATTCACACCTTGAACAACTAACCAATCAAATGAAAATTGTAAATCAAATCGTTCACTTGATTGATTTTCCATTATTCCATTTTAATATGCAACAACAACAATCTGAGGAGAGCAGACAAACAACGAAATTGCATTCTACAACTGTCAATGAAATTTTCAACCAATACAAAATAAGAAATCCAAAACTTAAAGAGTAAAGCAAATACAAGAGTCCCAGTCTAGTCCACAATCCACAAAGGCAACAACAACATGAGATATTGATTGTGTTGGCGAAGATTGTTTGCAATGGAACTTAACGAGTTCATGAATTGCAACCGACAATAACAGCAACAACCACAATAATGTTAGCCAGCAATTTTGCACTCCTTACTCTATAAATCCAAATAACAAAAAAAGGGAAAAATAGAAAATCAACATCAAATGAAAGAAAACTCAACGAACGGAGAAAATGCTTCAAGCTAAAATAATTGACATCTGTATAAGTTTGATTTGGTTCGGGATAACAAGTGTTGTTGTTTCTGCACCTCCTTTCAGGCAGTTAAACAGGCAGGCAGACAGGCAGGCAGGCAATGTTCAAATTGAAACTGTCGCGAATCGTGGTTGTCGCTAAGACAAACTGTATAGATCTGTCCAAGTAACGTCGTTGTCATCGTCGTCTTCGATTTCTTTAACTTGCTCAGTCTCTTTCCACGTTCAGATATTTCTGTGAGTGTGTACTATGTAGTTTGGATCTATCTTTCGCTGTTATATACGTATGCTTTGAGTGTTGGCTAGTCTATTTTTCACTCTCACAAGATTTACCTATGCACATATTCTACTTCAATTTATTTAAAGTTAAAAAAATTATACGATTGAATGGGAAATCCATAAAAGAAATGAAAATTACGTTACATATCCTACTTACTAAACTTTTAAGCTGGTATGCAGTGGTGATCACTTATAATGGAAGTAGTCAAGTCGGAATATACGAGTATCCCATGTATAAGTATACATATATACATAAAAAATTTATTGAAAATTATAGAGAGCTCTGTTATTAACAAGAACATGGCACCGAAACCTAAAATTACTGAGCAAACTAACCTAGAAGAAAGGAGTTGCAAGACAATTAAGGACAAATTAGGATTTAATTTTACTAGACAGTGGGTGCAACAAAATTTCATACCTTCACCTTTATTATAACTATCAATGCTTCTAAGCTATGTAAGTATAACATGACCGCAATACAGCACCTTGAAGGATCTTTTAGCCTTTCTAAAAAAATAGTTTGATTTTGTGCATTGCAGGATGCAATCGGATCAGAAACTTAAAGAACACATAATATCGCATTTTTACTTCCTTAACTTAAGATATACATACAACTTTAGAAACATCTATTGTAGATACCTCGGCAGATTTTGTTCTGATTCACCTTCCAAACATCCATTGAATACTGAACATTTGTATTATCAATTTTATTATAGAAAATCATCTTTATTCGTCAAAATTTGATTGTGACGAATAGCAGGTTGTCCTAGTTTTTATTTTAATGCACTATACATGACCAAAGTCTCTTCATAGTAATGTTTGTCATGTTTTGCCATCTCACTTGCACACCTTGCTAGTTTCCATTTACTACAATTTCTTCCCAAACCACCCAGAGTATTGAGGCGAACAAAACAAATTATTCAAATTGGTCGACCCATTCCCGATTTTTTACCAGAATTACACACAGCTATTGCTTTATAATATATATATACTGTGTATAATCTATATAGTGACAGGGCATTTAACGGCGTTATAAACAGTTGTCGTTAAATAGAGTGAAGAAAAGCATTGTAGGAATAACAAGGTAAACCAACGGAAGTCAAGTAATTTCGACGTTTTAGGGTGCTTTTCATCAAATCGAGTGATGTTATATGGAATTTGCACTGTGTATAGGTTTGAGTTCTGTTCATATATGTACTACTAAGGAGTATATTTAAAGTATTTTATTTTCCAGTACAATTTTACACAAGTATATGTGTTAGAAACACTAAACGTTATTATATAGTACTACTACTATTATTAAAAAAAATTATTCTAATGACGCTGTTTAGTTCTTTAAATGAATGAGATTCTATCTAAAGGTTCTTTATTATACCTGCAGTGCTTAGGAATACAATATAATGGAATGATCAAGAAATATACATACATACCTTGTGAATTAGTGCTCCACATTCTGTCTGATGCGTAACAATAACTAATCACAAATAACAAAGGCATGGGTTTAGAGAAAATTAAAGCATATATGACCATCTTCCTTAGATAGTCGCAAGCAATTCTTTGTTGTTGTGAACTAGCGAACTTTTACTGTACGAGTAGTCAACGTCAAATCACCTTTTGTACAACTTTTTCAATCACTACAAATTATTTTCTTCTTGAAGCTCATTCGCACATACGAGCACAACTATAAACAACATACATATGTACATAAACTATTGTAGTACATACCCGCCGCCATCGAACAACAATAATTTGCAACAGAAATAGTTGAAGTAGCAGTAACAACAATAATAACAACAGCAGCAGCAAATTATCTGCTTGCTCCATATAATAACTTAGCAACAATAACAACTTACAACCCATATATGTATGTATTGTATATCTGTATGTTCGAGTATCTACGAGCAAGTATGTATGACTTGTCTAACCATGTGGCAGGCAACACACATATAAATTTGGTATTTTATTTGCCACATGAAGCATCGGTCGGCAAATCTTTCGCACAATTTATAGACAAAGCGCACCACCAGCAGCATCAGTCTGTCCAACAGTTCGTCTTTCAAATGATTTTCACTAAGGCAACAGACCCAAAACATAATAAAAACCAATTTCATCAACAAGTTGCACTAACAACATCAACAGCAACAGCAACATCAATAGCAACAACAACTTTTCTTATCGTTTTTTTGCGATTTACGTGTTCGAACAGAAAAGTTATTGCAAATTTCCAGTAAAGCCAACTTATTTAATATATTTTATTATTTTTGTATATGAGACAAGCAACATTCATATGTGTGCTTGTAAGTGTGCCCTATGACAGCGATTCCTAAACTTATGTACAATACTTATTATAAGTAGTACGCAGACTCCATCTTGAATTATAATGATTTACCACATACCCCGAAGGGTCCACAGACCACAGCTTAAGTACCGCTGTCCTACGAGTATATCTGTGCACTAAACTAAGCAATAACTTTTGCAACCAGCAATGACACAACATTAACAGCAACAAGATGAAGTAAAACAAAAAAAACTTATTTTACTTTCAAAGAAAGTTGCCGTCTCTGCAACAGGTAACAACCAAAGTATCCAAACCAAACCTTGTATCTAAACAACAAACTAACAAAGTAACGAAAGAAAGATCATAAAACTTTGTTGACACATTTGCATGTTGTTGCCTTTACCTTCTTTTATTATTATTATTATCATTGTTATTATTGCTACTGCTGTTGCTGCCGATGCTAAATATTCTTGTTGTCGTTTGCTTGTTACGTTGACAGCAACATTGTTTATTTTTGTCATAAGAAAAATTGAGAAAGATTTAAGAAAGTAAGAAGAAAAAAGATGCTACCATATATTTAATAGTTTAACTAAACATCAGTAGTTCTTTCTATCTTTGTATAATATATAAAAAATATTATGATGCTGTAATACTAGTTACCGTTGCTTCTGTTGAGAGGTTGAACATACCATAAGATACTTACTTTTCCAAGACATGTGAATAAAAAATCAATGCATTTAGAACATCACAATATCAGGCTTTTACTTGCCTTTCCGATATAAGGTGCGTGTCAGGCTTATTAGGTCAGGTAATAATTTTAAATATTTAATAAAGGAATGTTCGAATGCAAACACAATATTCTACTCCTAGCTTTAACCTGCTGGAAGTCCATTCAACTTCAGTTTCCTGATTTAAAAATGGCACTAATGCCCTCTCTAAAACCTGAACATAATCAGCACTTTTCATCTGAAAAGAAACAAATTGTATTTCTAAGGTTCCTTCGGAAGAAAATACAGCCCATGTCATTACGTTACCTCCTGTAAAGTTACGTTTCACCCATATGTTAGGAGCCTTTATTTTGTCATGACAGTATCCTCGGAAACCATCAGGAACATCAAAGTTCCATTTCTTTTCGTCAAAAAAGTTAACCTACGCACAATTTAATGAAATAATCTGAGCTGTCTTAAATTTCTGATTCCAGTTGGTGTCAATGTCTTCCAAAACCAAATCAATTTAAGGCATTTCGTGAAGGGATGTGAGCTTCGGTACAATCTTTTTTTCTTCATAATCAATGGTTTGTGTGCGTTTAATAGTCCTCAAAATTATCGAACGGGAAACTTTGATGTTTGGAAAAGATTGGAACCGTTTTAACGACATAGGAGAATTAGACGCACCTCGAATGACTTGCCTTTCAGAACGTGCGTCCAACTTTTATTTACCTCCTGAACGTTTTTTAGTAGCATATGTTACATATCTGGGGGGCTCAACAAATTCTGAACCACACACTTCTCTTAATCCTTCATGAAATATCCCTCATTGCATGTTTTTCGTCATAAAGGGCGAGAATTGCTCAATTGACTTTTCTATAACTTGAACAAATTTATTAAACAAATTAATCAATGAAATAAACGGATTATCATTAAGCAAATTAATTAAATGATGTAAAAATTAATTAATTATTGCGACCACTGATCGAAATGATCGAAAAACTTCACTATTTTGTAGCAAATGACCGCAACTCTTCAATAATACTATTGATGAAACAAACTTTGAGAGCGACATATTTTTACGAGGATTTGGATAAAAGAAATATCTGAGTAGAAATAACTTCGTGTCCATTATTCCAAAGAGGTTGGAAATGATCAAAACTTCCCGAAACCATTATTACGTGATGGTTTAATGCGATCTAGGTACTAAGTGCCAAAATAAGGAATGGAAGTTATTTTGAAGGCATTGAGACTATCAATGGAGCTGTAATATGTGCTTTAAGTACTATACCATAAAACGGGCTGAACCACGCATCTAAATCGATGTAACAATCACGTTTTATGGATTAGTACTGATACTTGATTGTCACACCGTGTGTTATATATGGTATACATAATTCTTGTTATTTTATTATAGTATCACGTGTACTATAAGCTTTTATTTTGAATTGTTTAATTAAAGTCTTGTGTTCATCTTAATATGAAATCATCTGTTCTTGTGTACACCCTCTCTAGACGTGCTGGTGGGTCAACTTTTGTTACAATGAAAAGACCTACATTTCTAAAACTCAAATGATGTTGTACTTAAGTAAACGGAAGTGACCAGGATGACCAGAAGCATCCATTTCTAAGTCAACTAGCATCTTAGTTTCTTAATTATTGAGATGAAATTTGATACAATCACATTCTGAGTTCTTCTTAATTACTGGCTAGTTTTATGGTTTCGTAGTATTGTATTATATAAGTAAAACAACCACCTTAGAAACTCCAAATTCAAGAATTGGAAAAGACAATGGAAAATGGATAGGTTTTTAATAGATCAAACTACTTTGGCTAAGTAGTATGCACCAAAACATCATTCATTCATTCTAACAATTTCCAAAAATTAAGTAAATTATACAGAAATAAGTGAATAAACGATAGAATATTAATATAAATATTTCTCTTAAAATACTGATCTAGTCTGATTGGAATGAATATAATAAATTTTGTTAGTTGTAAGTATCCATTTTAATACATCCATTATATTCTAAACATCTAATGAATATCATCAACTGAAAAACACACTATTAACTTACAATATTTATATAGATACAAATGAAATACAAAGAACTATACATAAAGAAAATAATTATAAAATGTAACCAACACTCTTCTTGTACAATATTCTTCATGTATACCAGTACTATTTATATCTATAGAGCTACTTCTTCTGCGTCATCGATAATCATAAATATTGTGATATAAGTATCATGAAGACAACTTCATTTGGACCAACGTTTAATGCGCTGCTTTGCTTTTGTACTAATTTCAGCAAATGGCATCATTTGGCATGCTCACTAAGCAGTCAATGGGACCGAATCCAATGAAATTGCCATGGACAAGTGTATCTCTTGATATACGAGTGGAGGGGACCATCTTCTTCAAGTAAACGTACGGAAACACATAAACCTGTAATTTTTATTATATGCCGGTGATGAGGAGGCAGTAAGTTTGTCTTAAACTCTTTGTAAATAGAGATTCTTTAAAGACACACTGGGTGAGTTTCAATAGCACAGTAGAAACTTGGAACATTAAAGATTAAAGTTTCTTTACTTATGTTATACTTCCTTAGTTAAAATTATATGTTGAGTAATATAATTTAGCATGCAATGAACTAAAAAGTTAGCAGGTTTTAATATCTTTAAGTAGAAAAAAACTGTCATTACCTGAAAAGACATCATCATCATTGTTGTTGTTCCTGTGGTTGCTATTGTCATTATGATTGCGATTAAAGTCATTGAATGTAGTGCAATCAACATCAAGTATTTTCAACAAATGAATATTTCTTGAATTGAATATAAAATTCAAATGAAAATCATTCATATGAAAATTCAAATTCAAATAAAGTTCAAATGCATACAATATTTTTAATACTTATTTGATTTATTATAAAAAGTATCTAGAGCATGCAATAATCAATCTATATTTAGTGTGGAATTTAAACTCAAATTTAATTGCTCAAATTCAACTACAACTTGGTTAATAACTAAGCTAAAACAGCAACACCAACAACAACTTTAAGGCTAAACAACTGCCAACAGCCACGCCGAAAGTAATTTCAAATCATTTCAATCCAAGCCAGCGGTTCCTTAATGGAGCTCATCCGCGGACCCCATGATCTAAGTACACCTTTTCTCTTAATTTTTATTGAAAAAAAATTGTTTCATTTATATTTTTAGGATTGGTATCTTTTAATAAATATTAGGCCATTAAAGTACGGAAAATATGCAACTATTCCTTTTCAAATTCTATGTTTTATTTATACAATCATTTGATAAAAGTAGTAAATTTGATAAAATGTTGAAAAGTACTTTGATGTACTGAATCGAAAACAAATTTCTCAGCGTAATTTGAAGCGTTTAAGCAAAATAATAGAGATTTTTTGCGTCGTTTCGTAACTATGGATGAGACTTAGGCTAAATTCAATGAATTAAAGTTCGAATTGCTTGAAATCCCACCGTATTCACCAGATTTGGCTCCCAGCGACTACTATATATTCAGAAACTTCAAACAATTTCTTCGTGGATGAAGAAGCTATTGCACCTGTAGAACAATATTTTGCAGAGCTTCCAGAAAATCAGTACAGAGATGGGATTAAATAATTGGAGCATTGGAATAAGTGTATTGCAGTTGAGGGAGATTATTTTGAAAAAAAAAGAGGTATTTCAATTAAAAATTAACATTCCTTCATTTTTGCTTTCAATCAACCTGTAAATTGAATATCAAGCTGCACCAAGGGAACGCAGAGCACAGTTTAAGAATCGCTGCTATAGACAACTTGCATTTTATTGCTGTTGCTGTTGTTCTTTTTATTGCTAGTTTACTATTTGCTTTAAATAAGTTTTGCCACTCACTTCGAACACCCGTTATTGTTATACAATAACACAAAAAGTATGGTACATCAATTTGCATCAAATGTTTGTTACAAATTATCAATAATAGAATTCAATCATTTATCACACGAAATTTTCTAGTGACTAAAATTCATTGGTGTGGGTCTCTCGAAAGAAAATATGGAAAGGTTTTTGTAATTGACACCGAAATTCTACTCTTCTCAAAGCCTCCACTAGTCGAAATACGCTTCTGAGTGAAGTACATATACTAGTATTTATGTAATTTCCCTTCGGTTGGATTTTATGTTCAAAACAAAAGTTGTAATCCCTACCAACAATTAGTGAATTAATTCAAGTGTTTAGTTTAGCTTAGATTATGGAGTTTGAGGCTCAAATATTGTTAATTTGTGCTAATACACTACGTTCTGCGGTTTCACCAAAATCTGTTAGTGTACTAGCAAAATTTTTGTTTTGTGGGTTCAGATATAAATTATATTTCATCAACGAGTATATTAGAGAAGATTTCCTACTTCTGAGGGCTTAGTGTTTCCAATCGTTTTTCTCAATAAAAATATGTCAGTTGTGGGAAACGGCAAGTAACTACATTGAAATACTGCCAAGGTATCAATCAATGACGCTACGTACAATAGCGCTTGCTCCTTGGTGCGTGACGAATTTTCAGCTCTATATAGACCTCAAAATATCATTCATCAAGGATGAAATAAGAAAAAGTTCAGATAAGTACATCACCATACCATACTTCATAATCATACCAACAACTTAGCTATAATTCTGCCAGAAAACGACATGGATGTTAGGCGCCTGAAAAGGTTTTAAGTGTTAGATGTTCCTCATATATCTTCTATCTGCCGTATATAAAAATGTACTGTTTCGTATATGTCATGGAAAAGCTCGAGAGTTTTTCAACAGATTTCAATAATTTTTTTTTGTTTTGCTTGACTCGATACTGGAGTGGTTTAAAAACAAAGAAATTTCGGAAACGCCAAAAAGAAACACCCGAAAAATCTTAAAAAAATGAAAAAAAAAACAGATGTGCAAGTGTGATGGAAGAAATTTACAAACATTACTATGAAAATAAAAAAATAAATACCAAGCAACATGCATTTAAATTTTAAAAATTGAAATTAGGAAGATGTGCGAGTGAGATGACAACATTTTAATAAATATATAGGATTTTCTAAAATATTTGACTAGAATTGGTTATACAAATGTTACAACTAATCAGTATCTAATAAATGTTTGGGAAAGACAAGAAGAGCAACGTCTGAACGGGTATCTAGTAGATTATAGATTAGAATAGATGTTCAGTTATTTATCTATGTGATGTAAAAAATTATATTGTAAGCAAAATTTTTTGAATGTCTGAACGAAAATAAAATTATATTTAAAAAAAAAAAATATTTTTATCAGAAAAGAAATATTTTACTTTTTATTAAAATATTAAATTATATATGTAAATCATTATATTTATAAGATTAAAAATTAAATAAAATTCTATTTCATTAAATTTAAGTTGTATTTCTCCGAAAAGTTTAAAATGTTCGACAATGCCAAAGCATATTTTCCAGTCTCTGTTATTTTTTTACAGATTTTTATATAGCGTCGCGCCACATTCATTTAGAAACTTGTTTTCGATATTCGTAACAAGCCAAATTTGGGGTGTGGAGCAACAGAAATGGAAGAAAATAATAAGAAAAAAAAATTGCAAGCGTCGCAAATATGAACGAGTCTAACAAAAAATATTGTTTCAATAGACAAGATACACTACTCTGAATTTTGTAACCAAACGAATGAATTTCAGTTTGCAGCTGTGGCGTTGAGTTTTTCCTGTTAATTTGAATTTGATTAAATACGACGTCATTTCAAATAAGAAAAATCGTACACAATGACAATATGTGTACCCTACAACATAAAATCTTAAAATTATATAAAAATATCCAAGTCTTCATATGGAATTGATGAACATTTCTTAAATTAAGTGCTTAAGGATTTCGGAATCATGTAACCCAATCAGCAAATGATTAGAATTATTAGATTTTAAAATTAACTTGATAGGCAAACACATTATAAGTATTATAAATAAGAAAGGAATATTGCATTCATCGAACTAAATGAACAATTTAATTATCTTTTTACACTACTCTACTTTATATTTTTATTTTCATTTAGTAAATAGTGAATGGAATAATTAAGTAAAGTAAATAGTCATGATGTTTAACTCGAATGAAAAACGAATTGCAAATTTTGCTTGTCTAACTTGATTTTAAATTGAACATAAACAACATAACAATAAACCTATAAAGTCTCGTTTTGTAGAGCTGCTTATGTATGTCGATATTTGAACAAACGATATGCAAAACTTGTAAGACAAGATTTGAAAGTCATAAACATGTGAATTGCAGCTGCCCACAAAAATACTCTGGTTACTATGGTACATACACATTTACTCGTGAAGCCGGGGTTCTATTTGTTGAACTGAACTAAAGTGAACTAGACTGAATGTTTCTCTTCCATCTTGTCTATCTTTTTTCATCCATGGAAACGCCCAATCGAAGTCTAAGATATGGAAAAAAAGTTGTTGGCTTTTGACTAATCGCAAACGGATGTTACCATTTAAATTTGCATTTTACTTCAACTGACCAGAAGCCGAGCCGACTTGAAAATACATTAAACATTTCTTTGCTTGAATTGCGGATGAAAAATTCCTCCAATGAGGCTGAACTGATTGCAATGAGGAAGCAAGAAACAAAAAAGTGTTTGTGGCAACACCAGAGAATCAAATCTGATTTCACTCAAATGTCATAACTTGAACGGTCTTGAGATACAAAGCTCGATATCAAGCCAAGTGTAAAACGAAAAAAAAAACTTGATGTTTTATTTTTTGCTAATGACTTTGACTGTTTCTTTTCATCTTTTACTTCTTTTAAGATGACAACATTTGCGATAAGCCCCAAGAGAAACTGACAGCAAAAGCAAATTATTCATCGGCCACATACAATACATCAGCATCATAAATCGATAAAGTTCTTTGTTATATGCAATCACAATCGGTGTGAGAATCTCATGTGATCATCATTGTGAACAGAAAAGCTTTTAGCATTTTATTGGTATTCCCTTTTCGTAGGTCTGACTGATCATGTAGTCTGAAACTGCAGCACTTGTCAAAAACTTAAAGCTTAATGGCTTTCCATAAGCAAAAAAACACATACTTGGATTTTGATATATTAAATATCTTTAAGAGAACAAGATCTGTGTTTCTATACACTGAACAATGGATTGAAAATGTGTTTACTCAGAGATATAGATCATTTGAAGGTCCACACTGTCGGGAAACCTAGAAACAGTTTTTGGCATTGAACGTACATCTTCAATTTGTCAATAGTATTGTATTACATCGACTGATAAGTTTCCGGTCTGACACACAGATGGCACCACCAATACAATCAACTTTTCTTATTTTGAAAACAATAGATTAAATTAATTTCGTGTGTTGATTAAACATTGCTTTTTGATGAGAAAAAACGCCATTGAAATGAAAGCATGGCTTGATAAGTGTTATCCGGACTCTGCACCAGGAAAATCGATTATTATTGACTGGTTTGCTAAATTTAAACGTGGTCGTACGAACACCGATGATGCACCACGCTCTGTTCGTCCAAAAGAGGTGGTTATTCCAAAAAATCCAAAAAGACCACAAAATCATTTTGACAAACCGTAAAGTGAAGTTTAAGTGAAGTGAAGAAGTAAAGGGAAGATAGCTGACACTCTAAAGATATCCCAGGAACGTGTAGGCTTTATTTTGCATGAACATTTGTCTATGAGAAAACTGTTTGCCGCGTTTGTTAACAGTTGATCAAAAATCACAACGAGTTGATGATTCCGACCGCTGTTTGGAGCTGTTTCGGCGGAATAAAAAATACCTTTTACGTCGATTCGTAACGATGGACGAAACTTGGCTCCTCCATTACATGCCAGAGTCAAATCGGCTGTCAACTTAGTGAACAGCAGCCAGTCAAGCTAGCCCAAAGCGACCAAAAGAGCAACAGAGTGCTGGTAATGTTATGGGGTCCGTATTTTGAGATGCGAACGGAATTTTGTTTATGGACTACCTTGAAAAAGACAAGACAGTCAATAGCGATTGCTACATGGTATAACTGGATCGTTTGAATGAGGAAATTTCGTAGAAACGGCCCCATATCCAAAGAAAGAAAGTGCTCTTTCACCAAGACAATGCACCGTGTCTGAAGTCTTTGACAACGATGGCAAAATTGCATGAATTACACTTTGCATTCTTTCTGCAACCACCCAGAACTTAATAAAATGCTCGCCGTAAGGAGCTTTGGATCGAATGAGGAGGTGATCGTTGAAACAAACGCCTATGTTGGGGACCTTAAGAAAATCTATTATTTTGAAGATATAAAAAGCTTGGAGATACGCTGAACTAAATGTATCGAGCTATAATAAGACTATGTTGATGAATAAAATTGAATTTGACCGAAAAAGATATGTTTTCTTCTGTAGACCGAGAACTAATCAACCAATGTTTTATAAATAATTTAAAAAAGAAATGGTGAGTTTTCAAATGCCTAAATTTCTTTAAGTTCTTAAAAAGATTTATTGTAAAATTCTAATTATAATTTATGCTTGGCATTCTTAGCCTATAAGATAATTAAGCCAGAGTTTAATTTGGTTCAATACGTAGAAACACTGGTATGGTGAGTTAAGATATGAAATCTGCATAAAAAAACATTCATTTTGTATACTACAACCAAATAGGCAAAGAAAAATCCACGCAGACCAGTTGAATTTGTTTTGTTTTGCATAAACTTAATGAAACTAAGTCGTCGATTTATCTACATTGCATGATGCATGACATCTTCGTACGTAGTATACGCGAGTAGCTTAAGCGAATCCCAGAACTTGGACATTCGCAATTAGTTCACATCTGATCATCTGACACATGTTCACCGATTCTATGAATTAGCAGTAGCTATGCAATATTATCAACGCATAACTTAAGGCCCACCCGCAATGCTGTCTTGACTGTCTTCTTAAGACAAATGACACTTTATATTTCCATTTGCAGATAGTTCTTTAGCTGCCGATCTGTTCTAGTAAGGTCTGTGTTACTTATGTACTTACCATAGTCTGCTTAAGCGATCCCTTTAAATGTTAAATGGGCATCTGCCTTCATACAAATAACTTACTCCTAAGCAACCTGATTATAATTTCTCGTTTTTTCTTACCTCATAAACATAAAAAGCCACTTTAATTGCATTCTGGAAGACTGAGAAACAATAAAAAATAAGTATACAAAAAAAACTTTGTTGATTTTATTTTCCCAACATCATCAAATTGGAAGATCTCATTCATTCTGAAAATGAGAGTGGGCACTGAATATATTACTATACTGTATGTGTTTTTGAAGACACATAGAACGTCAATGTTGCATGTTTTGTAGGCGTTTCTGGCGGCAATGTGGCGTGTTTAAGTTGCTATCAGGCAGATTGAATGAGAGTCTTAAAGAAAATAAATTGGTTGGTCTCTTAATATTTTGTTAGCATTTATTAGATTTGTAACCCAGAAGGAATACAGATTGTTGTTCAATGAAAACAAAAATTAAAATTAGGTACATTAATGACAATATTTTGGGTAGGTGTAAAACATTTTTTTCAACAAGAGTCCAGAAAGCGATGCCTATTGAACACTGAAGCTAAGAGCAGCCCAAACCATCCATTACAATGTCTATCACATCCTAACAACTAAAGATACAACAACAATCACATTTAAGCAAGCAATCCATTGATATTGCACAAATCTATGAAACGCCTATTTAATATCAATGATTTCCGTGTTCATTGTTTGAACATAAACATTGCACGCCAATAAAAACTACTGAAAATGTCTTGTGTATTCTGATTGCCACAACACTTTATATAAAAACAATATCAACAACAAAATCATCCACACAACAAAACAATATGAATTTTGTTATGGATCATTTAGGTAATTCTTAAGATATGCAAATCAAGCTTAAACTTGCTTTCATCGAGTTCTCTTTCAACAATAAAATATTATTCTATTTTTCTAGTCTACGATACACTGACTTTCTTAAGCATATCAAGAGTGTTAATAGTTCACTGGCATAGTTGGCGAGGTTATTGTTGTTTTCTGTTCTTTAAAGAATTGTTTGAATAAAATTAACATGGAAAATCATCTCGGCATCTATGCTCAGCTACCAAATATTCATGACTTCAAAATGGAAAGTCAGTTAAGAGCTGAAAAGCTTTAGAGAAGATTAATATTTTGGAAAATATGTTTTCATAATTGTGGGTTTCTGTGTCAAATAATCAAACGTTTCTTTTAAAAAAGAACTGTTAACTGATCAGACTACATATTTTATTATAGTATTTTCATTTTGGGTTAGTAACAATAAACTAGTTTTCTCCTCTTATTGAGTTTTGTTCTTCTGTTCACTAAAGATACACTAAAATGCGCAGCATCCATAAAACTCACACAACCTATTCGTTTTCATTTAGTTAATCATATCAAAGTGGTATTAAATTTATTTGAAAATATTCAAAAGTTATCTTTATTGATGCAAATTCCAAAACAAATCAAATACAAATCGGCATAGTACTCGTATAATAAAATATTTCAATAAGCAGACAAAGTTAACTTATGTATAACCTTTAGTCTTGACGTGAGAAAAAGCATTATTTAAATTATGAGAGGCTATTATAGCAACAATAATAATTTTAAATTACATGTTGATGATGTGTTTATCTCGAAATTGAAGAACTCTTAGACAAGATACCCAGATAGACGGATGACCATGCTCATCAGGATTGACATGGTAATATTAAAGGGATACTAGGGATATCGAATGGGTCTTGTGATCCGAACAAAGAAGAAGAAATATAGACTCATTAATTGAATACCCAAATGCGTGACATCTGTCATCTATGTAATTTTAAATTTAGACAAATTACTAAGTAAAACTTGAAAAAATTCTGGATATAATGTGACTAAATTGTAGTTTTTGGGAAGTGATAAAAAGGGATTTTTGTAATTTTTAAAATTATCTTCATGAGTATAGAAGAACGTTGTCAAGGTTTGGCACCCAAAGTTTATAATGGCTGTAAATTTTCCGAATTTGCTGCGAAAGAAATCATTACATCCATGGAGCCTTTCATATCCATGTTAAGTTTCTATTTCCATTGGTGCTCTGCACACAGTAACGCCAAAAAAGAAGTCAAATCGAAGACAGCACTCTGGATGCAGCACTACTTGGGCTAGATGCAATAAATACCAAGAAATTTCAACCTTATATCGAAAGCGACCAACCACTAACCCAACGAAAACTCTAGCGAAATGTGGTGGTCAGCCCAGAAAAACAACAATACCTCAACATTACTTACAATCATAAAAATATTTGTTTTTAACAAATTTAATTACGCTTTGCCGATATTTGGTTTAGCTTCCAACACTCTTTTGAATAAAATTAAAAATACATTCAACTCACCTTTGCGCTTTGCACTTGGTGCCTTTCGTAAAGTTCGACGGTTCTAAATAATATTCATAATATTAGTTATAGCGTCTCTCATGAAGACTCAATAATCAAAAACGCAATCTCACCCAACCATAGCTCCATCTTTACACCTGATATAGCCGGTATTCTCGAAGCTTTATCCTTTGCCAAAAATAATAGAGGTGAATTCGTTATGTGTTCCGACTTCATCTCTTCAATTATTGTAAATCTTTTTCACTCAACAAAATTAGGAATATTCTCGTCCGACAACTAACCCAACGAAAACGCCATCGAAATGTGTTTGTCAGTCCAAAAAAAAAGTTACGCAAAATATACCTCTTCGCTTGTATCACAACAACTCCATTATATCTATGCAATTCCAGTGCAAACAGCATCTGAAGTGCGCGGATATGACTAAAAATTATTTTGTTTGTAAGAATTACGAATCCAATGGCATTAAATTTGTATTTTTATTTTATTAAAACTTGTTATCGAAATCATTTGCAGGGTGTACCCATGCACATATCGATTTATGTTGACAGCCAGGCCGCTTTCAAGGCTCTGTCGGTCCACAGTTTCAAGTGCAAATTGATATGTAGTATGGTAGAAACACTTAATCAAGCTCGGTAATACTCTATCACGCTTATATGGCACTCCGGTATCCAAGATAATGAGATGGCGGTCGAATGTGCCAGGAAAGGCTCGGTAATGCTTGTATGTTAAGCAGTCGCCGATATTTACAGATCTTTATACGATATACTCTCATGCCTGGAATTGAAAACCAGAGATCTAGCAGGCAGAAAGTGGGCAAATGAGTCTGGCTGTCACTAAGACACTCTGGCCTTGCTATCAATCAAAGAGAACCTGCGAGCTCCTTCACTTCAACAAGAAAATAATTCGGACTTTGATGAGAGTTATGACGGGGCACTGTACCATTGGGCCGATGGCCCACAGGTTGCAGGTTCCATATCATGACTTCTGACGTAGCTGTAAAGATGAGGAGGAACCGAAGAGCATCCAACAGCTCCTTTGTCATTGACCTGCTCTTCTTGGTAGACGAACCCGGTTTCTTGGGAAACCGTTTTTCAAGGAGTTGGGTAGTTTGTCAAAATGTCTTTTGGGGGACCTGGCTCTGTGCGCGGACACCTAATCTAGGTTTTGGAGAAAAAGGGTGATCTCTGGAACCAACCTTGGACAGTAGTAGATTACCCTTTAGCCCTCACATTGTCCCTAGCCTTTCATATTTTATCCGGCATCACAATGGGGTTAAGGATTCTGCATAACCTAACCTAGAACCTGACCTATAAGCCATAAACGAAATCATCCAACAACCTTCACCCACATATTGAGTTGTCAAGAAAGAAATTGCGATGTGCACAAAAATAAAGCGTATCGTTTAATTTGATATTCCTCATTCAATGAAATAATTTGATTGGCACTGTAAGCTTGCTACGGAATTATCAGCATCCGATCAATTTTAAAATGGAATGCAAAAATAACATTTTCGTCATATTTTACTTTTTTATTTTGTTTAAAATTATAACACGAGTATCAGAATTGGTTTAAATTGTTATAAGTATTAAATTTCGTCCACAATGCAATCGAATTTCCCTAATAAGTATGTATGTCACTCATGTAAGAAAATGCATAAAAGTTTAAACAGCAATTGCAAATCGTATAAGTTTTAAAACCGAAATTACTTTCATGCCGACCCAATAGCCGAATAACTAATTCGTATCTACTTATGTTGGTATTTGACCCTGATTTGAGAAATACTGTACATAACAATATCTAAGCATATTTTGTGGCATTTTGGTTGAAAAAATAAAACCATAAATCGCAAGATAAAGTCGAAAAAGGTTTCAAACAGTGCAGCACATGTCAAACAATTCAACTGACTTTAAGTTAACAGTTAGCATCAAGTTACAAATATCCAGCCAACAACAACAACAACCACTAAAACAGCAACTTAAAATCATAATAATAATAATAATAGCAACAACAATAACTACAATACATTAACCCGGCGCATGCCTCATTTAATACAAGTTACTAGCAGCTGCCATAAGACACTATCAGCGATTCATAAAAGATATGAACGAATAAAACTGAATAGAATAGAAGAGAACAGAACAGAACAGAGTAAACTGGAATGGATCAGATCAACTCCAGAGGAGAACAAGAGCATTACAAACAGACAGAAAGACTGACAGTCAGAATGATATGTGGGCAAAAGAGCAGTTAAGAAGAAAGACGCAATTGGAATAAGGAGAACAACGAGTAACGGACAACAAACTGAACAACATAAAACAATAAAGTCGCATTGCTGCTGCAGCAAAGAATAATCGCATAAATCATGCGGTCTGCAGTAAATGTTGCTGCCTTATGGCAACATAAGTACAACAACACAAAGAAACAAAGCAACAAACCAACTAACGTGTAATATATAAAACTAGGGGGTATTTGGAAGAGATCGGGGCAACTGGGTTGGGCGTACAACTTTAACAGCGGCAACACTTTTCTTGCTTTAAGCCAAATTTATAGCGATCTAAGTGGGTATAAAGCCCTCATTTCGCATCAGTTGTGCAGGCCAAGTTGAAAGGCACATATCGCGAAATCGTTACGATTCTTTGTTGTTACTGTTGCTGTTATTGCTGTTGTTGTTGTTGTTGTTGTTGCATTGAACTGTGTGCTTTGTGTTTGGACAGAAAAAGCCGCTTCTGGCCATTGAACATGATTTGGTTTTTAGTCTTCGATTTTCAATGGCGTTTGTTCAAAAGACAAGACAAAATAAAACAATAGAATAGTGCATTTGCCAAGAAACGAAGAAAGACAATAATAAGTTAAAACAGGGAATAGAAACAATTGCAATGGCCTTTCACTTTAATGTAGCCTCCTGCCCTAAGCTTTTCCAAAATATTTACTGCTTACCCGGCTTTTTTTTACTAAAGTATTGATATAAGCCAACGATTTTTTAACATTGCCTTTGAGTTTAAACCAGGAACGAAAGCTTTAAACTTCACCACAAAGATTTTATTTCATTGGGTTAACATCTTTACAAGTTTCCAAAATCAAAAAGAATGTAATCGATCATCGTTGATCTAAAAATGCCTTATCTTAAAACTAAAAGATATTGTTTTTGCAGTTTCAACAACTACTTAGCACCATCAGACTTTAATTTACTTCACTTATTGCAAAACTCTTTTAATAGTAGAACGTATCCCTGTAAGGACATAAACAAACACCATTATGGCAAGGGAGAAGAATAGGAAATTTTGTATTTGTACTGTATTTTTAAAGAATTACTGAAAATATGCCAGAACATCGAAACAACGACAATTAGGTTTTTTTTGTATGGGAGCTACCTCTTTCAGTAATCAGAGAACTCTAATTTTAACTTGCCAACTCGACAATTAGAGCTAGCAATACATCGATGTTTTCCATACAAGCAATCGATGTTTTGACAACTCTAGCATGCATACACACAGACAGATAGATGGATAATGCTAAATAAATCCTCCTTGATAAACTGATCATTTTCTTATATATATTTATTATAATGATAAATTATGGGGTCTTTAACGAACGATACTATAAGTTACAAGCATCAATTCAAAGAGAAAATCATATTCAAACTATTGTGAAAGTTAAAAACTGGTAACCCAATAAATAAGAATGTCGAATCTTAAGTCTAAAAGCTAAAGAGACCACACACAAGTTTGGTCACACACCAAAAATTTGTTGTAACTAAGTTGGAATGTATTGCCATCTGTTGTATCGACCATATAGTTCAGAACTTAGCACATAAGACTTTCTTATTCTCCTTGAAAAATTGCATATGATTCTAAAGACCTTATTAAACTGCACCATGACAAGAGAAATTGATAGAAATAGTTTATAATTGACATAAGTACATATATCATATAGTCATTCCGTACGATTAGTATTGAGCCACACCTAATTTGAAATACAAAACTAGGCTATCATTGGCTATGCCCTCCCGGTTGCATTCAACCTTCCATTCTTAGCATCACAATATTCTCTCTGTTACAGTTTGAGTATCAACAAGGAACACAGTTTAAGTGACACTTTATTGTAAAATTACTCCTTATAATTTTGTCATTTAATGTGGGTCTGTATGGGAGGTACCCCTATGATTATGATTATATGGTTGGTGGATATGGACCAGCAACTTATAGTGTCCAAATTTCAGTTCAATAAGTCAAAAAACAAAAAACTTTTTCTAATAAGAACATTAATTTAAAAGGGGGTTTTTATTGGAGGTACCCCTCCTGGTAACCCTAGGATCATGCAATTTATTTGGTTGGTTAATATAGAATAGAAACTTATAGTGTCCAAATTTCAGTTTGATAAGTCAAAAAACAAAAAACCTTTTTCCTTTTAAATTAATGTGTTTAAAAGGTGGTTTGTAAGGTCCGATTCGGCTGATTCCGACAAAAGTGCAGCGTTTGATAAAAGTAAACCTATGTACAAAATTTCAGCACTGTGACAAACTTATGATACTATTCACTCCTGTGAAGAGTATAATGAACAAAAAGATTAGTATGATGTTAACACAGACATTCTATAGAATTTAAGTTTACATCACATTAGTCTCATTCTAACAGGGTGCGGTTCCGCATGCAACTTCACCTAGAAACATACCAATGCCCAAACTCAACTACCATCCAACTTATCCAACCCAACTGACACCGCACTAAGTCCTACTTGTTCAGGATGATTTCAACAATCTAGAAACTTTGTGCTCACTCGTGCGCAACTTCAAAAAGCGAATTTTCCCTTGTTCCCCCTCTATCTCTTTTTCTATGTCTCTAAATCTCATTCTTTCTCTTTCCGACTCTTTGTTTGTTTCTTCGATTGTCTGTCTATATGTGTGTCTCCATCTTTAGAGCACCCGCTAAGTGATATTTTTGCGGCAAAGATTATTTCCACGCGCGCGATTTTTGCTTTGTTGCGGTTAAAAATTCTTTCCACTATCAAGAGACTTTTGTGTCTTGTTTTCCTTTTTCCCTTTTTCTTTTACGATTTTCCTGTGTTTTAGTTTATGGGGCTCCTCTTGTTCACAAACTTGTGTTAAATCTTGTGCGAAGAAAACTTTTGGAAATGGAAAAATCATTTTAAATCATAAGCCTTTAGTTGACGCAAAGTTGGTTTTTTCAGTCATAACTTGACAAACGACAGCATGTGTCCAGGATTTTGTAAAACAAACTACCGTAACAGTAAAGTTACTCCAAGTAACTGAAAAATAATTCTTTTGGCAATAATTTCTAAGATGAAGGGCTTAGCAGTAAATGCTACAACAGAAGCAGGTGTTGTTTGCCAAAAAAGCACAATATTATGGTTAAATATTTATGACTTTAAAGAAAAGACTTCGATAATTAAAATTAATTGAATGAAAATATGACGCACGTGTCTAAATTTCGGTATTTCGTGACCATTTTCAATTTGGTACAATTTTGTTGCATTGGTGTATGTTGGAAGATATTACATCATTAGCACAAGAATTCGCATCATTAGTTGTGCTAAAATTTTTACTATTAATCAAAGTAATTCTGATTTAAGGCATTCTCAAATATTATAAACAAGAAGGAGTACATAAAAGATTTTGAAATTTAAGACTTACATTTGTTTTAAAGTACAATACATATATTAATAGCACCAAGATCCTGGCAAATTCCTTGATTTTCCGAGTTTTTAGTCATTAGTCAAATTGTTCCACGGCTTTAAAAATGCTTGGTATATGAAAATTTGAAGACTTACTTAAAGAAAACTGCCGTATTTGTTTACTGATGACAAAAAGCTAGGTCGCATACCAGCTCTGAAAAAACCATCAAGTTGACTGAATAGGTGTAAGGGCCATCTACGTATTATGTCACACAAATTTCATGATTTTTTGACCCCTCCCACGTCCTTAACATAGATGTTCACATTTGTGAGGACGAATCTTCGCGATAAGGGAAAACCTCTTGTTGCCTCTTCTGTGATTGCTTGTGTTGGTTATTGGATTTTTATGATGAAAAATATATGAAGATCACAAATGACACACGATCGTTTCAACAAGTATATCTCGACACTGGAACAAAAGCTTACATACGGAACTTGGGTCGAATATGTTGACGCTCGGAGATCGGAAAGTTAGCTGTAATAATAGTGGAGTGAATTTATCTTCGGAGTCATCATTTCCTACGGTTATATAACAGTTTGATGTTTACAAGTTGTTTTTTTAACATTTTAATAATGGATCTAAATTTGTGTGGACCGATACTACAATGTTAATTTAATTTCTCCTATCTTTGAATGTTCGCCTGTTAGGGTTCCTATTATGGCTCTAGAGATATCACACGGCCTAAAGGTAGAGTTGGTAATATTTTTAAGTTATTCGCTTACAGTTAAAGTTTGGAGTTTTAATGCGTTTTTTAGAGTTTGACATATGACATCACAAAGCTTATGATTCCTCCCACCCCTTATTACATAATGTCACACTTCAATGACCCCCTCCTCAACACTTAACGTCTGAATTAATATGTGGCCACAGTAATTTATATAATTATTTTAAATCGAACTTTAAAATCAATAACGATTGGCATTCATTTTAAGCCGTTAATATAATATTTTAAAGGAAAAACGTCCGGATTTAGGGAGAAAAAACAATCAGAGGAATGTTCGGATTATCAAATGCATGGATGCACCACGATGTTCAAAATCAACAAATATTCCTATGAATTGCTATGGTTATTTCATTTTTCCAAACATGAAGCAATGATTAGGAGGAACGATATTTAAAGCACCACAGGGAACGTATCAAAAAACTTGAAGAATCGATTTTATCTGTAATCTTTCTCCCACCCTCATTTATAAAAAAAGTATTTCTTCTTAAATTCATAACTCATTAATACATTACCGGTGTTACAAAAACTTGTATAACAAAGTTACAAAAGCTACACTGGTTGTTACGCCCCACGAGTACTTTATGCTTAAATGCCAAACTCACACTATACAAAGCAATAATCAAGCCATCCTGGACATACGGCATACAAATCTGGGGTCTGGCATCCTACTCACAAATCAAACGTATTCAAGTCACCCAAAATAAAGCTCTTCGAAAAATAACAGATGCGCCATGATTTGTCAAAAATAGCACATTACATAATGATCTCCAGATGGTTTCAGTTTGGGAGGAGATTAATAGGCACAATCGGCTAATCTCTCACCTCAAACTTGTAAACGAACTCCTCAACCATAACTGTCGCAGACGACTTAAAAGACTCCACCCTACTGATTTGCGTCGTGGTCGCAACTGTCGACGTTTTTAGTCAAAATAAATAATAATAATCTAATATATAAGAATCTCGTAATCTATATATATAAAATAGGACGAGAAAATAAGTTTAACGGCGAATAACTCCAACACCGTTTGATCAATCTGCGTGAATGTTGGCATGTATATGTATTTCTTCATAAAGAATGTTTATATACTATCCAATTTATTGCAACTCGCAAGTTTTTATATATTTTCATACTTTTTTTAATAAGAAGTGCTTTTATTTTTTGACTCTACTGTAAATTCATTATGCTACAATACAAAAAGCTCATTGCTATAGAATTCCGTTGACTTCAAAAATCTCGCACTAACAAAATCCGCTCCGGGCAACGCTACTTATAATATAATATTGTAAACAGACTCCAACGTAGTGACTTGCGTGGTGTATACCAAATACGATCTCATTATTTTTTAATTAATGCTAATTTTATAAAAGTACCGTCTCATTAAAGATTATAAGCTTCTTTTATTAAGTTAACGTTCCAAATGTGATTCTCCAAAGTTTTTGTTTTATTTTTATTATAGTTATATTTAAAAAGATCGACCCTAAGTTAGATATTCAGTACAATTGTATTGTACTAATGATGGGTTTGTATAAACTCAGTACAATTGATATGAACAAATGTTTAGTGCATGGCATCTTTCTTCAGTCCAAAGTTGAAATGTTTTATTGTGTAAATTTTAAAGACTTTTTTATTTTTAGCAGTCGATAACTTTTCTTTTAAAAAGTTACAACGATGAAGTGTTAAAACTTGTTGCTTTTATGTTTCCATATATTGTCTTTTAATATACCTTTAACATAATGTAAGGTATATAAAGTTTGTAATAAAGTTTGTTACATATTGAAAGAAACACTCCAAATACTTCATTAAATCTATAGTTATACGAGGGGTACTATTTATAGTTATTTCGGAAATAGCAAATAATAACAAACATTATTAAATGAAAACGGCTTTATTGTTTTTCAAAATATTCACCATGATGATCAATGTACTTTTGCATTCGTTTAAACCATTTGTCATAGCAGTTTTTCCATTCCTCTTGAGACACTGCCAAAACATGGTTTTTGAACGCTGCAACTGCTTCTTCGGCGCTCATAAATCGTTGACCAAGCAGTTTACCTTTGATATTCGGGAACAAGAAGAAGTCATTGGGTGCCAAATCAGGACTGAACGGAGGATGAGTCATCAATTTGATGTTTTGACTGCTCAGAAATTCGCCTGTTTTGAAGAGATGTGTGAGAGCTCGCTCGCATTGTCATGATGGAGAATGTTTCTTTGTCTTTGGCGGTTGGTTTTGCGAATTTCTCTGAAGACTTCCGGCAAACAAATGGTCGTATACCATTCTGTTCTACGTTGTTCAAGCGGAACAGTGGCCACATGACCCATTCGGCGGAAGAAACAGGTGACCATTTGTCTCGCAGTGCTTCATGCGCGAACAACTTTTGTTGCATTTGGCTCGTCGTGGAACACTCACACGTTCGATATGTATCTCTAACTATTTCTTTGCTTTTATTATACTTATGTATATTCATTAATTTTATTTTCAAACCAAATTCGAGAAAAATATATCCACAAAATGTTTAAAAAATTACATATTTCCGATTATAAGTATTAAGCTTAAGCCAGCCGATACAACTTAAGGTAAAATTATATCTTTTATACAAAGAAAGAAACATGACAATTTTTTGACTTCAAGTTGATTTTTCGCAAAAGGTATTTACACTTCGTTGACACTGAAAATAGAGTTTTTCATTGTTTTGATTTTACTTTCAACTGACGCCTTGCAATATATAGTACTTGGTATAAATATATACATTGCACAATCGATTTCAGCTTCCTTGATTTACAATTCAAGTAGTAAATGTCATTTCATCAGCATCGGTAGCAGTGGCAGTGGCAGCTATGTTTGTATATCAACAACAAAAGCTACAGATACTCAACGACTTCGATTGACGATCAGACGTTTCTTGCTCATGTGACACATTGCTCCATTAATTTGATGGATTGTAGAGTTTTCTACTTCACTGACTTCGGGTAACAAGTTGCACAAAAAAGAAAACAACCAAAAGAAAAACAAATTAAACTCAAAGGAACGCAACACTAGTATTCGAAAAAGGCTGAAATCGAGTAAAAAAAGAATAATATCTTGTAAATTTATGCCTGTCTGCCAAGCAACAACAACTTTGATGCTTGAGTGAATTTTTGTGTTAAATATTAACAGTGTCGAAAGGCAATAATGGCACTGCACAGCATTGACTAACAAAGACTAAGAGACAAGACTGTGTTGGCGATGATTGTTTGGCATGTGTTTCTGCATCATTTATAATGCAATCTTATAACTTTTAATTTGGAACTTTTCCATAGATCTTATTTTTTGCTCATTACGGATACGCATGAGTAGAAAGATATATGAAGGTATTTATGTTCATTAATGGGAAAACGCATTTCATACAATTTTATAATGTTATTTTTCACTCTAATGAGAATGCGTTTATAATCATGACTCAAACAAGGTTAAAATATATTCAGAAGCTTTGAGAAAAGGAATAATTCGTATATATCCCTGAAATTATTAAATTCAAAATAAAAATTAAACATTTCTCAGTATATACAATAGTATTTGCAACCTGCATAGTGAGGTGTTTGTTCCTAAGTCCTTAAAGACTGTACCATAGTTCAAGCTACTTACATGTTACACAAAAACCACATGTGTGTACTCCTCAATCATTTATTTTAAAACCGACACACCTGCATCTTTTGCGCCGCTTCCTCTAGACTATTTGTTGGCAAAAGTATCTTGGCCATTATTTTTTAGAGACCTCTTTATACCTTGTTAAACATTTTGTGCGACCACAGACAAGACTCCTTCATGGCTGCCATGGCACGCTCGACAAGCAAAACGATTTGTTAAACGGATGCTTATGTTGTGCTGCCGACTCACAGTTTGCCAAACTGCCAAGCTGGCAGACGACCAAGATTCAAACAAGCCAAACAGACGTTCTTCCAACTTTCCTTCCGTCCTTTCAGTTATGTTGTTTTTACTAAGTTTTTTTTCGTAAAGGAAACTCACTAAACTCAATAGGCAAATATGATTATTACTTCTTCGTTTAAAGTGCAATAACAAGGCGAAACACCTATTGTTTTTGGCCTGAAAAGTGCCTACAAAACAACTTAGAACTTACTATTGCATTGTATATTTAGTTTAAGCCCGAATTTGATATGCATCTTCGAATGCGTTTTGCATAATGGATGCAACGGTCACAAAATCATTAACATGCAACAGACCGAGTGTTAAGAAATAAATCCGGTGGTAGCGAGAATTAAAAAGTTAAAATGGAATTGCGTTAATCCTTAGAGATGCATAATAAACGATTCTCAATGACTTTCATGAGTTTCCTTCTCTATACCATACATATTTACCACAAACAAACTCCATATCATTGTCTGACTGCCTCTCTGTCTATATGTCTATCTGTCTGTCTGTCTAAATGAATATTTTGTATGTCTTCTGCCACATAGTAAGCACGAGTAAGAGTAGTTCCTGTTGCTGCAGTTGCAACTATTGCAATTTTTTCTGATTTTTCCTTTGGAGTATATTTTTCTTATTGCTGATGTTGTTGGTATTGCTATTGCTGGTGCTGCTGCATTGCATTGTCCCTGGAGGCATCATTCCTTTGCCTGCAATTGAAAATCAGAGCACGATTGTCGTCGTCATAGTCGTCGCCGTCGTCTTGGTTGCCGCTCTCCTGCTTACAACGTGCGACATACGTTGATAAATTCCATGCTTCATATGGCATGAAGTGCAATACCTTTTACTGCCACGACACACAAATTCATATGCGACAAGTAAACAACAACGGCAGCATCTAGGAAAAGAGACAGGCACACCAAGAGGCAGTGGCAACAGGAAGCATTCAATGGCGGGTACCAACAGCAGGAGGTAATACACACTGGACGCGCATAATGATGATGATGGGAGTGGAGTGGGCATAAAATTCTATAGATTATGTCTGTAACCAGGGAACTCATTCAAAACTTAATAAAAAATATCACTGTAAGTCAAGACGATGGCAACATTGCCAACATTGGCAACATAAAATGCGTTTGTCAACGCAATCATTTTGAGTGGATATGTGTCAAAACAAAAGCAACAAGAAAAGCTTGGCAGATATTGGAAAATATGTGTTGAAAACTATTTTCCATCACATCACAGATCAATATGCGTTTCTGTCGTATTCTGTGGACAAGAATTGTCATTTGTCTTACTCTGTCTGAGTAATACGAATTCGAGACTCAGAGCGATACAAATTTGAATTTGTATTTACTTCATGTAACATGAAGTTTGAATAACAAAAATTGATGTACACTACAATGTTCTCAATGGAGCCCAAATCAACTGATATAAGATGCAAGGTAATTTACCATAACAGAACACTTAGACCATGTGTTCATTAGTAGAAGAAATGATAAAAATAATTGCAATCAATAAAGGAAATGTGTTAAGCTGTGACAAAAACTTTTTGGTTATTTAGAAAATAATTTAATAAATTTATTTAAAATACTTATTCTACTTGTTGTTCTTGGACAAATGTTTACTTTTTGTAAACCGGATGGGGACTAAGAAATTTATTTATTGTATATTTATACAGTTGTTTCAAATATTTTATTTGTTTGAACATTTTTTTATGTCAACCATAAACCATTATCATTGATACATGACCCCGTGCGAATTGCTACTACTCTTATACTCTTATGAGACACGTACTGTCAACTACATCTCATCCTCCTCCTCCTTAAAACCTATCATAAATCAACATTTTTATGTTTATATTGGTGGAATTTTATGCTTTTGTATTTTGCCCCTTTGGAAATTGAACCATAAAATGGAAAATATTGTAGGAAAATTAATTTTCCAAGGCACAATGCGAACAAGTAAAGTACTCTCCATTCAATATTGGAATATTTTTATTTTGTTTCTGAAGAAAACACATTTTTATGAAACATACGATCAGAGCTTTAATCCACGACACAACTTATGAACTGCTAATCTTATAACATTTTTTATTTCTTTATTTATTAACAGCTCATATACTATTGCAAATAGGATACAAACATAATCTGAAGTTATGACTACGAGGCCTTAATCTAATTCTTATGATATAAAGATTATAAGTAATATAGCCAAATTTGAAAGATTTACAAATCGTTCAATTTTGTACGTTTGAAGTTTAGACTGTCACCTATAAATTGACAAAACATAACAATAACTGCAACTAAGATAAAATTATCAAAGAGTTTTTTCAAACGCCCAATTAAAAAGAAAAAATATTCCCTCTGAAGAAAAATCTGTCTATAGAAAGGGCCTATTCCATTCAAATATAGATAACAAGGGTTTTTTTTTTAATAATGCCGGAATAAAGTACCTACACAAGTCTCTTGACTGATCCATCATATGGAAAAAAATCTACTTCGGCTTTTCTCAATTCGTTGAACATTTCTGAAAAACGAATGGTGGCCACACGTCCGGACCATGCGGAGAAAAAGGCATTGGAGTCGAAAATCAATAATGTCGATTACTGTTTTCGGGCTTATACAAATAAATTTAAGATTTGTCACATGTTACAATTTTTTTTTTCGGAGCACAACTGCTTCAACTTTTCTTTGCACCAATCAACAAATAATATAAAAAAAAATAATTTATGCTCTTTTGCGAAAATATTGTAATTAAAAATCTTTTCTTTTTATACCTCCTGCTGCACACAAATCTCCCTTTACCATTCCTATTCCTTATTTGCATGCGTTCCTCTAACTGCAGCCCCCTTGCTGTTACAACAACAACTACACCTTGTTATAAAAGGAAACCCTCGTACGGACACTTTGAAGGTACAAAGTAATTGAATTGTAGTATTATAAAACGAATTCAGTTCCACAAGTACTCTTACCAATTCAGTTCTTGTTTTTTTTTCATAAAAATAAATAGGAACCGTAAAGACATCTTAAAGATTTTAGTTCAATAATTCTTAGCAATTAGTAGCCACACTTTGTATACTAGTTAATTGTGAATAAAATCCAGGTCAACAGAAGTAATAATCAAAATTACATAACCAAACTATAATAATAATAACGGGCCCGAAAGCACCAATAAGATCTATTGTACATGGCCTTATTTAATAGAAACCCTATATGTTTAGACTTTTGATGAATCTTAACATTACTTGGGGTTTGTTGTTCCACAATTTGTGTGGATTAACAACAGTGTCACCGAGGAGGTGAAGTCTTTGTCTACCGAGTGCAGGACATTTGCAGAGTATATGCTCTGAACTTTCTTTATCCATTTCACAAAATCGGCATACGTCAGTGTCGGAAAGACCTAACTTATTTTGATGATACCTTAGGTTGCAATGACCCGTGAAGTATCCAGTCAAAATGCGTAAGTCTACTCTACTGAGTGAGAGAAGCTTATTCGAGATACCCTTTGAAAGAGTGAGGAATTGTTTTGCCTGGTGTTGTCCGGTGGAGTTCACCCAGTGTTTTAGAAATTTCTTTTCCTCATAACCAAACTAAAGATAATATGTATTATCTTTTGTATAATTAAAAAATACTGTTTGTGTCTCATTAACCTAGAAAGCTATTCCTTTTATAATAATAAACGAGAAGAATTAAAAAATGCATTGCAACGCATGATGGGAAATTACTAATACATACCAAATAATATTGATATGTAAAGTTTATTTTACCGTTATCAATCCTACAAGTAGTGGAAGTTACCGTTAAATTCTTAGTAACATACTTTTATATATTGTATTTATGAATATACATCTCTCTCTGAGATTCACTACTTGTCTTTTTATCACGTTCCATGATTTCTTTTTTAATGCAAACCAATTGAAAATAACCATTAAATTAATATGCAAACATTTTTGGAGAAATGCGATAAAAACCACATTATAACACTCACCGAATCTACTTTCCAAAATCAAAGAAGGAAGATGAAAAGAAAGCTAAAACACATTCATGCTCTTAACACGCAATTTGCGAATCGAAGAAAATTCCAAAAGTAAAACGACGACGACGCCGCCATGGAAAAGAGCAGGAACTAAGGCATTCATTTGGTCATAAATCTTTTGATATGTGCGCGCCCACTCGGTCAGATTGGTCCCATATTCCATGGACATACATATGTAAGTAGTATGTAGGTATGATTGTATGTTTGTGCAACACTTTGGTGTCACGAATTGCAACAATTAATTTTCATACGCAACTACGTATATTTTAGTGTAGTATGGCAGCAGCCAGCTACCAAGCTACTGTCACTAAAACTACATGCAACGTGTAACGTGGAACTTGCAACTCGCACCAACAACAACAACAACAGCAGCAACTCCAACAAATTGTCTATCGTCGTGTAAAGATTTTGTTGTTGCGCGCGTTTGCAATTCTAGGAAAATAAATTTAAATAAACTTGAAGGCAAATCACACTATCAACACTAACTTCGTATTTATGTACGTAGTATACTATAGTTTGTTGGTATGGATGGATGTGGTATGAAGATAAAGCTAAAGATGTTTAAGCGGAGGTGGATACTTTTGTGTGGATTGGATGGAGGACGACATTACATATGCGGAGGCAGACAACTGATAATAGCAGCCAGCGTGTGTCTCGGATTAGGAGTTAAAGTTAAGAATTGAAAATGCAAATTTTCAAAATAAAATCAAGTGAAGTGACTGCCACTTTAGCTGCTTGGCTGACTGTCTGCCTGCCTGCTTGCCTGCCTGCCTATCTGCCCGTCTGTCTGTCTCTCTGGCTGTCGTCTGTCTGTTTGTCCCTTTGTCCCGATTCAAGTGTCTGTCTATGGTTTGGTGTTGCTACCGAATGCGGAATGAACGGATGAGACCACAAGTGTTTTAACATTGTTTGCATAGCACATTACGTGATTTTTTTGTTTAAAGACAACACTAAAACTCAAGCATCTTCAGTTGATCACTGGCGGACTATGCTCGTCTGGGTTCCGAGGCGGCAAAACTAAATGACGTCTCCCTGTATGTTTAGAAATATTTGCGAATTTTGAATTGAAATCAAGATGAGACCATTTTTAAAAGAAAAATATTTTGTAAGGGGGTGACTCTTTTTAAGTCAGTGATCTCACTTGGATTCGGTTAAGACTTCAAGGTGCTCTTCTTGAATTTTGATTTCTTCCAACTTTAGTCCGCCAGTGAGTCAGCTACTGCTAAAGTTTAAACTGGAATTGGCTGCTGCGCTCTCTCTTTAAGCTTCATTTGCTTGATTTGGTTTTGCGTGTTTGTAGCGTGTTTATATTTGAATAAAGTGCGACTTTGTTGACGTCTCCAAGGGTTCACAAAGGCGGCAGGTGGTGGCGGTGTTAATGGTGGGCGGCAGCAAGTGTCTACACTCGATGTATTCCAATTGACGCCTCCGCAACAAATGTAAAGCGTGGAACTAACAACAATATCAGCATCAAAAACTACTACTACTACTACTATAGTACTTAGTAGTATGACTTTCGACAAGCTTTGTGTTTTATGGATTTCATTCGATTTTGTCGCTCGAAGCGAACTTGGATGAATCGTTTTTGGTCTGTTTCATGTGTTCATTCCTTTCCAAGTTGACTTCAACACGCGCTAACTTATGGTGCGCGATAAAATTGTTTGCAACTTGGTGACATTTTTTGTATGAAAAAAATATCCTCTAGACTCAAAAGGAGCCAGTCAGTATAGGAATGAGTGAGTGTAAGTCTGGCCGAAGATTAAGCGAGCGTCTTTTAAATGCACTTAATGCGATAAATTAGTGTTTGTGTCTTCATTATATTGAAGAAGTCTCTTGCTGCATCTTAGTTCAGTGTGATACCCACTAATGCTGCATGCAGTTAAAGGAGGTACGCTTGTATTAATAGGATGAAGGCATGTGTGAACAGGAACATCTCCTTTGAAGTGTAAAAAAAAATCCAGAAAGGAAGC
Organism: Amiota communis; assembly: GCA_037043315.1. Lineage (NCBI taxonomy): Eukaryota > Metazoa > Arthropoda > Insecta > Diptera > Drosophilidae > Amiota > Amiota communis. The sequence continues at coordinate 713,810 of JBAMAV010001101.1, forward strand.
TGCAGATATTGAATACCATTTTCTTTTTTAAAAAGATATTTTTGAAAAAAAAAGGAATTTTTGTGGTTGGTCCATAATTACAAATCAATTTACTATTTGAAAAGACACATCGGAGACTATATAGCTCCTTTTACACAAACAGAAATATGATGTATCCTTCAAGGCGTCACAAAACATTATGGCAAAGCGGAAAATATCCCCTAACGTTACAATTTATTGAAAACCATATCAATATATTTAGACCATTGTTCGTGTCCCAGAGTTTTCAAATTTCATTCAGTATCTCAAGTTGTTGAAACTCTTTTTAGAGTATTAAATGAAAATATTTTATTATATAGAATCGGTCTTAAAACTGACTTGCTTCCATCAGACAACTTATATAACTATGAAGCACCTTCCATCTTAATGAATCCGTCCGTTCATAAAATTAATTAGCATACCTAAAACAATCTTGCTGGGAAGGAGATAACAAATTTTTGTAGATGATTTCAATACAAAATTGAAACATTTAAGAAATAAGAATTTTTTGAAATCTTTAAATGGATTTGCCTAAATACTTTAGTTGTAAATACTGTCTAGGGCTAACTATTGAACCATTTTGGTTATTTCCACAAAATGGACGAAGAGGTAATTAGGATAGAATTAGGTAAATCAGATACAACTGCTGATCATGAATATGCTATACCTGTATACATTAAGATACAAGAACTACTAGAAGTAACTTGGAAAGGTATCAGGCTTCTGAACAGGACATTGCAGAGCTATGAAGCACTACATGATATACCAGTTTGTCTCAATGACCAATGTAGATTACGAGATTTGTTCAAAAAATATGGCAATTTTTGAATTTACGCGGGCTACGTATATTCGATTTTCAATTTTTTTTCCGTGATGTTGTACTCATGCCCTTCATTTATGCTGACAATGTCGGTCATTTTGAATTTTTAGTTAATTTTTGACAGCTGTTTTGTTTAGAAGTGTTTTAGATCGTCTCATTTTTTGCCGCTAAATTAGTGCCAAAATTGCTCAATTTCGACCAAAAACATCAACGCGTTAACATTGCTCAGGAGCTGTTGGGCTCGGTCAGCGACGAACTAAATTTGCTCCGTATCGTCATAACTTATGACGAATCATGGGTTTATGGTTACGACGTGGAAACAAAAGCTCAATCATCCCAATGGAAGCTGCGAAAAGCAGAAAATTTACTATGACACTGTGAGGATTTAATTTAGAACAGACCCCGATCCCAAGACAATCAGTGCCTATAACCAGCTGAAATTGCAGATTCATCTCCTAAGAAAATGTTGGAATTATTGATGAATACCAGAAGGCCCAATTGAAGCTGTAGTGACGTGGTGACTAGCTCTCGCCCTACTCTTAATATAACCTAATCCATTGTAGGATTTTACTTCATTCTTATTGTTATACACACAAAAATCTCTTAGAACTTTGTAATTCGGTACCGGAACTTTTCAAGAAACTCGGGACATAAAAAAATGCCGATGTACATAAAATCACAAAAAAACCTACTAAAATAATAATGTGGGATACCATGAAGTTCTGAATTTTGATTTTATTTCTTGTTCATTGTTGTATTCATCTTTTACATAAGTACATAGTTCTATTTTTTTGTACTAATTGACTTAATCCGATTATCTCTTATTTATAATTATAGATAATTACTCAATGTTCTTCTTTTCTACAGTCAAGTACAAAATTTCCCCATTATAAGTGCTCTGCTATTTGTCATTAAAGCTCTACCAAACACACAAATCAATTATTTCATTTCAACGCTATCTAACTCACCACTTCCTTTCACTAATCCCATACATAAAGCCAAGAACTTAATGGCACAAAATAAGAGAGAAAGATCATGTAAGAAATGCCACCATTAACTAGAAACCAACTTAATGCAGCTGTTTCAAGGTGAGGCTTGCTCTGTTTACCATACACGACAACCAAGAGTTACTTCTAACCAATGTCCAACCGATCGTAGCCGGTAGCATAATTCTCTTCGTACATTTATGCAAAGAAGAACAAGAAAGCAAAACAGAAAAAAAAATCAAGTTTATAGTATGAGGGGGATGAAGGGAGTAGACCTGAACCTAATAAGTATTGACTAACGAACATAAGCGGTGGTGGAACGATCAAGTTAGAGAAGGCTAACAGAGCAAAGCAGTTCTTGTCGAAGCCTGGCATTCAGGCCTAGAAGGTGATTTATTCTAATCTGTATAAAGGGGGCATAATAAAGCAAAATAGTGGACACCGTTGGCCATTCACATTCGCAATGGTCTTAGAGTAGTAATTGCAGCGCATTGAGTAAAAAGCAAAAGGTTCAAGCGGAAATCTACAACAACAATAATAACACAATACATTTACGTGTGTTTATAAAGAATAGGATCAGAACAGATAGAAGGCGACTGTTAGTTGTCGGAGTAACAAGAGGGGTGGGCCGCAGTAAAGTGACCACATGTAAATATGGCGCACTCAATGGCGCATAATTGGATTTTAGTCCATGGAGTCTTTTCCAAAGCTCACTCGCTGCACAGCTGCAATTTTAATGACTCAGCGCTTTAACTCAAGTTTTCTCTCTACTTTTTTTTGTAAATAAATTTTTACTTTATTTGGTCATTTAGCAAAATAGGCTGAAGAGAACGTTAAACCATAGATGGAACACATATGTATGTACAAGTATACAAGAGCTGTCTTGATTGGACTTTAGTTACTTCTGGATTAATTTACCCTTTTGCCTTTTATGGAAATTTATTCTCGATCAAAGGTAGATACTATTATCTGCATGCAAGAGACTTTTTTAGTTTTGTTAGGGATCAACTAGTCAAAATTTTAAAACAAACAAGACTTCAGTTCACCCTGGCTTCTTACCCGCCGAATGCTTGGTTTCATTGTCATTTCATATTGATTTGCAAAATTCTGTTCAAATATATTTAATATTTATTTAATCGATCCTATTTTAAGATATTTTGTGCAACTTGTTAAGAATAAAACTAACTGTGGTCTTAATGAAACTTTCGTTAAATCAACGTCAACCAGGAGTTTTAAATGAATTTTGAATGGGATATTTGCATATTCTGCACCAAACTTCAGCACAACTGGTCGAGATCAAAGCGCTCATAAAATCAGATGAACTAGCAGACTTATCGATGAGGCCCAATCGATTCTCCTTTGTATTGATAATTTCCATGTCTACTTTATCGGATATCCGTCGCGTTATATTAGAGATAAAGGTATATAAGCGACCCTCTGGTGGCGATATGGAGAATCATGATTCAGGATTTTTTTTTTTTTTATATATTAAGGCCACTTTATTTCATCAAATATTTTCTATTATAATTGATAACCTCTTGCCATATTTCTGGCGAAACCATAATCCCGTCTTTATAGAAATTCCGGAGTTTCTGCTCAAAAAACTGGCGCAATACCGGTTTCCAGTCGTTTAGGGAAAGCATTGTTAAGCCATCAAGATAATTCTGCTTGGAGCGAAATAAATGGTAATCAGATGGTGCTAGGTCTGGACTATATGCAGCCGAGTTCCTTCAATTTTTGCCTAGTCGTAACAGAAGTATGTGGCCTAGCGTTGTCGTGGTGGAAGACTATGCCCTTCCTGTTGACCAATTCTGGCCGAATTTCCTTCAGCGCTCTATTTAGCCTTGTTAGTTGTTAACAATAGAGTTCTGAATTTATCGTTTGCCCAGGTGGGAGCAGCTCGAAACCTATAGGACCTTTGCAATCCCACCAAATGTACAGCACGATGACTGTTTGCGTTTCTTGTTTTACGACCTACATATATATTGTACTTGGTTGCTGCTTCATACCAGATGCGACTTTAGCAAGGAAGTTGTCAATTGTCCTGATTCATTCAACTATGTTATTCTGTTCAAAGACTATTAAGTTATATAGACTGGACAAATGTAGCTCTTCTTCTTATTTTAAATTTTGCATACTACAAATTCTATGTAATCTCGGAATATGTAACAACAAAATAACACACAATTTGTTTTTAGGTGTGCGAGCTTTATGTATAAAAAACTATTAAGCCAAAACACACATGACTCATTTTCATAGTGTGCACAGTGCAATTACCGACTGTGAACACTACTTTTCAACGGTTTTTCAAATTTTCTTTTCACTTTTAAAGAACTAGTAGGCCATGCAAATGGAATATTACATATGTATATTTATTTTTTCGTACTTCTAATTCGAGAATGAAATTTCAAAAACCAATAAAATTCACATGTATTGGATTCAAACTCAAACTTGAATAATCGGAACACATTTGAGTATATAACTCAGTGTATTGGAGTAAATCTCATCTTAAAAAAAGATAATTGTGATAACGAAAATAATATAATAAAATTCAATAAAGCAAAATGTCTGGACGCCATGGTGAAGGTAAATCTAAAAAGAAGGTTACATCACGTTTTACCCGGGCTGGACTTCAATTCCCTGTTGGGCGTATTCATCGAATGTTACGCAAGGGAAACTACGCTGAGCGTATTGGTGCGGCAGCTCCCGTGTACTTGGGTTCTGTTATGGAATATTTGGTGGCTGAAATCCTTGAGCTGGCTGGAAATGCAGCTCGTGACAACAAGAAGGCCAGGATTATTCCCCGCCATCTATTATTGGCCATATGCAATGACGAGGAACTTTCTACGTTACTATCGGAAGTAACAATCTCTCAAGGTGGCGTCTTACCCAATATCCAGTCCGTACTTTTGCCAAAGAAGACTGAGAAGAAAGAATAAGCTTTATAACAGGCGTTGGTAAAGAAAGGACAATAACATTAACTAAATACAATGTAACAATAAGAATTCTTTAAAATTAAAAGGAAATATTGCTAAACGCATCCTGTGCTATTCATGTTTAGTTTTTATAATAGATAAGATATCTCCTTCATATGACAGTAAATATTAAGGTTTTCATGCAAACGTATAGACGCCATAAACTGTATAACTTTGTGAGAGCATAAACTAACTGTCCGTTTCACATATAACAAAAATTGACGCGTTCGTACAAATTTATTCGATAATTGAGGACTTCTTTGAGTTTAATTTTACCCTGTTGGGGGAATTACTTGGGTTTTGGAGAGTTGGCAGTCTTATTGTGCTTCATACCAGATGCGACTTTAGTCAGAAAGTTGTCAATAGTCCTGATTCATTCAACTATGTAATTCTGTTCAAAGACTATTAAGTTATATAGAGTGATCAAATGACTCTTTAAATGGAGCTCTTCTTCTAATTTTAAATTTTGCTAGCAAGTATTCAGTATATGGAATTTCGACTTTTCTTACTATGTAAAGACCCGCAAGATGAAATCCTGGCTATGCCTATGAACATTGCTCACCGCTTGAATCACTGACTGTCGTCGATATGATAATTTAGGATTTCTCAATGTTTACGTAAATTATCTTTAATCCTCTAGATCCTTTAGAATCTAGAATCGTTCTTCGTGGATCATCTCCTACTTGAGCTATGGCTGTTAAATAAAAACGTAGATGAATAAATTCTTCCACAAAGCATTGTTCTTAATTACCAGAATACGCTTTATTGTGAACGTGGACTTCATCAGCTTTCAAATTAATCACATTGCTTGAAAACTAAATTTTGTCGAAAAAACAGTTATATGCTACTCATTTCTTTTGAAATTCTGCCACCAGGCTGTCAATAATGTCTAGATGTACTGTCACTCTGAATGTTTCCCGACCAGAAAATGAAGAAATAATAATTTCAGCAGATACATCTGTTCAGTGCTTTCTCTTCCGCATCCTATTGGTGTTCTTTGCTTATTCTTTAACTATTCAAAGTTCCAAATTTTGATAATGAGAGCTCGGAATTTGCGATTCAATAACTTAAAAACACAAAGCATGCCATGCATGGCAACAGAAGGAAGGTTTGATGGACTAGGTCCAATTCTTCTTATCACGTTAATCACTTCCATTTACACTTTATGAGGCGCACTCATCCATAACTTATAAACATCAAAGCAAACTGTTTAACCTATCCACATTAGTGTTAAAGGTATGTATGTATTGTATCAAACCCAAATTGAATTCCAATAACTAAGAAACCTTGAAAAAAACTTATTCTGTGCCTCATTATTTGAAAACATTTCTAGCGACGATTCCATTATTAATCCTCTTAAAGTTTTTCAAATTGTAACTTGATTCATCGAAAACATAAATACCACAAAAGGAACAGAAAATCCGTTGAGAATGAGAAGAGACAAACGACAATAAGAACAACAGAAATTACAAATTAATCGCATAAAGAGCAAACCATTGGAATTTTGATTGGGTCAAAAAGCTGCTCGGAAGCAAAATTCCATCCAAAATGTGTCAAGTGCCAGACATAAATGTACATGGCGAAACCAAACAGACAAACGCTAAATGAGTGGTGAAGCAACAACAAGAAAGGACAGTGAAACAACACAAGGGTTCACCCTTCGAAACTAAAAATGCTGCTGCTCATGTAGCAAACAAAAAAAAAAAAAGAAGTTACACCATAAGCATCCAAAAGACTTAAAGGAATATAAAAAGAAGAACCCAGGCGTCTTCTTTGTTGCTCGACATTACAGCAACATTGTTTTTTGGCCTGCGGCTTTTTTTTATTTACTTAAACATTTGACATGCATCAGCGGCAACGGCAACAGGCCACATGAGGTCCTTAGTGCATGTGCATGATGTTGATGATGGCTAAAGGCAGGGCAAAGGGTAATCACGCACTTTAATGCAATAAATTTGTTTCATTGACATTACGAAAAACAATTTTGAGTTGTCGTTGAAATGTTGCCACAAACTTGCGAAGGTAGCACGCAACATGTTGTTGTGCTGAGGTTATATTGTATGTATCTTGCATCTTAGCAACATGTTGCAATTGTTAGCTTCTGTTTTTAAATTTCTCTCTGTTTAAACTAAAAACTTATCGTCTTTGGCACATCCTACACAATCATACTGTTGGCCTCTTTTATATTAATTTGCATAAAATAACTTAATTGAAGCGGCAATAGCGGCACGCCTTTTGCGGCTTTAAGAAGCAGCCATCCTTTTATCACTGGTCTGTCAGTCGTGCTACAGGCAGCAGCTTGATATGCCCACCACCAGTTCTGCTTAAGATAGTGACAAATTCAACGTCGTCGGCCGGTATTGGTATCAACGCACTCGCACTCAACGACAAAGTGCCACATTCGATTCACTTCTAAAGCTGAAGCCGGGCACTTGAGTTGTTTTCCTAATTGACAGCGTTCTGATAAGTGTGGCCGCGTTGTTGAGTCCAATTGTGTCCGACTTTGTAAGCTGAACAACCAACACAACCATAGACGATACACCTTTGATTACAGGTCTTTGTCTAGCAATGAAATTAGCCTGTGTACTCGTATGTGGATCTACCTCCAAAAGCATTTCAATTGTGCTCGCTCCTTTGAAAATATTTGCCTCCAGATAAAACCCACCAAGTGTCTGTCCTACACATGTTCAATGACACCTAGTACAAGGAAGGCATTGTAGCAATGTAATGTGCAATCAAAGCAAAAAGAAGCCACAGTTCCAGTCTCTTCACATTCGTCTGTCCAGGTATAATCGTTGGTTGATAAATCGTTGATGCTTTCGGCACTGCAACTCAACTCAAAATGATTTGTTGATAATTAATGCACGCACAAAGAATGAAAATATGGTGTACCTCCTTCATACAGCTCCATATACATAGTAAGCTCGTTGTTATTTATTTAATATGCCGATCACAACGACAAACGCATCGTTGTCGTTATTCGAATGTCGAGGCACAGTCATTGAAACCAGTTCTCCTTCCAAGCAGCATACAGCATAGCAGGCAGCTGCAAACTGGATCAGTCCCCAGCCAGACAGAGAGCATAGTTCGTACGACGTGCTTCATTGTTGAAATGCTTACTTGTGTTGTGCTGCTCCACTAAGTTTCATTTACACAATTCTTGTCGACAATTTGTGTTAAATTTGCACCATTGTAACATTTGTTTTGTTGTTGTTCAATGCAATTGAAGCTTGCATCAAACGAAGATGCATTTAAAAATCATCCATAAACTACAATCAACGCACTGTAATTCATTTCTTATGACAATCGCTGACAGTATTGGCATTTAAATTTGCTTTGCCATTGCCTTTGCATTTGCGCATAAATACCATGATGATCCTCACCGATTTAAAAAATGGCACACTACCTCGCTCCTTGTGTTATTAATTACTCAAATGCAAGGCAACAACAACTAAAGCAACCATTGCAATATGCGCATACACAAACACATTTTCTTCCCGTGCCAACAACATTCGCGCAATTAATTTTCATCCGAAGCGCTGACATTGGTTCACTTTGCGTTTTGGTTAATCAATTTAGCACGCACATTCCATGTTTTTACCATGCTGCCGGTCGTTCCTGGTTGTTGTTGCTGTTGTTACATTGCAATGCTAACAAATTGCAAGCTAATGAAGCACTAGAATTTGCCATGGGTCAGGTCAGGAAATGAATACATTAAGATTCAAAAATAGATTGCCCTTTATTTTTATTTACATTGTAAATTTACATGTTCGTTGTACTATGATGCTTAAATCTATATAAACAGTCCGGTATTTGTATTAATATTCTCCAATTCATTCCCAGGGTAATTTGCCCAGTGGACAAGTCGCCCAATTGTGAGCCTCGTCATCTATAAGAAAATAACACAAAATACATACATAATAATCTAATGTTCAATATGAATGGGTGGTAGATGAGAATATATACATAAATTACCTGGCACAATGCTCCAAATACCAAATTTCGTCTGTGTGATTTCAGGTGTAATGTCTATTTGAAGTTCTTCCTTAGAAACATGATTTAACTTTTGAAGTAAGTCTGATGCCGCATACATATCTTTGTTTTTAGATGTTACAGCTGCCGCCTTGGCATCTTCCGGCTCTAAGTAAGTCACAGAATATGTATCAAACAGTTCAGACAAAGATTTAAGCACGACATCAGTCAATGGAGGCTCAACCAAAGGCAACAGGCTAAAAGAATTTAAGTGTTTCTTAATTTTAACATATGAACACTCATCACTCTCATTGCATCACTAACCTTTTAAGCAAGGGTGCCGTAAACTCATTAACCGAACCCATACGTTGTTCGATAAACTCTCGGTCAAAGACCCAAGCACTTGGTCGTCGCGCTGTATCCCCAAAGAGTAATGTATGCTTACGATCGACACCAGAATATATGAGGAGCAAGCGTAACTTCTTGGGTAGTTTTTCACTGTTAAGTTTGGAGAAGTCTTGTTCCTTGAATTCGGGATTCTTAAAGTTGACAAAAAGAGGAACAATTAAAATTTCATTTCATTTGATTTGATTTAATTTGATTTCTATTACCTGATCTAATTCTTCTTTGTACATGCGTTTCATTTTGCGTAATGCAACAAAGCTGTCACCTATTTGTGAAGCCCAAAAACTGGCTCCGCGTCGCTTTTCCTCATTTACATTTGGATTTTCGACAATTTGCAAAAGCGTTTGAAAAACATCCTCAATGAAACCATTAATTGCCAGCATGCGGAATAATCCCTGTGTGGCATCTATTAGTGTTTCTAGACCTTCACCAAAGCTATACTTAAAAGCCACCGTAAAAAAGCATTTCATTTGCAACATTGACTCAATATAGATTTCTATCAAATCCTTAATGGCCACGCCACGCTTCACCAACGAACTTAGTTCCTTTACAACCATATCGAATACTTCACGCAGTTCCTTAACCTCACGCGAATTGTAAAAGAGTTTAAGCTGCGCATACTGTTTGGCATGCACAATATGCTTGCATCCCTTTAAATTACGTGCACCCTTCAAGTAGCATTCCAATGCTGCATCATAAATGGCAAATAAAGCACTGACATCTTGATCAAATAGTGTCTTATCTTTGGTGCGTAGCTCACTGGCATCCACATCACGTATTAGTTCCAATTGTTTACTCCAATAATAGCCGTTCAGCCATTCCAAGCAATATTTCGCCGTGCTACGCAGCACAGAAAGTGGTGGCAACTCTTGACCATGAGCACAAATGTGGCGCAGATCAACAACAAAGGTTTGCAGACCCAAATCTTCTGCTGTTTCATACATTGTACGCATATTATGCGTCTGCATAATTGAAGACATAAAGTTAAAGAAACGTGTAAAGGCGCTCGCATAAAGCGCTTGAAGGTTATCTGAGTTTTCGGCATCCTGCAATTGCACCTGCACTATTACAGCAGTAGCCAATACAGCAGCCGGACAAAGATTACTGCGACGTAGACTCCATACACGCATTTGACTTATTGCACGATGATGGCACTTAATTTTGTTGTCGTCAGAAAAGAGCCAATCATAAACCTTTTTGAATTCAGCACTAAATGTGAATTAACCTCAATTTGATTTGAATCATACATTAAATAATTTAAATACTTACACATTCTTCCATGGAGCAACAAGAGTGCGACGCTTAATACCATTTTGCTGGGGACTGCCGGTATCGTTTACCATGTGATTATCCATGTGCATCAAATTTGCTTCTGGCGAAGGTAGCATTTCTGCCCGTTTTTTTCCCTTATTTCTTTCCTAATCAAAAAACAAAACAAAGAATGTGAATTTTTAGGTTGGAAACCTAAAAAACCACGACTTAGAATTTCGCAATGTTTTAATTTTAAATTAAAATAAAGTACAAAAATGAAACTACAAAACAGAAACAGCTGATGGTCGTGCACGTTGTCACTCAAGCGCCATCTATTCCAGACGAAAATGCGCGTTGGCAGCTCTGTTGATTGCGGCGACATTTATTCATATTAGTGAATATGGTCACCCTGACTTCAACGGTTTTAAATCACAACATATTTAAATGCAATTCATTTCCACATATTTTTATAAACAATTTTCATGCAGAAACCTTATTAAATCATATTTAATTGAAATTTAATTTTAATGAAAATTTTGTGTAATTTTTAACTTATGCATTCTGTTGGTTTTAAGGACTTACAGGGATTCTTTACTAAAACAAGGAAATACTTTAGGTAAAAAAGCAGAACAACAAGAGATTGTAATTCAACCAGAATTTCGCGTAAGTTTTGTCAGTTTAGATGTGTTGAAACACATGTTTTATTTTTTACTTTTATTGGTAAAGTACATAAAGTACACACTTGCAAAGATGCCTTCAAAGAAAATTCTACAAGACAGCTATAAAAAAGCAAATATAAGTAGCATAGTAATGAAACGTTAAATAATTGAAAAGAAAAAACAATCGGTCTATATTAACAATTTGCACCAGCCGCAAGAATAAGGACAAAAATAAGGAAACAAATGCTTCAAAGGGAGTGAAAAGAATACCTTCGCAATTATCACCGTGATGTAGAAACATTCCTTCATTTAGTTTCTTTATTCCAGATTTCCTCAATCCTAACTATGTATGTATATAAAAAAACGAACAAGAAGATTCAAGTTCCTTAAAGATATACATACATGTGTAAACTTTCCTTGAATAAAAGTTAAAAATAAAATATTTGAATGTGTGTACTTCCTTCGACTGAAAACGTATTGTCCTATTGTTCGAAGATTTCAATGTTGTGGAACTTTTTATTATAATGTTTTATTAATCCTGTACTCAAAGGATAACTTGCTGAAGATCATTAAGTTTCTAATAAGCAAAGTTAGGATCTGATACGTTTGATTATTCGTAACTGGGTTTGTTTTTTTTTTTTCTAATTAAGTAACAGTGGATCCTCCTTAAATCAATTGCAAATGTGACATCAAAATTCTTTATTAAATGCTTTTACGCTATTAAAAGGATGCAAACAATGTGTCACAGTTATGACAATGATGACTAAATTTATTCTAAACAATTTGATTGTTTTATTTCCTTTATTACTAAAGTGTGGGCCATCTATTGATACGATTTTGGTTTGACAGTAAATAGACAAAAGTGGGATTTGAATGAGTTCAATGATGACCCTGATTTAACAAGAGAAATCATCTTTTCTGACGAAGTGCATTTTCATCTCAGCGGCTATATAATCAAATAAAATTACAGAATTTGAAGCCAATGCATCCATCTTGAGTAGAGCGGATTTTGAAGTGGTGGCATTAGAGGCCCTTTCTTTTTCGAAAATGCGGAAGGTCGCACCGTCACTGTCAATGATAAACGGTATCGATACAAGCTTATTGAATTTTTGTGGCAGTAATTGAAAGATATCGATCTTGATGAGCTATGGTTACAACCATAGTTCGCAAATAATTGTTATCATTTATTTTCAAAGTGGACTGGTCGGAGATACACTTATTTTTCTTTTATTCGGTATATTGTCAACCATTTTCATTGTGATGAAAAAGTAAAGGTCCCAAAATAACAGTAATTTTGGGACCTTTTGCTCAATGTCACACAGCATAAATGACAACTGCGTCGTAGAGAGGAAGAATGGAAAACAATGCAATCAAATAACAGCATGGGAATTGTAAGCAGAACAATGCAATGCAGGTAGCAAACAAAGGTCCTCTTTTATTCTTGTGTGATGCAAGTATAGGAGAGAGAGAGAGAGAGAGTGTGATATAAAGTGTTGTGGAGAAAGTGTCAGAAAGAGAGGGATTTGGACAACAAAGCAAATATTACCCACCTACCATTTCGTGAAACTTGTAATAATAATATGTTTTTTTTTTATTATTTATTGTTATTATTAATATTTGTTGCTATTTATCTTATAAATATAAATATATATTGCCAAACTATCTGAAAACTCAATTTGTAAAAAAAGAATCCAACACTATTTATAAGTCGACTATTGAAAATGCAATCATCAAAATGTTTGTTGGGTAATACACAATAGTCGACTGCAACGCACGAGCAGACACACTTATGTAAAAAATGCATACAAACACACGAAAGTCTTTTTGACTAACTCGCTCAATAAATCCTTTAGTGGTTGGCCCGGCCATAAACAAACAAAAATAATTGATATTGCTTGCACACAAATACTTAAAAACGAAAAACAATTCACAATGTATTTTTCGTCCCTTTTACATTTGGTTTCTTCACAACCGGTTGCTTGTGGACCTAATGAAAAGGTTGTCATATATTTGCGAACTATGGTTACAACAAGACGGCGCAAGTTTCCATACCACCATGCATAACATAAATCTTCTGCGCAGCAGATTGTACAACCGTATGATTAGCCGTTTTAACGATGGCCTGCTCGCAGCTGCACACATGTTTGTTCCACGAAATCTTTCTTAGAGCATAAGTAATATTAAATAAATAATATGAAACAAAAGAAAAGAAGAATAACGGTAAATTTTTAATAGTCTCTACTGCTAACTCTATTGTCACGTTCGACAGCGAAAAGCAGCATTCCTTATCAGATGCGAGTAGAGAGAAAAAAAGGATACTCGAAACAGTACTCCGGAGCACTAAAAAAATTGTTACATTAAAATATTGCGTTGGGTTTCGCTGAATCTGATGTTCTTAAAGATGATCACAAAAAACTACTTCACGTTCGACCCGCTCCTTTTTTTGTACATATTTTTTAATCAATACTTTGCCTGAAACAGACTAAAACACCAATGATAGTACTATTAAGGATAAGTTTATGTAAAAGACAAATCTAATACATGTTTTATTCTAACTTTTTTATCACTTTGAATCTGTAAAATGGTCACATATGAATACAGATCGAAATCAATTTAGTTCCAAACTTTAATCTTCCGGTGTCGAACGTGCAAAATAAACGAATTTCTTTATACTGGCTATTACTTATATACAAATTGGAAATGCCCATATATAAGTTAAGTTGAGTAGTTGGATTGGGAATAATTTTGTTCAATGTTGTAGGGCATTGACTTCGCCCATTGGTTAACGGTTGCGCAGCGTAAGAAAATAAGCGTTACTACAGCTACGTTTGAAAACAATCGGTACCTTGGCAGCGCAGTCGTTAATGCTCTTAGGTAGATTTTTTTTTTTTTTTTGATTTTATTATTTTATTGAACCCATTTTATTTATATTTTAGCTTATTATACATTTCTAGAGTTTAGTTGCATTAAATTAACTTAACAACTAAGAAGATTAATTTGGTAAAATAAATACATTTGTTTTTAAAAATTTAACATTTTAATAATTGTAAGGAAAATAGGGGATGCAAAAACCTTACATTTATAGTTTATTTACATACTTAACCTAAAACTAGAACTAATTTAAAACTAAGGATCAATACTTAATAAAGCTAATTAGTGAATTAGCCTGTTAAGTATTAATCAACACTAGAAGAGTGTAATAATTCATTTTTTAAATTAAGATTAGTATTTGCTATACAGATTTTTTCATCTATCATGCCGATATTTGCCTTTTCATGAAGAAGAGAAGTGGAGTAGTAGAAAGGAAGATCAAAATTCATTTTTAAAAGTTTATTTTGAGATGTTTGAAGCTTTTTACGATGACAGGTACCACAATCGGCCCAAACTTCGGACCCATATGATGTGCATGATTGGCACAAATATAGATTTTATAATTATTAATTTATTTGGTATTGAACGTTTTGATTTTCTATTAATAAAGGGGTACAAATTTCTTATAGTTTTATTAATTTTATCAATTGTCCTGCTTATATGACAACAGAACGTTAGTTTGTTGTCTATATGTAAACCGAGATATTTTATGCAGTTCTCCCATTTTATTGATTTGGAGCTAAGTAGTAGGTTAGTGTTTGGTAAGTCACAAGGCATACGCTTCCGGGTGAAGTATATAGCTTTTCTTTTATTAGAATTTTCCACTTATGAAAGTATCTATCAAAGTTGTTAAAAGCCTCTGTAAGGAAATGTTGAATCTCACTATAGCTATTGCCAGAGCAGTAGAGAGCAGTGTCATCAGCAAAAATTAAAGCTTGACAATGATTTAGCGTTGGTATATCATAGGTTTACAAATTATAAAGCGTGGGACCTAGCACAGAACCCTGAGGTACGTCTGCAGTATTAAGTTTTTTAACAGACTTGACACCATCCATAGTAACCCAGAAATATCTGTCGGATAGGAAACTATTTATCATTTTAACTAGATACAAGGGCGCACCGGTGAGTAAAAGCTTTTGGATGAGGCCCTTGTGCCATACAGTGTCAAAAGCAGGCTGAATGTCCAATGTGACCATGCCCACAGATTTCTTGGAATCTAATTTGGTTCTGACGAATTTTTTAAGATTCATCAGCGGTAGATGTGATGGGTTAGATCATTTAATTCGTCTTAAATTTCGACTCCAAGTGACAACACATGTGTCGCTTGTAAAAATATCCCTTTTCATAAAATAAAAATTGATTCCTTCCCATAATATTTTTTAACTTATATAAATCGAATGAATTTTTAAGTAAGTTAATCGATGATCATCTGAAATAAATCATTAAAAAACAAAGACACAATGATTTTGTATTTTATATTTCTTTATTTATTTGTTTTTTTTTTTTGTTCTTTTTTTTAAATTTTTTTTTTTTTTTTTTGTATTCTCATTCAAAAATCTCTAACTTAATAAATAAATTAATTCAAAAAAATGTTGCAAGCACTTTTTTGTTCATAATAAATATTCTCGTTATATATTGTATGTATATGTTTGTTTGTTTGTTTGTATGTATGTACTGTATATGTATGTATGTATGTAGGTATGTATGTATGTAGTTACTATAATTTCTTCTGTGCTGCATCATCATCATTATCAACGTTATCATTCTCCATTCCCATTATAACTACTACATACTATATGTATCTTATCTTATATACAATACATCATGTTCGTTCGATCATTCATTCTCATATTCAAAAACTTAAAATTAATTTTACTACAACAACATTTTTGGAATGTATTTGTGTGTGTGTGTGTGTGTGTGTGTATAAATTTAGTGTAATCTAGAATTTGTTTTATTTTTTGTTATCGAATTTAATTACATAATTTTTGTTTTAGAAACAAATGTTTTGTTGTGTTTTATTTTGTTTATATTTAATTTGGCCTACGATATTTCTTGTGTTTGTTGTTGTTGTTTAAATTTCGCTCTTTTTTTGTTTTTTTTTTGTATTTTTATAAAATTTATTTCGTCTATTCTACAATTAATTATAATTTAAACGTCATTTTTTGCCGGGTGCTTAAATTTTAATTTTTTATTTAATTTCGTTTTTTTTTTTTCATTTTTGTAATTTGAATTATGAAAATTGCAAAAAATTTCCACCAAAGCCACTCTCCCACCATTTTCCATTTGTAAAAGTTTCGAGTATTTTTTTTTTTAATTTACTTAAATTAATTTGTTTTTCTTTTTTCTTTATTTATAATAACTTTTTGTTTTTTCTTTTTTTTTTATTGTATTTCTATGTATTTATATTTTGTTGTGTTTTTACTCGTAAATGAGTTTTAAAAAACTGTTCCCACATTGGTTTTATTTCATTTCTTTTCATGAATGTTTTTGTTTTATTTTTTTAATTATTTTATTATTAATTTTATAACTATTTTTATGTAAAAATGTTAATTTGTTGCGTTTTTCTTTTTTTTTCGGTTTTGTTATTCTATTTTTAATTTATTTTTGATTTGATATTTCGATTTTTATTTTAATTTGTTGCTGACGTTTTTTGTTTTTTTTTTTTTTGTTATTGTTAATTAAAAAAATCATCATTTATTTAATTTATTAATTGAGCTTTTATAATCTTTTGTCTAATCGTTTATTTTGCTTGTCCTTTTTTTTCTTTTAATTTAATAATTTACATTGGTTTGAATTAAATTTTGTATAGTTCCAAAATTTTGACCAAAAACAGAATTGAAACCATTGCCTAGGAAATTATTAATAAATAAGCTTTTTGTTTCTTTTTTTCGATTTTTTTTACTTTTTATTATTTTTTTTTATATAATTTTTAATTTGATTTTCTTATATATTTTTTAATTTATTATTATTTATATAAAGGCGCTGTACTAAAAATGCTAATGTTCAATGATTTTTTTATTTGTTTATTCTATTTTATTTTGATATCTCGAATTGTCTTCGTATTAAGCTTTATTTACAGCAGCAGTACCCACGTTTCTAAATATAATATGCCTATTTGTATTATATATATATATATATATTTATGTATATGTTAAGTCGTCTATATTGTATATATATGTCTATTTATGTATATGTAACTCGACTTAATTCGAATTGTATAAAGCACTTAAACCGTTTCCGATCGATCTCCATTTTTTCATTTTTTTTTTTATTTTATTTTATTTCTTATTTTGTTTTATTTTGTTTTTTGTTTTATTTTTATATTAAAATTCTAATTTAAAGGCTTTTGTGATGGTTTTTGTTGTTGTTGTTAATATATTGCTTCAATTGTTAGTTAATTTTAGGAGACAAATACAAAAGATTTTTATCGGAAATTCTACTATAAAATATATACTTACATACTCATAGCGTATGGTAAATATCCGATTAGAAAATCATTTATATAGGAATATCAGAATAGAGCAGCTTAAAAATAAAATAAATTAATAAAAACCAAAAAATATAATACTTTTTTAAATAAAATAAATTGAATTAATTAATTAGAAACTACAATACACAAATCAATATTTATATTACAAATATGCGTATTAAAGATTTTGAAAAAAGAATTTAACACTTAGATAAAGTTAAGTACACGCTCATTATAGTGAACATCCAATAGTTATGTATTTATTGTATGTATTTATGTACTCCTCCTCTCTATGTACTGTGAACACCCAATGTGGCGTATATGATCCCTTCTATATAGTGAACACAACAATGTGGTTGGTGTACTTGACACATTCTCTTACTCCTCTATACAGCGATTTTATTATTATGTAATTAATTAATTTTCTAGTTTATAAAAAATGTTATTGCTATGTACTATGGTATGTATAATCTATCTGTCTATATGTCGGTCGATTAAAGGCTGATATTATCGTAATAATTAAAAGGCTTCTGAGTTGATTTTTACTTAATTAAATGTTGAATGCAACAACAACATCCAATTATTATATATTATGAACACCAATTATTTAAATTTGTTCACTGTCTTGAGCGTGTACTGTTAAATTGATATTATCTTTTGTTAATAACAAGATGTTTAGTCTTCATATCCATGGTATACATGAATTTCTTTCATACTTAATGTAAAAATTGTTTCGCAGTTCAAGATTTTTTTGTTGCGATTTTTGATAAATGTATTCTCGAATTATCTTATTCTTTGAGGTCTCACGTATATTTCAGAATCATTCTTCTATTCCTTATAAGTATATTGTAAGTCTTTTGCAATTGCCGAACATAAAAACTTCACTGACCTGAGACATCCATCATATTTCATTGATTTAATCTTTGCCATCAAAGACTTTGAAGAATCTTCGTATTCCAACCACTGATCGCTATACCAACCACTGATAAGTCCTCGTTGTTTATAGATGGAAACACACATGACATAAAGTGGTTTTGAAAACACTTGATTCTAATTATAGGAGGCTAAATGTAAATGAACAAGTCAAATCCAATTTTGATCATCATATGCACCATATCAATTAATGGGGTCTCCAATGCAAAGTTGCAGACATCAGTGAATTCACTTTGCTCAGAATGACGGACATACTCCCCCCCTTTTTATTTTGAGAATTATATCCACCATGAACATCATTAACTATAAATATATAGGCAGTCAATGATAACTAAATAGGGATAGAACGATACGAGTACGTATCGATACCAAATACTTTTAGAAACGATAGTTTGGAACCAAGTACCAAGTAGGTATAAGTTAAAAATAATTGTATCGGTACACATAATTGCTTTGTTTATTGTCTTAGCGGAAGACAATCGAAGTCACCAACAACAGTTGGGAATGACAAAAAATTCGCAAACACTGCTGCAGAGAGCAACCCAAGCATCTAGCAGTTGGCCATAAGCGAAGAACTCAAATTCGATGAGGTGTCAAAAGCTAACCCATTAGAAGAATGGAAGGATTTGTAGCCCTTTTTGCCCGCTTTCTATAAACATGCTCGAATGTAGACATATTTGAACATTGTGGAAGGTTGTTTTCAAAAGCTAAAAATCATTTGACGGGAAAACACGTCGACAAGTTATTATATTTTTTCTTAAAATCTTTTTCACAACCTTTTTCACTTTGTAATAATTTTATTATTTCTATAATGTTATTTTACACATATATTTCATTAATTTTATAAAAATCGACCGATATGAGTAAGTATCGATACTTTTCAGTCGCTGCCGAGTAACTATCGTTACCTTACGACCGATACGGCATCAAGTAAAAGAATCGATATTATAGTGGTATTGTTCTATCCCTATACCTATATAGACTGACGGACAGACTAAGCCCATGGGGATTCCCCCTTCACTTAATGGGGTCTCCGTGTTACAAACAACATCATAATCAAGTGTTAATCCGCCACTTTGCAATACTACTAGTGTTGTGAAAAGTATTTAAAAAAAAAACAAATAAACAGTAAATGAAAGTAAACATTTTTTTTTTTTGTTAAATAAAATAATAATATTGTATATTTATTTTTAAGAGAAATGAACTAAGATTAACTAAATAAAGAAAGCAAACTAATTGTGTGTGAGTGTGTGTGTGTGTTTGTATGCATTGTTTTTTGTTGTATGCTGCATAATTTCCTTTTTTAAATATAAAAAAAATTATTTATAATAATTACTAGAGATGTCTTTGAATTGTATTTACTTAAAATAATAATAATAATAATAATATTGTATAATTAATAAATTAACCTTGTATTTGTTGTTGTTGTTGTTGTATTAAGTAAAAAAAATGTAACTAAATTAAAATTATTTAAAAATTACAAATTCATTCATAGTACAATTTATTTTATTATAATTATAATTTAAAACTTAAATTAATTAATTAAATTATATTAAATAAAATAATTTCCAATTGTTTTCTTTATTTATAAACAAATCATTATAAAATGGAAACATTTGAAACTCAATTTCAATTTAATAATTTTATTGGAAAAAATTATTTAAAATTTTATTAAAATTAAGAAAATAATGACAAAAAGAAAAACATTAATTTTTAAATAGATTTTAGAAAAACAAATTTTGCTAAAAGAATATTTAGAATTATTTTAGTTAAAAATTAAATTCTTGTAAATGTTGATGATGTTGTTCTTGTTGTGAAGTACTTAAAATCAAATCATTGATGTTTCAATGATATATTTCATATTATTATGTGCCACCGCCTTCAATACATAAAGGTCATTATCACTTTAACATGATCATCGGAAATCTATCACTTAATACATATCATCATACTATATCATATGTGTATTCTTGATCGGAGTCAGTCATTTGTCTGTTGTTTCTATGTAAACTAGTAGTACATATAAGCTTAGATTTTTAAGATATTTCTTTTTTTTCAGTTGGGTTGATCATACGTTCATGTTATTCTGGTATTCCATTCAAATCAACTAATACATACATCATAGATATGCAGTGAAGCATGATAGTTAAGTTCACGAAACTTATTGTAATAATGAGCAAACATTCGTTGGCATGCATAACGTTGTTGTTTTCACTTGTCATTATCATGCTTCACTGCACATCTATGATACATATTCCCTTGTTCTATCAGTTTTGAATAGAATGTGATTACAGGTCCCAGGTTTGAAAATCATCTTCTCATT
The DNA here is from genome assembly GCA_037043315.1 of Amiota communis. Taxonomy (NCBI): domain Eukaryota; kingdom Metazoa; phylum Arthropoda; class Insecta; order Diptera; family Drosophilidae; genus Amiota; species Amiota communis. Next base: position 734,495 of record JBAMAV010001101.1, read on the forward strand.
TGAAGAACTAACTTCCTTCACACAGAGATTATCACACACATTATAGTATCCCGTATATGGTTGGTTGGTTGGTTGGTTGTGTCAAGGGTATTGCATCTTCGATAGCACCGAAGTTAGTTAATGTTCTGGTCAGTTTTGTTGTTGTTAGTTCTTGGTTTCGTTTCTCTTTTTTTTTTTTTGTTCGCTTGGAATACATTTTTTTTTTTTATTATTATTATTATTATAATTATAAAAACCATGACAAATAATAAAACCAAAAGTAAAATATAAAAAATAATAAAATAAATAATATTAATATTTAGATTATATAATGAAAAATTTATACTTAATGCGCTCTTAGCGACGAGATATAGGTAAATGTTATTTTGTTGTTATGTTTCTTCTCTTCTCTTATCATCAATTTTCTTTTTGTTTACAATATTTGTTTGTTTGTTTGTTTATTTGTTTGTGTGTATGTGTGTGTGTTTTGTTTTGTTTTTTTCTTTGCAATTATTTTATAATTAATTTAATAAATACCATTTTTTTAATAGAATTTTTAATAATAATAATAATAATAATATGTAATAATAAATTAAATACTCTTAAAAATTAGGACAATTTACAAATTGAATTTATATATATAAAAAAATCATTTCGATTTATCTTAAATATGCTATAATTATTTATTTATTATTTTCATAATATATTGAATTTGTTATATAATTAATTACTCATTCATTTCTCATTATTTTTTTGTTTGTTGGCTTAAATGTTAATTTTGTTGTTTGTTTGTTTGTTTGTTGCTGTTGTTGCTAATAATTGCATAATTACACTTGTTTGTTGTTTCGTTTCGTTTCGTTTTGTATATAAATATTTACATTTTTTTTTTTTTTTTGGGTTTTTTTTTTATTTTTTTTTTTTTTGTTTTTACAAATATTTTGTATATAAATATTATTAAATACATAATAAAAATCTTGCATGCATTCAGCGTGCCCACAGTTCCAATCTGTAGTCAGGGTGGTCAAGTCAAGTATATTTGCCATCCTAATCTTTCTATTCAAAGACTATTCATTCATCCATCACCAGTCACCAATCACCATTCACCATCTTTGCTCTACTTGCTTCTTTTCTTCTAATCATCAATTAATTAATTAATTTGTATACAAATATAAATCTACAATACACTTAAAAAAACATTCATTTGTAATATAGTTTGTATCTGTTTGTCATCGTTCTAAAATTTATAACAATTGCTCTTCATAATAAATTTTCACTTCCTCATTTTATAATTTTTCCTATACATTTTGTTTTAATTATTACTTTTGTTTGTTACTAATTGAAATATAATCATCTTTTGTTTTTTTTTTTATTATTATTTATTATTAGTTAACTTATTTGTTAATAGTAATGCTGTTATTAATGTTGTTCCTTTTGCGCCACCTCCTCTGCATCATCTTTCTACATTTTTCATAATTCATTTTTGTCTATCATTTAGAATTTATTGTTGCAATTTGATTTTCTGATTGTTTTAATTGCTCTCAGTATATGATGTATGTGTGTGAGTGAGTGTGAGGTGATTATGGTAAAATAGTACAATAATAATGAACTTTATTCTGTAATCTTAAAAAACTTTAACAAATGTATTATATGATGTATATACAAAATAATTTTAAAAAATAAAAGAACAGAAATCCAATATTTATCTGTTGTCAGTGAGTAGCTTGCCTTTGATTAGTAGTTTGTGTTGTGTTGTGTTGTTTTGTGTGTTTCGTTTTGTTGTGAGGATTCATGAGAATTGACTAAGGTTTCTTTAGATCTCTTCTTTTAGAAGAGATACGCACGGAAGTATAACAAACGGAAGCATATAAAATTCATTATTCGTTTCGATTCTATGATAGACTATGAACTATGTACATATTTTAAAATTGATGGAAAGAGATTTTTACAAAAAGGTACAAGAATAGATTAGATAGTAGAAAGACTGATTGAAAAAAGTTACATATTTTCTTTTGTTGTGATTGTTTATAAAATGAAAAACATTTCATATTTTCTGAAGTATCACAGAAATAATAAACATAAAAAAAAAAACACAAAATAATAAACCATTAAATAAATAAATAAAAAAAAATAACTTGATTAATTGAAAGAAAGTAGAGCGGCTTAAGAGAGCAAGAGATAGTGGAGAGGAAGAGTTAACTTTTTTTCTGATTGATAGATTACTTGTGAATTATGTGTGTGTGTGTGTATGGTTCTGCTGGCATTTGATGTGTGTGTTTGTTGATGGTCATTATACATTCTCACATAAAATTTTGTTCATCTCATATTGCAAAATATTAATTTAAAAATATAACATTTTAAAAAAACAAAAAACAAACAAATAATTAATTACATATATAAAAATTACATTATTACAATATTATTTTGCTAAATGGTCATGCTGCTAAGAGTTCGTTGGCCAAGACAATCGACGCATTCACGACATTGCTCTCTGTCTGCCTATCTGTCTGTTTATCTCTATTTTTTTCTATTGCATTTGTTGTCTTTAGGCTATCGCTGCTGTCAGGTAATATAGATCCATGAGTGTCTGTACATTGATGGGTAAACACGATAGACGATCGTGCGTATTCGAATCCAATGCTAGCCATGACAAAGCATTATAACCCTCAAGAACAAAACGTAACACATCGGCAGTGAGCGTCGAGTCGAGCGGATGATCGTTAGCAGATTGATGTGCGTTCGTTGAATTGAGTATATCATCGGTTGTTTGTATATTCGGCACATGTAAGTGTAAGGCGGTTTTAAGAAATACGGGACAAACATCTTCAAGATGCGGACAAGCCGACCAAAACCATGCTGGCATACGACCTGTAGGCGCTGTCGACACCATATAACCAACAGCAAGTGGTTGTTGATTCAATGAACCAACCTACAAAACAATTTCCAATTAATAATCATCATCATGATAACAACAAATGGTCATAAGTATTATACCTCTTCGACATCTTGCATTTGTTGACATTTAAAATTATTGCCACCAGAACTTTGCCAACTGCGATTATCTTCAATGCGTCCAGGACTTCCATGATTCGAAACGCGATCCATTTGTGCTGTTTGCAAAAACAAACAAAATTACATCCATTAATAAAATCTTAGTAAATCACTTAACAATTGATGAGAACTTACTATCCCAAAAGAGTTCCCCTAAATCAGTATCCGAGAAACCTTCATTCTCTTCTTCCTCGAACGTAAGAAAGTCATTATCCAGATCAACTTGTGGTTCATTTGGAAACTGACGTGTAAATGACTAAAAAGAAAATATTTTTTATAAATACCACAAATAAGAAAAGAATAAAAAAGTGTGGAGAGGAGACTCACCAAGCAAACGGCACTAGTTGGAAAGACTAAGATATGTGTACATGTCACATCCTGAGGCGTTGACAATGGATTCTGCATTGATATTTGTGAGAAACGTTCATCAGGCGTAAACTGATCGGGCATAACACGCAGTTTGGCATCTGGTTCCAAGGTCACCAGACAAGCACTTAGTATTGTCGGTGGATACATGAGCGTGCATTGCTTGCACATATCCTTGAAGTGTTTCGATGCTTTTTGCAATTGTTGTTTACTTAGCAAGTAACTCCACGATTTCAGTTCGCTGTGTCCAATACGCCCAATGCGCCCGATAACGATACGCCAAGTCTGTGATGTTTGTGATATGAGACCCATAATGAAATCCATGAGCTTTGTTAAGGCAATATAACGTGCTGGCGCCTTACGTCGACGTGCACGATTCGGTACATCAATGTTAATGCAAACCTTCTCTAGCATTTCGCCACGATCATCTGTTGCTGTAGCCAACAACCAACTCTGATCTTCACTAAGACAATAATTACAATACATGACCGAGTATTTCTGTTCATTTGGCCCACGCATGCCCGCTGAGGCACGTGAAAAATCAGTTTTGTCATTGCGTTCATGCATCGGTGCCAGTACAAATGGTGGAGTGTACATTTTGTAGGCTCTTCGATTTTGTTCGTCTTTTGTCTTTAGGAAGGTTTCCATATTCGCTGCTGTACCAAAGCCAGTTAAACTCTTTACAGATTGAGCATGCACCATATGCCGACGACATTGTGAGAATATATTAAGAGCCAAGCATTTGATGTCATCCGAGAAACGTTTGCGGCTACCACTAATACCCAGTTCCATAATGGATTCCAATGAAATAATTTGTATATTCATGTTAGCTCGTACCGAGTCCGGGATCGACTTCATTAGTTCCGCATAGCAACGAAATAGAGCAATTAATGCGAGTCGCTCTAATTCTGTTGAATCACTTGCAAAACTAAATGGATTCACCACATAAAGCACAATGGCAGGAGGATTTATGTCTTCAAGTGTTTCACCGACGCCCAGTGGATCACCAATAACCAGAGCTGGCTTCGAAGTATCGGGTTTGATATCGGGCTTAGTATCTTCATTGTTATTCCCTGATGCCGAACTTGTCGTTAATGATGACGATGACGTCGTCGTTGTTGTTTGCTCATTACTAGTCGTCTGTGGTTCTAATTTGGGTGAATTGTGCAGTTTGTCGGTACCATTGCCACCGTTATTGCCATTGTCACTATTCATGCCATTGCCATTGCTGCCATTAGGACTACTTGTATTGTTTCGTTCGTTACTCCGCAGACTGCTACCTGATCCATTTGCAGTGCCGTTGGGACAATGAATATGCTCGGGTGGATTGAGTAACGTCTTATCCGTTGGTATACGACTTAGGTAAGGTGCCAATTGTTGCAAAAATGCATACGCATAACGACGTATTTGTTCTGCCAATTGGGTGTTATCCAATGTACGCAGCCAATCATCCAATGGCGTTGTCTGTTGATGTTGCTCCAGCGGTCTGCAGCCTACTGTCAGCATACCATCCCAGCCACGTATTGGCGTATGTCGACCTAGTTTACACATCTCATATGTGCTGCTCAGTTCACGGAAATAGATGCGGGTATTGTTTATGGTGTAATCATTGTCCGGACAAATAACCACATAGGCAACGTCACGAGCATACGAATAAGGCTCCAATAGAAATTTATCCCAATAATGTATCACATGCGGTGAAATCGATATCCAGTCTTTGTCATAGCCCACAATGACAGATGGTATGGGCTGTGGTTCACATTGACCTGAAGCACGACCCGCTAAACGATGAAACTGTCGCCATGTCAATGGACCACTAACTGTGTAGGTGGCATCCTTTGAACCAGCTGCACTTCGTGATTTCGAATGGAATGCATTCTGTAGCATTGGTTGTATCGAGTTCATAGTGCGCATGATCTCTTTGTTGCTACGTGTGAATCCCACAGGTATATAAGGCCACTTGTGTACGGTTAAGCGATTGTTGCCGAGCAATAATTTATTGCGCAATGCAATTGCTGCGGCTGGATGAAAATTGGATAGTTGTTGTTGTTGCTGTTGTTGATGATGAGAGGACTGCTGATGACCGAATTCAGGGGAAATGTCCATTCGCTGATTCTCAAATGCTAAACGAGATTGTTCCAATGCCAAGGAAATTATGTCATGTGCATCCATAAACTCCAGAACATTAGCAATTGTTGCCACAGACGGTGATTTTCCATAGAGCCGTTGCGGTCGTGAAAGACGCCGACGATGACGCTGCAGAGCTCGATGTACTGAACTACTTGTGGTCTGTATAATGGAGCACTGATCCAACAGCATATCGAATATGGCATAGGTCAGTTGTTCCATTTGGCCATTGGTATTCGTTTTGTTGTTGCTTGAGGATGACAAGGAGGAGGATTCTGTTTCATTTTTCGTTTGATTATTATTGCATAAACTGTTGATTATCGATAGCAGCGAAGGTTGCTTATGTCTGCCAGGATCATCCACAATGCCCGTTATTTCTAATTCATCCTCATAGAAGAGACCCGCCCGATAAGACAAACGTCGATTGACCACGGCACTAAAGCCGCATGTACAATCGACTGGATCATCGTCAACATAACCAGTTACATGTTGGTTATTGCTGCTTGGAGGTGTACATGATGAAGAGTTTGAGCCGCCTGTATTCTGCCCAGAGCCAGCTCCACGTAATGATGCTGGCGAATCCAAGGCACTGCCACCACCACCACCAAAGGCACTTATTGCACGCAAACTACCGCTACCGCCATTACTGGTATAGTTGCTGCTCTTGTTTAAGCCAGCGATCAGTTGCTGAGCCAATGCAGTTGCTGTGTTAGGTGAAGGATTGAAACTGTTTCCTGGCAACGGCACATACACACCAGAATCAGCGCCACGTATATTGCCAATCTTTTGTGTATCCGCATTGCAAACACATACCGTACTGCTGTCAAAGTTATGGTCACGAAACACATTCAACGCTGTGTCATAAAGCAGGATATTGACCATCACCGAACTGACTTCTGGCAGTTCGTTGAGGAAGTTGCTGCAGTTGTTGGCGCCATTTGATGTTCCACTTGTAACGCCACCATTGCCACTGCCACTTCCACCGGTATACAGAGCAACATTATGAGAGCCTGGTCCATGCATACTATGCGGACCGCCCGCTCCATGGTGCATATTTGACATGCCAACGCTTTGCGGAGTATGTGGATGTTCTTGTGAGTTATACTGTTTGTTTAAGTACGAAGAGGTTGATGTAGCAGGACTGGCTACCGCCAGTTCATAGGGCGGTGGTGGATGTATTGGTGTCTGACGTTGTTGCATCATAGGACTGCCACGTGGAAATGGTACACCGACTCCAGCTGGTGATATAGGTGACATACCAGCGCGTTGCATTAAATGCTGCATTGAACTGCCACCGGGTGTATTCGTGAGCGCTGCCTGGGGGCAGTTCAATTGATTCAGCAACAGATTACTGCCACCTCCGCTACTGAGTGGTTGAGGCACAGTGTTATTATGCATGGGTGAAGGCATTGGACCAAGTGGCGTACGCGGTTGTTGCAATGGTGTACGTGGCCCTGCTGACAGCAGTTCATGCAACTGTTGATGTTTTTGTTGCTGTTGCTGCTGTTGTTGCAATTGCTGTTGTTGTTGCTGTTGCTTTTGTTGTTGTTGATGTTGTTGTTTTGCAGCAGCTGCTGCGGCTGCCTTGGCTGCAGCGGCTCTTGATTTCTGCTTGGTCCACGTTGGTTTGTATGTACTATTGGTAGGCATATTCAATGGTGGCAGGGTCTGACTTGGCAGATTCGTAAGCGGAGCATAACGTGAGGAACCGACAAATTTCTCTTGTTTCGGTGGTCTATACACATAAGACCAATCATCGATGGGCTCCTCAATAGGACTACCCAATTCGACCGAATATTCTTGCTTGATTTTTATCATTGCACCACAACTACCACCGCCCACTAGCATACCGCTACCAATACTGTTGGACACAGGTACAACAGCAGTATCCAATGCTGTTGTTATCACACTGAGATCTGTCATTTGTATATCCATTTGACATGGACTTGAATTGGGATGTTGTTGCTCATGAGATGGTGGCGTTGGAAACATTTTTGTCAAATCCTCTGCTTGTATTGTGTTTGCGCCGTTGTTGATAGAGTTGCTGCCGCTGCCACCATTGTTGCAATTGTGCAAAGCTGCAATAGCAGCATTGCCCACTGCAACCGCAACAGCACTTGCCACCGCTGTACTGCGCTTTAACTCATCAATTGTATTCGTAACTGTGCTGCAACCACCATTCGATGGATTATTTGAGTCAGGAGGTGTATGTATCTGCACGCTGCTACATTCATCATTTGACGAGGTCTCAAATAGTTGTTCGAGATCATTAAGCGATGGATTAAGGCCTTCGGCAGTGTATAGATTACCACCGGTACTTGTTGATTTTGATTCTTTACATGGTGAATGCATGCCTGGCTCACTTTTGATATTGAGTCCTTGAAAGTAGCTATTCGTTAAGCTACCATCCTCGGCAGCATCATCGGCATTGCCATTCTGCATACCTCCACCACCACCACTAGCTGCATTTGTACCGCTAACTCCAACAATACCCACAAGTCCCCCGCTGGGATTGTGCCCGAGATTATCACCTGATGACGAATCCATACGCATTGCGGACGCATTCGCATCAATTGACAGCAAGTGTGTGCCATACACAGAACCTGGTGACGGCATAAGTGGCTTAATGTGTGTATGACCTTCGTAAAGGTTTCTTGTATGACGCGATCGTCTCGTTCTAGGCAGTTCATTTGGTTTGTGACGCTTGATCGGTAAATAATCCCTGAAAACAAAACAAAAAAAAATCGCATTAAATACTAGAATTCATTCAAATGAGTGGTCATTTGTACGATGAATAAGATTATTGCAATTAATAGATCTTGAAAAATTGCATAAATTCTTTATTCAACCGCTTGTTTGGAGTTTGCTGTTAGAGTCAAAGATAAAAACTTCTTCAAGCTTAACAGAAGTTATTCCGTTGTACTCTTTGAATTTGGCTTTGCTATTTTTATTTTGTTTTTACTTACCAAGATTCTTGTACTGTGAAATCATAAACGACTTCCTTCAGCCAATCATCATCATAGAAACTATCGGCATCCTTCAGCGTCAATTTCGGTGGCTTATATAGTTTAAGTATATTGTTTATTGCTTCCGTGGTGGATAGCGTCAAGGCATGTGCGGCAGCAGCATCATTATTGGTCGTTATACGGTGGTGGTGGTTGCTATAGTTGAGACCAGGTTCCTGTTTAATTTCTACAAGACCGCCATTGACATTGGTGCCGCCGCTGCCAGCTCCTAATGGCGTTAAGGCTTGTTGTAATTCAAATTTCTTGACTGTTATTGTGCCCTGTTGTTGATGAGTTTGTTGTTGTTGCTGTTGTTGCTGTACCATTGTTGGTGTAGAACGTCCCACACTGGGTGGTTGCGGTACACTCCCGGGTCCACCGCTAGTTGCTGATTGCTGTCCACCACCATGAAATGCTTCATTATAGGGAGGTGGCTCTACACTCGGTGTGGGATGAACATACGGTGATGCCGTGATGCTTTTACTGTCATGTTGATCTGTTGGCGTTGGGGCAGGTGTATTCTTGTCAAGCAAATGATCGATGGGCGTATGCGGTTGTTGTAAATTCGAAACAGATGTAGGTGCATGTGGACTCATTTGAAGTAACTGTATCAAATTGAACAGAGAGAAATGAAAATTAGATAAAGTTCAATTGTCTCAAAAAGCAAATTTATACAGCAAAAGGAAAAACCTGCAGTTGCACTCACTTGTTCAGCTGGTGGCACTGACGTCGGTTGCGAGTGCGCTGAATTCGGATGTGGTGACGGTGCTGGCGTTGCAGGGGAACCCACCGATGGTACTGGCATTGAATCACCAATGGAATTACGTGAATAACTCGATCCTCCACCATGTGGGGTACCATGCGGCGTACAGCCAACTCCGGCTGCATTAGCATGCTGCATATGTCTGTAAGCAAAAAATTAATTAATTGAAATTATTTTTCAAATTTTTTTCTTCTTTAAAAAAAAACAAATGCAATTATTCAAAGTAATGAAGGAGGATTTCATTATGATTAAAGGATTATGTGCATTGAATGTATGTAAATTGATTGATTGATTGATTGACTGTTTTTGATTGACATACTAAACCAACAACTACAAAAATATGATTCAATTAAAAACTTAATAACAAATAACAATAAATTAAATAATAAAAATAAAAAAAATATCATTTATTAAAATTAAATTATATAATAGTAGTATAAGTGCAAACCACATCCATGACAAATTTTCAGTAATATTTTAGTGTATGAAAAAGAATGTGTAAATAGGAGCGCACAGCTGCATTAATTCATAATTAGAAAAAAATGATTTTATATACAAGGAATTAATTTTATATTTATATAGTATAATTAATTAAATTAACATGCTTAGAATAACACGCAAGCATCCAAAACCAACACTACAATTTTATATAAACATATTATGTATTATTATTGTAAATATTTGTATGTAATTAAATTAATTATGTATAAAAAAAATAGAATTATGAGCAAATTCGAAACGCGCTGACGCCTATGAAAAAACAAATTATTTATATTTTATTTTTACAAAAAAAAAAAAAATTTAATTTCTTTTAATTATAATTCGTTTTAGATGAATTTATAATTTTACAATTTCTGTTGTTTTTTTTTTAACATTTTCTTTATTATTTATTTTCTTTTTTTCCTCTTTATTTATTTAAATTACAAATTTTTCCATTAACCATTGAAACCGTTTGATTCTTAGTTGATGTTTTATAATCATAAGAAAATTTATATTTTATTTTTTATTTAAAAAAAAAATGTCCAAACCAAAATTGTTTCAGGGAGAGATACAATTAGACAGACCAAAATATAGTGAACTTTCTATAGAAGAAGGCCAAAGTAGAGTTAGAACTAGGGATGTTCATTTAAAACTATATATCGATATATATATAAGCTTTGGGTCGTTGTAATACTGAAACAACCAATGGATCGGCCGTGTTGTTGCATCCTTATTATTATTGCATATTTTTGAATATCTTACACTTTAAATAAAAGTTTGGAATGCCTGATTATATCAGCAAATTACCAAATTCTCGAAATATCATATTCAATGTTGTGTAGATGATTTGGCTGAAATCTTCAGGATGATTCTTTATACTATTAGTACTTATTAATCAATTTCTGTGTAAATCTATCTCTTTTTATTAATAGTTGTTATTTAGTTCAGGATTTTGTGTCATCATTTCAAATCCTGTTGACCAATTGATTTAAAATTGTGTACACACCTCTAATTTTCATGACAATACAATATGCAATAATTTCATTCTTGGAAAATGCACTGGAAAAGTCGGATTTCCTCATCATTTTCAAATGATTTCTGTTCTTACCAATACATGATTTTTATGTAATAAATCTTCTTCAATAACTCGCTAAGAAGCCATGGGTTCTACTGATTTTTCTTAATTTTTGCCCATATAATTGTATCTCACACCCATAATTAATTTAAAAAAAAAATATACATATATAAAACAAAAAGAGAGGCGCGCGTGAATCGAACAATTATCGAGCGAACGGTATGAGCAACGTGAATGGAGAGAGAGAAAAAGAGAGAGAGAGACACACACACATAGAGAAAAACAGCAAACGACTGATCTTATGGAGATTATATAGTAAATGTATATGGTGGGTTGTTGTGTGGTGTGGTGGTGGTGTATTGAATTAACTGAACTTAAATTAAGGAGGAAAAAATATATAATTATTACAAACAATAAAACATATGAAATCAAAAGATCCTTTTGCGTGTTTGTGTGTATGTGTTTGTATGTGTGATCCATCCAAATTATATTATGTCATTAAATAAATCCTTATTTATAATATGTAATGTAAATTATATAATATAAATTTATAAACTAAAGCATCCTACAACGTGTTGGTATGGTGTGGTGTGGTGAATAAAGATATCAACAACTGTTGCTGAGATGATGTTGCTGCTACCACTAGTAATTGCGAGTAGTTTTATACAACATGAATTTGGTGAATTATGTTAAGTTGTTGTGTGATGAGTGTGGTGAATTTTAGTTTATTTTTCCATAGAAATCTGACCACTTTTCATATTTAAATTAATAGTTAAATAAAAAAATAAAAGAATTCTCAAATTCACGTGATTTTAATTTGATTGAAATGTTGAGTAGAAATAGAAAGTACCACCCACACACACTTATGGTAGAAATATGTATGTAGGTAGATAGAAAGAAAGGCAGAGAATATGAGAGAAACATTTGATCACTTTTCAATTTTATTGTTTCTTTTGTGTTTTGAAAAATAAAAAAAATAATTAAACCAAAAATTTAAAATGAAAAATTTTAATAACAAATGAAGGAAAGAAAAAATAAAATTATAGTAAGAAAACAAAATTTTATGTGACAACAACACAAACCTTGATTTTGGTATGGTGTCTGTTGTTGTTATTGTTGTAGAAGAGGAAGTAGTAGAAGTTTGATAAAAGGCATTTGAACCACCCAAAGAACTTTTTGTTTGTTGATTAAACTTTTTTGTTGATCTAGATGATGCCGCCACTGAGACGGATCTCGTTGGATTTATTAAACGACGTGGAGAACTTAACCGAGTCAAATCATTAAGTATATATCTTTTATGAAAAGGCACACTGTGTCGCTTTGAACTATGCGAAGACGATGATCTGCTGCTACTCCCACCACTGCTGCTGTTGTTGTTGTTACTACTATTGTGATTGCTACTAATATCAGCAATACCGGCGGAATGACTTGAGGGCGTCGAAGGACGATAAAGTTGTTGATGTTGCTGCTGGTGCTGATGTTGTTGTTGATGCTGTTGTTGATGCTGTTGTTGTTGCTGCTGGTGATGGTGGTGGTGATGATGATGATGTTGATGATGATGTTGTTGATGTTGTTGCTGTTGTTGTTGGTGATGGTGATAAAAAAGATAGTGACTGCTGCTGCTGCTACTACTACCAAAAATACTGTTTTGAAGACTTCCACCAGCACCAACAACGACGCCTCCGCCTCCTCCTCCACTGATAGAGCTGTTATTGCTGCCACCGGTGGTACCACTGACCCCAGCATATCCAAATGATGCCACCGTCTTATTCACAACTTGTCCTAAACGCATTGCAGCCGATGCTGCTGCCACCGCCGCAGCTGCAGCTACTGATCCACCGCTAAATGTTGATATACTGGATGATGATGAAGAAGTTGTTGTGTTCATGTTTGCCACCATATAATTTGTCGATTTTTTGTTATTGCTAATTTGGAAACTGAAATTTTATTTGTTGTTGTTGTTGTATGTTTAATTTAAACTTTTTCTCTTATCAGAAAAAAAAAAATCCATGATTTTTTATTTAGAAACCCGATAAACAAACAAAGGCCTTTCTTTCTTTAGTTTTGGGTTTTTCTATAGAAAATTATTCTTTTTTTTGGCATCTATTAAAATAAAAGCATCTAAGAAGCTAAAGAAGTTATCCATTTTGTTGTTTTTTGTTTTTAGAGGGCAAAAATATCAATTACAGCAAAAACATGCATTACAAAATTTGTGTGTAAGGAAAAAATTATATAAAAGTAAAAGAAAACTCAAGTTATACATATATAATAGAATAGAAAACATCATCATCATCTTCATCTTTATCGTTACTAATGCATGCCATCCATCATTATCAAAAGTCATCCTAATCAAATACTAATTTATCTAATATTTATTTGAGATATGGTGGATCCAATGAATGAGAATTATCAATGACAAAAGAAAATTGTGCAGTAAAATAAATTAGTCTCTGCAAGTTAATTATGGAAGAAATTTTCATTTTTTTATAAGAGGGTAATATTTTTAATGAAAATCCTTAAGTAGTTGATTGCACAAAACTAAAATGACGTACAGTTTCTGACAGGTCATGTGAACATTTAATGGGAGTGCAAAATCTAAATCTATTAATTTTTCTATAATTAAAATGATATTTTTAATCTTTTATTTGCCACACTACAAAGGGTTAACTTTTTTTACTACGAGGATCAGTCATATCTATACTTCTCATTCATCATATCTTTCTAAATATTGGAAATATTTTATCTCTCACATAAATCCACCATATCATATAATTAACATATTTTTATATTAAAGTTCTACAAATTTAAATTTATATAGGAAGACTCATCAAAATTATTCTAATTTATCTTTTTAGGGTAAAAAGGGATCAAACTTTTGGTTGAAAGAAATAAGTATAATTTAAGACAGAAGCCATAGAGAATTTTACTGGATTTCAGTATAAAAAGGAAAAATAAAAGAAGGTAAAAAAACGCGATTCTAAAATAATTTTCCAGCGCATAACATTTTTATAAATGGTAAACAAAATTTAATAAAATAAATAAAAAATAAAATAAAAAAAAAAGAAGGAAAAAAGAAAAAACATATACATATGCAAGGAAATCTTTAACTTACTTTGCACAAATACAGGGTGCCTTCTGTAATGGATCCACAAAACTCCAAAGCTTTTGACGTTGCTGTTGTTGTTGCTGTTGAATTTGTTGTTGCACTTGTTGTTTTGTATCGACAGCCAGTGAATTCTTATCATCAGCAGCAGGAGTTCCTGACGAAGACGATGTTATTGTACTAGTGGCTTCATCATTGTTGCCATCAATGCCACCACTGCCGGTACCACCACCGCTTGGTGCTGTACTTGACGTTGAGGAGGTTGTCGTTGACATAACAATGGAGTTGGTTACATGCGCGACATGCAAAGGATTCATTATACAATCCTGCCATGCGCGTTCAGGCATTTCCACGGCAGCCGTGGGCGGAATATGTGTATTGGATGTATTAAAGGTGAAACCCGATGTTGGACGTTGATCGTAATAAGGTTGAAATGACAAACGTTCGAGGGCATTAATTGCGCTAGCCGTTGTAGCATTTATTGAATTTACATTAGAATTTGAACCATTGCCGCTACCAGCATCTGTTGTTGTTGTTCCAGTTTTATTTGTTATATCATTTAATGATGAATTAACGGCGGGGGGAATATTTCCATTAGCTGCTAATGCTTTGCGTGATATTGCTGCTGCTATTGCTGCATTTGTTGCTGCTGTCGCCGTGGTCGCAGACGATGCTGCTACGGAAGAAAGTGATGCTAGTGCAGCTGCCTCGGCTGACGATGATGAAGACATTGTTAAATTACCAGCTAACTGGGTACCGTTGCTTTCCAAGCTACGCTTATGCAGCTCCAACGTTTCCAATTCCTCCATATCATCTAGATCAGTGACTAGTACATAATTTGTTGGATGATACATTTTATGACCACCTAGAAAATAGAAAGTAAATGAGTACTAATGAACATGTAAAGAGGAAGAGTGTGTGTGTGATTTGATAATATTACCCGATATAACTTCAACGACTGGGGGTACATCTGTGTTCTCTTTATTGCACAGTGGAAAAAACGAAGCCCAATCCTCAAGTATTTTCTCAGCCATAGGATCAGAAGCTTTGTAACTGTTACCGGTTAATGTAGCTGCCATGCCGAAGGGCGCTAAAATAACTTTGCGTGGTTTGGGCGGTGTTGCTGACGTTGCTGTTGTCGCCGACCCCGTCCCTGTCCCTGTTGATGATGCATTATTGCTATTGGAAGATGATCCATTATCATTGTGACCATTAGACGACGACGTTGTCGTTACACCACCATTAATCGCATCAATGGGTGATTTTGAAGCAGGTGTCGTTCCTGATATTCCTGTTGTTGCTGTCGTCGTCGTCGTCGTTGCATTATGTTCCTGTTGAGATTGTTGAGTAGAATTTGTCGCTGAAGCAAATGCAGCTGCTGCTTCAGCTAAATGTTCCTTTGTTAGCGGCCGTACAGCAGGATGTTCACGCAAATCAATGGAAGCGCAAACGGTATCACCATGAACAAAGAACGTGAAGGAGAATGACAAATGTTGTGAACTGTAAACAAAAACACAAAAACATTAAACATTAATAAACTATTGTATTGCATTTTACTATCTTGTTGTCGATGTATGTAGTAATGTAACAAGGGAACGATGTATTTATGTTGACTTCATCATAGACACACAGAGACCTTGTTTGGTGTTTTTTATAGGATATCACAATGTGATGTTGAACACACAAATTGATAATGTCATATTTAAAATGTGTGCTATTTTCATACATCAATGTATCCATACATAATTGAAGTAATGATGAATTAATTGTTAAGATTACCTTCGGTCAAAGAGTCGATCGCTGGTTACACACGGTTGCACAAACCATTTTCCAAAGCGTACAATATCCTTGGATAGTACAAATCTAAATTAGAAAAACAAAGACGCATAAAAATAATTAAATATTCCACATAGATTAGAGATTTGTCTATTTGTATATTATGTACTCACCGTTCCATGAGATTATGCAGAGCCTTGAACAGCAATGAACGGCATTCATAAGTAAGTTCACCCTTCCATGTGCCATTCCAAAGTGTTTGGTTTGCTGCAAATAAATTATTGATCAATTAAAAATTTCTTACTTTATAAATAAGAATCTAATAAAATTATATTCTTCAAGGTCTGTTAGTTAGAACAACTGTTATTTAACAGTGTTGTTTCATGTTAATTAACAGAGAATAAACATAAGTCGAAGGCGCGCACGCCTACACTTAACGTAAAGCGGAAAATTACCGCTTAAATTTGTAAGTAATGACAGCAAGAGAGAGAGAGAGATTATGTTATTTTAGTGATTGTGTGAGAGATTGTGTACTATATAGATAATAAAAACAAAACAATAATAAATTCAAATGACTCTCTGCACTACCGTAGAGGAAAAGAAAACATCTAAACATTTACATGTTGTATTGTTCATACGATTACATATATGAAAATAAAACAAAAACGCAAAATAATAACAAACAGAAGGGAAAATCATCATTGCCGCTCACACACATATACAAATAATTATAATAATGATGATAGATACTTATGCAGTATGTACTCATGTGTATGTAAGTAAATTCAAGCGCATTTTATTTATTTATTTATTTTCTTATTCAAATGTTTCAAACACAAATGAAACAAGCCTCCGCATGTACCCCATTTTATTGGTTGTAAAGATAAATAAATTCCATGAATACATTCGGCTACTGACGGTCAATTTCATCAACAATAAAGTATGTCTAAACACAAATCCACTAACTCTGTCTTGAACAATCTTTTCCCTAGTGGAATCAATATCCTAACCCTAATTATTTAATAGGGATGTAACAATTCTGACACCAACATATTGTCGATTATTTATTGACCAATATCCGACGCTATACCTTTATCAGTTTTCGAAAAGTTTTAATCAAGATCAAGGACATACAAATCGCGGTCAACAACATTAGATCCATTCTACAAATTACGAACATTCGCTTTATGATCTACGGCCATTCTGATTTAAATATTCCTGTATAGCCACAAAGAACTAAAGATACTATTATCACAGGTATCTGTCTGGGGTTTTTGTGACAATTTGATTAAAGACCCATACTCATTTTGAACAAAAAGAGATGGAATCTCATTTAAGGTGTCCAATCGTTCTAAGAAACTTTTATCCCTGAACTATTGGGGCAATGGTTAGATATTCCCAAACTTGAAAAAGCTTGCTCATAAACTTTTGGCTTGTCAACAAAGATCTGTCGCCTCAGAACGTCTTCTTTCAACTGAAGATTTGCGTGACAGATTATCTATCCGGAAATATGTAATTACTACAACAATCGGAATCGTTAACGTATCAGCAAAATATTGGATCGTTACATCCATACTATTTTATGCTACTTTGAAGCATCATTTATGGCTTAATTAACTCATAAGCCATAGATGATGAAATCATATTGACCCCATTTTCTCAATCAAAACGTTTGTATTTAGTTAAAAAAAAAAATTGTCGATTCTTTTCTATTTATTTGTATTTTTAACCGACTTAAAAAAAGGTTACCAATCAATTCGACTGTATTTTTTTTTTTTTTTTTTTTGTGTTACCTCATAAATTTTTTCTAGGGGAACCGATTTTGATATTATTTTTTATTTGAAAGCTGGTGCTTGTCATTTAATCAAGATCTGAACAGTAGTTACCTGTTTGTTACCTCAGATATCAGATATCTACAACCGATTTGATGATTATTTTTTTATTTGAAAGCTGGTCCAGATCTGACCAGTACTTTTTGAGTAATCTTTTATAATGCGCGTTCCATTTGCGCTACTTGAAGTAGAATTACTATTTTGTTACATATATGTACATACATACATATATTGAATCTTTAAAGAACTTTATGAATTTTAGACATGCGAAAAAGAACGCAACTTTCCCTTTTTAAATTCTCTATGTGTATTATTTATTATTGTTAACAAATGTATAATAGTTGATGTTACAATAGGCTATAGTACTGCGAACCAAAGGGATCCATGGTTCATAGTTTTGAGATCGCTGATCTAGAGTTTGAATTGAAAACATCTGTTCCATTTAACAGAAGACGACATAGAGTCAAGTCACTGTTTCGATTCCCGTCCTGTTCCTGCTCTTTTCTGATTCCTATCCTTCTTACCTCTCCCCCTGAGCTGAAGGCATATGTCACTATTTCTCATGTATAAAAGAACTAGTGACTAATTTTTCCCATATGAAATATTAAAGAATTCTTAGCAACAAAGAAACAAGCCTCCACATCATGCTGATTGCCATTTTTACTCCCTTTCGCTCTTTCCCACTCTCTGTCTCACACACAAACATTCTCTATCTGAGACATTTGAATAAGTATGTCGCTGTTAAATCACTGAGTTTGCACTGTTAGTGCGTGTGTGTAAGTGTGACCATATAATCGGTGAGTGACACATGCAAATGACAAAAACGGAAGCAAAGAAAAGGATGATGGCGTTTAGCAAAAAAGAGGCCAACTGCCAACTACATGCACAGCATTCAATGGGGGTAAAGAGAGAAAGTTAAAAATGCGGAAGAGAACAACCGCAGTCACAGCCGCAACAATTTTGTAGAGATAGCAACAGAGTTAGATAGATTAACAGTAGATAAATAAAATAAAATCAAGAAAAACACAGTTACTATTTATGTATGTGCAGATGTATCTGTCTATCTCTCTTTTTGAATGAATTTATCACATTACATAGAATTTACTAGAAGCATTTAGTCGAAACCAGAATGTGACTAAAAAACACAAAAATAAAAAACAAGTTGTTGAAATTAATAACAAAAAAATATATGTATGTATGTGCAAAGAAACAACGTGATAGAAGCAAAGAAGAAACAACAACATGAACAGAATATGAAAAACAACGATAAATTTTCTTTTTTGTTTTGTTTTCGTTTCGTTGTTGTTTTATGTTGCTGTTTGTTGATTTCCTAAAAAGCGCAATAGAATATTGGAAAACAAAAAAAAATTATAAAAATCGCGCGCAGCACCCCACAAATAAAAATCAAAAACAGCTTTGCCCATAGCGGGACAGACAACACACACTCACAACAACAACATCATCATTCTTCCCTCCTACACTCTCCATTTCTCCATCGTACATTCAGACAGTTGGATTGCTATTGAAGCTAATAGAAAAAAAAAACAGGCCAATAAGAAACAATAACAATAATAAGAGGAAGACACACTTACACACACACCGCAAGCATCAAAAATAAAAAAAAAATAAGCACAATTACGTAAAGGTAAACAATATTCACATATCACTCAGTTGCAGAGCAGAGTAAAATACAACAAAATACCCCAACTAAGAGAGAAAAAATTACAAATGAAAACAATATTCTCTTAAGTGCATGCGCGCTCTCTCTTTCTCTCTCTCTATCCTCTAATCTGAAACTGAGAGCAAGCAAATGCCTACGAATTTGCCGCATAAAACAGAATTACTGGAAAAACAAAACACGCATATGGCAACACTGTCCCCCAACTCATTGTCATCGTCGTCGTCGTCCGTTGCTTGTGTCTTCATGGTTGCTCTGTTGTGTTTGTTTCTGTTGCTGTTGCTGTTCTTATTGTGAGCAAGAGATTCATAATTATTAAACAACATCATTATCATAACCATATGCTCTCTTTCGCCTGTCAAGTATTCGAAGAAGCAAGCAACAACAGCAGTGCAACATGTTTGCAAGCAAAAAAAAAACACACACACACAACAATTTAATGACGGCATTATTAAGAGAGCGCGAAACCATACAGACAAGAGGAAAAGAAGTTCACAAGAGTGTGTGTGTGAGAGAACGATGAAACGGCATTTTAAATGTAATCATCAACTAACATACACAGATTAAGTTATGATTGTTTTTGTTGTGTTATCGTGTATCGCAACACTACAAGAAGACAAGACAAGATAAAATAAATAAAAACAATGCAAAAACTAACAACAAAACAATTTCTTAAGCAACAACAATAATAGTAGTAGTATGCAAGTGCCGTTGCTTTTATTGTTCAAAAACAAAGTGGTTTGTATGTATCGGTTTAGTTGTAACAATAATGATAATGATGATGATGGTGGTGGTGATGGTGATGATGACATTAATAAGATGGCGCATCAACAACGCGTTGGTGGCAACAAAAATTTCTATTTTTTGTTTTGATTTTCATTTCTTTTTAGTTTCATTTTTACATGCCATCATCAATTTCATCATTCTCATCATTGAAAGAAAACCTATAAAATAAATTGTATTTTCTTGAGGCACGTAGCGCTGAGACACACGTCGGCAGTCGGTGAGATTCATGGCGCCGCTAGCCACACATATTCCCTCTCACCTATCACCCATCATCTACTAACCAAGACCCAACATCACCATAACCATAGACAAGTTTAAGTGCAAAACTTTTAATGAGATCAGCGTAAAAATTGACAACTACACAACACCAACAAAACAATGTCAGAAAAAAGAAAATAAAGAAAAACTAAGTAAGAGTGCCGCGCTGTGCTTTGCCACCATCAAAGCAGAGGGCATTGTACGCATAATAAAATAACGAACGAAGGCAAACAACAAGAAATTCTACATACATAGTACATAGTTATTAAGTTTAAGTTGTAGATCCTCTTTCCTCTCCATTTAATTCATATTTTATTGTTTTTGTTTGATGATGCTTCTTTCACAACACCATTTATTATTCATAATTATGAAAAATCAATACATATGTACATATAATAAAATTTACACTAAAAATAAACAATGAAGTCATTTTGAAATTAAAATAATCCTCACAAAAGTGAGTATACATTTGTATTACAATATTTTCATCATCAAAACTCAATCTGCTGAAGAACTACTTAAAATTATTAAGCTGATTGGTGGCTACTAAGACGAGAAGCAGAATTAAAACTTAACCCAATCAATGAATGTGATGACGCCTAAGATGAGGTGAAGTGTGTTGATACGGACAGCTATGAATGCTGCATTCGCACACAACACTGAACAGAAATCACCGTTCACTAATAAAAAGAAACAAAAAGAAAGAATGAACAAACTAACAAACGCAAGTTAAAAGAAAAAACCAGCTTCACTCTCAACAGCATAACAACAAAAAGTAATAATAACGAACAGCAACAAAAGACGGTAGCGTTAACACAGCAGTCAGTATCTGCTATAAAGAAAAGAAATCGACAAACAACGAAAGCCGCCGCGCCGCCACGGCTTTTTTTTTTTGCATCTTCATTTTTTTTTTATTTTCTTCTTTCTATTTTATATTTTTTACATCTTTGAGACAAACGATACACAACAATAAAGACTAACCAAGCCAACCAACCAACCAAGCAAGCAAAGCAACAAAAGAAAAAAAAGTTACTCTTGGCCACCACTAAGAAAGCCGCCGCTCCACCCGCGCCAATATGTTTTCCCCTATCGAAAATAACAACAACAACAAACAACACATTCACTACACTTCGTTTTCTTAACAAAAACTCTACTCGAAAACCAAACGAAACGAAACAAAACGACGAAATGACGACGATGACAAACAACAACAACAACACCAATTGCAAATTCCAAATATCTTTTGGTGTAGCACGTGTGCTTTGTGCACATGTTGCTCGCTCTGCTGTTGTCGTCTACGACAAAAGATTAAAACAAAAATGAAACCAAAAAACTCTCCAACTCACTCATACTCATACTAAGAGAGAATGAGAGAGGAGAATTCCTCATTTCAAAGAGAGCATAACATCATTATCATGTGGGCGCGCGCGCATTCAGCGTAAATAAGAGAAGAATATTCTATCATCTGCCGCTATTTTAAAAAAATGTTAAGTGTTTTCGAAAATGTTTTCATGATGAATGAATAAGGTAAGAAAAATGTATTTAATTTAAAGCAAAACCAGAATCATGTAAATAATTAAAATAATTAATATTTAATACAAATGATTAACGTTTTATTTTTATTTCATGATGATGTTGATGACGATGATGAATATGAGTCAAAACACAAAGAGAATACAAATAATGAAACACAATTACAAAGAATAAAAACAAAAGACAAGTGATCAAGGTCAATAATCTGCGCAAAAATTAAATAAAAGCAAAGAGTCAACAACAATAATAACAACACCAGCAAACAACAGTAAGAAATGCAAATTATGAAAATAAAACAACAAAAACAAAAAAAATAAGAGTATGTAATTTGAAAACCAGTTTATCATCTATACACGCTCGCACACGCATACACATATTCAGTGTTTGAAAATAGAAGTGGATTCAGAGCATTCACTCACTCAATCACTCCCCCCCGCTAGATGTTGCAATAACGAATCAAAAAGAGAGTCTGCATTTGTTAAGAGAGCGAGAGCAATACAATAAGACAACAACAAAAAGAGAGAGTGCACGTTTATACAAAATTATATTATAGAGATGATGACGCCGACGACCCAACGACCAATCAACCGACCACATTGTCGTCAGAGAGAGGAGGCACAGAAACACAAAATGACAGCTGTTTAAGGTAAAGTGTATGTGTGTGTGTGCGCGCGTGTTTGTGTGGAAGGAAAGCAATATAATATAATATGTAAAAGAAACAACAAAAGTAGTATAGTATATATATATAGTAAGTAGTAGAGCAAGTAATGACGTTTATTGAACACAAATAAGCAAGAGACTAATAAGCGATAGACGAAGAAGAAGCTGAGGTTGTACTAATATTATTATTGTTTTTGCTGTTTTGTGTAGCGGCACTTCGAACTCCACTCCACTAGATGATGCGTTGTTGCCATATTTCACTACAAAAATTTAAGAAACACAACAAACACAAGCGAGCGACGCTTGGTGTGCGCTTGCAAAAACACAAAAAAAACGCGCTCATTCACAATTTATGTGTGCGCCGACGAACGAAACACAAAAACAAACTGCATCACACAACACAGATCAAGATACGACGACGGTGGCAGGCAGCAGATACATTTACTGCTGTTTATATGTACATATGTGCACAACACACTCTATGTATTATTTATTTATTATAAAAGAAATAAAACATATACTTACTACAGACAAAGTAATGTCAATGTAATTAGTCAATGTCCTTGTCATTTCGAAAATGGAATTGCATACATACACATACACACTTATGTACATATTAAGCGACATAAAGAGCGAAAGCAAAAGCGAAATTTCTTCCCTGCTTATACGCAACGCAACGCAATTCACAAATGTGCCATTAACCCCTTGCGTTTTTTGTTTGTATTATTTTTCAATTCCATTTTATATTACTTTGTCACTTCAGATTGATTTTTTTTTTGTTGTTGTTGTAAAGCAAACATAAACCCCATGTTCCTATTGTTGTCTTTGTTGTTGTCGTTGTTGTTGTATCTCATCACGTCATGTCGTCTACAAATGTACCGGAAAACCAATTTACAAATACAAAAATCAAATACTGTTCTGTTATCACAAGACAAACATTGATAACGACAACGCACGACGCAGCAAATAATAATAGAAACGACGTAGAGAACAACGTAACGTAATAACGCAAACAAATAAAAAAAAAAAAAAAATGACAACAATATTTAAATGTCGTAGGCTTGGACACACACAATAGCAGCAGCATATAAACACATATTACTTATACACGCAGGTGTATATGTGTCAATCTCCCCATTATCGTGTTTATGATTTTGGTTTTGTTGCTACTGCTGCTGCCGCTTATTGCTTCCGAATGAATGACGACGTCGGCGTACACAATTGACGACGTAAACTCTCAAATCAACACGCTTATAGCCAACTACAATAATAAACATTATGTACGTACGTACGCGTCCGTCCATCGTTTGTATGTAACGCTCTTCTTGTGGTTGTCGGTGCTTCGTGAGTGTTTTTGTCATCGTGTGAATTCGTGTCATTCGCAAATAATTTCTCGCTTATACTACACTCTAACTTGACGACGAGTTGACTTTCTTTCCCATCATCGCCATCAACATCATTTTTTCATTACTAACATCTCTCACTTAGAACAATATTCTACTCTCTTTCGATTTGTTCTTTTGGTCTTCTCTGAACTATTTCGAATAATGCGAAGCTTTTTTACATTGAGGCGAAGTTGAATGTAACAAACGCATACCAAACCAAACAAGTCTTATTGGAAAAAAAAGAGAAGATAAAGATGAAACGCAATGGGTGGTGGGTGTTTAGTTGGTTGTAGTTATGGTCATTGGGTATGTATGTTTGTGATTATCATTAATGAATGATGACGACGACAAGCGAGATGATGACGTCGTCAACGTCGTCGTTGTAGTCTGAACATTGACTGCTATTTCTCACTATATATTCGACGAGTGAGTAAATTGTGTTTGTGTGTTGTTGCATATTTCTTGTATTATTTGAGGTTATTTATTTGTGTCTGTTGGCAGCGTACATACATACATAATAAAATAACCACAAACAACAACAACAACAATAATCAATTCTTTCATTGTGTACTTAACATTTCTGTATACAAATTATGAGTGCATTAGTATGTGTAGAAGAGTGAGTGTGGCTGTGTGTGTGTGGCCATGGGTAAATTCTTTCATGGCCTTGAAATATTGTTTTGTTTTGCAATTTTATTTAATTTTCTCTCATTTATCATCATCAATGTTTTTTGTTTTGTTTTCTTTTGTTTTGTTTTCCAATTTTATAATATTCTCAATTCTCTTGTTGTCGTTTTCATTTTAAATTTTGTACTACTCACCCGCTATTCTTAGTAAATCCGCATCGACCAATTCACTTAGATCAGGTTCTTCTCCATACCAAAATATCCAAAGTTCTTTAGCTGCAGCCAGTGAGAGCGGCGGATGCACTCTTGACGTTGTAATCTCAAAAACGATGGTATTTGGATCGGTGTTATCAGGTTTGGTTGATTGCACCCGCCTCCACACGCAAAGTATATCCGCTTGCATGCATCGTGAATAAGAGCGTAGTATTGGATCATCCAGTGGATCACTGGACGCATTCGGCCGTTCGCCATTAACGAACTTGCGCCATTTTATTCCGCATAAATCAGTCTGCAAGTGCATGAAATAAAAAAAAAAAAAAATCAATCAATTTATCAAATATGTAAGTATGTACATAGTTTCCAGTGAAAATAAGACCCAAAAGACCTTGCCCAAGTATGCAGGGGATATTTATAAGACAATCTGAAAATCTCTCAGAAAAATATCAACAATGATTAACAGAGATAAAACTGGAACTAACAGGAGAAGTATTGAAAAGATGATAGTAATAATTCATATATGAGGTCAATTTACTTATTTCTTTATCATCCAGCTTAAAATATCTTGGGGTCTGGTCCTGCTTGAACATACCTGGACTTAAGAGACAATATAAAAAATGCTATTGAAGCTGTGCAAAAATTTGCACTCTTATATCAATCATAGAAGGTACGTCACAGCCAACAAGATTGGCAGATGCATCTGCTACGCAAAACCAACTTTAAGTGCGAAATCAGAAGGGTATCTAGAAGAGGATTCTGGAGATCATTTAAAACAATATGTAATGACGATATACTGGCAAGAAGTTTTCTTTGAAACCAATGGACTCGTGGGGAATACATATATGTATGTGAGCCGATAGCCTTTGATATGCTAGTGCTCCATACCATGTTGACTTGTAATTTTATTTAATTCGAACCAAGACTAAACACACCAACTCTTGTGTGGCAAAGTGTGTATTTATACTAAAGTCTTGCATAAATGCATTTGAAACAGCAAACAAGCCATTCGTTTCGTTGTAAGCAATGAAAGTTTGAAGTACTCCGTCGACCAAAGAAAACAAATTGAGATATGTACATGCTGACAAAGACTATAATTTTATTAAGACTGTAGAAATCGCTCCTTAAAGCAAAGAGTGTGTAATATCGGGACATGTAACAACAAATTGTGTGTAGTCTCGGGATATATAAGAAAAAAATTACACACAATTTGCTGTTGGGCTTAAAAATAAGGAGAAACACTGCTTAAATTGAGTGATTTGTCCCCTTTATATGTTTTATAATCTTTGGTGCTGGCATTTGCAAATACATACCGAATACTTGCTAAGAGAAGCAAATGTTTCAAATGAAAATGACAATCGAATGCAAATGACCCGAGTATCAAACCAAATTAACACTATCAGTTTCAATTAAAGAACACCTTTCGAAGCTTATAAGTAGTTTTAGCTCTTCCTGTCGAAATTGAAAAGGAAGATATTTTTAATCTTATTCAACAAGAAGTTGATAATATAAATGAAGTTTCATGCGACACCGTTCTGGAAGAAGTGTTTGAAACTGTTATAATGCCTTTTCTTACCACAAATACGTTACGTTTGAAGCTGCGTTTCAAACCTTATTTGAATTCGTTAACAAAGACATTGTGATACCGAGACATAGCAGAAGACACAAGAAGACTCGATTTTAAAACACCATGACTCGTTTTCATAGTGAGCACAGTGCTTTTGCATACACTGCTATTGATTTTTATTTAAATTTGTTTCATACAAAAGTTCATCAAATCTATATGTCTAATCGGTATATTTTTGCATATTATTATGAGCATATGTTTAGAAAACATAACAAACTTCAGTTACATTTCATTAATGGGGACTTGGCAAACTCATAGCTTTTGTTTCTCGTCACCTCTTACCTTACACTATTAACCATCGTACCTTTAATTGATTCTTAAAAAATTAAATTTTAATGTAATCAAGGATCATGAAATGGATGCTTTCAAGCTTTGCCGATAGGTGTTAGCCTTATTGTTTGTTTAACAACTTCATAATGGAAATATTCACTTCAATTCAAACTAATAATTTAATCGACCTTCTGAGCATTTTATTCGAAGTTAATAAACGAGTTCTAGTGGATGGAAACTGTGTCTGTTAGCGTTGGCATTTCTTATGGTACTACATGGTACCATTATTCATAAAGATTTGAGTATAAAAGCATATATGTTTCAAATTGCATTTGGCGGCAGTAATTAAATGATTATATTTGGATAATATGTAGAGAAACTTCTAGCGAAACATTCATTTTGCTAAAGGACCTTTCAGAGCTTTTAATAGGCCACCACCAAAAACACAACTTTACGGAACTTTTCCAAATTGAAAGATGGTTTAAGAAATTTAAAAAGGAGGTAAACAACCAAATTTCGATTTTTGCCAGACTTAGAAAAGGACAAAGGCTTGAAACCAAAAAATTGTTTACGGCAAAAGGTTTGAAAAACTTAGCTGGATTGAAACACTGAATACACGAATTTGGTGTGTGAGTGTGAGTTATTACCAATTTGCCACAGCAAATTAACCTACATCAATTATGTTCATGCCAATATGAATGAATGTAAGTATGTATATTCTGGTGTTGCTAAGCAAAAGTCGGACAAACCAATTTTCCACTTCATTTTCAAGTTGATTATTTTTATTTTGTAAGAGTGACTTAAGTTATAAAGTTAAATGAGCCATAATAAAACGACTCACGCCTCTTATTTGTTTTTGTCAGTAAAGGTTATTGGTTGTTGTCGGTCGTCGTTCGTCAGGATCAGAGAAACTGCAGTAGACAACTGAATATACGACACAATATGGTATAAGCTGCTAAACATACATAGAAATACTAGAGAGTGTATCTGCATGAATCTCTGCATACGTACTGATGTATGAATATAACTATATTTGCAATAGAAAAACTATGAAAAGATTTACGATGAATCTGATTAAAGCTTTGAGAGTCTAACTACTACTCTGTTAAACTTGAAGCTCATGCAAGAAGAAAAACACTTGGCAAATAAACAAAACAAAAAGAAGAAGTAATAACACATAGATATTGCAAGCTGTTTGCTTGCTAATAGCAAGCAACCATGAGATACACAAAGCTATTAAAGCGTTTTCGAATGCATAAAGCAAGACAAAATAACACATACAAACACATAATGTCTTTAATACACAATATAAATGTATGTATGTATGTATGTACAACATATGTGTCTGTATTTATTGTCTGTCTTTATGTACAGACATATTCACAGATACACAACACTGAGAGTGGCAGCACAGCATACAAATCCGCAACTCAATTGAACTGAACTCAAGCACATAGCGGCGTACGACAACAAAAGGTATTCCCCAATCAGCGGCACAGTCTTGTCTTTGCCTCCTCCACCTCTACCGTCATCCACATTTTTACTCTACTACTACTACTACTACTATTGTATATTGACATGAACACACTCCGGCAAACAGGCAGGCAGACAGACAGACAGACGTAACCACTTTGCTGCTCTTCTGTAACCAACCAACCTTCTTTCCTTACTTCCTTCCTTTCATCATTCTTTCTTTTAAGTGAACGTATCTGTGTGTCTGTTTCGGTGTCTATGAGTGTGTGGGTATTGTGTATTTGTGGTGTGTTCCACATTATTCCGTTGCTTTGTGCGTTTTTGTTAATTTGTTTTTTTGTTTTATATTTTTTGAATCGTTCGTTTTCGCTCTCACTTTGTTCACTCGTTGGACGGACAATGAGACGGACAGAAGACAGTAGACACTCGTTCGCTTGGTTCGCTGGCTCGTTGCTTAGTCAATCATTATTCATTTGTTCATTCTTCTTTTTTGTCCGTTATAACCGCCGCGCTGACCTGTTTTACAGCAAGCAACAGCAACCTTATTTTTATATTTTTTGATTGTCTTTGCAAATTTGGACCAACAAATATACATATTGTTGTGTGCTTTTACTATTTTCATTTTATTATGTATATTTCATGTTCCATTTTAATTTTTAAAATAAATTGCCAAATATCTATTCTTTCTAGTTATGCTGCTGCCACTTCTGCTTTGCACTCATTTTCATTTTTTGCATTTCACGCACTCATTTACTCACTCACTCAAGTTCAATCAGACTCTCTTTCGTTTCGTATTTGTAGCAAAGCACTCTCTTTTTATTTTTTGAGATTTGGTATCTTTCGCTCTCTTTATAAAGCGAATGCAGAGCGCTGCAGCGCAGTGAGCTGCTACTTGTTATAGCCATTATTATTTGTTTGCTGAGAGAAAGTTAGTTTCACGCGTTTGTTATTGTTTCGTTATTTCATGTGATTTGATTTGACTTGACTGTCTTTTATGTTGTTGCCGCTGTATTTTTCTTCTTCTTCTTCATCATCACATTTTGTCACTTACATATGTATGTTTTGCTTCATCACGCCGGCATGGCATAGAACAGAACAGAAAAGAACAGTAGAGTGTGGGCCATGGTTCTTGGTCAAATTAAATCTCAGGCAGAGGCCTGACAAGTAAAAATCAAGGAAGGCAAAAGTTGTTTGCCACAAGCTTCCGTTGTGTTGTGCTATGTTCTTTTCTTTTCTGTGTTTCTCTATTCTGCTGTTATGGTTTTCATGTTTCTTATTCTTTTATTTTTTCTCTAGGAGGTGTCAGTCTTTTTGATTTCTTTCTTTTTTTTCAGAATTTTTAGATTTTTCATGTGAGCTTTTTATCTTCTTTATTTTGTTGCCTTCATTTCTTTGTGTTGTTCTGCTCTGTTCTGTTCTATTCTGTTCTGTTCTTTCTGATCACACGTTTTCTTTGCTTCTTTTGTTCGGTAGTTATTGTTTCTTGTTTTCAGATTCATTAAAGAAATATGCAACCTGAAAGAAGAAGCGCTTATGAAAAAGCTTCAAGTCAAGTCAAAGAAAAAAAAAGAAGCCACACACTAACCGACCGAGACCGAACCAACCATGAGACAGACCATCATCCATGAGAGGTGGAACCTGTTATGGGCTCTCCACTCGCTCATTGTTTCTTGTTTTTAGCAAGGTGTTTTCTGTTGCTTTTTCTTTGCCTTCTTCGGGCTTTTCTATTTATTCGTTCACATAGCGTTTTTCTTCTTTTTATTTAACTTCTTATGGAAATGGAAAAAGAAGTAACGTTATTTCTTGTTTTTATTTTTCTCATTTGTCTTCTTTCTATTCGTGGAGGTCAGAGTTGATTTGGCTTCTCAAGTAACGTGAATAATGTAAACAACTTCTTTATTCTTCAAGCTCGATTCTTACATGATTTCATCAGAACTTGTAAATCAATAAATAAAATACCGAAAAAAAAAAACAATAAAAAATTAAAACAAATATCTTACGTAAATAAAAATGTATTTTTATGTGCAAATCTTTTTTGCTGGTTGCCACCGTTTCGTGGGAAGGGGCTCAAACTCAATGGTGAACAATGCAATTAAGGACAATCCAAATCAAGCATCAAACAGTCAGCCGTAAGGCCACTTTTGGGTGAAACTAGGTGTTGGAAAAAATTAAATATGTATGTATATTCTTTTATGACACTTCCATTAATTGGGATATATGGTAAAAAGAAAACTCTGCGAAAATTTATAAAACACGAAACTATTTTGGCTTGAACAAACATTAACGGACAAGGTTAGATCGAGTTGTTTCGTCTTATTTATGTTATCATAACATTTTTGAAGGACGTTGACATTATTATCCGGTCACGTGACAAACGATATCATACTCAAGTTCAGACTGATTCATTTAGTTTTTGAATGGCAGCCATTTCAATAGAACAATATTAGCATACTGATTCATATTTTTATATAATTAATTAAGTATAATACCATATATGTATATAATAACATATATGTAATTTATATGAATTTCTGCATCATAGACAAAACATGCATTCCATAACTATACAACCGAGGCTACGAGACGTCAAAACAATTGACTATTATAGAATTATTACGTAGTCTATGGCCAGACAGTAGCAAAGAGCTCATTTTGAGGACCCTGAGGACAATTTTTTTATTATTGTGAAGGTATAAAAACGGTTTCGACCTGTTAAAATAGTGTAGAATTCACATTTTCATTTCTAACATTGAATTATGAATGTAGGTCGGCGATAAGCGAGCTAAGTTATCGAGCTGATATTACTCTCTTATGGGTTTCCGGCCATCCGACATCGAGGGAAATGAGAAGGTTGATGAACTAGCTCGTTTTGGCGCATTCCTTGATATATCGTTAGTGGAACAGGTCTCAATTCCAGTAGCGGTCGTCAAGCAAATTCCTGTATTTCCGTTAGCATGCAAGCAGCCGGTGGAAAGTAATTGAATCAAGCATTGTGTCACGTGCTACCTGGCCTAGTTACAACGAAAATAGGTCACTTAGACTCATCAATAGGAGACGCTCAGATACCGCAAGGTTCACAGCAGTTTTTACTAGTCACTTATGTGTAGGGACTGGGTATTCCGTTCAGAAGCCATTGTAAAAGCCGTGGAAACGTAGAGGAAGAGGATTCATTCACCTACTTTCTATGTCAATGCCCAGCACTGGCAAAGACTAATAAGTTTCTACACAAATACACCATCGAGTGATCTTCTAAACTACCTAAATTCAACGGGTTGGATTTAGTAATACTGATTGCGTTCGGCGAGGAAGTGGTTTCAAAACGACACTCTAGTGCTAATTGTGGCTCGTAGTGGAGCCACCATCGAATTATTGAGACTTGATGAAACATTATAGCATTAGATCTTTAAAGCCATTGTTATTAATCTAGTAAACTGCAAACTTGTTGACTGTGATGAGCATGGGGTGACCTCAAATTAATTTTAGTGTTATTTTCTCAAGAAAAATGTTTGGTTTTTTTTACAAACACTTCAATATGGCAGCCGATTGGCACTCCCTTTGGAATTCAATGTTATAAAATTCTTTGCTTGTCAATACTTCACCATCACTAAATAATCACTAGACTTTATAGTTAATTTATATTATATAAAAAGCTGTTTTTTACATATTATTTTCTTGAATTTAATGCCAATAAATGATTTTAATAAGCAATTAATTCACTTTATATTCACATCCGTAGAGTTTTATCAATGATTATTTCAGGAAAATTCAATTCTGAGCATCACTCATACGCCGTGTGTTATAAATTCACAAATCTTGTTAAACTCCACATTTATATGCTCACTTTAATAGTTTTATATGCGCCAGAGTAACGAACGACAGTCGGATCGAAGTAAAAAATTTATTTACACCAAGTTATTTACGCTACAATTAAACTTTTATTAAAATATAAGTGAATGGTCGTGTCATTGCTAAGACTGGGTAAATTTAGGGAAAATTGAGACGAACTTTTATGGAGACATGACTAAATGAATCTTTCTATTCTAATAACTTTAACCAATCATAAACTATGCAAAGAGTGATTCATTCGCATACATTTTTGCAATGCAATGCAATGCGTATTTAACATTTTTCTATTAAAAAAAAAAATACTCAGGTGATAAGCATCTGGATAACCCCAAATAGAAGGTACAAGCACAAGAGTTTGTAATTTCCTATATAGAGTTGAAGGGCTGGTCTTGGCTTTTTAGGTATGGTTCAAAACTTTAATTACATGACAAGCTTTTGCTTTATAAGATGTATCATTGAATTCTGGGGTGGATTGTTTTTGCTGATTTACCAAGGGAAGGGAAATTATATTCCACAAATTTTGTTTTAATTTCTATTAATGATTGATTACAAATCTATAATCAAAAACAAGTATAACTTCATATAAACTAAATGGACTCTACACACATTTGAGTGGTGATTTATCTGTAGGAACTTCCAATGTTTATTCGGGTAAACTCTCAGCAATAAAAATGGATAATTAGCTCACTTTTAAAAGAAGAAGTAGAAGAACAACAAATGAAAATAATTTATTTTTATTATGCTACTGAGTATACGCATGCATATGTATATGTCTTATCTCACCACACAAACAGATACAATTAAGTAGTGTTCCTATTAAGTATTAACATAAATATTCATTCATTTCTTCCCAACTCAAATTCTCACTCATTGCCGCCGCATACACTTGATTTGATTTGCACGCGAAAAATAAACACCCATACACACATCAACAGCAAAGAATATACATACTCAAATAGAGAGAAAGATACAGTAGAAGAATGTAGTAGAATCGAAGAGGGACGATTGAAGAAACAAAAGAAAGATATTTGAAGAGGGAGGAAGATTAAGATTGTGAAAGAGAGAGAGGTAGAGAGAGTGAAATTACTTACCAAAGCATAAAAGTTTGTATGGCAATCCTCCAAACTCGCGCCGTTTGTTTGATGATTTTGATGCGTCATAGTTCGTTTATTGTTTTTGTACAGAAGCAGCAGCACCTCATTTTCTTAATTATCTTTTGATAATAATAAACAAATTACGTTTAAATTGAAATTATGTTATGTTGTTGATGTTGATGTTGACGACGATAATGACGATGATGTTTATTGTTGTTTTGCAATAGATGATTTCTCTTCTAACTTCTTCGTTTCTATTTTTGTGGCGTTTTTGTTGCTGCTGCACACATGCAGCTGTTGCTGTTATACTAATTTATTCTTGTTGTTTGTTGTGTTATTATTCTTATTATTATTATTATTGCAAATTTCTTTTTTTATAAAATTTCTTTTGATTTTATTTTGATTTTTTAATTTTACAATTGCTTTATGATTTTTGTTGCTGTGTTGTTGGCGTTTCTTTGGCGTAGTAATTTTATTATGTTGTGTTGATTATTTTTTCTTTTTTCATTTAAAACTATTATTGGTTTACTTTGGAATTGAAGAAAATAATTAAAATTTATAAAATTGCACACACACACACACACACATAAAAATAATTATAATGAATGACGAAGGCAGCAGGCAACGTCAACGGGGCAACAAACACACGACTTTTTATTCTTTCTAATCGTCATCACTCAACACACTTTTACTTAAATTCGTTGTTCGTACACACGCACGCTTTCAGAAAAAGATTCATACATACATATGTACATGCAACGACGGACGGATGGCAAAGGCAACGCAAGGCAAACTGACTGACGACGGGGGGCGCTGCCGCAAACGCCGACGACAATGAAAAAAACAATTCAATTTTATTTTTTTAGTTTGAACAAATTTTTTGGATTCTGATTTTTAAAATTTTGCTTATTTGTTGCGGCGGCGGCGGCTTTTTGCTGCGCTACAAATACGCAACACACACACACTCATATACAAGCGCACGCAACACACTCGAAGAGAGTCGAAAAATTCAGTGAAGAAATGAATGAATGAGAATTGAGAATCAACAACGAAACAATCACACACGCGTATGACAATTACAAGGGTAGACGAACGACAAATGAACAAACGAACGAACGAACGATTTACTGTGTTTAGTCTTGTCGTCGTAGTTTAGTTAAGATTATTCACATTCGTGGCGGCGGCGGCGGTATTGTTTATATACAACATGACCATGTAGTATATGAACGAACGAATAAACGAGTATGATGTCGTTTAAAAGAGAGGAAGAGCATTTGCGTGAGCGCGGTCGTTGTACGCCGCTTGAGTACAAATTTAAAGAGACACGATAGATGGATTGTTGGATAAATGATGGCAATTGGACAAACGAGTAAAGAGAATCACAGAGTGACTTAGTGAGTGAGTGAATGAATGAGTTTGTGTGTCGTCGTCACGATGAAAGTCGTTGGTTTTCGTTTAATCGTCGATGTGATGTAGACAAAAAAAAAATTTATTAAAATAGTAGATAGTTTCTTGCTTTTCTTTTATTTCTTTCATTCCACTACCACTACTGTTTTATATTCAAATTCATTTTTTTTGTTTTCAACTTTATCTTCTTCGCATAGCACACACATAATACAATAATAAGAAATCTTTTTACAATTGGAATTTTTTTTTGTTGTTGCGCGCTGCTGGCTGCTTTTCTAGTTATTCTTATTATTATTTTTGTTGCTGTTTTAGTTGTTTTAGTAGTAGTGAGGTGATGGCGATGGTGATAATGATGATGATTATGATGGTAGTTTGGTGGTGGTAGCTAGTTTTTTGGTATTGTTAAGTCGCAGCTGTTGTTGTTGTTTTTGTGTTGTGTTTCTGCAAATATGTTTTTGTAAATTTTGTCGTTGCACTTTATTCACACTCACACATACGCAATTATAAATTCAGATTCACACACACGTTCACTCACTCACTCACTCATACTTTTGTTGTTTATGCATGTAAAAATTCGATTCGATTTTAGGCATTTCATTTATTTCTTCTTCTCTGTGTAGATATGTATTTTTATTGCTTATGCATTGCACATCAAACCATTGGTAAAAGACAAACGAATAAGCATTGTGAGTAATGCGACAACAATTACTAATGTTCCAGCTCTTTATTATTTCACAAAATATACTTCATTTTTTTAGATGTTGTTATTTTATTTTTAACACTTTGCACATTCATTCTTCCATCTTTTACTCATTCACTCACTCATTCATTTTTGTATTTTCTTTATTTAACAGAGACACACTACTAAAATATGTGATTTTTTGTCGTGTTTGAAATGACTGCTTTTATTTGGTAAAATACGCTACGCTTCTTCATATGTAGTGTATTTATATAAATTATTTATAATTTATTGCTTAAAAAGTGTATTTTTCTTATTCGCACTAACAACGACGAACGAACGAACCAGCGTACGATACATTAAGAGCAGCGTATGAAGGCGACTAGTCAGATATTTTTTTGGTTTTCAAACCGACCCCAACTGACTGAGACTGCGACGACGACGACATTCATACAATGGAAATTTTGCTCGTTTTGTTGCTTGGTTGCTTGCCTTGCTGCTGCTGGCATTTTCAGTTGAATACAAATAAAAAAAATAACAAGAGAAGAGCAGTGTATGTAGATAGAAACAACAGAGTACAGAGCAGAGCAATAATGTAACAGAATAAGAATTCGAACAAAAAATATCTAAAAATCGGAATAGTGGCGTAGTGGCGGCACTGTTAGAAAGAGAGAGAGTGTTGTGTGATGCGAGTTTAAAAAGAAAACAAGTTTCTGATCGAAGAGCACAATTTAATGCTTAGGCTGACTGACTGGCTTGGCTCTCTTAACAGTTTTTTCTTTTACTTTTTCATTACTAATGCTGTTGTTGTTGTTGTGTTTTGCATTGCCTTGTACGTAGTCTTCAACGAATATGCAACAAAACGTAGATGTAAAATAAAAGAAACTAATAAAAATGCTCACACAAAGGTGAGTGGCGATCACACACAAGAGAAAATTTACAATTTTGAAAAATGTATCACAACAGTTTGGAATTATGAGAAATTTATGTATGTATATAGATTACACAAACTATTAGAAAAATGCATAAGAATCAGGTAAAATTAGGAATTTGTTTGATTTCTTTTTTTGTGTATTTTGCAACCCTGGCCGAGGGCACATATTATTTGTACAATATTCACTTTGATTTCATGTTCATCGGCGTATCTCTTCGTTGTCTCACTTATTCTTTTAAACCTATAGTCTCACACACAGCCACAGGCACAAATACCAGTACACAATATTACAAAAGACGAGGGCGATGCACGCACACACCAGAGTTCGTTATAAAAACAAAAAGAAAAAACACAATAAAAAAATCCGTTTCTTTTTTATACACTCAACTCACACAACGCACGACCACGACGACCATCGAAAAACAACAACAACAACAGCAGCAGCAACAATAAAAATAACAACAAAAACAGCAGCAGCAGTAGCAGAAACAATATGAACTACGCTAGCTCGGTGGGGAGAGTGCACACACACACACACAGAAGTGTGTTTTGTGCTTTGCATACGCAAAAGAGTGCGCTCGCTCTCTCGATTACACACACACACACAAATGCATAGCAACAGCGACGACAGCAGCAGCAACAGCAACAAAAGTACTGAACAAAAAACAGCAAAGGCGGCAATGACGCGAGCGATTTGAAATCAAATCAAAATCACTAAACTGAACTGAACCGAACTAATGCATTATAATTCTCAAACAAAACATCTAACATTCATATGTACATACATATATGTATGAGAAAATAATAATAATAACATAATAAATTCTATTTCTTTTTGCATCCTCCAGTTATATTGTCTACAAATATGATTCTTTATTTACGTATGTATAAGAAACGACACGCAAAAATAATCGAAAAAAAAGTTTGGCGTGATTATTATCGATTACCGGTAAATTATGGCAAGAGTTAAACGCTTTAGGTCATTTAATGCTCATTCGCTCACTCGCTCGCTCAATTCAACAAACGAACGCACGCACGCTCTCAGTTTCTACGTGCGTCTGGCCGGCTGGCTGGCCAGCAGTCCGTCCGTTGGTTCATTTCTCTGCCTGTCTGTCTGGCTGTCTACATGTCTTTTCATGCCTGCCACCACCAACCAACAACTTCAATCTTCTATCGTCTTTTATGTTTCGCTTAGTATCATCGCTCTCTCTTTTATAAGTATAAACTCTTAGTTTAAACCCCCGACAACGACGACGACAATAATAATGTTGATGATGATGACAAGCTGAAGCAACCAACGCATTACTCTTTAATATCCCTCTCTCAAACTATCCATCCCATCATCAATCCATCTTTCTATCACGTTGTTGGGGTTGCCTTTAACGGATATATTTAAATGTAATTGTGCGCTAAATAAATTTCCATTTAAATATTAAACAAATGAAATTATTAACACGGTAAATATTATTATTATCATTTATTGCGCACGAACAAACACATGTATGTATATATGTAAATATGTGTAAACTCGCAGTAAGAAAATTACACGCACAAAACTTGCACTCTTCGTCATTGACGCCGCCACCGCCACCACCACCTTCATCATCTCATTTTTTTCCTTTTTGTGGTATTTTTCTTCAATTTTTTTGCATTTCTTTGAAATCTTCTTTACTTGGATTTATCATTTACATTTTTGTGCTACTTTCTATTTCACCAATACACTCTACAATCGATTTTTTTTTTGCTTTCGATAACTTGACATAAAAAACACTTAATGATGGACACTTTTATCGTATAAGAAAAACAAATAGAGTTCGGAAAATTCACGTACACATGGACACTTTACACTTGACCATTTCAGTTTAAATTCATATTAAATTGCAAAAATCTACGGCAAAACGCGAAAAACGTATCGCTCGCTAACACAATAAGACGACCACCGAAACAAGAAGAACGAAATGAAGAAGAGGTAAAACTCGTTTGTTTAAAAGTAACGTGTGTACTTTGACTTTATTAAATTTGAAAGGGAAAAGTACACACTTTACTTTTTGACGTCCTACAAAAACATTTTTGCGGGAGGGGCGGGGAAGAGAGAAGAATAACTTCTGGAATTTGAGAGAGTAACAAGAACCTTGAGAGAGTAAACAAGAACTTTAAGAGAGTATTAAGAAACTTGAGAGTGTAAGTGTTTCTTTTCTAAAATCAATCAGAGCGGGCAAATAAGGCTATAATTTGATAAGTAATGAATTAAACATTCACTCATTCAACGAGTTTAAAATTATCATCAACAAATACAAATCACAACAATTCATTTTCATTCCACCTATTCCACTTTTATCTTCCGATTTTTTGTGTGTGTGAGTGTCGAATCTCAATGCAAATGGAATATAGTGTTGAGTATCCAGCAAAGTTGCAGGGGTGATGCTAAGCGCATTAAATATTATTGAAAATCTATTCTTTGTTACATTTTAAAAATTTAAAATATTGAAATGATTTAATTTAAATTTTTCATTTGGAAATTAAGCCTTTTTTGTATGACAATAAAAATATTTGACATTTTTTAAATGCACCGTTTAAAAACCGGTCTTTTTGAAATGACAATGTCTGTGCTG
The DNA here is from genome assembly GCA_037043315.1 of Amiota communis. Lineage (NCBI taxonomy): Eukaryota > Metazoa > Arthropoda > Insecta > Diptera > Drosophilidae > Amiota > Amiota communis. The sequence continues at coordinate 773,130 of JBAMAV010001101.1, forward strand.
GAAAATATTTGATGAATGATATGCAGACGAATTAAATTCATTACGATTTCAGTAAAATAATTTATTGCCTATAATAAACTTAAAGGATTAGATATTGTTGTTAATTGAAGATTATCCGATTACATAATAGCTCTATTTCTTTTGATTTGATGTATTTTGCATAAATGTATTTGCACAGTTTTAACTGTGCAGTTTAAACTTATTTTTTTATTTAAAGTTCAGTATAATTTGCAATATGAATAGACATCTATTTATGTTGAATTGACTTATAACTAATGTAATTTTTCTGTTTGAATAACAAACACATCACTCAATAAGTTCGTAGTATTGACAAATCCATATGATTTTTAGGAACTACCAACTTTCAAACGATACGTGTCAAGATGTCATGACAATCTAGCATTTACTTTAAAAGTTATAGATGTTTTATAGCTAATTTATAACCATTTCACAGTGGTGCTACATCATAGATGCAAATGAAAATGCAAAATAGTGTTCACAGTACTATTTTAATATCTTGAACAGCTGTTTTTTGTGTTAATTATAAACACAAATGCAAAGCGCCGCAAACAGTGAGAAATTAAAATTGAAAATGAAGCAACTTTTCTCCTTTTCAAAACAATGAAGAAATCTGAATTTCGTTTTTTAATGGGAAAAATTACCTTTCAAACATAGCAATGGCTTGACAAGTGTTATTCTGACTATGCTCCATTGAGACAAATGGTAAAGAATTGGTTTTCTGATTTTAAACACCGGTGTACAAACACCGATGATGCTGAAAGCTCTTCTCGCCCAAATTCGGCAATTGTTCCAGAAAACATAAAAACAGCACACAATTTGGCCGATCGTAAATTGAGGTTACGTGGGATAGCTGGCAATTTAAAGATATCGGAACACACCGTTTTTACCATTTAGCATGAACATTTGAGCAAGATAAAGCTTTGTTTGAAATGGGTACCGCGTTTGCTCACAGTCGGTGAAAACATGTATCCATCACTAGAATCCAGAGTCAAACTGGCAGTCAGCTGAGTGTACAGCAAAGCATGAAAACCGTCCAAAGCAAATGTCAGTTGGTTGATTACCTTGAGAAAGGAAGAACCATCAATAGCGAATATTAGATAGCGTTATTAGTGTATTTAAAGGAAGAAATTGCGAAAAAATTACCCCAAATGGAGAAGGATAAAGTACTCTCTCACCCAGACAATGCAATGTCGATGGCAACAATGGCAAAATTCCACGAAATGCCCTTTGAATTGCTACCCCATCCATCTTATTCTCCGGATCTGGCTCCCAGCGACCACTACCTGTTTGCAGTCCTAAAAAGAATGCTCCAAGGAAAGATATTTGGCTCCAATGAAGAGAAGTGACTGCCGAATCTGAAGGGTATTTTGATGCCATAGATAAATCGTTCTACAAAAATCGCATCGCAATATTAGAGAAGCGTTGGAATGAATGTATCACTCTTGAAGAAGACTATGTGGAAGAATAAAAACGAATTTTGTCTAAAAGTTGTTGTTTTATTAGTCATCCTACTAATTTATCGAGTGATGTATTTCTGATGATTAAGAGAGGTATGGAGAAATAGATCTTCGTGATCTAAGATTATCATATTGGTATCATCTATATTCTTTCGAGATCTTACAAATATCATCATTATATAATCGATCAACATCTTACCCCCATTTACATTTATAGACATTTCTTCCCATACATCGATCCTTTGAAATAATTTATATTTACTTAGTTTCTAACATGCCATACCATCTAACATTTGGTGGACACAATTATAGATCTGAGATTTTGTAGTTGTTTGTTTTTTTATAATAATAAGAGTAAAAGCAAATTTATTATTGTATCAATGAAAACATGCAACAATCGTTAGCCATAATTCATATTTGTACTATGCGATGTTTGAAAACTGCTCGATATGTTCTTCTGCTGCTGTTGCTGCTGCTGGTAGCCACCGGTTCCACCGTCGTTTGTGTTATCCTGCACGAGTTGGTTATCATGGCACCATTCGACGAAATCATCGATAAGTACGGGCCAGGCACCCTCTGAATCATAGTTGCTCATTTGATCGTCAATGTTGGTGGCGAAGTCAAGCAAGAGGTTCCATGTGTCCCGTGAAATGGCGCGCTTATGCTTCTCCTTTAAGAATTTACACCAAATGTCCAGAAACTTAAAGCGACCGCTCAACACAATGCACCAATACGCAATAGCCATCTCCAGATCGATGCCCTTCTGGCCGGGGTCCTTGGCATAGTTAAAGGTAAAATGATAGAAATCTTTGAATTTACCGAAATCATTGAGTTCCATTTCTAGCATTGGTAATTTTGACTTAAGTTTATCTACGCTGTCTACGCCCAACTCGATCATGCCATTGGTGAACTCTTCCTTGGAGAATTCGCACTGCACTTCTGCGCGAAATTTCCATGCTATTATTAATACAAGCTTTGATTCCGGACTAAGTTCAAGATCCTCCAGTAAGCGCACAACACCATCGGAATTTATCTTTTGCGGGTCGTTTGAATCACGGTAGCGATTGTATAGTTGATCTATTCGCTTCCTATCAAGCTCGCGGTCACGATAATAATAGTCCGGGTTTTGGAAATAGTTGTCCGATGCCAGATCAAGCTTCCAATCATTATGCTGCAAGCAGAAAATTGCCGTCTGCTCGCCAGTTTGTGTTAGCGATATAAATTTCTTAACTTTGTCGCGTTGTGTTGACTTCAGTTTATTCATTTTTGTTTGCAGCAACAGTAGAGCAGGACTATTGTTTTATTACGAGAGAAAAATTAAGAAGAAGAACAACACAAAAAGTGACAGAACCTGCTTTCTTCTTATGAAAGTGACAGTCACACAAGTGACTAGTATGTTAAGCAAAACAAATCATATAATAAAAAAAACTCTAAGCCATGCCTACACGACAATTTCATGTCAGCTGAAATACACTTTGTCACATAAGTGTATACAACCTGAAAATCTCCACTGTAAAAGCCAAAGGAAAAAAAAAACTAACGGTTATCTCATTGAATGTACAGTTGAACTTGTTTCTCTATTACGAATTATTTTGTTTTGTATAATTTTGAATCAAAAAATATGTAATCTGTTATTTTTGGGTAATTTTCTTTAATAAAGGGTGTCCCAAAATTTACGCAAGATTTGAATTAAATAGAACACTCAGTTTTTAGTATTTTGATTGTTATTTTTTATTGAATTATAAAGTGCATAGGATAGGATTATTTATGGACTTCAAATAACCCCATAAAAAGAAATCTAAAGGTGTGTTAAATCACACAACCTATGGCCAATTCTGATAACCGAAACGCGAGAGTACACGACCTGAACCTCATGCAGTAATTGAATTGTTTCACGGGTTGTATGGCATGTGGCACCATATTTTTGAAACCATATATTGGACACATCAATATCATCCAGTTTCGCCACAAAGAACTGTGTTATCATGTTGCGATATCGAGCATCAGTAACAGTCACTGCTTGAGCAGCCCCATTTTCAAAAAAGTATGGTCCAATGATGCCTCCAGCCCAAATAAAGACACCTTGTTCTATCGTGTAACTCTCCGTTTTTACTAGTCCTAAACTGTCAGCTGTAAAGATTTTTTTTTTTAGGTTTAGCAGACAAATGGTAGCAAATTAAAATCATGTGTTAATTTTGGGAATCCTTAATTTCTCACTCAACATAATCTAAAATATTATGAATTCCATATACATTGGAAATGAATTACTTCCATGGGAAAGGAAGCCAAAAACTCAAGTTTAATTACCATTTTTGTATTTATTTGATGTATTGACAGTTAAATGATTCCTCTCACAATATTTGTCTTCAAAATCTGAAATAAAGAGAATAAAGAGTACAGGACTAAGAATTTAATACAGTATTGTCCTGCTTTATTATGAATGAGTCCCATATAACTTCCATAATAATAACTTTCAAACGAGTTCTGTATTTGCGCAACTTCGCTTATCTAATAAATTTGTCCTTGACCAAAAATTGGTATGCCCGCTATGCAAGTGCCTAACACTATTTCCAGCGAGGTACTATAGCGTCTAACAAATCACGAGTCTATACTGAAACAGATTAAGTATAGGAAGTGGCGCTGGATTGCCCACACGCTAAGAAAGCAGCCAAAAAGCATCACGAGAATGTCGCTTGAATGGAACCCGCAAGGGAGCAGAAGCCTCGGCCGGCCACAGATCACTTGGAGAAGATCAACCTTGCGGGAACTAGCTGATGTTAACACCACATGGGATGACGCTAAAACAACAGCACCGAATCGTGTGCGATGGAGAAGCCTTGTGGGGCCCCTATGCTGCAACTAGGAGTTTAAAAGTAATATAAAAAAAAAAAAATACAATGATATTATCATACCTTGGCCTACACTTAGACCCAAAACTAAATTTAAGTTTACATATTTCTAAAACAGTTGATAAAATAAACAAAACTATTTGTATTCTATACCCCTTCATAAACCGCAAATCGCAGCTATCCACTCGTAATAAAATTATTATTTTTAATTCCATTTTTATCCCAATCATGCTTTATGGGGCTGAAGTCATATTAAGAAGATTTCCTTGATCTACCTTTCCATTATTCAACAACTTGTTTGCATGATTTAGCCGGTGCTAAGTTTATTAAAGATAAAATCTTTACCATAAAAACTAATTTCAACTCCCGTAAATAAATTTTATATTCACTAGATGTGATGTATTGTGCCTTTCAGATCTAGCCTTAGGCCTTAGGTTAGTCCCAGCCTCTTAGTTGTAAGTTAGCTTAAGTTTTATATAAATTAAGGTTTTTCTAGCTCCCTTTTTTTCCTTTATAATATAATATAAATATTGTTTTCCCCATTGTAGTGCATTCAGACAGAGTAGAACTCGAGTTCTGGCAGAACTCGCACGAGAACTCGAGTTCAAATTACAACAACCACAGGGAAAATTAACAAAATTTGTAGTTGTGGTAGCTCAGAACTCGAGTTCTCATGCGAGTTCTGCCAGAAGTCGCTGGTCTGAAAATGGTCAGTCTAAAAAGCGTTAGTAAAATTTGGACTCTTTTAGGTGATTGCCGATAGTCTGGTTCTTCCTTTTTGTTACGCGGCAATAAACAGCTGATGATGGCAGATAATATATTTAAGGAAAATATTAATTGTAATTTTTTTGTAATCTATTAACAAAATATGTAGCAGGAATAAAAAAGGGAAATGCCATACACTGCAAATTGTTCTAAATCATGTATTTTTCACAAAATTTCAATTTATATTTCTAACAATTGCCAATTGCAATTTTAAATTTGTAAAACATTTCACTTTAGTCAAAGTTGCCATACAATTAATTAACACTGTGCAACACTAATATTTTATGCAATTTACTCAACTATATCGTCGCACAATTTTACGCAAATGTTCAAATTCTTTTTATATGGACTAACTGTCACACAGCGGTTGTGTATGCAGTTTATGCAATCTCGTGAGAACCCCAAATTTTTAAATCAATTTGTAAATTTTATAGGGAATAAATAAATCTATATATATATATAAAATCGTAAGCCTTTTCGTGTCTGTGCACGCTAATCTCGGTTGTGACTGGTGTATTGTAGCAAGCTTGGTGTAACATTTAGCGTTCGATAAAATATCGATATCGAACTACTAAATCAAAAAATAATCATATTTTTAATTCTGTTGCCTACTTTTTGGCTGATTTTCGAATGTTTTCCTCTTTATCTGCAGGGCAACATTAAAGACCTGACAATTAGGGAAAAAGATAATAAAATACACGCTATTACAAACATATTTCGAATACCACGGGAGCACAGCTAGTAAATAAATAAAATTTTTCATATTTTTTTTTTAATTATTAAGGGCCATGTATAAAATATATCAGGTTATTCACATGTAGATTGTTGAAAACAGTATTTAACAAAGGATAAAATATTTAAAGTATTAAAGTATTTTTGCAAAAAATTATGTGACAAACTGTAAGTAAATAACACATGATCATGTTGATGTACGATAGTGAAGAAATTTATTTTATTTTTTGTTCATAATTTACTATAATTTCATGGGCAAATGTAAAGTTGATTAGTAATGTATTTTTGATATTTAATTTCTTCTTTCTTTTACTTTTCACAAAGTTTGTACACTATTCACTGTGAATGGCAATAAATTGTTATACATAACAAACACAATTTGCAGTTCACTGTGAGTGTCACTTAATTCTTCTACATAACAAAAACATGGCCGGTCAGGTGAATTTACGTAAAAGTATCAACATTTGCAGGCAAAATGTAAATGAAATTGTTTTTTAATATATAAACTCAGATACTCATGTGTTAAATGATCCTTTTAATATACTTATTTATTCAAGTGTGCGTTGCAATGGATTAAATGTTATGCTACTGCGGCAGCAAAGCCCAAGACAAGCAAATCTATTGAGGCGATTGGCAAATCGCTGGCCTCCAAAGGGTAAATGTTTAATATGTGAAATATTCCAACCAAATTGTATCTTGAGTTTAACTTTATAAGAAATTTGTTTCTTACAGTTTTCTTCGTCCCAACAAACCGTATGCGGCACCGGAAAATGTTGCTGAGAGAATTAAGTCGATTTGCGGCAATTTACAGATTTCAAATAGTCGTGACTACAAATTGGCAAATCTCGAAGAGAAATTCACATTTTTGAGTGCATGTTTTAAGGATTTTCAACATAGTGTGCCCAATTCACAGATACATGAGCTGGAAACCATTGAGGATGTTATATCATTCTACCAGAGTTCCGTGGACACAACCGTTCCCTATGATGCTTTGAAGAAAATGGATCTTCCTGAAAATCTGCATATACAATACGATTATGTTCGTTTCAATCCTGAAACAGATACAAAATTCAATGGCCAAACGGCATTCCCCAAGAGTTCAACGCTAGTCACAGGTCTCAAATACCGTGGAAAATATGAGGGGCATGAGGCGAAACGCTCTTGGCCATAGGGATAAATTTATAAATTTATTAAGTCGTTTATGTTTATGAAAATACAAATTTTAAAAACTAATGCAAATCACTTTAGTAATGTTTTCCGACTATTTCGTTTAGATCAGATTTTAAGCAATCTTCCAAAGCATCCAGTATTCGTTTATCTTCCAAGAGTTCCATAAATTCCTGATCTCGTCTAAACATTTTTAATTCTGTACACAAAGGATCAATATCGAATTGCACCACAGACGGTTTGTTTAGTATGTTGAATATCTTCCGTTGTAAAATGATCTCTGGATCGACATCTATCGGTTGTTCCACGCCATTTTCTGACACATTGCGGCGCTGTTTTAAATGTTTAATTAAAGAATCATACTGCGTTTGGTTTAATGGCGCATTATTTTTCAAAGAATCCAATAGCGTTTGCATCTGATCTGGCAGTTCACCGGGCATCCCTTGCTTTGGTATTGGTTTGCCTTCACGTTCCAATCTTTCATGAAAGTGGTCGCCAATAAGTTTAATAGCATCCTCAAGTAACATATTCCGATGCTCTGATGGCACTCCATGCAATATGTGGACAGTTACGCTTTGATTTTCCTCATGTTGCATAGTTATAACGATAGCATATGAACAACCATGATTCGAAATGTTTCCCAGCACCTTGCTTAGTGGCACAATCGGGAAAAGTACATCAACATAAAGACCCAATTGATTCAAACGACTTTCAATGTATTCAGCGTATTTTCTGCAAATTTTTAAACATAAAAGCCATTAGTAGTAAATAAAGAAATCCTGTTCCTTTGTCCACTTACGTATTTTGACGATTGAGTACAATAATTTCGCAATCATTGTAGGCTTGGCGAACAAATTCAGTTGAATTAGTCCCGCCGCCGACTACAGCCCCATTCTTAGGGTGATTTCCCCTTACTGGTTTCGTTCCTGCATTGCGTACTGTTATCTTATTGCCTTTGAACACACTCTTATGAAGTATCTTAGCCGCATGGGTAGCGATCTCTTCCGATTCATATTGTACAAATCCAAAATTCTTTTGTACATGCGAAGCAAGGACATTGCCATATGGAGTAGCAATGCTCTCCAATTCTTCTCGGGTACAAGCTGGAAGATTTCCAACAAAGATGCGATTTTTAACTAATTTCGGATCGCGTATAAGATTATAAGGTGGGTTTTTATTTTCTTCTTCTGCCATTGTTTATCTTTAACACCAAATAAGTAAACTACTTCAATGAATGTAAGGCACACTAGGCACTTCGCTATGCTTTTAATTAACTTAATTGTGGAAAACTATAATACTTTTATATTACTTTGTTTGTTTGTATTTAGGATTTGTAGTTGCTTGTTAAATATTGTTGTACATTATTCGATTTGCCGAGTTCAGTTTCGAACCCTTGAAAAAGTGAGAACACTCTCGAAACCAACAGAGTGACCATTTGTTTGTAATTTTAATGCATGAGTTACATGCCACACGTCTGTCAGTAAGTCAGAATAAAGTTGAACTGTATGGATTCGTACTACTGCAGTTACATACACGCCACGCATCACCAACGCATGTCTCGAAAAGTTGAACAACTTTCTACTCTTCTGCATGCGTCAATTTCCAACCAGAAAAGGAATTATCTTGTGAACCAAAAACAACTGTTTTCGAACCAAAAATGAATTCGTTGGTGTTGTGGTGAATGATAAAATACTGATTTGGTGAATAGCAAATTGTATTTTGAATTTGAATTTTTCGCGCCAAACACCTATTGTTGGGTCATTGCTTTGTACTCGAACTGACTACATCAACTATACACCTGTTTTCTTTCATTTTTGGTCATAATGGAAGAAAAACTAATTGAGGAAATACAGAAACACAAGTGCTTGTATTAAAAAAGCAGCCTGGTCTATCGAAATAGAAACAGGCGTGCCGAAGCGCTGTTTGGCAACGATAAATAAATTGTGTTCAAAGATCACTAACCTTCGCACGCATGGTACCGAAAGCTTAAAGCTGAGTGAAAGATACAGTCTGGATGTCTTGTGTGCGAAAAGTCTGAAACTGGCCCCAAAAAACCCACTTGCGTCCATGTATAATTCATGCACCCAATTGCTCCTTTTCTTCTTCTTATATGCATCGCAAGCACGCTTTACATCCACAATCATGTATTGTATTATTCTTACTGTTCACTAAAATACTCAAAGGGAAACAGCACGATTCACAATTGAACGTCGGTAGAAAAAATGTGATATACATACGTAATACAAATCATTGAATACAATAAGCCATGTTGTGATTACTGAAAACTTTGTCGAAATAATAAATGACGAGCAATTCCAAAGCAAAATGTGCGTTATTTCACAACAGCTGTTTCTTGTATACTAACAATCGGGCGCATTGCTTGTAATATACCATTACTTGCTGCGTTACGCGCGTAACGAACGGCTGGCGTGTAACTGAAGCATTCGATTTGCGGAGGTCAGTTTCGAACCCTTGAAAAAGTGAGAACACTCTCGAAACCAATAGAGTGACCATTTATTTACCATTATAATGCAATTTTGTCAAAAGGTGCTTATATTTCTAATTTTTTAGCTCAAGGCCCTAGTTGCTTTGGCCATTCATATTGTATTTGGAATTAAGTTTTTTCTAGTTCAATAAATAAAACTTTTTCTGTTGCATAGAGTAACCATTTTAAAATTATATACATTACAATTGAACAACAGTTAGCAGCTCTTTAACAAGTTTCGCAAATTTAGTTTTGATTTACAAATTGTAAACCAATTTCTATTAAATTTCTTGCATTTGATTTCACTGATTCTATTGTTTTTGTCTTTTTTTATGCTTTCCATAAGATATTCTCAGTAGAAATGAGCCAACCGACAACTTACTGTTCTGATGCTGAATATTTGCCAAATTGTAAGAATTCATCAAAGAACCGTTAGGCTTTGCTAGTATGTGTGTGTATGGAGATAATGAAAGCTATTCTTTTAAGCTGCATTCAATGCAGTGCAATTATGTTCTAGTATGCGACGTTCTCAGCGTTTACGGGAGAAATCTATAGTTTCTGGCAACAAAAAGACAGAGACATCAATGAATTTTCAATTTAATGATCACGATCAATCAGAAAAATCCATTGATGTGGCACCACCACAAGGAACTTATGAAATTTCTGTATCAAAGCGAAAATATTATGTCGGCAAATCTCGATCACCACAGCTTTTTGATAAATTGGATGAAAATATTAACTTTCTAATACAGCAACAAATGCAAAACAAAGATCTATCTGGTTCGTCAACTTTAAGCAAAACGAAAACAACAAAAAAACGACGTATATTGACTTCACATGTCAATCATATGAATCCGTCAAAATGTATAAGAAAACGTCAGGTTAGAAAACCCAGAGGCAGACCACCAGGTCATCTGTTAACTTCAAAACCTAAAAATTTAAATAAACCAACGACACGAGGTTTGAAAAATATACTAGAACAAGGACAAGAAAACTTGCCATTTACGTGAGCTATGAGCTTTAATATATTCTATCATATTTTTAGGAATTTCAATCAATTAATTTCTTTTTATTAGATTCTCATCTGCTGAGCAGGAGGCTTTAAACTGGAAAATGGATTCTGGTACTTCAACAAAAGACTCTCTAGTCTATTCAAGACCCAAAAATACAAATAAACCAATGACTCGAGGTTTGAAAACTATACAAGAAGAAGAAAATGTACCATTTACGTGAGTTATATTTTATTCGAATCTATCATATTACAGTTTTACAATTACTTTTGCAGATTCACATCCGATGAGCAGACTGCTACGACATCAAGAAACTCTACTAATCTAAATATGCCCACAAATAGTTTTGTTCTTCTGCCAATGGATAATTATTACAAGTCATCTGGTGATGTCAATAATAATACCACGTCAATACTAAACACAGCAACATTTAAAACAAATGCAAAAGTACCATTAAGTAGTTGTGTTCTTCCACCAATAGAACGTTACTATAATCCGCCAATTGAAAAGAAACCATCAACAGCAGTAGGTGGTGGCATTAATAACCCATCACTAGAGGCACCATTTTATTTTGATCGTGCAACAACATCTAGAAAGACTGTTAATCCAAATATGAGAGACTCATTCAATAACAGCATTGAATACGTGCCAATGAAATCTTATCACGATCCACCAACTGAAGAGAAACCAATATTAGCAGCTGGTGTCATTAATAGTCCATCAATGCTGCCTGCAGCATATCCATCTCATTTTGTACATCAGTTACCACCTACAACTGCCTCTGGTGGCCCAGCTGGCAATCAACAGTCTGCAGAAGCAACCAGTGCATATTATGATGCATCACAAGCTCCCTTGATAGATGATTTCGATATGGATTTATCACAATCACCACCATTGTCTGATTCATGGAATGAGATTTTTGGTGGTAAAAATTTACGTGAAGTCCTTAACATTGAACCAATACGATATCGTCTGACAGAAGAACAATTGGCAGCTGTTGCTCTGATCATGAATGTGGAAGTCGCCCGTTTGCGTGGAGTCATGAATTTGGTTCAGAAATTACCACAGAGTGATATAACAAAGATGGCTGCAGAGATCAATGGTAACACTGCTGGTACTTCTGCTGATAGTGCTTATCAATTAAGTTATGATGTAAATTCATTGCTTCAACGTTATGAAACAAACAGAAGTCCATCAATATTTAATGGCCAACTTAAGAATTTAATTCCATCATAAGGGTGGAGGACATATAGATAAACATTTGTTGTCAAATACTTTAAATTATTTATTCTGATCTTTCTTTATCTTGTAAACATACTTAATCGATAATTAATAGATTTTAGTTTATAGTTTTAGTTTTTTTTTTTCTTTTTTGCGTTGTTGCCTTAGACGTTGAGTGACATTGAGTGAGTGCACACAAATTGTTTTAAACCATCTTCTTTATTTCGCTTAATTCTAGGGTTCTCTCCTCTATTTTTTATCTAAGTTGTTTAATCTATTGTATGTTTGTATGTATGTATTTTAATTTCCTATAGCGACTTAGTAGAGCGAGCGAAGAAGCTTAGTAGCAGCACAAAATAATCCAAGATAAATATTTACAAATAATATGAACTATCATAGGAGTGACAAATTGCAAATGACAGACAGTAGCAGTAATAATAACCTGACCACACTACCAAAGATGAAACATAGCATGGCAAGTAGGCAGATAGATGTAATGCATTCTCTGCCTCAGCTTGTCAGTTATGATTATAAAAAAAAACCCAAAACTCTAGAAAAACACAACAAAATTGATTGCATCTTCATCATCTTTGGTTTACATAATTTTTCTAGCAAGACATATGAATTTATATAGATATAAGTTTTACAAGTATGTATAGGATAAGTAATAGCTAGCATGCATTCAAAGAAGAATCATTTATAGATCGATCGATCGATCGATCGGTCTTAACAGCATAGCTGTATTTAAATCTTTCTGTATGTTAGTCAGTCAATTAGTCTCTGACTGCCTGCCTAAATTGTCACTTCTTCAATGTCTTAGTTTCTTCATACTTAATACTAACAACCTAAACTAAGCAAAAACTACTAGCCATCGATCGTCGTCATCATCATCATCATTAATCAATTATAATTCAAGTTAGCGGTGCGCGGCTCAGTCTGTTGACAAAGTATGTGTATGTGTATATTCCTATACATATATACATATATATATATATATATATATATATATATTTATATATAAATGAATGGGAGTGTGTGTTTGTGTATTTATTTATATATATAAATATATATATATATATATGTATATATGTATGTCTTGCAGTCTAGTAGTCACTCTCATAGTTGACATCTTGTTGTGCCTGCGTCGAATCATCAGAACGTTCCGAAGTCGGTTCCAAATCCACATCTATAGTTGGTTCATTGGGTGGGCATAAACTTGGATGAGCCATTGAGTCGAAGGCATCTTTAATTTGATTATTTGCACCTTTGGGATCAAGATCAGTTGCCCAACTGAAATGCATTAAAGCCAAATCGACGTTACCCAATGTTTTATGTATTTTTCCAATTAAATAGAAGACAACAGATTCTTTTGGCACAATCTCCTTAAGTTCCTCCAGTTCTTTTAGCGCTTCAGTATATTTGCCTAACGAGAAATAAATAGAACCACGATGAAAACGTGCAAGTGGATTTGTTGGATTTAATGTTGCGGCGGTGTTAAGCGTTTGTAATGCCAAATCCTTCTTTTGCATAAACGATTGCATGGCGCCAACATGAACAAGAATCACAGAATTGTGTGGATTTATTTTAAGTGCCTTCACATAATGCAGTTCGGCCAATTCGTATTTCTCTTGCTTTGAATATATGGTACCGATGCCAAACCATGCATTATAATGCCTAGGATCACGAACAACAGCCGCCCGAAAGAACTCCATGGCCTTGTCAAACTCTTCGGTGAGCACAAGTTCGTGACCCAGTAAGGTGTAACTATAGACAAAGTCAGAATCGACTTGCACGGCGCGCTTAAAAAACTTAATCGCAGTCTCGTGTTCTTTGTGCAAGGAAAAACAATTGCCAGCCACACACCATGTCACCGGTGATGTTTTACTTTGATTAATAAGATCTTGCGCCAGCGCAGATAACTCCACTTCCTTTTGCAGATGCCATAGAGACGATGAATAGATTTCCATGAAGTCCAGACGACAAGGTTCTGTCTCATGTATTCGCTTAAAGATAGCAACTGCAGCCTCATATTCACGTAGCTCATAATTACAGACGCCAATCAACGATTGCACCCAACTTGAGCACAGATGATGCTTTGGTATTGTTGTTTCCAATTGTTTAATTGCAGTTTTACACTGATAGTTCGATAGTAACTTGTAGCCTTCGGCCAAATTACGTAGCAATGCCATTAGACCATCGGCCGATTGTTTTTTCATGCTCATCAATTGATGTGTCAATGTCTGGGCATTGTTTAAACTATTGTTAAGCAATACTTTGGCCTCTTCGGCGGCACTTCGATTATTACTTGCTGCCGATGTTATTGTTTCGATTTTCTCCTTTTCCCCTGCCGCTACCACCACCGCTGCAGCCGCTTTCCGCGCTTGCTTCTCATTATGAAATTTATCCGCAATATTATGCGATTTGTCTTCGATAAGCTCGTTATTTAAGAATATCTTATTCATACGTGATTTGGTTTTGCGCGGAGGCGAACGAGGCTGCACAAATTTGTTACTTGTTATGTTCGGCGATTTATTGTTCTCCTTTACCGAATAGGCCGAGTTACTAAACAAACGCGAACTGCGGCGCAATGCGGCATTAGGAAGTGCGGCACCTGAGCGTTGTAGAAACGAGAACAATTTAGATTGGCTTTTGTGTTTCATAATTTGTTTGGTAAGGGGGCACCTACCTGCGACGACAGTAACATTGTTGCCCGTGTTGTTTGGTGTTCGTGGTGTTATGTTGCCAGTCTGTGAGAATACGGCGGGTTTGTTTGTATTTGTATTGGTGTTGGTGCTTGTGTCCTTACGATTTATCAGGCTGCCCACACCTACGCCCATATGACTCTTTAATTTTTTGCCAATTATCTTTGGCTCCTGATTTACTTCGACGAGCATTTGCGGCAATGGGGAATTGGTTATATTTAGATTGTTGCCGATATGATGATGGTGCTGTATGCCACCCACCACTTGGCTACTGCTTCCATTACTACCAATGAAGGGCGAATCAATTGTCGCGCAGGGACTATATAATGGCATAATACCGAAGCTTGGAGTTGTTGGTGATATTGCTGATAAATACTTGAATTGTTTTCGAAATGGTGTGCCAGCACCACCATCTACAGTGGATTGTGTACCAGTTATGTTACCACCAACACCATTACCACCGATATTACTACAGTTACTCGTATCATGCATATAACCACCTATTGGTGTATCATCCATTATCATCATCATGCTTGAGTTCTGACTATTGTTGTGTTGTTGTGTTAGTGCAGTTGTTGTTGTATTGTAACCAGTTGTAGAAACACCAATGACTCCTCCTACACCACCACGCAGCATTGATATTGAACTATTGAGATTATTATTACTGCTATTATTGTTATTAATAATATTATTATTGTTGTTTGGCGTTATCATATTTTGCGGAGTCACCACAATGCTGCTGCCATTGTTCTGTTGATGCTGCTGCTGTTGCTGATGATGTTGTTGCTGTTGATGATGTTGCTGCTGCTGCTGTTGATCAACTACTGGCGTGGATAATATATAACTGGAATTATTATTGCTGCTGATGTTATTTAGTAGCGTTTCCAGTGCACTCTGTGCTCCATAATTCAATAGACTTTGTTGACTCAATGAACCACTGTCATTGAAATTATTGGGATTGCCGAAGAGTATCATGGAATTGGTGTTGGCATTGCCTTGGCAAGTATTAAATATATCGGTATTTGCTATTTGAAATATATACGCTGCATCCGTTTCCTGACCCATCAGACATAGATCTGTGAACGCATGCCACATAAATGGATTGAGTTTTAATGCCTTTCGCAATGCGTTCGCTGCCATTTTACTGCGTTCAGTTTTCAGGCAGATTTGAGCGATTAGTTGAAAAACGAAGCATGCAATTTCGCCAAAATCCTTTACTACATCATCGAAATGTTTCGAATCACCAAAACCGTTAGTCATCAGGACGCATTCTGCATCTGAGTATTTCTTTAGTTCATATGCACATTTTGCTTGCAGAAACCGACATTGTGATGAACGACGTGCCTTCTCTTTGAGCAGCCAATATGCCTGATGCATAAGATTCGAACGATAGTAGCTGGTGGCCAATAGAAATATTGTTTCATCACTTTCAACTGTAAATGATAAGATAATACAAAAACAAAAAAACAGGTTAGAAAATATTTGTTAATGTTTTTTTTTTTATTTCAATTTATCTTCAATGAAATCTTCTGTTAAACAATGAGTAGACAAATGCTTTGCTTTGCTTTGTGTTTAAAGAGTTGCACGTTTTAAGACCACATGTTGTTAGTAGTAAACGAATTGACTGACCGACAGACAGACAGGCAGACAGATTGAGCAAACATACAAATCAAACAACAGTGCCAGGCTAACGTGAGCAAATCATGAAATTTTCAAGGCCAAGGCTAAGCTATACAACAACAACAACAATCAATCAGTTTGCACATATATAAGTATGTAACATATATATATTTGTGGTTGATTCTCCTTCCACTTACCTTCGGAACACAGACGTTCTGCCAAAAAAACAGCATCTTTGTGGTCGTAATGATTGAGACAATGCCATATGGCCGCCTATGAATGAAATGAAAAATTAATTTTGAGATTTTTAATATAATATTTTTCTTCTTCTATTTTCATGTTTGACGCATGTCAAATTATGTCAAATTCATAAGGTGTCCTTTTTATTTTTACCTGTATGGGCTCTTGAATAAGCATCTTATATTATTTATTAAATTTCAATAATTTTTTGTTAAATTTCCTAATAAAAAAACTAATTGATCTTTTCTAAAGTTCGCCACCACATTCAAGCGCACTTTCTTCTTTAACCAAATTGAACTATGAGATTTGGATTTGATTCGATTTAGTTGGCCTAATTCACACGTTTTATATTCCGGTTTCTTTGTTCGGTACGCAAAAACAGAAGCAATAAATAAATAAAATAATAATAATAATAAAGCCAATAAAATTCACAAAAGCGTGAATATCGAATCTCGTTGCGTTGCCTCGCGTCGCTCTTTTCGATACGGCCAACAGTATTAAGGAATAAAAAAAAAAGTATTAAAAAAAATGAGTATTCCTCGTTTTATTGTTTGATTCCATTGTCTTGTTTTTAATTGCTATTTTTCTTCTATTGTAGTAATGACCGCTGCAATGCACTTTCTGGAGCGTGAGCGTGGTTCGATGATGATGTTGATGATGGTACGACGCTGCTGCTGTGACTTGAATTGGCTTCGTGCCCCTCTACTACTAAGTTTTTCTTTCTCTTAATGTTGAGAGTGAAATTTACGCTTTACGCAAATTCAATAACCGTTTGCGCATTAAACGTTTAACTGCAATTACTAACGAAAAGCTCACTTTATTATGTAAATAACTAGAAAAAAGATGCAATAAAATCGACCTATGCTAAAAATTCACTAATTGAGGTTTTTTTATGCACAAACACAATCACAAGATGCGTTTAGGGCTGTCGAGTGCATAAACTCGTCCATTCTACCAGTGTTGACAACAACATTATTATCTTCATATTCAAGGCTATGCAACACTACTTGTGTCTTTGCTCGTTGAGTTGAACGTGGTTGCCGGTTGTAGTATGAAATGGAATCAATCCAATATTAATTTATTAAATGTATTGATTATTATTTTCATTATTTTTTGTACATATTTTAATTTGATTGTTTTTCACACACACACACACTAGCTTACATATTGGAGTTCCATACTTAAATCTAAAAAGAAATACAATTTTATGAAACTAAATTACTGCGAATCACTTGAGCTTGAACTGGAACTATCTGTGGACATGACTTCAACATCATCCTGCGATGTTGCCTCCTTATGTGTTCGAGTCTCAAGTGCCACTGTATTCCCGGTGGCTCCCATGGACATGTGTAACTCGCCCAGGTTATTCCAGTTAAATTGATTCTGGAATGTATTGGGTACCTCGCCGCCAATATTACGTTGCGTATCCGATGGCACGCTGCTCTGGCTAGTGATACCACTGCCGTTGATATTGAGATCGGATTTGCCCAAGAAGCCATTACGCATCTCTATGTCGGTTGGGTACGGTCGCCGAAGATCTCCAATGCACCAAGTCAATGGTGCGCTGACTGCATTTGCCGAGCTGATGCGATGCGCATATTTGATAAGCTCTTCTGAGGATACTGGACGCCTATTAGCCTGATTGATGCTGGCTAGTTTTTGGCGGGCTTGGAAAATTGCAGTACACAAAATGAGTTCAGCATCTTTCAGTGATTTTTGTAATTTCTGTACTTCACGATCCTATTGTGCATAAAAGTGTAAGTTATACCTCAAGGAAGTAGTTAGTTAGTTCAGTTGGAAACTTACATAAATTTCCACTTCGGCACGCAGTTCATCCATGGCTTCTTCAACTTTCGCTTGTTCTTCGGCCAACTCAAGCATTGAACGGAATTCTTCGTCTTTGGACACAAGCAAGTCAACCAGTGCCGAGTGTTCAGTTGCTGACATTTTTTGATGTTTTTGCATAGTAGCTTGCTCGATCAGTTCTCTGTTCAAGTAAATTTACAGTTAATTACCAATTCACCAGGCGCAAGAATTACAAAATGGGTAAAATTACTTTGCAATCAACTCGATATCGTCAACCAAAAGCAGCAAACGTTCTTTTGTACTCAGGTGAAAAGACATTTTTATACAATAGTAATATATTAGTTCCACACAAACTGCTTCCGATTTCAGAATCCATAAACTATAAAACTTTTCGTAAAATGCCGGGTCTATCCAACAGGAACAGAAACTTGTACAAAAAAAAAACACAACAATCCCAAGGTAGTCTTGCACGACAAAATTTTACCAGAATGGTATAAACAAAGATGATTTAGTATAGTTTCCTATTTTGCTTGTAAAAAGGTCATGTTTAGTTTATTTTAGTTTTAATATTTTGTTAAAAAAAATTGATTTATTGTATTTTTCTTGTAAAAATGATAGTTAAATTGGTTAGACTAAATTTGGTATAATGTCATTCACAGTGCACCAGTAACACAAAAAATGACATTCACAACGCATTAGTAACATTTCCAATTTTAATGCTGTTGACTGAAAAATGCAACGACCGGTAGGGAGAGCAAAGCTTTTTAAACATATCAACCCCCGTGCACAAAATCATCAAAGATTATAAATATACATACACTACTACACAACTCCTTCACGAAAAAAAATATGTGTTTGTTAAAAAACTATGATATACATAGGATTCTTCAATGCTCTCAATAAATTGTATCATACAAAAAGTTACTCAAGATCTACCTTCGCACATTCGATTTCCATCCGATTCAGTTTAGTCTCTCAAAGACTACATTTTCTTATGAAAAGTTCATCTCCATCAAAAATGGTCATGGTTTTTTGAGTTTTTCTGTCCATTCTATTTAATTTCATAGTCTCTGGCAACTGTAGTATTATCGCTACAATATTTCACCAGTTAGTGTCTATAGAAAGAATTTGCATAAAAAGTAAATTTCCAAAATAAATGTTGTTCTTTTCGCGATTTGGGCTCAATGTGATCCCTTAGCATTGCGGGATAGCCGCTAAACAATTAAATACTCAAGAAAGTTTTCAAATCATTTACGTCGAATGAAAAGTGATGGGCTTTTGCCTGAAATTCGTAGAGTCATGTCTGCTCAACTATTGAATTTGTTAATATACTTTCAAATAAAGTTTCGAAAATTTCAGCTACTGAGCTTTCCTCACCATATCGAAATGGTTTGCGTTATTTGAAATTCTGAAGATCTATGTGACCATTTTGGAACCTGGAACATCTTGCGGCATAGTGTTTACGTCATCGGCGTCACATTCTTCTTCATCTGTTTTATCATCTGGAATATACACTATGTCAAAAGAGCCCTGATTTGATGACGTCTCCACAAAGTCTAAAGCACTTGCTACATTTTTAAACCTTAAGTAATAAAAAGTTGATGTTTGATTTGCCATTTCATTGACAAGAACATTCTGGAAAAAATGTAACCTTTTTAGCCGTTGTAATCAAGATTCATTTTGAACTAACCTAGTGTCCTCAACACTACAAAGAATTATATTTCGTTTTAACATTTTTAGACGATCCGTTTCAGCATTTCCAATTTCTAATTGTTTTTCCCATTTTTTACTATATCTCCATCAGCGATTCTTTTCTTCAACCATAGCCATACCATGGATCTTTTTCTACTTGATCAGCACCTTGACAAGCTTTTGTGGGTAATTGTTTTATGACGAGGAGATTATAAAATATTTGTACATAAAAAGAGGAACATTACTTATGTGGGAATATAGAGTATGGCTTGCAGATACCTTCGTTTTCACATGGAATTTATAGATCATGTTCCTTCGTTTTGATTTATCACGTTACAATATTTTTTTTTATACATCTACATTCCTTATGAAAAAATATGGAAAAAGCTTATTCAATGCAGGTCTGTAAACATGTAAAACATTTGAAAACAATATCCTAAAAATGTGGGTGTAGTCTTTCATCATGTTGATCGGGAGTTGAGTTGGGGTGTTCGAACAAAAACATTTTTGTAAACGACAGATTTGCATGGAATCCAATGCATACTATAAATAAACTTTTTGAAATAAATGTTAATTTATGTTAGCAATTTGATTACAATGATGGTAACAACAGGAAAAGAAACGTAAAAAAATCAAAACAAATCCAAGGTATTCTTGCACGACAAAATATTACCAAAATGGTATAAACAACGATGATTTTTCCCATTGTGCTTGCAAATACTTCACGTTTAAATGAAACTGTAATTGTTTATTTAAATTTTATATTTTGTTATAAATTTGATATAATAAATAAATTTTATTTATTGAATTCTTTTTACAAATATGCTAGATAAATTGTTTAGACCAATTTTGGAAGAATGACATTCAAAGTGCACCCACCAGTAACACTTAAAATATCATTCACAATGTATCAGTAACATAAGAGCCGCTAAATCAGCTGATGACTGAAAAAAGCAACAATCGGTAGAAAGAGAAAGGCATACATAAACAGTTGATGTGAAATTTAAGTTAAAATAATATTTTGTAAAATGTTTGTTTTTGCAAAACAACAAAATTAAAATGTTGTTCAAGCTGCTGGTTTTTTGCTTGGTGCTTTTCCTGCTCATTTACTGGTGCGTAGAACTAATTTTACCGCATGACGTATGCAGCACGGGGGCGGCACACCTAATTGATTAATTTGTTTTTATTGATTTGATCATCATTATCATAATCTTTAGGGTTCTACCGAAATGCATAAGTTGGTACCTAGTGAAGCGTTTTCGTGTTAAAGTCCGTATTGGCCGAATTTCTTTGCCATATTTTTCCCTTAAGAATGTTCACGTTAGTAAAAGTGGATTCTCAGTGGTGAGTAATTTCCGTTTATTATTATTAGATAGGCAATATTAAAATAATTTTCATGTTTCCAGCAAATTGAGGAGGTTTGCCTGCGTAGTAGTTTCTTTACGACAGAAGTTACAAAACTTTTATCGATTTATATACGCGATATTCGTATTAATAAAGAAATACAGAATCGCCAAGATTCTACCTATGATTCCATCTATGATGAGCAGCAGCTACAACTTAAATTTAGTAATAATAGTGATCGTGGTAAACATGTACCCGACTTTCGTCAGACAAAGGTGCCAGCAAGCATCATTACCTTTGCACAAGTAAGTAGCTGGCATCATGCAACATAAAGCGTTCGTTCTTTTAATATTTTCTTGCTTGTTTCCTTAAGTTCATGGCTGTGCATATAAACAATTTGTCAGTGGTGCTGATGAACAATGATTTTGATCCTGGTTGGTTTATGCATGCCACTGCCAAGGAATTACATCTTGATGGTAGCATTGTACAAAATGCACGAGTTCTTTTAGTGAATGCATCACTTAATGAGGCACAGGTTTGTATATTTTAAAATTGCTTGAATGATTACAAATTTTGTTTAATTTACAGGCCAAAATGCTGAGACACTGTTCCACGCGACGTCAATCTCTGGAGAACTTGAATAAGATACGTCCGTGTTTGGGTGAAGTCAGTTTTGATGTTGCATTAGATGCCTCATTATTTGCACATGGCCCACTTTCAATGGATGTAAGTATCACTTAACTGTTTTTTAATATTTATTTAAAAAAAATAATCTTTCTTTGTTGTAGAAACTGAGTTTAGCTATAAATAATTGTAAATCCACCATACATGGAGGTCTTTATGAGTTCCTCACCGAAGCCAAAAAGCGCACAAAACCGCGTCAACCAAAGCGCCAATTGCTGGCGCATGTCACAAACAATGGCTATGACAACGAAAGCTATGAGAAATTGGCACCAATCATACCAAAGAACTTTAATCTCAGCATTAAAGCAGCAACATTCTCGGCAGTGAAAGAAAACTCTCAGAACGATTTCAGTGCCAAATTGCAGTTACTAAATGTAAGTCAATGAATCAATGACAAATGATGTGATTAAATTGATTATTTCTATTATCTGCCCACCCAGATTAATGGCAAATTCAATTCGAAAATAACCGATGATAATACATTATTACCCTCGATGCTTGCCAAATTGGTGCTTCAACATTTAGATATAGATACAAAGTATGAAAAGTTACTTTTTATAGAGCAATTCACAATTGATTCTGTGGTAAGTTCAACATAAAATTCGCTTGGATTTATTTCACATTCTCAATTTATTGTTTTTGCAGTTGGAAAATGATGTCTTTAATGTCTACGTTAAGCTAAAAACATTCCAAATCATTTATAATCACAGTGAAATTTATGATTTCGTCAATAATAATTTTTTGGCCAGGCAACGTGCCAGCACCAGCAGCAATTATCAGGCACTTAATAAGCAAAAGTCATTACCAGATAATCTTTATAGTCAACATAATAACGAAGGTCTGGACAGCTTTGCAGTAACCAGCAATGCCACCAAAGGTCGTCGTGATAATGGTTTACTGGAATGGATAATGAAGCGCATGGTTGTTAAAGGTTGTGCTGAGTTGTGGAATGTGTCACTGCTGATGAAGCTAGAGGATGAGCATATCGCTATGAGTGTTAGTCATACACGTTTCTTGTTGGAGCAAATTGAGGAGAAACGTAGTTCACTCTATCAGAATAAATTCCTTAATTTGTTGCTCAATCAGCGACAATGGAGCATGGAGTTGATGGTTGAAACGCTTTGGTCAAATCTAGGCAACTCGATAAATGACACGAACAATTTAAAGAAGTCACATTCACCGGGGTCACCATTCTTTTTGGGCGTTAGCCTGGTGAAGTTGTGTTCGTATGCAAATACCACAAAGTTGGATATATCAATACATACCTTTCGCACCGAATATAGCATGCAGTTGGCTGAATTTGTAGTGAAGTCTGTGCAGTGTGTTAAGCAATATGGTGGTCTTAGTGCAAATCGTGTTCCTGGTGCCAATAGTAGCATTCCCATTTCGAGCGTAATACGTCGTTCAAGTGATGGTGGAGTTGGCAGTAATGGTGCATCGGCATTACGTGTATCGGTGAAGATTAAAGACATCACAGCATACTTTGTCAATCATCATAATGTGTATATGCTGGTCAGTTTTTCCGAAATTACCTTAACGAGGGCACAACAAGTGTCAACCCTTAAGCTGGAGGAGTTCCAATTAGCGATAATGCGATCTATGACGGCATCATCTTTGTGTTTAACGGATTTCTCAGATGCTTTCGCCAATTGTAAAATGATACGCTTGGAATATGAGAAACATGAAAGCACCCGTAGTAAATTATCCGTTTATATACCTTCAAATATAGA
Organism: Amiota communis; assembly: GCA_037043315.1. Classification (NCBI taxonomy): domain Eukaryota; kingdom Metazoa; phylum Arthropoda; class Insecta; order Diptera; family Drosophilidae; genus Amiota; species Amiota communis. The sequence goes on from JBAMAV010001101.1 coordinate 796,655, forward strand.
GGCCATGTGGAATTCAAATCTACACATGCATCTATTGACATTAATGCGAGACATGCAGGATTTGAAGACAGAACTTGCTTTACCATTACTTGAAAAGGAACATTCGCCATCGGCTTCATTGGATGCAAAGCAACGAAATCTTATTATTGAACTTTCAGCAGAACGTAGTACACTCTTTGAGATTAAGTTATCCGAACGGCATACAATACAATGGTTCGTGGAGAATCTCTTCTTTAGCCACAAGGAGAGAAATATTATCTATGCTGAGAATTTGTTTGTGAAAATCGATGATCAGCATATATTCACTGTAAAGGAAATCGATATGCAATCCTTGACTCGTTTGGATGTTTTGACGCATGAACGTTGCAATTTTCCGGGATTTGTGTTGCCCTCAAATAAGGTTTGGCTAACGACTATTGGTTCTTTTAAGGCGATATTTCCATATGACCATGACTTCTATGATGCTGTTAACAATGAGTTTGTCTCACATTTTAAGTGGCTCAAAATGGTACACAATTATAAAAAGAAACCATTTACAGTCAATTCTCCACTGCCAAGCGATTTGGTCATTAAGGTTTGATTATAAATTTACTGATTAACTTGGAAACAAATTTCATTTTTCATACTTACAGATTAAGGAGTTTTTACTCGAGATAAGCGATGATCCGTTCGAGGTGAAATTGCGTGATAATTATGTTTTACTGGTGGATGAGTACTTGGAGGGCTTGAAGCGTAAGACTCTATTCGATAAGAAGATTGCTGAACGTTGCTCTGAACGGTTGTTAGTTCCTGCTGGCACCATTGAGAGTCTCTATGCTAATCTAGTAAAGAAGAATTCAGAGATTTATATACAACGTTCGAAGAAAATACGTGAAAGTGGTCCAGTGCGCACTAGGTTGCTGGCTTGGATCATGACAGACGTCGAGATTATGGCCATGGCAGATACTTCAATACATGGCTATGACAATGTGACGCGCATGATGCGAGAAATCGATTCTGAATGCCCTTGGCCAGAGGAGTGTTTGCAGTTTACGACTCTTTGGTGTCGAGGGGTAAATGTTAGTTGCTCCGAATGGAAGTTTATGTTACGGTAGGAACAGTTGCAATTGCATGTACTTAAAGACATTTCTCATTTGAATTTTCTTTTTTTCTTTGCCTTGTTCAGGGACTTTCCTCAGCCAATGTTCTACGTGAAGTCAATGCGTTTGTATGGCAATCTTTGTGGAGCAGAACAAATGGCTTCGAAGCGTGCCAAACGTGATGTCTTCATTGAAGTGGGTGAACCCTTTCAAACTGATGTTGTCCAGCGTAGCATGACATCATTAAAATTTTATCATGATTTCGATTGCGAACTAGATGCTTGTAGTTATGCTTTCGGCCCTTGCTGGGAGCCTGTAATGGCACAATGCAATTTAAGCTTTGAAAAAATATCAGCCCCTTCAAAGGATCCCAGTCCGCCGTTACCATTTTGGGATAAAATGCGTTTGCTATTGCATGGTCGTCTTACAATGATAGTGAAGCAATTTACTGTATTGCTGCATGCCTCTTTGGATCCATATAACACAACGGAAGAGATGGAGTTGACATGGAATAATTGCGGTATTGTGTGGACAAACGCAAAGATTATGTTTAAGGGGGAGTTGAATGTAACTGTACGAACGGCATCGCGTTATGATGATTGCCGTCTTCTACACTTTCCGAATTTGAAATTAACCTTTAAATTGAATTGGATTTGCCTGGCTAATCCCAACGATCACCATGCTGTTATGCCCTGTGCACCGGACAAGCTCCCAGAGTATTCGAGTAACCAAGTGCATGATTCATTTCGTGCATTCCGTTCGCTTAATTTAAACATTTGGATATCATTCGAAACAAAACCGAAATTGGGTGATGAAGTTGAAATAGACATTCCCAGTTTGGTGTTGTACGGCAGTACATTGCGTTGGTTTGAGAGCCTTAAATTAATACTTTCGGGAGTAACGCGACCAACGCGACGTGGTCCGGTCTTTAACAATGTGCGGCCAAGAAAAAAGCAACTAAGTCGTCACTATAAAAAAGCCAATTTGCAAATGTGTTTACATAAATTTCAAGTTCTCTATTGGATGTCACATGCGCTGCATAAGGGTTTCCAATTGAATGGGCGCCGTGTCTCGTTTAGCTCTGAGTATAGTCTTACATTAAGCCCCATCGATGATGGTCTCATTCATCGGCCACGCGCTGATTGGTCTACTGTCTACATGAATTGTGAGCTCAATGATGCCGAGATTTGGCTGAAGAGCATTGTCACTGAGAAAATGGATAGTAGCTCAGAAAATATTGCCAGTGCTGCAGATGCATTCAAAATTGTGCGTTTCTATTTCCTGAGTGTTGCGAAGGTGTCCTATGGACGCGAGGCTCTTATTCAACCCGCTGGCAGTACAGAAGAGGAAGCCAAGGCTAAGTCGACGACGCCTACACACAAATTGGTTGTGTATGATTTGAAAGGTGCTTGGACCAAGAACAATCGTGATGTTGCCTTTGCCCTATTCGATTCTTTTATGAAATCACAGAAACTGAAAAATAATCTATCGACGGAGGCTGTTAAAAGTTATCGCAAGGAGGGCAATTCCAATATGGTCAAACATAAGCGCAGCGATAGTACAATAACACTAACCAGCACCAGTAATGAAGTCTTGCCAAGTAAGTGTTTCTTAAGTATTTTATTTTGCATACATAATGTGAAGAGTATTATCATATTGTCGTGATGATTTTTACGTGTTAACAAACGAGGTTTGTTCAAAAAGTAAGAACCCTCTTTATTTTTCTCGGGCTACTTACTGTGAGTAGTGATATATGTAAATATTCCTAAATTCGAATGCGAATATTTGCAGCATTCACTAGTACAATAGCAGGAATTTTTGAGAATGCGAATATTCGCAACATCACTACTATGAACATTCGATTTTCGAAAGAAAACTTAAGAAAGAATTACCATCATAACCATACACTCATGTTTCGTCACCAGTTTTGGCCCTTTTGAGCAAATTTGGATCGTCGTTGGCGTCATTAAACAGCTCCTGTGCGATGCTCATACGACGGCTCTTTTGGTCAAAATTTATCAATTTCGGAACAAATTTAGCAGCCATGATTTACTCGTTATGCTAACATCCTCAGCAACTTCTCTTATAGTGATTGGACGATTCTCCATAACAAGTTTCTTCACTGCTTTTCGGCCTTCTGTGAAGAGCTTGTACTACTTGTAAATATAGTTTTTGCTTGAAGTAGACTCGGAAAATGCCACCGTCAACATTTTAAGTATGTACTTGGGAGCACTTATTTTCATTTTTCACACACAATTTTATGCGAATTCTTGATCAATTTTTGAACAAGCCTCGTGGAAAGAATCGTGAAAAAAACTCTTTAAGCTATGACTGTCTGTTGGTAAAGTATTATCTGTATTGTTATATGTTTCAGTCGGGATTCTCCGATTATAAATAAGCTAGCTCCATAAAAATAGGTCAGACTTTATTTTCTCCTTTCCTTCCCTTTTTTTCGTTATTAAAGAATCTTTCTGGGGTTATCTCTTGGTAATCTTTATACTACCACTCTTTATAATACTAGTATGGTTAAACTGATCAGAGGTCCTTCGCCATGTCAGATAGCTTAAATTCAATCCTATCTTATACTGTTAAATCTTAGAGTTCCTGAGTGTGCCATGGAAATTCATGTGCCACTGGGCAGGAGATAGCCTACAGTCACTTTTATCTATTTTTGGATGAATTGGATTTTTTTTTTCATAGTATCCTATATTTAAACAGTCATCTTATGGGAAGTGTGTGTTAGCTTTGGTAAGACCAAAGTTGGATCTTCTTGTTATTTAAATCCAAGTTATTTCAATGAAGTTTCTTTATTTTTGACTTATATTATTTCAGTTGCCAATACGAACACTTCTATTAAGAAGGTGCAGCCACAAAGTCATGCGACAGCAATGTTGCAGCAACTGATTGCCGAAGCTGATCACAAGTTCAATGTTTATAGTGATGATCATAGTACACAGTCCCGTGAATTACAGTTGCAAGGTTTAGAAGCTTGTTCTGCACAAGATGTGGTACATGAGAACTGGTCAATATCATTGGTGAACTCGCAAGTGCTGCTGAAGGGCTGTGAAACCTCAGGTTATGTGATAATAAGTGCAGCCAAAGCTGAGATATTGCAACGTGTTCATAGACCTGTTTGGCGAGATCGTTCGCTAATCTCGAAAACTACTTGGAAGGGTTTACTCGAATGCATGCAGTACTATGCTACGGTTAGTGCAGGCGAAAATGATTCATTGCTAGAGAAGGAGATTATGTGGCTAACTGTTGATAATATACAAGACAAAGATGAACCAGTTATAAATGATCCCCTGCCCGAAGATATACCACATTTGGTGGGTAGTGGGCGCAGTGTTGGCGGTGTTGTCTCTGAAACTGTTGGTGCACTTCTAAATGATAATTCTGGTCAAGCACAACCTGTGCAGCTGCAACGCATCGTTTCACGTTGTAAATGTGAATTTTTCTATGTAAGCTATGGCGACACGATTGATCCTAATTCAATCACGGAAGTTCCACCGCCACCATCGGAAGAAACACTGTCACCATGGGAGAAGCAAGATGATCCTGTTGATGCATTCACGCTGATGCATCATGATTTAGATGTTTGCACAAATTCATTGCAGTATGCCATGATTCTTGATATTGTGAATAATTTACTGCTTTATGTAGAACCACAACGTAAACAGGCACTGGAAAAGCTCGCACGCATGCGCTTCCAATTGCAATTACACTCGACGGAGGATCAAAAGCGACCCATTCAGCAGAAGCAAACACTCATACGTAGTTTGTTAATGAAAATACGCTTCTTAGAGAAGGATATACATTTGATTAGCAAGGAACGCATTGAGGAAGGTGATACAATGGACTTGAGAATGGAATTTGAACGTGTACAGATGCAAATACGCGAAAGCAAGGAGGAACTTAATACGCTTAGCGAGGAACTCGATATGATGCTACTATGCTACAAGGAAACCCAACTTTCGCAACTAAGCAAAATCTCCAATGTGCGTTCAGATAAATCACTGACAATTGTACGTGCCAACGAGATTTGCTTTAAGCGTGCCCAATGGCGTCTCACCGAAACTGATGGTCAGATTGGTATTGCAGATTTGATATTAAGTGGTTTTCTGTATACAAAGAAATCGAAGAGTGATGATTCAGTAGAGCATTTGCTTGAATTGGGCAACATACGTATGAGTAACCTAATACCTCGAGAAATCTATCGTGAAGTCTTGCTAGCGACAGAAATCCAAAAGGATATGCCAGTAGATACCCATAAACGTGTTTTGCGAATTTTTTGTCGAGAAAAGCCACCGGTGGGTGGTATTTCGGTGAAGGAACATTTCGAAATCAATGTGGCACCCATAACTATAGCCATCACCAAGAAATTCTATAGTACAATGCTGAAATTCTGTTTCCCAGATCGTGATGCTTCCGAAACTGAAGCAAGCGATGAAATTGAAGAGAATTCATCCGGTTCCTCGACCTCATCAAGTGTACAAACGAGAACAGCAAAGAAGCCTTCAAAGAACAAGAAAAGTGCTAAAGATTCAGAATTTTATGTCAAAATCGAAAAAGATGATGTGGAGAAGATGAAGGAACGTGCTGAGAAAAACAAACTATTTATTTATATTAAAATACCGGAGGTGCCAGTGCGTGTTAGCTACAAAGGCAACAAAGAGAAGAATCTAGAGGACATAACAGATTATTCGCTTGTCATACCCACCTTGGAGTATCACAATGTTACCTGGACATGGTTGGATCTTTTGCTGGCCATGAAATCGGTTAGTAAACGTGTTATTGTCTCGCAGGCTATCAAGCAAAAACTGCAAATACATCGCAGGCAACCAGTATTATCGGTTGGTGAACGTGCCACACCACAGGAGGAGGATAAAGCAAAAATGCTCTTCGGCAATCGTTTAGCGGTTAGAAAATTACAATTACAAATCAATTTCAAATGAATTAATATTAATTTTCTTATCAATTTAGGGTGAAAATCGTAGCCAAAGAAAAGGAGTCTTCAAATTCCCATCATCACATAAATGACGGCAGCGACCTCAACGTTTCTATGGCATTAAAAATTGAACTGTTTATGTGTGTGTGTTTTCTTTTAATTTTCATCATCATTATATACATTTGGAAAAAAGATATAAATTATTAAAATGACTCAAAAAAATGTAATTAGATTAAAATTTGAAACATTTTTATTCTTTCTTTTTTTGTTGTAACATTTGTTTTTATTATTATTATTTATATGATTTTTATAATTGGTTCTACTACTACAATAGTTTTCCTTATCCCTTATTTCTTCTTTCTTCTATATCTCGTTATCTTTCTCTTATCTCATTAATGTGATAGTAATTTTTTCTATTTATTCTAGGTAAATTTCAATGTTTTCCATTTCACAATTCATTTTTATTTAGTTTTTCTTTATTTTTTTTCAATAGTTTAACAAAAATAGTCTGCTAAATATAATTTTTTATATTGTACTCTACATACATGCAAGTATATATGGTAATTCTATATAAATATACAATATATGTATAACAAATTAAAAAATAAATAAATGAATAAAATTGTAATAGAATAACAATTTTTCTTTTTTTACAAACAAAGAAACAAACAAATAATTTTTATCTATAAATTGTTTTTACTGTTGTGTTGTGTGTGTGTTTAACCTTTCACTTCCTCAGAAAACATTCACAACATAAAAATGTTTACTTAAAATTACTGGTACTTTTAGGCATTACGAAGTTTATGTGTTAATATTTCGTATGGTTATTGAAAGTTTTCTATTTACACAGCATCAATTATATTCAATTCACAAATGGTCTTCATTGATCATATTTGTTTTAAAGTGATAAGTAGAGTTGATGAAGTTATTGTGTGTTCTCCACGTGCAATTAATCGTCTCCTTACCTTTGTGAGGTTTGCATCATAATTTCTTTCACTTATTTTGTTTGTTGCTTTAGTGGTGGCTGTAAACAGAGAGGAAAGAGAGAGTGAGAGTGATAATTATCATTTCAAATTAATTTTTTCTTTAATAAATGTATGTAATATTTTTTTAATGGAATTAAAACAAAATATTAGAAAATTGTAGAGAAGAAGAAATTAAACAACAAAATAATATAGTAGTTGGTATAAAACGTTTTAAAATTAGGTATAGGCACCATCATTTGCAACGATCACATGTTTTAGACGGTTTTTCATGGAAATAATTTACTGCTCTATGCCAAAGCTGCTCGGATCACACTTTAATTTTAATATTTAAAATTTGGTTTGTTAGTGTTGTGAGTCCATATTGTACTCTACAAATGCTAATATTCCCACTTTCTTGCCTGAAAGGCACCCTTAATCATGGTTAATAAGGTTACATGTTACTTGCTAATCCAATAAATAATCTTTTCGTAATTCAAGGTGATGTTTAAATAGCCCTGCTTTCCTTGCTTTAAATGGTTGTCCCCAATCAAAGTAATATACAATCTGTGCAGTTGGAGTTGGAATTAAAAATAGATTGCAATTAATAAACGTCAACAAATGATTTTGAAAAATTACAAGAACAAAATATATATATTAAAAGTTTAATTTATTTATTGTATTTTATAAAGTTTAGAATTTGAATTAAAATCTTAAAAAGAACGTCTTGAGAAGTCACGCAAATGATTTTGCCAATAAGATTGTCTACACTTTTTAAATACGGCTTTCCTTATTTTTTTCCTTTCCCAAATCATGTATTTTAGTAAAGGCAGTCAAATTACTAGAAGAAAAAGGGTCTGTTATAGCAATTATTTATTCTTTAAGACTTTTAAATGAGTTTCTTCCTCCATTGTATTCGAAATTGTAAACTGAATCTAGATTAGATTAGATAGATTTTCCCCTAATCGCATCGATTGGTCCTATTGTTGCAAACCCCAAAATTACAACCCCTACGATATTCTTGTATTCATTAAGAATCCAAAAAGATTTTCTTACTAGATAAGTTTGCAATCGTTGGTCCTAGATAATGGTTGCCAAGATATCAGAGTTTGGTCCAAATTAGATCCTCACAGTGGCATTGTAAATATTACTCAGTTTCCTCTTCTTCAATACATAATCTACATATGTGGTAAGTGGTTTCATAACTCTAAAATCTCCTTGTTAAGAAGACTAAGATACCTTTCCAAGTTAGCTATAGTATCTTCTCAGTTCATATATTTTTTATTTCTATCCCATTCACCTTCAAGCCATTGCTTTAGTTTTATTTTTGTGGAAAACCAAGGCAGCTTGGAGGGTTGTTCCTACGTGATCTATGTTTATCAATTAAGTATTAAACTACTTAGCTGAAATCAATATTTGAGTAATACAAATTATTTCTAATTTAAAACCTACGAGATTAGTTATTAGAAGGTAGGAATGATTCGCATTTTATTTCGATTCTGTACACTCATGGACAAAATAGTAAGCGTATCGAATAACATATACACTATTAAAAAATATATTGGTTATTAGCTCTTATAGTAAATTTTTGTTTTCAATACTCTTCCTCTGAAGATCAGCTTCTAGCAAGTATCGACCGGTATCTCATGCATAAATTTTTTGCATGACTTGCCATAATCGATCCTCATTTTGAAACAATCTTATACCTATCATTTACTTTAGCACTCTCCATGCTATTCAAGTGGATGCAAGATCGATGACTGATTTGGTCAGCTTGGCAAAGTCACACGCTTATTACCATCTTTGTAATTAAAATTGGCCATAGTATTAAATATCTGATGCATAACTCTCTCTTTTTAAGGCACACATGAAATTGTTTGCCTACAGGGTATTGTACACTTTTCAAAAAAATATTCCCAAATAAATTTGCTTTTGTTTTGTCACATAACAATATATAGCGCCACTTTTATCTAACTTGCTGGTTCGGACCAATTGTAACCAGAAGGCTAAACCCTGATCGGAATTTTCTATTAATTCCTTCTGGTTAATTAGTGTGCCGTACTCTTCATTGAACCATTCGGAAGGAGACTACTTATTTCGATTTACCATGGGTTTTAGAATATTGTTTTGCTTTAATTACAGAAAGAGATTCATAATTTTTGCAAAGGACCGAAACATTACATCCTCCGTAATCTGATTTGTCTCTTTTTGGGAGTACAATACTTGATTCACACACACCCTATACAAAGATATTTTATTTTAAATTTAGCTCTAGATTAAGAAAAATTTTCATGACTAGGTAGGTTACTTATATGTAGTAGAAGAGTCGTTACGGTATATTTTTGGAATATATTTGACAGACTTAATTAAATTTGACTTACCAAAACAAAGACTCGTTTGGGTAAAGCACGTTGAACCAGTTCGCTAAGCAATGCATTTTGAGTGTCATTTTTATTGGGATCCGCCAGCGTATTATATTCTAAAGCTAGTTCCGGCAGATTTTGCCAACCCACGGATAGTGGATACAAATTGTATATCAATTCCTTTTCATTAAAAGCCATTATAGAAACATCCAACTGTAAGGGAAAATATTATTTAATAGATAATGTACTATTTAAACAATTTTTATGATTGTAGTAAATACAATACCTGTTTATGACCGGAACATATAAAATTATCTGTATTACTTATGCTTAATGTGGCTATTAAATGTAGGACCTTTGCTGTAGGATTCTTTAGTACTACTTTGAAACACATGGGTATTTTGACAAACATTTTCTCTTCGATGGTGCAGTAAATATTCAAAGGTGGCTCAATGATTTCCAAGCCAGAAATAACAAATCTTGATTCATTTTCGGCTTTGGAGCCATGACGGCGCCATCGTATACAATAAACACCAAAGATTTTACTTTTTGCCAAATTAGATTGCTGTTGATCATCACCAGTGTAGACACCTTTAATGAAACCTCGATGACGTCCGGTGGTTTGTATTGCTTCGATTGCTCTGTTGAAAATTAACCTTGTATTGTCGGTATTTTTTGTAGTGGATTCCAGTTGCAGCTCAGTTGTTGAGTCCGAGGTAGCACTTTTGCCATCATCCGAAATTAAAGAAGCGCTCATGTTGGGCACATTAAGCACATTGTTGAGGGCAGTGTGATTATTATTGACAATTGTCATCGATGTTGGTATTTTAGCCATAAGACTTTTGTTCATATACGTCGTGCTAAGATTGTTCCCAACAACATTGCCGGACGAATCAGTTTTATGTAAAGCATTTGTCTGTTGCACTTTATTCTCCTGCAATCGGCTCACAAAATTGGTAATAGCGTTTGGCTCTGCTTCATTTTTGTTCCGTTGATCCAGATCTTTGGCACAAACCCAATTATTTTGAGAAGCATTTGTGCGCAGCACAATAACATCCTCAAGCTTATCACCTGAGCGATAAATGTTTGTGAATTTCTTTCGTTTAAAGCTGTACTTCGATTGGACTAGGTTATGATCCTGGAATATGGAAACAATTTGTTATTTAAAACTGATAATTTGAATTAATCAATCCTGTAATGTACATACACAAATAAATAAGACATCTAGTAACTCCACATCGTGCGGCGATGTTACCTCTGCATTGGCGCGAAGTAGAAAATTTTCACCACGATAAATATGTGTTAGAGGTTTTTTATTAAGCGTATAGAAGCGTCCAGAAAACTTAAACTCCAGGCCACATTTAATCATCAGCGTATCTACGCGGGTCTTACGTAGTCGCGTTTCATCAACTAATTCGATTTGTACAACTGCCTGCGAAGCTAATTGATTCGGCGTGGTCACTTGAGTAATGTTTAAAGAGCGCGCATTAACATTATCTGGTGAATTGTCATCGCTTGTGGGTGTTGTCGCATTAATGGTCGGCACTATTGTATTTACGTTGTTGTTGCGATTCTCCACTTCCATTGTATAGGTCAGTTTCTGTTGAAGCGGTACCATCATCTCCACTAAACTATACACATAGTAGCTTGCTGTATTCGAACTTTGTACAGTGAACTCGGCAAAATCTATCCGTATTTCAGAATGCAGCTTCTGCCGACCCGGCGAGGTATCCGTTAGTAGGAACACTACAAGAGATTATTATAAAGTATTAATTATTATTATGTGTTAGATGGTGATTCTTTTATCATAATATACGTACTGTTTAAGAAACTAGTTACTAATTATAGTTAATAATTGGATTTTTATTCTATCAATAGAATAAAAGGCATCAAATATCTAAGTCTCAGGATTCTCATAATTATTAACTGTCGAAGTGAGCACACATGTCTAGTAATGTGCTCGATATAGAAGAAAGTTTAAAGAATAACAAAAACATCAATTAAAACAAAGTGGTAGCAACAAAAACGAAGACGTCACCCGATGGTAACAGATGCAGCTATAACAATAAGAGTTGTAACACTTTGTTATGATCAAGAAGGTAAACAACAAAAACAATTGCCTGTGGTTATCAACCTGTTACTTCCCGTTTTCTGTTTTTTGCTGTTGCGATTGTACGATTAAAATAAATAAATAAGGAATTTTCTAAGTACATACTTAGTTATTAAAAAATTTCAAAACACAAAATCATTCAAAAATGACAGAGATAGGTGAAACATCTTCAAGACATCGAATAAAATGTTAAAGGATGGGCGACGAAGGACTTAAAGCAAATGGTTCAAGGACAAATAGAGGCATTGAAATTGGAAAACGCAAAGTTGAAGATACAACTAGAAGATTTAAAAGCCGATAGAGACGCAGATAGGAAAGACCTCAATCGTTTGGTGAACAAAAGTAAACAAAATAATATAATTGTCAAAGGGTTGACAAGGGACGGGTCATCAAAATTGCCTGTTCAGAAACTATGCAAGGAGAAACTTTAATTGCAACAGGTCCAAGTTCACCAAGCTTGCTGACATACCAAAGAAAATGATATAATTGGTGTGGTAGCCGAGTTGGAAACAGCTGAGATGGTTGGTTATAGTTTTAAGTTAATATGTAATCCTCGAATGACGACCATAGAGTCAAAGTCGTATGTGCTCTTTATTTTCATAAATGTTTATGCAAAAGTGTTAAATGAAATAAAGAGTACATATTATTATTATTGACACTAAATATCTCTGCACTATCTTGACATATTAACAAAATGGGGTTTACCCATGTTAAAAATCAAAACTTGAAAAATATCTCTGGCTAGTCAACTCAAGGAAATGCCCTATTTTAGGTATTTTCCATGACCTTATTCAATATTTCAATGAATGTAACAGCGTTTTCTGTTAGCATAGTGAAATAATTAAGATTGAGAATGCTCGTACATATAAACATTTGATTTCATGAAATCCTAAAAAAAAGGCATTTAATCTAGATAATTTCGGTGGCCATATGAAGCCCTCAACTTTCAATATGGAAGGACAATGTTACCTTAAGTTCTGTGCGAATTATATGACTTTAATTTAATTTTCAGTACACCAATCACTATTTTTCATCGTGTATTCCTAACGTGACCATACGCTCCGCTTTGAACGAGACTGCCCCTTTTTCAGATCTCCGTACCGATGTCCCGGAATAAAGCTTCGGGACACAAAATTATCTCATTTTGAAGAGATATCACACGATACAAGAAAACCACAGATTTCGCTCCAATGATTGTGCGTCGAAATTAATCAATTAGATGCGTGTGTATTGTCGAAAATCTTTGGCGCATACATTGATCACACTTTATTACAATTTTAACCGACGCTTCAAAAACCACGTTAACAAGAAAATGTGATATGATATTCTAGCGCGCTTTTTCCAACCTTACAAACGTGTGCAAGTAAAAGATTTAGAACTCCAAGACCAACCAGTTAAAACTTCTGATATAATTTTCAATTATATAGTCTAAGTGTTATCAGATACTCGAAATAGTTTGTCTACAAAAATCGTTACATTTTTTGGAGGACAATGCTAACGTCAATTTTGGTGTGTTAGAGAAATTACTCTGGAAAAAACATTAATAGGCATTTGGTTCGGAACCTGTATAATTCACAACAGAGTAATTTCTCATAACCCGTAGATTACAAATGTATTTTTGTAAAGATATTCCTCATCTCGTGGATTATGAGTGGTGTATTGCACTTTGTTTATTAACCGCCACAGATATCGAAAAATGTGTTTCATTTATTGAAGTTTTGTGTCAGGGTTCATCCACATTTTTATAAGATTACATATTTTTATTATGACTTTGCATAGGTCCCGAAACGAGCAATTTATGTTTACTATTATGGTATCAAATGACACTTGTAACCTTGTGTTATTGTCAAGTTTTTGTGGAGATATTTATAATAGACTAGCTGTACTTGCGACTTCGTGCCCATGGTACTTCATTACTGTAAGAGTTGGGAAGTTAGTTTCATCCATCATCAGCTGTGTTATGTTGGCGCGCAACAAAAAAAAAAGGAAGACATTCGAAAATCACCGAAAAGTTGGTAGGTCGATTTAATTTAATATCTTTTGATTTAGTACGTCGATTTTGATAAAATAAACGCTATACACCATAGAAAACCTCGTTCAAATTGTTTAAGCCGTTTCTGAAATTAGCCTTCACAGACAGAATGACTTTTACGATTTTCAATACATAGTTTTAAATGTGCAGATAACAAGGTGCAATTGAAAAATATACTAAGGAAATGGAAAATTCTGTATATATTTTTTTTTTGAATTCTCTTTTTCAACATATGTTCTACGATTTGAATGAAGAATTAATACTTATTTGTTTTAGCTATGGTATTCTGATCTGGTTAACGAATCAACTGCAACATAACATAAACAAATAAAAAAACACACACTTGCTTTTGTATGTGACCATGATAAAACTTAAGGTTATTTCTGATTGCTCTTTGCATTATAATCATATGAAAATTAATATTGAAAAAAGTTCGGATTTTCCCAATTTGATAGAGTTCTGTTAGTTAGGTCGGTATGGCATCTATCAGTGATCTACTTATATGTGTATAAATATAATGCATCATTACATTTACTCGGTTTAGTTGAATTTTTATCCGTTCGTTTAACAACATCATGCAGTATTTTATTTTGTTGTGGTTATACATCGGTGCTTTTGGATGTTACGGCATGAGTCTTCCAGACAACATGAATCTGAATGATTCTTATGTAACTACTCATCAGCGTGTACGGCGTGTTGTCGGTGGTTTTCCGAGTGATATACGTAGTTTACCATACGTGGTCAATATACGTAAGAATGGCGTCTTTCTTTGTGGTGGATCATTACTTACATCAAAATGTGTGCTCACGGCAGCGCATTGCATTAAGGATGCAAAGCCTGCAGATTTAACAGTTCGTGGTGGTGTTACGTTTTTGAATGATATGCGAAATAGTCGGATAGTTGAGACTATATATTTGCCAAAAATATATAATAGCAGTTCATTAGAAAATGATGTCTCGCTTCTACGATTGCACCTACCGCTTAGAGGTCCTAGTATTGGTACTATAAAGTTGTCTATGGAGTTGCCTTTGCCAGGATCATTTGTACAAGTAACTGGTTGGGGTCTAACAAGTGCCAACGCTTTAGAACCGTCAAACCAATTACGCAGTGTTTACGTTAAGGTTATGGGCCAAGAGAGCTGTCAACGTTTGTATGAAGGATATCGTGAAATAACCGATGCTATGTTCTGTGCTTCGATACCGGGACGTCGAGATGCATGTTCAGCGGATTCAGGTGGTCCAGCTGTAGCAAATGGACGGTTGGTTGGCATTGTATCATGGGGTAAAGCTCATCGTTGTGCGGATGCAGGAGCACCCGGTGTTTATGTTAATGTTGTACGATTACGAAGTTGGATTGAATCAACGCTCCTTCGATATTTCTAATTATATGGTACACTAAATGAACACATGCATTTGAATCAACTGTGAGAGAGAGAGATTATATTAAAGAACTGATATTACAAAAATTCAAGGTCAATAAATATTTGTTTTGTAATGAATGGGGAAAGTTATTACGATGTTTCAACTATAATTTTCGATAATTAGCAATTTGCGAGTTTAGGTGTTTTCCATCATATAATTGGATTTATTTGATGAGCTAATATCAACTTCTCAAAAATATGCTTCTCTTGACAGTGGGATCATAAAATATTATTTTTATGCCTCTTCATCAAAAAACATCTAATAATATTTGAACAGTTGTTAAGGCCAAGGCGTGTGTTCAATACGAATTTTTTTAGATTTTTGCATTTTAAAAGTACCAGAAAGTCTATTTTGGCTTTCAGTATATTTAAAGACTTCAACGTTTGCAAGATGTGGATTTCTTCTCTGGATTATTTAATAACGTTGCTCTTGGCTACCTTTTTATTGGAGTATGTTGTAGCTGCCGGAGGAGTAAAGCCACGTATAGTGGGTGGTAGAACATCAAATATCCGTCGGGAACCATATCTTGTACAAGTGCTACATGGCACTGAGCTCTGTGGTGGTTCTTTGATTAGACCAAAATGGGTCCTTACCGCTGGACATTGTGGTGTAGGAAAAAATGCAGCTGGATTTAGAATTCTTGGCAATACATCATACTTAGACGGTCGACAGGGTGTTGAACGTCGTGTTAATCTTGTTGTAGTTGCACCAAAATTTAATTCTCAGTCAATTAATATGGACGCAGCTCTCTTGAGACTAATTAGGCCAATGACTGGTCAATTTACGCGACCAATACCATTGGGCGGACCAGTATCGCCAGGTTCTGTCATAAAGGTTTCAGGCTGGGGTCGTGTACAAGAAAATGGAAACCCCTCTAATCTGGTGCGATCCGTAAATCTCGAAGTAAGGCAAAACAGGGTATGTAGCAATAGCTACAATGGTCTGGTAAGGATAACAGGCTATATGTTCTGCGCAGCGGGAGGTGGGAAAAGGGATTCTTGTTCTGGTGATTCTGGTGGTCCTGCGGTGCAGAATGGTAGATTGGTAGGTATTGTTTCGTTTGGAGCTGGCTGTGCACGTCAAAACTATCCTGGAGTTTATACGAGAATTCAAAGTATCAAACCATGGATTAATAGAGTAATACGAAATAATTCTTAAATTTATTACCTAAAGCATATAAAATTCTAAATAAAGTTTCATACCCCGCATAAATATGACTATTTACTGAATAACAATGTCTAATGTAACTCGTACAAGTTATAAGTATTTTGCAAATGAAGTCGAAACTTTCAATATATTGCTGTCATGGAATCAATATGTTTGCATACATTATAATAAATATTAAGAGAACATTATTTGAATGTAACCAGTGGAATCCACGTATGTACCAGATGTAGAAGTTTAAAATGTCGTTTTTTTTAATTAAAAATACACAATAATTTAGGAGCAGTGGCAAAAGATTTTTTATTCAAAGTATTGGTCCTCGCTTTGTACACATTTTGTCTATCTTTCATAAGTTATTATGGATGCCATTCGAAAAAAAGTTACATCCTTCATCGAAATCCATTCACCTAGCCATTCTTCCACTTCATCGAATGTTGTGAAATGTTGCTCAGCTAGTGTGTGTCCCATCGATGAAAACAAATGGTAATCTAAAGGAGCCAAGTCTGGTGAATACGGCGGGGAAGAGTGTAGTAAAATAAATCAATTTTTCTTCGCCAGTCATACCCCGATGTAAAAATCCCTTTCTTTCATGGCATTGCAGCAGCATTTCGCAAAAAGTTGTTCATTTTACCATCTGTCGTTCGCTCAGTCCGTATGGAATGCATTTTTCAACCATTCGTATCTTTCCCATGAATCTCAGGCGTTCGGAAACGCCTTTCTTTATTAGCCTGAAATGTCGACATGTTTGCCACTTGGATGATACTAACCTGTAAACAAACCAACAAATATCGCGTCTTTTAGCTGGTGACGACACCTACATAATAACACTTTTGGTTTGACATAAAAATTGATTAACTTTTGTGCACCATCTTTTGTAAGAAAAACGACACCCGATATAAATAAAGGTCACAATCTTGCATTCTTAATATAATTCGAAATTGAAGAAGTAAGTTGTTGATATATAAGACGTGAAATTTGGAAATATCACCCACCGAGAAGGTTTAACCTCAGAGTAGTATAAAAATTAAAGTTTTGTTATTAATATGCCAACTTAATCCACTCATTGGCTACAAGATAAAGCCTATCTAAGACTTTCTGTCACACTGTGGGTAACGAAGCTCATTTTTATAAAGAACCAAACCACAACTTTTTCCAAAAGACCTTATTTCTTGTTGGCCTAAGTGATATCAGAAAAAATGTTACTAAGTAGTTACCCTTCATACCAATTAAACCTATTCACGTACGATAATGTTTAGTTGAATGAGAAAACAAAGAAGTTTATAAGATAAAAGATCTCGAGAAATTGTGGTATTGCCTTTATTTAAATATGGAATTTTTTTATATAAGTATAATCGTAGATGTCATCATGATTTGTAAAAAAAACACATCACAATAAGAAACGCAATAAATATTTGAGCAGTTGTAAGATATATTGTCATAATTTTTCTATTAAATTTCTGCAAATTAAATAAAATATGCAAAAAATCTCAATTAAGCTTTTAGTTTTTAATTAGACTCTATTCTGGAATGTTGCCTCGCAGTATGGATAATTTGAAAGGGATATTCTGCTTGGTTTTGCTTTGCCTACACCATGCTGCTGCAGCTGGTAACATACAGCCACGAATTGTTGGTGGCTCGAGAACAAATATCAGCCAGGAGAAACATCTCGTGCAAGTGGTTCGCCTTACGGGTTTTTGTGGTGGAGCTTTAATTCGACCACGTTGGGTTCTTACCGCTGGGCACTGTGTTCAGGGTCAACGGGCAAATAGCCTTGGCGTTATAGGAGGTACCTCATATCTATTATCTCCTTTAGGATCAATACGACGCGTAGTGTTTATAGCTGTGGCACCCGGATTTAATTTAAGAACATTGGACATGGACGCGGGGCTCTTAAAATTGAGTTCTTCTATGACAGGACCGGATATACAACCAATAGCGCTGGGAGGTTATGTAAGACCGCCATCGTCCGTAAGAATAGCTGGTTGGGGCTTAACAAGTGAAGGAGGCCTTCCTTCCGCTCAAGTGCGATCCACAATAGTTCCAGTCTGGCAACAAGCTCGTTGTGCTCGTGCTTACAATGGTAGACAGAGGATAACTCAAAACATGTTTTGTGCTGCTCGAGCCGGTCAAGATTCATGCAGCGGTGATTCGGGAGATCCAGTTGTGCAGAATAACAGAGTGGTTGGAATTGTATCGTTTGGTACTGGTTGTGCACGTCCAGGTATTCCTGGTGTGTACACCAGGGTATCAGTGATTACGAATTGGGTGCTGAATGTGATTCGGGTGAATGCGAGACTTTAATGTTGTTCAAGTTAAAAACTAATTAAAATTGATAGAAATTTTTAAAAAATCTACGACATAAACATAAAACAATAAACCAGACAGAAAAATACTTTTGAAGCTGGCACCCCAAATTTAGGATATGTTGTGCAAATTGTCAAGAAAAAAAATCAAACAAAAATCTTGTCTTCCAATAATAGAAAATATCTGGTTTTAAAAATATTTTGACTAAGGTATAACACCTATTCACAATAGTTTTGGCTCGTAATGATACGAGTATTTATGAGACTTTTGACAACAACGAGTTTAATTTAACTAACGTATTAAGATTTTCCTCAATACTAGTTGTACAGTATGAACTTGATAATCCGGACAGTTGGATAATTCTGAAACTGCCCGGATTACCGAAAGAGTGAGAGGTCTTGGATCTTGGTTTTCATTTTGATTACGATTGATGTTGTCGATATTCTCTTTTACATTGTCGTCATCAGTAGTAAATTCAATCTCGTCATTTATCCACTCAATAATTTAAAATTTCTAAGGAAATTTGGACAAGTAGGTTAACTAAGTATTTTAGTTGAGTTATTCGCAAGAGGAATACAAAACATTTACGATAGTCTATTTTTAAAATTCGAGTAGTCTTTGGCCCTAAAGTTGGATAAGAGTCGTGCAATTTTGGGGCTTATCTTTTATAAATGATTTCTCAAACTAACTTTTAAACAACAGTTCAGTCATCCAAGCATTTGTGGACATACCATATTCTAACTTTTTTAAAAGATCTTGAATTTTTGGCTTTTACGATCGTAAGCAATTTCAATTTATGTTCTCCCGTTGCATTGTAGCAAACGAGAAGACATACTCTTTCCAGGTGTGGATATCTCAGTATGCAATGCAAGGGTTCTTTTGGCAGCTTCTTCCAAAATAATACAGTAATTATATATTTAGAAAAATGTGATGAAGCTGGGTTTTTTTTAACTATTGGATGCCATTATTAGTGTAAATGAAATTGAACCACTAAATATTTGACAACCATCTACCTCACACCTGCTTCAGTCCCACCGAAAGCATAGAATAATAATAATAACAAGACTATGCATACATTAGAAAAGTAACTAATTTCGCATTAAATTTCTTGAAATAGTCAATCATTTGATAATGTTCATTCTGTACTACAAAAAAAAAATTCCATTATTACTCCCAAATAAAACTGAAAGAATACATTTCAATTCTTCATAATCTGTTAAATTGTTAAAGCTACGCCATCTCTAAAAAAGTACAAATTTTAAAGACAAATTTCAATTCGTTAAGTAAATAGTCAAAGTCGAATTTATTGTTCTTTATAAATACTATACAAGTATTGTATGTATACTTTATTTGCTTATATCTATGGCGTCGATGGTGTATTGAAAAGTTTTCAGCCTAAGCCAGAGTCAATGCTGCTAGTTGTTAATTAGTGATACTATTAGTTTTTACAAAAGGAAAACAAGATCAAATTTAAGAGGAAAAATGTATGGGGACTCTGCACCAACTTCTTCAACAACCATAAAATATTGGACAGGATTATTCAAACGTGGACGTAGTACAAGCATTTAATTGTAGATAAAGCTTGGTTCAAGTCGTCTGGATAAGGTTCAGATATAATAGAAAAAATTGTTTTTATATAATAGACGATCGGAAAGTGCAAGTGTGTGAAATTGAAGAGGGTATATGCATATTGAAATGGAACAGTGATCTCAAAAGCATGCTCTCGGCATGATATTTTCACAGAGTGGGCAATAAGCATAACTAAGTGAAAAGCCGAGAGGATACTTATCCGGACAAAACAATGGATCGGACTCCGCAGGCTCAACCATCTTCGAAAAAGGCATTGAAAGGTGATAGCTGTAAATTTATATATTGTATTTATACATTTATATCAATTTAACAATATTTAAAAGAGGATCGTCTAGTGATTTGTCATCAGGACCTTGATTCAACATACACCTTCGTTCGATTAAGGCTAAGTGTATGAGTGGAATAAAATACATTTTATACATAAAAATGTTTATTTCTGTCAGGGTCGACAACTTTTCTATTGTGTTAATATACCACATTGATTAATAATTAGTCCATCTAGTCTATGCAAAATTTGTATGTACTTATATTTGTACAGCTGATCTAAACTTTGCTAGTTTGGATGTGCAAAATAAAAGTAAGAGCAAAATTGCCAAAAAAATATAGTTCGTTCGAAGACTTAAAAATGTCGAATCGTGTTATGGATTATTTACTAAGAATATACATACATAGTATTTTGTCGGAGGCCAACCTACGCATATAAACCTTGTAATGCATCTCGTACAAATGCATCACTCAACGGGTGTTTGCTGAGTTTTATTAATTAGGTCACGTTGGGTCCTTATTGATGCGCATTGGGCTGTCTGATTTCAACAACGTGACTTTACTATTTTCGGTGGCAGTTCAACCCGTATGGGCCAACAATTTCTAAGACGACGTGTTATTTTAATTCTTTAGCACCAAGGTACAACACTGAAAATAGAAAATGCACTCCTAAGATTGAGAGTAGCAATAACTGTCCCTTATACTATAAATAACTCATACAACTCGGCGATAATGTTCTGACAAATATACCGATAAGGATTGCTGACTGGAGTCTTACCAGTGATGGTAACAATGATCAAATCAACTACGTTCTACAAGAATATCTGTAACAATTGCTACGGCTTTTGACCGTGCCTACGCGGGGTTATTAATGATAACTGACTACATGTTTTTGCACCCCAACCTGGAAGAGATAATTGCAGTGGTGATTCAGGTGGTCTAGCCATACAAAATGGGCGACTCACGGCATTGTATCGTTTGGCGTCGTTGTGCTCGTCCAGGTAACCCAGGTATACACGAAGGATTAAACCATGGGTGCTTAATACATAAATATATTCAAGAATAATGTTATAATGTAAGAATTTTAAAAATATTAAGAGTGTTTTAGATTGAATTTAAGTTGGATTTATACATATATACACTAACATGCGCTTGAATAGGGACAAGAATTTTGAAATGAATATACAACTATTTAACTTAAAAAAAAAAAACAAACGAAATCAAAAGATTCAAGTATAAATTGTGGTTGTTACTACCTACTTGATTTAAGTTAAGTTGTTCTCAGATTTGAAATTGAGTGCAAATCTTTCTTATTTCAAAAACATTTAGGCCAATTACAACTTAACTTGGTGTATTCTTGTATAAGTAAAATCGAAGCTGGTCTCTTAGCAATCTTAATAAGCTTTGTTTAAACAAAAGAATTTGTGAAACTTTCCCAAAAATTATAACAAAATAAATATAATCATAAAATCCTAATCTAGTCTCTCGGAAATTGATGTATGTATATAATGTTATAAAATTTTACATGAGTACATAGTTTTCAGTGGTATCATAAAGGACAAACTATCAAGCGAGTTGAGATACCAATTTAAATTTAAAACACCACATTAAACTGATATTCCTAAGTAATATATAGTTCAATGATATTTGTTTGTACTGTATAACTAAAAAAAATTAGAGACACTACAATGACGACAATCATACAATGAGTCTTGTTATTCTCCTAGATTAATTTTATAAAAATTGAATCGGATTTGAAACTCATAATTGAAGCATGTGAAAAGAAAAACATTTTATTGTTAATATTTGCACAATTGTTGTTTTATATATATAACGCATGTAGAATTGAAAGAATTGGAGAAGCTTGTATGCAACATAGTTAAAAGTAAACAGATTCTAAAATTTATCAATCTGATATCTTATTTTTGAAAATATTTATTAATATATAGTATATCTATTGTCTCTAGTTGACCTGTTATAGCAGAACATATTGATATCATAAGAATTAAAATGTAATTATTGACTCAAACTTGTCTGTTGACATGCAGTTTACAAATATTTTCGGTGATAATACACAATTGTTATGATGGTAAAACACAAGTTGGTTCAAAAATTATATCCAAAATAGTAGCGGAGCAATTGAAAATTGATAGAAATTGGATTCATATCGTACTAAAACTTTGTACTTAACTGTACTCGTCGTTCATATTTAATGCGTCAAAGTCAAAGTTCTCCGATTACTGGAAGAGATATTTCTCCTATAAAATTATCTTCCTAGACCATTGCAATCATGTCTTTATAAAACCAGCCTATGTAAACATTGTTAAGACTAAATTTTGTGTATTTGCACACATAGTCTAAAAATTATGCAAATATGTAGAACCGATATTTGATATAACTACCATATAAAGTTATGATTATATATGAGTTGTTGCTTTGAAATCTTTTGCAATCTTTAAGATATTCCAAAGAATTTATTCTAATCGATTTGAAAGAAGTATTATTGAAGTGAATCTTCTTTAGCGGCGTTGGGCAAAAATTTAGTACAAAATTTTGAGGGAAAAAATACAGATTGTAACGTTTTTCGGATTCTGTATCTCATGAACCGCACTAGGTAGACACTTGAACCGGAAAAGTCTCAAAAACACAACAACATGCCGTTTGTGTGTATAAAAATGTTTATAACAACAACATGCAAGCAAATTGATTGTGTGTTGTACAAAAACAAGCGAATATACGAAGAAAAGAGAACGAAAAACACACAGAAGCTCGTTGATGATCTAATTTTTGGGCAAGAGGGGATAGACGGCAAACATAAACACAACAACAACAATTACACACGCCAAAGAAATCAAAAGCAACATACAGACGGATAGACAGACGGGCAGACTGAATGACAGACATAGCTAAATTAACTGGACAGAATATTTTGTATGCAAATGTTGTATTGTTGTATTTGTTTTGAGATGATCTCTCTCTCTCTCTTCTTCACTTCTATCACGTGTACGATAGCACACATGCAATTTTTGTATTTGTAATACACTTAAAATTGCAAGCGTAATAGCTACCGGGTCCTACGATTCTAGAAATAAGAATTATTCCAATCCATATATAAGAAATATGGGGATGAAAGGTATATAAACTTCAGTGAAACAAAGATATTATTCTATCCTGTGGTAGTTTATTTTACGTCATAACATCATGTATTTTTTAAATCTAACGACGAGGGCTTTATGATAAGTACCTGACCATGTCAAGAGAATGTTTCCCCGTAAACTGGGAAAGCAATTTTAGGAGACTTTAAAAAGTAAAATCAGTGGATCGGACTCTCGCGGCTGAAAGCTGTATAGTAAATTTAAACTATTTTAAAAATATTTTGATGGAAAATATTTCCAATTTAACACATACACCGATTGATAAAATCAATGAAATTTGCTGTGCATTATTTTTCCATTCAGCATATTTGGAAGGTACCACGGGAAAGTTAGCAAAGAGGCATATTTTAGGGATCTTCGCTCAAAATATAGTTTCTTATTTCAGAGTGTTTTTTCTTCACAAGGCTAGAAGATTTCAACCCACCTTCGTATGTACAAAGTTAATTACAGTGGGATTATTATTGTTATTCTCTTTTTAAACAATTAATTTACCAATAGTAACAAATTTGAACAGCTGCTAATTAGCATAGGTTTCACATGATATAAGCGAGAGTGAAATTGCCCAAAAAGTTAGTTAGTCCAAAGACTTCAAGGAGGCCTCAAAATGTCGATTCGTGTTATGGATTATATACTCAGGATAGTTTTGTTAGTCCTCTACCTGAACACCATTTCTGCACAGAACCCCGTAAAAACTCGAATTGTCGGTGGCCAATCAGCGGATATTAGCACTTTAAAGTATCTCGTACAAGTGCATCGACCTACTGCTCTTTGCGGAGGCTCATTGATTAGACCACGTTGGGTCCTTACTGCCGCGCATTGTGCTAATGGATTTCAACCAAGTGAATTTACTATTGTCGGTGGCAGCTCAACCCTTCAAGGTACAGGAGGAACAACTCGACGTGTCGACAATATTTTTATAGCACCTTTGTTCACTAGTGCGACATTGAACATGGACGCTGCACTCCTGCACTTGAGAGCAGCAATGACTGGCCCTAATATACAACCCATACCACTCGCCGATAATATTTTGCCATATTTACCGATAAGAGTTGCTGGTTGGGGTCGTACCTCTGAAGGTGGCGAAGCCTCAAATCATGTACTCTCGACAATATTACATATCGCGACTACTGCAGATTGCATTGCAACACACGGGAGCCAAATTCCCATAACTAATTACATGTTCTGTGCATACGACCCTGGAAAAGATACTTGCAGTGGTGATTCAGGTGGACCAGCCGTACAAAATGGGCGACTCGTGGGTATTGTTTCATTTGGCATTGGTTGTGCTCGTCCAGGTGTCCCTGGAGTATATACCAATGTGCCAGCAATTAAACCTTGGGCGCTTAATATAATCCAGAATAATTCTTAATGACTTTAAACAATATATTACGACAATAAATTTCAATAATATCAACTTTATAAAAATATACATATAGTATGTGTGTTCATTGAAGATTAAATTGGATGGAATTTGGATTATAGTCTAGTTACCTCCTAATATTAACATCAAAGCAGGGAGGTTTTAGCTTATTTGTTGGATATTTAATTCTATTTCTTTCTTTCTTTTTCTATTAAAATCCATATGTCTATCATTATACAATATTTATCTAACTAATTTAATAACTCTCACTATGTCATTGCATACTTTATGGATTACATTTCCTTCTATGCGACACAAAGTAAAGTGAAGTTAGTATAAAAAATTTGAATTAAATAAGTTTGTAACTCTTGTATTTCAAGTTTATGTAAAAACAAAATTTCACATAACACACAATACAATGTACATACATACGTAGGTACACATAAGCGCGTGTAACAACTTACTAAATATTCGTTATTTTGAATCTTTGGCATCTGTGGAAGTTGATTTTTAGCAATGGGCAGGAAATGTCTCAAAATTTACTGATCTGATATCTTTGTATTTAACATTGTCTATGCAGAAAAAATTTAAATGAAATACTTAGACCTCGTTTTCATGTAACCTTTCAGCGACTGCATCCTCTATCTAATTTTGCTTGTTGACAAGGGGAAGAAGGTTCCGACGAGGTAGCCGAGCTGCCAGCAGCTCGTATCAGCCGACGTTTTTCTTTGCCTTCTTTCGCGTCTTACGTGTTTGTTTATAATTTTTTGGCTTGCGTATAGAGAGGATACATGCAAATGCATGCGTAATGAAAAATTTAGCGCGGAATGTGAAGAAATTTGCTCTGCGACAGAACGCATACCTTTCCAAAGAAACATAAATAAAGAGGAATGTGAAAATAGTTGCTAGCGTTCTAATGCTGGGTGCAATCAACGAATGGCTTTACAAAAGAAGAATCAACTACACGAGCTGCCGAGCATGCTGTGTGAAAACAAGGACTTAGCAATCAAACAGAAATGTTGTGCGTTAACAAAGGAGATATTGTAAAGGTTCGTTCGATATGCGTCGGAGCGTGCGGCGCCCCTGCCGGACGGGTCTGTACTTAAAATGTTATGAAGTGTTTTCTGAAGCCAAGGAAGAATTCTTTTAAAGGACCTTAACATGCATAAACATTTATGGGAAATCCACAGGTGAATTGAGCTTGCAGAATCTGCAATTAGATGCTATCACTATAGATTAGATTATTTATATAAGGGTGGGTTATGTAAAGTTTGCCCTAAAAGGCCCATTATGATGGCCATGTTTTTTTTTTTACGACGAAGGAGATTTTTTCTCTTTTAGTCTTGTTCCAATTTTCTGATAGAATTTGTGGAGAATGTGAAGTTTTTATGGATCAGAGTTCATCACTTTTTCTTTCAACATTTTCTGATTAGATACATAAATACCATACTCTTCAATCAGCATTTACGAGTACGTTTTGAATTCTACCATAAAACAATAATAATTTATTGACAAATACTATACACAATCAGTAAAATAAAGTATCGAATTTAAAGCGAAGTAAATTACAAATATATATCTATACTTTTATTTTTAACATTTACATCAGTGTAGTGTTAAGTAAAACCTCGATAAAAGTTTATCTAGAAAGTAATTCAATTACGTTTGGAATTTAAAAGTCAGGTCATCAACACGATTCGCGTCTTCAAATTCATTTAAATTGAATTCCCGTTTGTAACTTTTTAGTTAGTACACAATGTTCAAACAACGTGTAACATTTGTTCTGTTCTGTTTTCTCGCCTATTGTATTAATAGCTCGATACAGGCCAATTGGTTTCAAGAAACCCTAAGAAAAATCTATGCGGGTGAAAGTGTAAATATAAAAGAACATCCCTATATTGTCAGCATTATGCGATATAATACGTTTCGCTGTGGTGGTATTTTAATAACCGATAAATGTGTGCTGACTGCAGCGCACTGCCTTGAAGACTTGACATATGTACATAATTTACGTGTATTTGGCGGAAGAAGGTGTCAATGGGATGATGGAGAACATAATAGAGTCTCCTATTTTATAATACATTCTGAATATTCACATAATTTCAGTTTTGACATGGACATTGCGATCTTAAAACTACAAAAACCGTACAAAAATATGGAAAAAATACAGCCGATCGCTATTGATTACAGACCTTTAGAGGCAAGTGATAGTCTTACCATTGCCGGTTGGGGTCAAACGGAAAATTATATGCTTAGTTGTCTAAAGGAAGCAAATCTGAGGGTTACATCAGTAGAGGAGTGTGAAGACACAACTGGTCATCTAAGTCCAATAACGAATAATATGTTTTGTGCAATTGGTGACAATAAAGCTGATGCATGTAAGGGAGATTCGGGCGGTCCTGCAATACATAATGGCAAATTGGTAGGCATTGTTTCTTGGGGCATCGGATGTGGCTCTGGTTTCCCGGGCGTCTATGTAAGGCTGAGTAGTGAAGCAGTATCATTGTTTTTAAATGAAACAATATCGATGTATTGTTAAATATCATAACGTTATCTCAAAATTTCTTTTGAAAATCCACTGCTCACACACAACAGAACTCCACGACGGTTAAAACGACTTCGCCCCAATGACCTCCCCAACAGGAGCTCGTAAACACCTTAGATATCACTTTCTTCTAAGCACACGCGTCTATCACCAAAACTAAAGATACTAATGTTTAAAAACCTTTTGGTTGATTTGACGTTGAAAAAAAAAAAAAAAAAACAAGTCCCGCCTCCCCAGGCCCCGACAGTTTAATTTATTAAATATGGTGATATTTTTATGCAGAAGCAAAGCGCATTATAGGGCATGAAGAGCCCTGTGCGGCGCTTAACTAATAAATAAATAAAAAAAAATATGAGTAATAATTTCAAAAATTTTGTAGTTAAATCTACTTCATTTTTGTTTATTTAAAATGTTTTCTCTTATTTAAATCGATTCTATGGACATGTTTCAATCAGTGTGGTTAACTTTCTACACTACACTAGTAGATGAGTTGAAATTGGCTTTAAATGAATCAATAGCATAAGTGCGAAAAAATCATATGATACATATATGATGTAAGATCAGATCAAGTGCCTAAAACAAATGTTTGAGTAGTACCAACATAAAGCCTCATTTACATTTGGCGAGTTAGCAAGCTACAAAGTAACGAGTTTACAAACGCGCGAATTTCTGTGTGCGCTAGTAACGATTACACACAAAACTTTCTTCTAGCTCAGTTGCCAAATCATTCTGTAAACAACTGATAACTCGAAGCTGCCTCACTAGTGATTCAGTTTGAAAATAAGAAAAAGTGTGTGTGTGTAAGAGTACTGACACCCAGCGAGTAGCGAGTAAAGTAGGACGGCTTTCAATTTTTCTCGCTTGATTGTTTACAATCTATTCACAACTAGTCAACATGATTACACTGGGCGAGTTCAGTGGCAAGACACGCCCCAGAATTTATAATTTTCATCCATGATTTGTCAGGGTAAACCCTGTATCATTTTTCAATGTATGGTTGGCTATCTTTGATGAAGATAAGAATCCTTTTTTTATGAGCTGATATAATACTGTAATACTGTATTGTTAGACCTTACTCTTTCAATGTTTGACTGATGTAGACTGATTTATTTGAATTTTGTAGTACTTTCTATTAACCGTTAATTCCCTCTATTATCCACACAACTATGCATATGCTCATTTTTTTTTCATATTGATAAATTTATACCAGGGACCGTAAATAATAATTATTGATCAATCTTAAAACTAAAAAAAATCACAGTGAAGGAGAAATGTTACATGGAAAAGGAGTACACCAATGCGATTCTCATCACATGAACTACTTAAAACTGCCTTAATTTTTAATTTTTAAGGAATATCCAAAAAAATTGAAAATAATAATTATTCTTAAGTTTTATTTTTTACTCAGAAAATAAAACTTATTTGTGAGTTTTAATTTTTTGCTCAGTAAATAATTGTTATAACTATTTGAGTTTTATTTTTTTTCGTCAGAAAATAATCGTTCTTCTTGAATTTTATTTTTTACTCAGACAATAATCGTTATTTTTGAGTTTTTTGTTTTTACACGGAAAACGTTGAAATGATTGGCATTCCTTTAGACGAATTAACAAGACGTAGAAGACTAAAAAAGGAGCAGACCAGTGGACTTAACGTAGCTGCTGTACGTCATTCATTTTAACTTTACATATTACATATTATACCTACACTAATATGTACATGTGTTGGTCTTGTGTTGTTGAGAGGAACGTTGCGGTATCTCGCGAGAGTGGGGCAGCCGCAAGTAGTACTCAAAAATAAACCAAGCCTTCCATATTATTTCAAACTGACAATTCGAAAATGTTCGTATTTGTCAAATATAAACCCCCTTTTCAATGTTAAAAAAGTATTAGTGTTTTTTTTTTAATGTATTGTTATATAATAAGAAACAAAACAAATGTACTTCAACTATTGGGAAATAAAATAAAAAAAAACAGAAAATAAACGTTAGTGTGAATTTTAATTCTATTACTCGGAAAATATTATTAATATTACACTTATTTGTGGGAATTCTGCATTTTGTGATGGATAGATCTAAAATTAACAGTCAAAGCAATGAATAGTTCTTATAGTGAAATTTTGGTTAAGTGCCTACAAAAACGGGAAGAAGTATTTTTGAATAATGAAGCTGTCATTTCCACACTTTATTTGGACCCAAGATATTCAGAGTTCTAATTCAGAACCCAATTAATCTGATGTATGCGAGGAGCCAATTAAAAAATTTATGCAGCAAATATTTTTTAATTCTATTCAAGTGGCTTCAAGCGAAGAATAATTGGAAGATGATCATGACAATGAACTGACAAAATCTATAAGTGAAATTAACAATTACAATCAGAAGCCAATTAACGTTAACCTGGATATTATGAAAAAATATAAATATCCATATTTATACCAATTTGCAACAGTTTTGCATAGCCGGTAATAAGTTTTATTTTCTCAGTAAAGAAATAAAATTTAAGAATAACGAATATTTTGTCTGAGCAAAATAATAAAACTCAAGAATAAATATTATTTTCTGAGTTTTCTTGACTATTAGTTTTCCATAAAGACTTCATTTTCTTTCCACAAAGAACCGCTTTCCTGTAGGAAAATGTCGCCGATCTTTAGACGTAAAAATAATTTCTTACTCTTGTTTGACACGAAATCTTCTGAAATCATAAGTAATGTATAAAAAGCCCTTGCCATATATCTCGCTTGGTGCATCGCTGCAGGAGGTCTGATTTTTAATTTCTTTTCTTGATCTCCACCAAAAATAATATTTACAGTTCAATAAGTCCTCTATAGTTATCTCTCATAATAGGCTTTTTTAGTTCGTTTGAGTAAAACCCATTTGTGTGTCGGACAGCCCCTTATTTGCATGAAAACGGTCAATACAATAATTGAAAGCAAGGCACGCGCAACTTGTATGAACTCTTTTCAGATTCAAGTCGGCAGAGGTTCCTGGTCATAGAATTAACTGAAATTTTTACTGGGAGTATATAAACACATATACATATGATTCCTAGAGTTCTATGTTGGAACATAGGGCCATAAGAGGGTATGCGTTAAAAAAAATCTTCGAAAAATTTGGGACACCCTAATGTACACATAAAAAAATTCGGGGATTTGCAACTTTTATTTTACTGTGCATTAAATTTCATTTCCATTCATCGTGTGTGTGAAATTTAATCAATCAACACCTAATTTTTTAAAATGCCGTAGTTAAAAGCTAAATCGGCAAAAAGAGATCCCTTTGATGCATATCCCGAGATTACACACAATTTGCTAACAACAAAAATACACACAATATGTTTTTGGTATGCTAAAATTTAAAATAAGAAGTAGAGCTTCCTTTTTAAGAGCAACTTGTCCAGTTTATTCCTTTCATTACCATTGATACAGTCTAGTAATGTTCTGTTAAAGTTCTTCGAAAACTAGAATTGTCCAGGTATTTTAAATAAATGTATTTCATGAAATAGAATAATATATCTAAATAATAAATAGTATATGTATGTTGAGAGTCGCAGAATCTCATGTTCTTTTTAAAAATAAATAAAAATAATACAAATTTTGAATGTTTATACTATGTGACCTCTCTTAACCGGGATTTTCGGTTATCCGTAATAAGCTCGGTTACGAGCATCACGAATAATCGAGGTTCATGTGTTGTTTTTTTTTTTTATAATGCTTTGAAATGATGTAAAATCATAGCGTATGGAATAGTTGGAATTTTAAAAAAATCACTCAAAAATGATATATGAGTGAAATGACTGCTTTACTCTAGTATGAGTTTTAGCAAATTATTTTAAAAAATCATTCAAACACTATGAGTGGGATTAATGTTTTACTCTATGAATTTTAGCACAAGTTTTTTATTCCGAAAATTCGGTGTTGATCTGCAAATACTTTACAAAATTGTATGAGGAATTTCATCGGAATAAGATGTCATAGTCCAAATTGTTTTAAAGAATTGTTTTGTCAATATTT
Organism: Amiota communis; assembly: GCA_037043315.1. Taxonomy (NCBI): domain Eukaryota; kingdom Metazoa; phylum Arthropoda; class Insecta; order Diptera; family Drosophilidae; genus Amiota; species Amiota communis. The sequence continues at coordinate 827,957 of JBAMAV010001101.1, forward strand.
GTACAATTGGTGATACCTATTGATAATTAGATAACACCTCGAGGTATCTCTGTGTGTGTAGATTTCGAAACGTTTAAAAGGGTTCGCAGTATCGTTTAAGATTAACAGTTTGCTGGCAGATATCAACGTGACTAAAATGTTATACTCGTATCTTTTAAACAATTGTTTAATAAAGGCAATCCTAGTTGTCCTTTTGGTGCAATATGTTGCGGCGGCTGAATTTAAGATCAACATTGTTGGTGGTTCAGTTTCGACTATTGCCAAGCAGAAGTATCTAGTTCAAGTATTAACTGGACAAACTCTTTGTGGTGGTTCGTTAATTGCAACGAACTGGGTTCTGACTGCTGCGCATTGTGTAAATGAAGTTAGTGCTTCTAAACTTCAAATTGTCGGAGGTAGCACAATCTTAGGTAGTGTTGGTAGTGGTGTATTACGCAGTGTATCACGCATTATTGTGGCACCTCAATACGACAGTACAACTCAAAATTTTGACGCAGCACTATTGAAACTTAATTCACCAATGACGGGCACTAATATAGCAATTATCGCACGTGGTCCTGCAGTAGCAGTGGGTTCGAAAATCTTGGTTTCTGGTTGGGGACTTACCAAAGAAAATGGCGATGTATCTACACAAGTGCAAAACGTTGAAGTCACTGTCCAGGATCGTACTAAATGTGCTAATGCCTATGCAGGAGTCTCTTCAATAACCAATTATATGTTTTGTGCCTCTGCACCTGGAAAGGACTCTTGCAGTGGTGACTCTGGTGGCCCAGCCGTGTTTAATAACAAACTGGTGGGTATTGTCTCATTTGGACTTGGTTGTGCACGAACTAATTATCCTGGTGTTTACACCAATGTGGCAAGCATTGAATCTTGGGTGAAGCAAACATTGAGTGCGAATTAATAAATAGTTTTTTGAGATACGAGTTTAAAATGTCAACAAATTGCATATTTGTCTTATAAATTTGTTCACTTTCTTAAAACATGTGAAAAAAAAAAATATAATAAAGATTTCATTCAATAAAATTCTAATTGTGCTATTTTAAAATGCAAGATTCATATTACATACTTATGAAATTATTTTTTTCATAAAAATATCGCGTAATATAATACCATATATGACATATAATAATAATATGGTTTATGAAATTTAATATTTGTAAGAATACAGAATGTTCTTAAAAAAGAAACAGGAGGTAAAGATAGTAAATTTCGACTAATCTAGGGGGTCTTACCGACTTCATTCTGTTTGTTACATTTATTTGAACATATGTATATATGTATATTTGCATAAAGCTACGTGTACACTAGAGATCTGCGTGGGTTGCCTCACAACTTGAGTCCAATAGAATGAACTCGAATTGAATTGAGTGAGAGCGAGACACCAAATGAATGAATATGCATACGACTGTGTTTTGAGTTCGAAAGCCGTCTGCATTCTGTGAAATGAGTTAGAAAGAATTAGCGTGCAAAACGAAATGAAAACTTCAGCATAGCCGAACACGAATTTATTCGAATTTTCGTTTGATTTAAGTGAAGCGCGCGATCGTACAAGGAAATGAGCGGAGAATAAGACGCAGACGTATGTAAGTGGTTGTGTGTATGTATATGCGTACTACATATGTTGTTTTTGTTGTTTTCTTTCTTCTTTTCCTTACGCACAGCAAAACAACAACAGCCCTTTGTTCTTATGCAATAAAAAATGAAGGCATTTGAATTAATTCGAAAACAACCTCTCATTCTCACTCATTCAATTCATGCATCTTTGTGTGAATGTTGTGCTACTGAGTCTGACGTCAGTGCACAAATTCACTCGAATTCTTTCAGCGTCGCATTCTATTTCACTCAGTTTATATTGAACATTGTTGATTCGAACGTAGTTTTTTTGCCATCATACAGACCTCTAGTGTACACCCAACTCAAAATGGCTTATTATGAAACTTTTTGCTCTATCGGACATGGAAGCAAATAAATATGGCTGTCATGTGGTTTTAAACATTTGCAATTGAATTGAGGTCTGGACTGTTGCCTGTTCAATCTAAAAAAGTTATGAACAGACCTTCCATCAATTTTGTGCTCAGATGGCAAGCATTCATATGTTAGTGTTACTGACATATTAAGCCTATTGACAAGGTGCGGAATTATCCTAAAAAATTTGAATTTTTTCCAATTCTTTATCAGACTCTAAAATTTGATATAACTCCATCGAATTAAGCAATTTTAAACTGAAGCATCAAAATGGATTCGGTTTTATTTTTGGAAATGCATCCCCTCATCTTAACATACGGGGAGTACTTGAAAATGGGTACAATGCAATTTTTTCAATAGCACTCATCTTGTCTAGGAGTGATCATCCTTCAAAATGCGCCGCAAAGTGGTTCCACTGACGACAAAATGCTGAGCGCAGTGACGATACTACACATTTGGGTTTTGCGCAACGCTTCCTCTGTCCATTTCAAGCAGTTCATTGGAACGCCTTGGTCGTTCAAGAACGGCATGTTGTCCGACGAATAGTGTTGTCAGACGGTGCCTCTTGGCCACGATATTTGCGACGATATGGTCGTTGAGTTAATACAACTGAACGACTATTTTTAATATACAGCGTCACTATTTCGGATCGTTGTTTTGATGTAAGGCAATTCATGGTTAGAATTGTACTGAATTGAAGTTTCAAAGACTTGTTCACTCAAGTCAATCGGTTGACAAATGTTAAAGTTATTCAATGTTTACATACCGACTATACATTTTTTATCCCTTCCTCATATCCATATCGTTAGGTCATTTTGGAACAGCGCTTGTTTATATATTCATTTGATATACATAAGAGTATAAAGATACAAAATTTGCTTTGAAAATCATAAATAAATATGAATAATTGGCAAGTGTATTGATTATTACTAATCACCGAACTCATTTTCAATCATTTAAAGATGAAGTTGTGCAAAACTATCTATATCTCATGAAACTTATGATACCCTATTATTATGAATTTCACGATGTAAAATGGGGAGTTAAATAGAACTATTGTACAATAGAACGAAAATGTTAAATGAGGAGTTCGATTCTAATATTCTGTTTTTTTAATGTAGCGCATTGCAATTTTTGCCAAATGATTTCTATCATGCGACAAGCTTCAGTTTATCGTCATGCTCCAATCAACTTGGTTTACTAACGCAATACTGATCTGCATAGCATATGTGTATAACTCAAATGCTGCACGTCGTCACGGTTTTGAAAATCGCATAGTGGGCGGTATGGAAACAACGATATCACAAGTGCCATATCTTATAAATTTACGTCTTCAAGATCGTTTTATTTGTGGTGGATCACTGCTTACATCAAGTTGTGTCCTTACTGCGGCACATTGTGTCCACGGGACATCGCCCAGTGCTTTAAGCATCCACGCAGGCGCCAGTAGATTGAGTGAAATGGCACCTATTACACGTTCTGTAGCTGCTCATTTTACCTCGCCATTCTTTTCATTTGAAACGCTTGATATGGATGTAGCTATATTGCGTTTAAGTGAACCTATCACAAGTGGTCCAGTGTCAACTATTGGCCTGTGCAATGGTACACCTGCAGACAATTCATATGTGAAGATTACAGGTTGGGGTATAACGCGAGAGGATGCACGGGAACCGGCTGATCAAGTACGTACAACAAATGTTCGCGTCGTACCGAAATGGAATTGTAGACGTGACTATCTTGGCAAAGCGAAGTTAACAACTACAATGTTTTGTGCAACAGTTCCGGGCTTGCGAGACTCATGCTCTGGTGATTCTGGCGGGCCGGTCGTGCAGAATGGACAAGTTTGTGGAATTGTCTCGTGGGGTTTTGGTTGTGCTCGGACAGAGTATCCTGGAGTATACACAAATGTGGCCAGTTTGCGTGTAAAAGGATTTATACAGAAAGTTTTAAGTGAACATTGTGACGCTTAGAATGATCATTTGATTCTTCATATTGTCTCCAGAAGTTTCTAATGTAAATGATTTATCCCATCACAAAAGGCATTGGTTAATTTAATAAAACATTATTATTGGAAGCAAAGATGCTTTTTTTTGTCACAACAGTTTGGATGAAATAGGTAAATTGAATTCTTATTCAATCGAACTCTTTTAAGTCAGTGGATTTCCGACTTCTTTGTGACCGAAGTAGATCGGTACATAGAACGAAACAACTTGGAAGTTAAAATTCGACTGCTGAAGATAACAAAACAGGCCACCATTCCAATTTAAGCTACCTAAATGTGTGTGGAGAAGGATTTGATTTATGCAGCAGGATGATATCAATGAACTGTTCGAAGATAAACAATTAAGCGAAAACAACTTGCTGCAATTTTTGGTAGATGATCCGTTTAGAAAATTGGTTCCCAAAGTGGTCTATATCGACCTGCAAGTGGTCCATGTGGAGGAAAAAAAGAATTGGGGATCCGTGAGATGTAAACAGGTGTCCACGATAATGGAATATCTTTATCAAATATAATATCAGTAGCAACAGATGGGGAACCTGCTATGGTTGGCCGCTACCATGGATTTATAAGTCATTTAAAACTAAATGTACGTGGGGTGTTAGAAACAGTGTTATCCATCGACAACATTTATATTTTCTAAAAATCTGAGTTATAGAATGCATGAATCTCTTTAATTAGTAAACCGAAGCAACGCATTGCGGTTATTTGCGTAGTTATCTGAAGAAGATTACGAGAACTTTCATCAATTGCTCCTTCACACTAAAGTAAGCTGGCTGTCGAAAGACCTATGTTTAACAAGATTTTTTGCTCTTTTTGTCACAGTTTTACAGTTTTTGGATACTAAAGATCCAATTTTAAAACAAAATTTAATCAAGAGGAAACCAGACATTGTCTATTTTCCAAGTGTCCAAATTTATCACAGACAAACTGCCATGAAGATGACGTTTCAACTTTCGTTTAACATTTTAATACCGTCTATTCACATTTTGAAAGTAGGTTTGAGGATGTTTTGATTATGGTAATACATATCACTATAGATAATCAATCCATATGGTGACATTGAAGAAACAGAAGATGTCATATTGCAAGAGGAATAAGAAGTAACGAAGAATTTAATGTACAGATTAGAAACGGATATAAGCTATTCTGGCTTCAAAAAGATATTCCTGTTACTTATCCCAATTTATAGAATATCGTGTTTATTGTAATTACTTATCCGTCCTTGTACCTAGTGGTAAGAGATTTCAGTGCGGTTACCAATCTTCTAACAAAAAAATAAGAAACACTCTGGACATCGCAAACCAAGGTGATTTGAGATTAAACCTAACTAAATTGATGCCAAATATTGAAAATGTACTATCAAAGCATCAGGTTCATCCCTTCCACTAAAAATCTTTTATTTTTTGCTTTGTGATTTTATGTAATTCATAAAAAATTATAATTTGGTTCGATTTAATTTGAAATTAATTAATAACGTGCGTTTTTTTTACAGTACAGTTAGAAATCAGTCAAAAACACATTTGAAGTTGATGAATTTGCAAAACACCTTGTTAGCTAAGCAGGGGGTCTACCCAAAACCGAAAAACAAGCCAAGTGGTCTAGAGTCGATAAAGTTTGGGGACCTTTGCGTTAGCGGATGATTGGAATTTGTTTACTAAAGTATCTTTACCGACATACACAGAACTTTCTTTACAAAAACTGCAACAATGCCTTTCCTTGGCAAAACAATTATATGAGATGTTCTTGTAAAAAAAAGACTTTTTTTTTTAAATAATTTGAGTCAAATTTAGCCGATTGACGAGGTGTTTTCCAGGAACGTATTAACTGCGAAGGCTGTGTAGATATGATTCCATTCCATTTTTGTACTCTGACATAATATTCTACTACATTATGTTCTACACCGCATTCTTGATTCCTTTTTTCTTAACGAAAATTCACCATAGGTATTGACATACAATAGAATTGGCAAATAAACAACAACTGAACCATTTTTGCCAATCATTATTATATGATGATTTTGTATTCTAATTTTGTTATTTTCATATTAAAAATAGAAACATATAATATTTTTTGCTTGCAAAAGTTTCATCATCTTAAGTCGTGTTAAATTTGTTTTTAACATTTGTATAAATATTAGCCCTTTATATAATGGAAATATATATAGCAAACACTTCTTAAGATAAACTTTTTCTTAAATTTGTATTACTGAAAAAAAAAAAAAAAAACAACCACTTAATCTTAAATTACAAGAAATGTTTCAGTTCTCTTAAACTCACAGATTTCATATTAAGTAAATGAATGTAAGTGATTTGTTTAATAGAAGAAATCAAACAAAACCTTTTCCTATAAAAGCAACAGAGAACTACGAAACGATGAATATTTAAAACCGGAAACGTCTTCCAATATGTTGTTCGAAAAAGTTGTTCTCATTTGTGCTACATTAATTATTATTATCCTTGCTTTGCAAAAGAAACACTTTGTCAGTGGAGAAGAAAGTGAACCGCGTATAATTGGAGGCAGAATGACTACTATTCAACATGTGAAATATTTAGTGCAGGTCCTGCACGCTGATGAACTATGTGGTGGTACGCTTGTAAAACCCAGATGGGTAATTACAGCCGCACATTGTGTTCTTGGTGCTAATAAGCATGACATACATGTCTACGGAGGAGCTTCTGATATAGTCGGGCCATTTAGTATATTTCGACGAGTGGATTTTATGTCAGTGAATCCGGTTTTTAATAGAAAATCATTAAGCATGGATGTGGCTGCTTTAAGATTAAAGCGTCCTATGGTTGGAAGTAATGTTGAAACAATTGAATTGGCTACAACGCTTGTGCCACCACGTGCTCTCGTTCAAATTTCTGGTTGGGGACTGACCAGGCCGAATGCTGATGACCCACCCTTGAGAGTGCACACAATATTAGTTCCAGCATGGTCCAATTTTGCATGCCACAGGGTCTATAATGGGATACAACGTATAACGATATCTATGATGTGCGCTTCAAAGCCACATGTTGGTGATTCCTGTGCAGGTGATTCGGGTGGACCACTTGTCTATAAAGGTAAACTAGCAGGCATTGTTTCATGGGGCCTGGATTGTGCTAGCAATTACCCGGGTGTCTATACTATTGTGCCAGTCATAAGAGATTGGTTTCTAGGGACTGTTCGCAATAATTCATAGTTTAAATAGACAAAACATAAATAGTTTTAAGTTGGGATGCATATATCGTTTCCAGGGTTTCCATACTGATGGAATATTTAAGGCTAATTGTACGAAAAATGTTTAGTTTTTACCAGTTAAAATATGATACCACAACTGTTTAGGATCTTTAAAGATTAAAGCAAAGTTATTTTAGTCTCTAATCTTTAATATGGTATAAAATAGTTTAATAAAAGCAATACAAAATTGTATGAAACTTCAAAGGTCATCAAAATATTTATCCTGCATGATGCGCTATAATTTTGCAAAACTAATGATTCTTTTGTTGTAATTCGAAATCATTAGTAATAAATGCACTTTGTAGCTCAGATTTCATTTGCTCGTGGCAATTAATTGATTTGGCTTTGATTCGTTTTATTTATACAATTCGTCTTTGTCCGCTTGCCGCCGACTTTTGTCTACCATCTACCAGAATGATTATCAGATAAATCAACAAATTGTTTAACATTTTTGCTGTAATAATAATTATTTCCGCAATAGAATGAGCGCATGTATAAAACTTCCCACATTTGTTTAAACGCGCTTGAGTAAACACAAACATCGCCGGAACTGAATAAACCAAAGCTGCGGATACATTTAAACCGCGTTCGTTCTACAATATTTGCACAACTGTGCTGGCTAAATAAAGCGTGCATATATAAATGTATATAAAATATATGTCAACAAATGCCACTAAATATTTGTAATGTTACGATCTGTGTAGTCTTACTCATCGTTTACGCGCCTTCTAGCTACGCCACTGACAGCAGTTCAGCCAGTGCCCGCATAGTTGGCGGTTCAACAACCGACATCAGTAGTGTGCCTTACTTGGTTAATCTACGATACAATAATGCTTTTATTTGTGGCGGGAGTTTAGCATCAACTACACATGTTATTACAGCAGCACATTGTGTGAAAGGATTAGGTGCCAGCACATTGACCGTTGTCGGTGGCGCTACACAACTCAGTGATGCTGGTGTACGGCGTAGCGTATTGAAAATTTTCACACCAAAAAACTATAACACTCGTACTTTGCATTCAGATGTGGCTGTTTTAAAGCTAACCAGTGCAATGACAGGCACAAATATTGCCACTATACCCTTGTGCTCTGCTACAAGTTGGAAAGTGGGTGACTTAATTAAAGTCTCCGGTTGGGGTCAGACCACAGATCGAGCTGGTTCTGGACCTTCGAATCGTGTACGTAGCGTTGAGGTGAAGCTTGTCGCACGTACGAATTGTGTACGTCAATATTATGGACAAAGCACCATAACGAATAGCATGTTCTGTGCTTCAGTACCAGGACAGAAGGATGCATGCGATGGTGATTCGGGTGGACCTGCCGTTTATAAAAATCAATTGTGTGGCATTGTGTCATGGGGAGTTGGCTGTGCACGGCGCAACTATCCTGGCGTATACACGAGTATTAAGACTGTTAGATCTTTCATAGATACCGCAATGAAAATGTGACATAAAAATATGAAGAACTCTATGAAAGATGATGAAAAGATTCAAATAGCTCACCGTTGTTACGTAAGAGCGGGGGTACGCTCACGATGAGTACAACATTTTCCAGGTAGACATTGTGTGGGTTCGTTATGGTTGTGACAACGGAAAAGTACTCATTCGCTAGCATCGTTGTATCATTATCAATGTTCGTTTGCGTGTTCAAATGGAATCTGTAAAAAACAATAATAATAAAAATAATGATGGCTTTCACTTAAAAACAAAAAAAAAAAATAACAAAAAACAGAAATAATCTTATCATTGGCTATACCAAAGATATAACACTCTTCACGCTCCTGTGAATAAGTTCGTCCAAATTGCAGTTGGATAAGACAAAATACAAAAAAGTTTTTCTAATAAGATCAGTACTTTGAATATGGGTTTGTATAGGACGTACTACTCCTGGTTATCCCAGGATTATGAAATTTACCTGATTGGTGAAGATAGATTAGAAACTTATATTGTCAAAACTTTAGATCGATAAGGCAAAAAATAAAAAAGTTTTTCTAATTAGAATGTTAAGTTTAATTTGGGTTTGAATGGGAGGTAGCCCTCCTAGTTTTCCGATTCAGCTGATTCCCACAAATGTGCAGCGTAAGGTAAAAGGAAACGTATGTGCTAAATTTCAGCTCACTAGCTCAAAAAACTGAGGGACAAGTTTGCATACATACAGACGGACATGGGTAAATCGACACGTCTCATCGAGTTAATCAATAATATATATACTTTATGGGGTCTGCAATGTCTCCTTCTGTTGGTTACAAACTTCATGACAAACTTATAATACTATTCACTACCGTGAAGAGTATAGTTATGATGATGATTGGCTTACGTGGGTGATATATAGCAGATTGGATTGAAATGCATATTATCGTCGAGGTCTCTGCGTCGGGTATGATGACGAAATGGTTGTCGTATATATTTAGCTGAACGCGTCAAAAACGCACCAATTTTCTCTGAGCCCATTTGCACTTCCATGCGTGCAATGCTTAGTTGTGTGTTTTCATGAAATTGTTGAGCATCCGTACTACAAAGTAGTTGGTAATAATTGCCCGGTGCCATTAGGAAATTGGACTCAATGGGTATATATTGCTGTGTGCCACCGGCCGTGTTTTCATGGTATTCCCGTAGCTCGAGTAAACTAGGGAAATGTATGTATTTGGTTGCTTCTAATTTATAGTTGTTTGTGCCATCAGTAATAATAACATTAAAATTTTTCATACGCAGAAGAACATCCGTGATAACACTGTTGATAAACATATTCAAAAAATTACAAATATTTGTTATGAACATAATATTTTGTATTATGGTACTTACTGTGCTATAAGAAACACCTCAATGGTTTCGTTATTATAAAGTTCAACCTTCTTGAATGATGCAGTCATATCGAAAATATCTTGTACTTTATCTAAATCAATTGGAATCGGTGATTTAACAACTTTCAAGGCATTGTTCCACATCTCATGAATCTCGGGTGCAATTTGACCATTCGGTATGGGTGGAAAACCCTAATCAATTATAATTTATTAAATTATATTAGTTACCCTGTGTTTACTCATGATGCACTTACTTTAAACACTTGCCAAAGATTTTCAAGCACCATCATGCGTTCTTTTTGCTCGCTATGCTGATTCAGGGACAGAGCTTCAATGCTGCAAGCCACAAAATCAGTGACTGAAGCTGTGTGCAAAGCGCATCTCAAAGTTTTCAATAAAACCTCTGTGAAAATGGTGGACCACTTCTCTTGGCGATATTCAGGTAGCATCAATGAGTAAAGACTGAAGAAAAAATGTACAAAATTTAATTTAGTTTGCAGTGACTGGAAAGAGTTGCTTAGCACATACGTTAAAGCTTTTGCATTATCACCACTCCGTTGATATTCTTCGGCCATGTCAATTGCTAATTTCTTGCGAAACCGAAGGCATTTGTAGATTTTATATTGAGCCATTGCTTGGCTTAATAGTGTAATTATTGTTGTAGAATGATTAAAAGATTTTTCCAGTTCACATAGCTGGACGTTGACTTGTTGTTCTGCTGCTGGATCGCCAGTTTTCACTGTACGTATTCCGAAAAATTCACTATATAAAGATGTGGCAGTGTTCTGTAGATTCGTTTCTGTCGCAGACACCTCAAAGGGCAAGTTGAAAGTTACTGGTTGGGAAAAAGAGTTAAGAATAATTTGCAGATCACAATATCTTCATTATAAATACTTACCACATGCTTCTTGGCATGCCTCACGTCGCTTTGCAGTGTACTCGGCAGCTTTATAATAATATATACCAGGATGCTGTGTTTGTAGTGCGGGCAGACCATTCTTGATTGCTTCACAAAACAGCTCAGCGAACATAGAGTGCCTGAAAATGTAAAGTATGAGTACGAGCAGCTTATGAGTTGCATTATGATAAACTTACTGTGTGCTCAGCCAAGCGTAATGTTCGAATGTGAGATCCTTAAAACCTGTACGATTTTTATATTTCTCAATGTGACTTAAAAAATGATTGATAGCATCACGTGGCACTTTAAGCTTAAACATTAAACGACAAATTTTGTAATTGAGAAAGCCAGAGATTGTTTTGATTTCCAGACAATTGGCGTCATTGATTCGTATTTCATCGAGACTTGCATACGCTTGAGTATAATGCCTTCATTGTAGTAATGTAAGAAAATATAATTAGAAATTTAATGAAAAAGACAGACAAATGTGTATAGACCTACTTTAAGGCTGTGCTAAAATCCTGGCGAATTTCAGCAATGAAACCCAACTTAAATTGATGCCTGATCTTCAATGTTGTGTGTGCCGCTGTCAGTTGATCGCGATGTGTCCTTATGCGTTTCGACATAACCGCATAATAGGATTGTGACATATCGAGGAAGGCTGATTCCAAGCGCATTGTATAGCCCGCTAGATGCTCTGCATATGGTAATATAAATAACATTTTCCCATTTATACCACAAGCTGATGTCAGACTAGCAGCATGCTCAGCGGCATTTAAATCCTCGCCCGATGGCAAAGGTGCTGCCTTTTGCAGCAAAACCAGGCACAATCGTGTATTGCGTTCTTGCAACGCATTCCTTAAGCTTTGTATTGTTGCAACGCATTGCATTTGCTTTTCGGTCCATTGTGCATCCTTCCATTCCATGTCCTGAAAGAGCACCACTACCGATGGCAACACATGCAAATGCTTCAGCATCCAATTGCGTTTGACAATCCCTTTCGGGTGATACCATTCGTATGAGGCACGTTTGGGTTTTGCCACCGGGTACTCATAGTTTGTCGGCAACAATTTGAATTGCACAGCAGGTCTGTCCGTCTTGCGATTACTGCTAAAGGCATCCCAAATGGCTTTGTGTACACTGTTTTGGGCAACATCTAGGCCACAGAAACCAATTAGCGGTTGAGGTGTCACGAGTAGCTCAGACGGTAGTGCTGTAGCATCAATCGACATAATTTGCTAAATAGTATTTTTGTTATTTCTCTTGCTGTTCCTTCAATGCCAAAGCGAATGCCAATGCCAGCAATAATGTTATGTTATTATGCTTATCACTCACTCTCACTGGCTGCTGTGGGCGTTTGTTTGGCCAGAAGTTAATCAGAAAAGTTGGATTGCGTTTGCGAGGTGAAGACTTATAACTGCTGCATAGACGCCGTTGTCTGGATGTGAGGATGGATTTACGTTGAATTTTCTTAGTTCAAATGTTCCGAAAGATATTGACACACATTAAATTAATTTAAATTTATATGCGAAATTGTTGAAAATTGTAAATAAACTGGTCATAGGTAGTGTGTACACGACTTAAGGCTACTCTACACGTAATGGTCTTTGTTTTGATGAAATCATCAGGTTAATTTCGTATAAATAAAATAATTGATAAGTGATTCTCTTAAATTTAATCTTCATCAATTTACTTATTTGTTTCATAACAAAAAAATATAAATGTACTTGCAGCAAGCAAATGCATTTCCACAGAGCAGCTGTTCGCACAGTGTTGCCATCCGTTCGAAAAAGGTGGCACCACCTTACCAAACGCTAAAGCGCCATCTAGCAGTGAGAGTTGAGCGCAAAACGAAATCAAATTAAATTCTTTATAATCTAAAAACAAAATACAAAAACAATTTATAATATTTAATTATTAATGTAAATGAAATTAATATTTCAAATTTAAATTTTAATATGGGCAAAATATTGTTTCACTTTTTTAAACTATAGAAAAATGTTTCTTAAAACCGCCATTTTTAGTAATACTATAAACTTCAAAATATAATAACAAGAATAAAGACAAAACGAAACCCACAAAACACATTCAATGCTTACAGCCTTACAGTCCTTTGCCACCCTCAACTTTAATAACTACCCATGTTCCATGTTCCGCAGGACACCCTACAATTTTTTCTAATGCGCAAAAAACTAAATACATATGCCAGTAGGATAGAAAGAGAGAGATAGAGAGGAGAGCATTAAGGACAATGAGAATGTCAGATAAAGATGGATAATGTGCGGGCGGAGGGGAGGGCGAATAAGCAAGGAAGTGAGCGAGTGAAAAATGGCGGTTTCCGGCAGAAATGTGGAAAAAAATGCTGTGTATAGATTTTTTTTGCTGGATTCATTCGTATGTATGTATGTGTGGTACGGTGATGGTGGCACAGGGATGTATGAATGTACGAGGGTGTGTGAGAAAGTAAAATGAAAAAAAATTGTGGGTAAAAAAGTTGAGGAAAGAAAAAAAATGAAATGAGCAAATAGCAAAACCAACCCCGTGGCACTTTCATGGACAATGACGCACTGTGGTACAAATGAACGAACGAACGAAGGAACAAACAAATGGTGGGGCAGATGGACACATGGAAGGATGGAGGAAGAGAGGGCGGAATCGAAAGACACATGGACAGACAAACGCAGTAGCAAGTAAAGTACTGTAATTACCAATACGAATGCAACGAAGGAGAAATCACAATTTTTATTTTGTTCTCTTGGTCCTCCTCCTTCCTTTGTGCAGGATTTCTTTTTCTTCCACTCAATTTTTTTTGTGATTTTTTCAACCATTTCTTTTTTTTTTTTTTTTGATTTTTTTTGTTTTGTTGCTTTCTGTGGCCGTTGAAGCATTGAAAAAATGAACCCTTGTTACGTTACACCACAATGCCACGTCTCCTTGCCTAGGCTGCTGCTGATGAGGATGATGATATCAGGACGTTCATTCGTTCATTTATTCATTCCTTCCATCTTTCTTTGGAGCTACTTCTTTGCTAAGCTTTGCTTTGCTGTACTGTAGCCCCATTGCCTTTAGATTCTTTGTTGGCACTTTCACAGAGGACACCGCACTCTGTCCCTGCCCCTGGGTTCAATGGTTCCTTGCTTTACTCTGCTTCATCTGAGTTCGCGTTTATAAATGAGCGTTTATTTGTTGTAGTGATGATGATGATGATGATGATGATGATGATAGAGGGAGGAGGGATAATAGTACTAGTGGGTGTGGCTCGTGGGCAAGTATTCAATTAGTTGCCATTTCTTCAAACAACTTTTGCCATGCAGCAAACAAAAATGTATAAAAAACATTCTCTTTTTTTTTCTTCTTGTATTGTTGTATTTCTTTCTTTCTGCTTTTGCTACTTCTGGCTTTTTGAGGTTAGGGCCGAATGAGACTGAACTTTAAACTCGTTTGACGTTTGTGCTTTGTTATTCTTTCTTTTTCATAATTATAAGTGAAAAAATGGGGGGAAAAAAATAAATGTATTATGATTTTCTGACTGCAGTTTCAGTGACTAGTGTAGTATTGTATGTACCTTTGTTAACGCAGGCCCTCATAGTTCTACTTCTTCTTCACTCCACAGCAACAATTCTATGCCTCTCAGCGCTTTTCCTCTTTATGATTTCAATGCCAATTCTTACGTCAGCGAAATGTACTCGAAAAATCATGCAGGCAACCATAATGCAACCAGCCAACCAGGCCAGCCATTTATCCAATGGCAGGTTAGGCTGGATGGCAAGCAGGCAGGAAGCATTTTTTTGCGGTGGCGGCAGCGGCCTATTCAATGCGCCATGACGTTCCGCTATGCAATGCATCCGGCGGTGGCCTCAAGTGGCGTCAGCACTCATCGGTAGCAGTTTCTCTGAGGTTTTTATTTGTTATACGACTTCTCCATGTTCTCCACCTTCTCCATGCTCCCAAGCTGCCCTGCCTGCCATGCTTTGTTCCAGCAGAAGGTCGGTCGGTAGTTGGGTGTTGGAGTTCAGGCATAGGCATAGGCATCGGCATCAGAAGCCTGTTTAGAGACAGAGAAACGACGACAGCATTATGCTGACATATCCCGTTTTTGCCTACCATTTTTCTTTATATGAATATACGAGTATGGTATATTCATTAGCTACCATTTTGTTTGTGATGGATGAATGAAAAGCACGAGAAGTGAAAAAGGGGAGAAAAGGTGTTTTGTATTTATTCATAATTTTATAATTCTAGAAATTTAAGAAATATTTAAAGGTAAATTCTATTGAGTATCCTCACGTAAAGTCTGCTTTATTTTCACTTTTTAAGGAATTTAAGAATTGATGTTAGACATCAATAAATCAATTTGCAGACAACATCAACATCAACTTCAACCAAACAAAACATCATTTGACATTTGCATTTTTATTGCCAAATAACAAAAAAAGGAATAACAAAAGTTAAAAGTCACTCGATCATCATCAAAGATCGCAAAGGAACTTTGCTAAGTAGAAGCTCAAAGAAAACATCTGCTTAGATATTCACATTCAGATAATGTGATATGTCTTTGACTTTCTTGTTTTAGAATTAATTTAATCTGCAAGAATTGGCACGTGTTTAGTTCTGTCGGTCGATTGGCCACCAAATTGACCGACAAAGGAACTCAGCTTAGTTCACCTCACCTCAGCTCAGCTCAGAAAGTTTTGGGTTCTTAATCAAGATGCGGCGTAAAAAACACATGTTTCTGGTCAGAAGGATGCTAAATGTGGCTGCCATTAATCTTAATTTAGATTTATGGGCATCATCAATTGTTTGCTGTTTGTTTGTGTGTGTTTGGGTCTTTCTTGTTCCAACTTGATGATATTTCATGATATAGTGTAGTGGTCGTGGTTTAATGAGGTTTACTTATTTTAATTAGCGTCACTAATAGACCTCGTTTATGAGGAAGGAAATGCTATTAGTGCTTTTCATGATTCGTTAAGTAATAAATTTTATTAAAAATATAATCCTCAAATATTGGTATATCAGACAATTGTGGGTGGGGCTGTACGAGTATAAGATCTTTAATTCGTAGGAAGATGAAAGATGCCTAAACAAGGTAATTACAGTCTTATAACTAAAGTCGAGCTTAGATATACATATAAATATTATAAAATAAAATCCCCACGCTGGGTCTGTCTGTCTGTCTAAGCGCGGTAAATTCAAAAACTACTGAACGGATATTCATACGCTTTTCACCAATGAAAGGAGTAATACATTTGGATCGTTTTGGTGTATAATTCATTAATATTATGCGTAAATTTGCTGAAATATGAAGATGATTGTTAAAGAAGTCGTAAAAATCATGACGATTGGAAGCTTTACTGGTGTGCGCCATGTTAGACAATACACTCATAGAAAACAATGTATTCCTCATTTGAAGTGGATTTATTTTAGATCGAATGATGCATTACAACCAGTTTACATTAAGCAATTCTACGACGATTCGCAATTTTTGTTTGTAGAGAAGGGAAGCACAATGGTCGCGCGGTAGCCAAGTTTTTTATTTATATTCTATTGCGTTTTTCCTTGTTTTATATTAGGTTCATTTGGGGAACTGCTTAATGTCAAGGACTATGATATTACAATATATAGAATGGACAAAACGCTCAACCGTGTTATTTTATAAATGAGGAATTGCACAGATAATCAATTCCTAGACATCATAAACGAAATTAATCGTCTACATAGGTTAAAGCTCTACGAACTGGATTGGTACTTACTTATAAGTCATAGAAGTTAGATATTGATTGCCTTTGATAAAATCATAGATTAGGTACTATATAGAAATAGTCAGACGCACTTTTTAACTTGTAAGGTTCTTGGGAAAAAATAGAATTTTGATGCCACTAACCCCTATTAAAAACAATCAATCAGGTTTCCCATCCTGGCTATAAATTTATGAATCAATAAACCTAAGATTTCTTATTTGGTTTAGTACCCACATACTATATTTTGGTTTCTGTTTGGGGACCTACGTATTTGCCCAAGTCACATCTATTGTAGAAAACTAAGATTGTATGTATTAGATACTATATACATGTGTAGTAAGCTAAAGTTAAAATCAATATGTTCTCATACTTTTTGAATTGAGAGAAGTCTACTTATATTGTATAATACCAGAAATAATCCAATAAGAATAAGAATATGTGTTAAAAGGCTTATAGGATAAAATGTATGACCATGCTACATAAGTTAAATATGTAAAGATGTATTGAGTGCACTTCAATGTTCGTGTATTGCAGATGATTTAAAATGTGTCAATGTGAAGGACAATACCCACATGTGGTTGACCAACGTGCAATGACCTCGATTGCAGATACACAGATACAGATACACAAATATGCCTGTAGTATGTGTGGTAGTGGTAGTATGTAGTATGTGACATCTGCATTTTGTATGCAACACACAGAATTCTGAACAGATAAAAGGGGCACACGAATACTGACTGAACAATCACAACCGAACGAATGAACGAACACAAATGGATGGACAGGAAATGCGAACATGTTCACATGTTTCTTTAAATGAAAAAAAAAAAAAAACAAAACAAGAATAAAAGGATCACATGATTACAACAGCGATACCGACACCGACACCTGTTATTGTGTATCTACAATAAAAACAGAAAAGAACAGGGATAACAATTTTCACATGTTGCCAGGCTGCGCACAATCAAAATAATATTGATGTTGGTCATGGTTTTCCCCCACGATTTTGTGGACACACACATACGAGTGAGAACACTTTGTGCCTTGAATATGCGCCAGCCTTGTATCCTTTTTTAAGCCTTTTACTCTGTGTGTCTGTGAGTGCGACATGACTGTAAAGTTTTAATTACTTAATTATAAACGCACACTCACACACACACACACACTCACAAACCCAAATACTGTAAAAGGAAGGAAGGAAGTAAGTAAGGAAGGATGAATTATGTAAAAAGGTCACGGTCACTTTTTGCCATTTTCAAGTTTACGCCGATGAAAACTGTCTGCCAAATCAGGAAAACTGGGTCATTTCCATGCCAGCCAGCCAGCTAGTTAGCCAGCCAGTACGCAAAAGAAGCATAAGAAAAAAAGGGTTAAAATCTTAATGAGTTTTCCTTCTTTGCTGTTTCTAATTAAAAGCACAATGACCTTTTCCCCTGCTAATGAAGTTGATGGCATAGAAGTGTCGATTGGTCGGTGGGTATGCCGCGGCAAAATACGGTCAAATGAACAGACTGAAGGACACTCATTTACGTAACGTTATTAAAGAAAAAAGGGACGAAACTCGTTCAAGTGTGGTTGTGTGCTAAAATAGAAAAATGACCCTGACGATAATTAATTATCAAGTGTTTTTTATTGCTAAAGTGGTGAGAGCTTTAAGTGGTGTGAATAGTAAGTATGTAGAAGTGAATGATATTAAAGTGGCCAACTCATTTGAAATATTTTTTATATTATTAAGCACCTGTTCAGCTTGAATGCGTCCTTAAAATATTGAAAGTGGCCACAGAGAGTGTTAGATTGTACTTAGGTAAGTATAAAACTATAGGTAGTTACAGTCTACCGCATGGGATGTCTGGCTAGACAGCTTCGTAAAAGGAGTCCATTTGAGAGCCGCCTCAGTCTGGACAAGTAGTTGTTGTGTGACAATAATCGTTCGTTGAATCGACTGGCGATCCTTAATAATGACAGGCAGATTCAAATCTCTGCACAGAGTTTAGTTTCTGCAATGCAAAGAACAATTCAATCCTTGTTTTACAAGAATCGTGCTCCCTTGTGGTAAGTTTTTGCGTCGTTTCTCCAGTTCTGTGTAATATTTAGTCATTCGGGAACAATATTATGGGAGTAAACTGAGCGCTCATTCTTCAGCAGTCAATATAGTATATACCCTGGTCATTTATGTACCACAGACTAAATGAGTCTGAAAGAAAACCTTCGATTTAGAAACAGACCAGATATTACACTTTCTTTGACTGAGTTAAATAAAACAACTTAAGTCATTGAAATGCATTAAGATATAAGTATGAAATCATTTCTACAATTATTCTTTCGATTTATAAAAATTTCATTTTATCTTTTATTGACCGCTTTTATTGTTGTGTCATCACTCTTCCTAGATACAAACAAGGCATTCATTAATACTGTATACTGTATACTACATACAATAGTAGCCTAATTTGTATCCTCCATAGCATAGGACTTACTCTCCTTCCCTCTTTCCCATAACATAACTAATGCCTACTATAAAGATAAAAATACAATAAAAAAAAACCTTAAATGTCTGGCGACCACATGTCAAGGCTTGTACAGCGCCAGATTTAAATCAAATCCGACAAAGCCCAGCAGCAAACAATGCGCAATATACTAGTAGATTTTTTAACCCTTTTTCGGATTGTCCTTCGCAACGGTTTTTATCATTGTTATTGTTGTTGTTGTTGTTGATGCATACGAGAGTATGTAGTCGAGTGGACGGACAGCTGGACCAGTCTTCGGTCGTTGACTAAAAAGGATGTTTGTCTGTTACTATCCCCTGTCCTTTTGAGTATATGGCCTGTGTGCGCGCCTGTATCCCGTTGCTGTAGTGCTAACTTTGAGGAACAAGTTGATGATGGTGATGATGATGATGATGATGATGATGGATGATTTTGATGGATTGCTGGTGATGGCGAGTTCTCTGGGAAGGCATTTTGCATGCTGTGGTCCTGTAATTGCTTATTTAAGCGAGTGAGCGAACGAGCGTCCTTTTTTGGGATATTTTCAAAAAATTAATTCATGGACGGAGGAGATTGAAAAAGCACACAAAACAAAGGAATTCCGTGTGTAATTATTGGCAATGCAAATGAAAAGGGATTTTTCTTTCCCTTTATGGTACTCGCACATAGGATCGACCGACCACCATACAACAATGTATGGTGAGTACTATAATACGAGAGCAGTGTAGATAGGGCAGATGTCCAGCGGATGTTTCTCCCTCTGCCAGTTGGAATGGTAGTTCATTTGTTGTGTGTCTATAAGATGAATAAATAAACGCGAAAGTATATTAATTTTTTTTTTTATTGTGCTGGAAATTAGTTATTATATGTACACACAATACATTGTTGTTTTTGTTTGTTTGTGCCTTGTTCCCATTGAGATTCATTAATCCTTTCATATCGTGCGGGGATGTACTTAGAAGAGTTGCGTTCGTATATTATGTTACCCGTACGAAGCATCCGTTTAATTTTTGTTTTTATTAACCTCATGGACATTTTCATATATTGAAAATGGTTACCATCTATGCATATTTTAATAGGATGGACTCTATACCTTTATATGTATGTAGGTACAAAGGGTATTTGTCTATCTATACCAATGCATCTATTTCTAGAAAACTTTGAGCTGGAAAGTTGATATCGAAAAAAGTCAATTGCAAAGAAAGATACACTTTTCTAACTAAATCATTATAAAACTACTTTCTTATACCGTCCAGAAAGTTACTCGTTATACAAAAGGTTCGTTAAGGGAAACCACTTTTTCCATATAAATTGATGCAATAATAAATTTTTATTTATGTATTTACAGCTAAGATGCAATATAAAATTATAAAATAAACTAGAATACAGCTACAGCAAATATTTTATTTTTAACTTGTATTCAACGAAAGTTTTATATGCATGTACGTGTACTTTTAAGGAGCTTGATTCTTTTTAAGACAATCTAAAATAAAGAAACAGAAAAAAAAATAAAATCCAATCTTACTTCATCATCAAGAATATTTATTTATTTATTTATAAGATTGAGATATAATATATAAATAATACTACACCTAAAATTACAAGAGTACTACATAGCTATGGGTACCTACAACTCTATGATGAGATGCATTTATGATGATTAGAATAGGTGGATTAAATTACAATGAACAAGGATATTATAAAGTAAGTTATAAGTATTTTTTAAAATTTCTGATGGTTTAATGCTTTTAAAAAATATATGTAACTCTAGCTCTCCCCAGAGAGGCTGTGGCTCCGGCGATGCACCGGATAAAAGGTGTTGACGCATGAGTTGAGTATATCTGATACGTTGGCAGACAAATATATGTTAAGGTTTTTAATGAAAAATGGATGCCATTGATCATAGGTACGTATACCGGTGTTAGAATCTTGTCCAATTGCCAAAGCCTTTGTGTGAATAACTTTAGTAAGATGTATTTTCAGGCCTTTGCCTTTGGGGTCGATTGATATATAAGGTGGCGATAGCATGTCAACGTTTTCATTGCTAATAATATCTTTGTGACTGGGCATGCAAAGCTACCAAATTTTGACTTTGTTTTGTATTCATAAGCTACGGATATCGACTATAATTATGTTTTAAAAATTTATGTTTTGTTTCGCTGTAATGGTTGACAAACTGTCGGTGCAGACAGCGTGGGCGAAAGTACATAAAATGGTAAGCGCTTTGAAAGTGAATACCGAATAATACTCGGGAAGTTAGCTTCCTGAAATAAGTAGTTATAACTGCAAGGGCAATCTTGGTGTTATTTTTCGCGCAGTCTGTATAAATTTTTTTTTTTTAATTTCATCAAATTTTCTGACTATTTCAAGGCTGGCCCAACCATACCATTATTATTTTCTATCCAATTTATTTTATTTAATTTAATTCAATAATGTTGTATAAAAATATTTCAGATTCTAGTGTTTGAGTGTTTTAATTGGTAAATATATTTAACAGTAATTAAAGTAAAAATCATTTCAATTTTATTAAGATTGTTATTTTTGGATAATTTGGAGCTATCGAATGGCCTCGCTCATAGCATCTTTAACATACTTTTAATGAATTTCGCGACAGATTTCAACTAGTTCAATAGACCTAGTGCTTTTTTATCATTGTAAAAAAAAACGATTTCCTAAATACGTTAAGTTCATTTTTTTTTAGTCATATTGTAAGCATAATGAAAATATTTAGACCATTTAAATAAGTCAGCCATGTTTTATTGCTATACCATATATCAGCAATGTACTTAGCAACGAACTACTTATCTCTAGATGTTGTTTCATAGATAATGTTTTCGAAAAATATGATGCCCAATGTAAATGACATACCAATCAAAATGTCTGTCCCTTCTAATCAAATAATGAAATCAAGATTGAATTTTTTTCTTGCTATGTAAAGTACGTACATACTATTTTTGTTTTAATGCACTTCACTCTAGTTTGGTGGGATTTATGTGTTAGCCTGATAATTGTAACCAGGTTGCAAGGTTTCTGTTAGTGTTGGCAAACTATCAATTTTAATGTTAAAGTTATTATATGTATAATAGTATTACATATCTAGTTTTGTATTGGTTGAACTCATTGGAGCTTTATCAATCCTTTTATGTTACGTGGACGAATATCTAATGCCACTGAAGAAATGTGCGAACTTAAATACTTGTGCATATCAGTACCTTTGGTGCTAGTATCCCAACGAATATTTAGTAAAACGGGTAAAATTATAAATTAAAAAAGGTCGCAATTTAAAGGAAAAAATGTGAAGATATATCATCTTTTTTACTTTTCATTCGTTGCAACAAAACTTAAATTTCATATAATATTTATGACTTCGCATGTTGGTATTAATCAATTAATTTAATTTAAATGATTACAATAATCATGATTAAAAAAGTAATCATGATTATGATCACACATCAATAATTGATTAATTTGACAGAACATTTTGCTTTTGTTGAAGTTAGTGAATTACATTATGATAATAATATGAAGTAATATAAAGTGTAAGGTATACAATGTATCGATGAGACCTCAGTAATTATTTTTTATTGTTTTAAATTCTTTATGACAGTATGACGTAGAGAAAATTGTAACAATAAGATATTTCTCAGCTTAGCATACTTGAAACTGTTGTTGTCGTTTTTTTCTTATTTGACACCATTTCAATTTTAGTGCCATAGTGATCATCGCTCGCTGTTAGGGTGTAACAAACTCAGCCCGTAATGCGCATATACTGGTATGTATATAAAAAAAACAACAGTCATTATTGTTGCCACCCCTCGGTCTTTATATAAAGCGTTCTTATTGTTGTTGTTGTTGCTGTTTGTGTTGGCTCAGATCCTTTTGAAGAACTTATTAAAAAGCGCGTGAAAAAATTCGGATTTCACGTACAGCAAATAATTCAATTGTTAAAATGAGAGTCAGAAAATTAAAAGCAAAAAAAAAAAAAAAAAAAAAAAAATTGTATAAAGAGGAAAAAAATCATAGGAAGAGATGTGCTGATGGGTCGCTGTTGTCCTTATTATTGTTCTTCCTTACACGCACATAAATTCCGGGTTGTTATTTTATTAAAAAAATAAAAATCAGTTTATTTTTTTTTTTTTGTATTTCGTCCTTCTTCAAATCACATGCTGACATATTCTTTTGCTTGTTCACATTAAAAACAAAAAAAAAAAGGTTGCAGCTCACATTTTTTTATATGAAATATTGTAATTTTATAGTCAAAGTGTAACAGTTTTTTTTTTGGACTTTTGTGATGTTTCTTGTTTTTTATAACAAATTAAAAAGCACGGAGTTCATGCTCTATAAATTTTAATATAAATGGATGGATTTTTTTTCGGCACTTTTTATGTTAAAAATATTCAGCTCATTGTTACTGACAAGCTGTCGGATGCGTTTTATGTTATAATTTTTGACTTTTTTGTTGTTCCGTGAAGAGGAAGGAAACAGAAACAAAACTGAAAATGGCGTTATACCGATTTAGTATAGAGTATTATATGTATATAATTATCATAGCATTAGAGTGGTGAATTTATAATATAAATTTGGTTCAATTAAAATGTCTTACATATGGATAAATACTTAAGGAAAGGCATCCATTTATAACTTCTTACAATGCATTTTGCTTTGCCTTCATTATACTATAAATAATCACAGAACTTCAGAACTTCTATGCTACTTACAATAGAGTAGATTTACTAACCAATGTTCATATGGTAGTTTCATTAGAAAACTGCAGTGAGTATAAATTTGATTCGTGTGTGTTTGTGAATATTTAAGTAAATACTTACTTATATTTCACAAGACAAGTTGAGCTACTCACTGCAGTCCCCTGATATACATATCTTGATACATTCCGGAGTGAGTAGCTAAGCTTGTGAAATAACATATGTAAGTTAATTACTTAAATATTCACGAATCAAATTTCTTCTTGATAATTGATAGATAATAAAGGGTTATGAACCAAAGACTTACCGAACTTTGCCGATATATGTTAAGTGCCTTTTTTGTTCGAATACTTTTGAAATACTGTAATTGAGAACTATTATTTATTTTCCTGAGTTAATAACAGAAACATATATGTAGAGCTCATATTAGCTGTACAACTGAAATATACTTAGTATTGTATACACTATAGTACATTAGAGATATAAGTTCGCATAACACAATATGTTATTGTAAGGAAAAATTGGGTATAGAATAATACTCTATATGATAATAAATAAATAAAACTTAAATTACTTAATACTAATAGATTGATTTTGAAACGATTTTTGGTCTAAAATAAACATACAAATTTGTTGATAAATTTACTTTTAGCAATATTAATTGAATCTTGAATATGATTAGCGTTTGCTTATTGATGAAGACAAGATAAAGAAATCTTAAATTGGGTATTAAAAATCATGATAATAATTCAATTTTGAGCCGTTTGTAGCTTATTTAGTTATGACTTAGCACAGTTGACGTCGGATCATTCTTCATCATGGCAATGCGAGTTCTCACACTTCGGCTCAAACAACCGAGTATTTGAAGGCATTAAACGTTGAATTGATGGGTCATCTGGTGCTTTTTAGCACCGAATAATTTCTTTTTGTTCCCAAAATTACGTGGTCAACGATTTTCGACACCCGAAAATGCGGTTGATGCATTCAAAAAGCATGTTTTGAAGTTACCTCAATCGGAGTGGAGAAAGTGCTTCGGAAATTGGTTTAAGCTTATGCAAAAGTGTATTGATATTCATGGAGATTTCTTTTAAAACTATAAAGCTATTTTTGAATCCATAAAGAATTATAGATAGAAAATCAACTTATATATAATCAATCATGTTATTATGAATAGATAAGAAAGACTTTCGGTTGATGAAAGGATGCAAATTGTTTTGTTAACCTTGTCTATTGTTTTTGCTAAATAATTATTGAATGTTAACTTCGAGTCAAAAAGAATACCAAGGTACTTTAATTATTTTTCTCATGGAACGTTATACCATCAACTAAGAGACTGGAACTTGGTAGAAAGTAACCCTTGTGCTTGTTAGTAAGGTATTGTATATAACTTTCTTTTTACTTGGATTCTATTGGATTTTACAATTTGTGAATTGTGAAGTAGATTAATTAACTATTAAGAGCGTTTTTTAGTTTAATAGAAGCAAAATTAGCAGTAAATTGCACTATAATCAGCAAAGATTGAGGTAACACAATTCTTAGAAGTTGGTACAATATCATGAGTTTAGATATTGTAAAGAATGGGGCTTCGCACGGAAAACTGGAGTACTACAAAAAATAAGCCTGTTTTACAAAAGCAATAAACTTATAGACCAATTAATAACACTGTGTTACAAAAAAAAAAAAATTGAAAAAACTTCTTATCAGACCTAGTGGAGGTTATAGGTCATACAAAACTAAAAAGAATGGCACATAAAAAATTTTTGATACACCCTCAAAATCTTGACTTAAAGCTCAAAAACCGTTTTTAAGAGGTTCCTGTACATATTACCTTATAACTTGGACATTTTTTTATCGGATTTCAAATTTATTATTTTGTATTTAGAAGCTGAAATGTAGCCCTTTACAACCATGTATCATGTATTTTGTTATCATTTAAATTCATGAAGATACAGACCAAAAACTTTCCAAAATTTTGATTTTTCCATCGATTTTGCAACCTTAAGTCTAATTTGTGCCCCTTATCTTATCTAAATTATATTTTTTCTCAACGTACAGTTTTTTTTCCTTTTTTATTCTTATTCTAGCTATCTCCCTCTAGCTATCTCCCTCTATCTGCAACAATTAAGGAAAAAAAAGGAAAGAAAACTGTCATATGCAATTACAAAAAGTACAATAAATCAAGTAATTTTTAACCGATTCTATTCAAACAGGGTTCATTTAAAGCTAAAATCACTGAACTTTCGATGTACGTTGAGAAAAAATATAATTAAGATAAGATAAGGGGCACAAATTAGACTTAAGGTTGCAAAATCGATGGAAAAATCAAAATTTTGGAAAGTTTTTGGTCTGTATCTCCATAAATTTAAATGATAACAAAATACATGATACATGGTTGTAAAGGGCTACATTTCAGCTTCTAAATACAAAGTAATAAATTTGAAATCCGATAAAAAATGTCCAAGTTATAAGGTAATATGTACAGGAACCTCTTAAAAACGGTTTTTGAGCTTTAAGTCAAGTTTTTGAGGGTGTATCAAAAATTTTTTATATGCCATTCTTTTTAGTTTTTTATGACCTATAACCTCCACTAGGTCTGATAAGAAGTTTTTTTTCGCTGTGACACAGTGTAATCATTATAATATTAAAATCCGTCTTTCAATTTGAAAATTTTATCAGATTCGATTTTTATTCTTCAGAACTTTTATGAAATAAATTACTCAACTAGAGCGGTACTTAAGCTTATATAGACGACGGAACCTTTTTTTGCGTCGTTTTCAAACTTCATAATGTCATTGGCCATTAAAGGCGGATCCATGCTGATCTCTTTTCTTAACAAAAATGTTTATAAATGCCTCCATTATCTTTGCAGTTTTTATTTTACAACAAATATTTTTATAATTTTATGCATGCACGATGACCGGCGGAAAAACGCAGTGAACTCATTTTTAAACAACTTCGAAAACAAGGAGGAGGTTATCCATTCTGCTGTTTTTTTTGTGTGTTACCTCAGAACTTTTTCTCGGTGAACCGAAGATGATTCTTGTACTTGTCATGTGGTCCTATATTAATTTGATCAAGATCTGACCAGTAGTTTTTGAGTTATCCTTAATAATGCGCGTTCCATTTGCGCTACTTGAAGTCGGTTTTCTATTTTGTTGAATTTTTGTTATTTTTAATATTGTATATGTACTCATACGTCACTCATCTGGAGATAAAATTCTTTGTATTATAAGTAACGAATATTGTTAAAATACAATATTAAAGAAAGTTGAAAGCAAGTGTAGTGTAATAGTTTGGATAATCCTCAGGACCCTGCTCCAATTTATATAACTACCTTTTAATATTTGCTTGGGCAAACTATATTCCAATGCACTTCATTTGCACATTTTCTGTAGAGGGACAGAGTACCAAAATATTAGTGTTACTTTAGTGTTTTATCTGATGGTAATCAAATTTCTGTATTGTGTTGTATCAATAAAAAAATTTACGAGTATATTTGGTGTATCTATGCTTGTTATTCCCTCCAACAAAAAACTTGTAATTTAATAGTAATGGACTGTATTGTAAGGATTATAAAATTTAGTCAATTTATGTACCGACTATTAATGTGAAAATAATAAACCACAACACATTTGCATACAATTAATTTAAATAAAGTCATCTTCAGGTTCATCAAACTTGACATTAATTGATATCAATAATAATTTATATTTGTCACAGACAAATTTCTACTTTCATTAGAATATAACCAGCACCCCTCATTAATTGTTCTGTACTTAATCATCATGGTTTTAAGCTACTCGTAGTAATTTTTTTTGCAATCCAAATTTCGACAAACTAATATTGACAAATGCATAAATGGGATTTTGAAGCCGCCGCTGACAAGTCAATAAGGCAAAACAAAAAAAAGTCACACTTAAAAAAATGGAAACAAAAAAAATGTCTATCCTACCAACCAAACCTCAGACTGACAAATTCAAGTGCTGTGCAAATTTTACTAGAACTTATTATATGGTATACACGTACATAGGTACATGTATAAAAAAAGGATCTAACAAAAAAGTAGTTAAGCCTATTAACCTTTTTTGCAGCAATTACTTTTCAAATCTTGTTCAACGCTTTGATGAATGATGAGCGGTGTCAGTCCGGGTCACACTCTAATTTTTTGTTGTTGTTATAATTTTCTCACCCCTTCGTATGGTGTTACGACCCCTTGTATTTTTTTCAATAGAGCCGTGTCCCTCATTAAATTGTTTCGTTATTGTTGTTCTTTCTTTCTTTCTTTTTATTGATCATTTTCTTTTTAAAGCAGCATGGATCAATCGATCCGATCGAACAATCAATCGATCGATCAATTGCGGTCGTCGTTTGTTCTTCAATTGATTTGTGTAACATTAGACGGGTAATTACCATTATGTGATGTGTTTTGATTGAAATAATCACCTTCAATTGATAAATGGAGGCAAAGTTATTGATTGTGGTTAATGATATTGTTTTTATTCAAATGCAAAGAAGTTTTGTTTTTATATTGTTACTTTACTTAAATTTGATTTTGATTTTGTATGCTATTCATTTGTATCTTGAGTGTAAATAATTGTTTTTAAATACTTTAATTTCCCACCTGAGTTCAGTTGCAGTCAACCCAAACGAATTGAGTTCGCCTTGCGGCTGTTTTCATAGTGATTTTTTTGTTTAGCATTTTATTTCAGTCGTCATAATGACGGGTGATGATGATGGGTGATGGGAATATGTAGAATGCTACAGACTCCGGCAATTCAGAATTTAAAAAAATACAAAAATATAAAAAAAATGGTTAACTTTGTCCTTAGCAAAGCTTATATACACTTCACATATTCATAGATGATCTGTGGAAAACTGTTTCAAAAACTAAGGGACTATTGACATTTAATTGTATGTTGTCCAACTCTTCGGCATTTTAGTTGATTCTGATATGTGATATGTGGATAAGCACATGCACAGATCTATTGACACTCTGCAGGTTAACCAAAGCCCACTTAATGTATTAGATTATGATCTTTTAGAATCTATCTGATCTTCGTATCCTTTTTAAGTGCCTATCCAACATTTAGAATTGAATATTGCTACCTAATCTAATCTAAAAGGCGCATCAAAAAATTGAAGATACTTTCTTTTTGGGAAAAGCAGATGGAGATGTTTAATTTAACTTCCCTTGTGCAATATTAATGCAGTTTTCGGTGCATATTTTTTTACAAAAGTCGCACTAGAATTCATATATATTCATATCAATGTAGGACATTAACAAAAACTTGAAAACCAAAGAAAAAATCATTTTGTTATAGGAAAAAAAAACTAAAATAAAATGCTCAAGCAATGAAAACCACAATTCCAAGCATAAATACGCTAAATTAAATATAAAAGATGAAAATTCTGAGTTTTGGATAGTAGGGGTAGTGCAAGAAAGCATTTCTGGAATTTCATTTCCGCAATTCGTGAGCACAAATTTTGTTCAACGTAATATATTTCTTAATTATGGTGGATTGTCTTTTCAGTTCAGTTAAATGTTTTTCATTTTTCATTTTCCATTTCCTTTTTTCCCCCGTTGCTTTATATTCCTTACAATAATATTAAGGCTTAGAAATAAAAATGATTAAAAATTTGCAAATAAAAAAATAAATAAAAACCCACTGAACTGAACATTAAAATTTGTTTTTGCCAAAGCATAAGGATTTCATTATGCTCATTTAGTTGATAACGATAATAGATTCACTCCATCCAGTTGCCTTTGAAAAAATAAAACTGCACCCAGCAACAAGTAATGAGTAGTATTTCAAACTTAACACCAAATAAGCTAAAGATGGTAAGTAAGAAAAATCCTTTAATAAAAACCAAGAAAAATATTCACATAATTCACGCTTTGTGTAGGGAAAAAAATCCTTTTTAAATAACTATTATTTAACGTAAAGTACAAAATAACTCCCCAGGGTTTCCTTATTAAATATCCTATCCTTTGCCACACGCTGCTCCTTATTTGCCTCCTCGCGGTTCATTGCATCACATCGTCTGGTCTGGTTCTTCGTGGTTGCCTTTGCCACATCGCATTGCTCTGATAAGTAATTTCTCTGAGGGAAATCTTTTCAATTACATTTCTTAGATGCAGATGCTCGCGTATCCTTTGCTTCCTCAGACAACACTTACATAGCTTTTTTCCTCATTTTATTTTTATTTTTTTTTTGGTGCGGTGCCATCCTTTCCATTTATACTTCCTGTTGACAAAACTATTATGCTCCTATGTTTTTTGTGGCGTAAGGATTCATCTGAATGCAAGTATTCCATTTTTTCATCTTCTCTTTTTAATTTTATTTTCTTTTTCCGTGCAAAAATGGAGTGTTTTCTTTCGAAAATAAACGCGCAAATATTTTGTTCTTTTCCCTATTTCCTATATTATGATGATGATAGTCCTTTGAGATTTCTAGTGTTGTACGTAGAAGTGTCGCAGTTAATTAGTAGACACTCTTTTTATATAATTACTCAAAGCAAGTATCTAGATGCAAGGTAACTTTTATTAAGCATATGTGACATTTCTTTGAAATGTCTTTTGCAATAATTTTGTTCCCCATTTAACTCACTGCGAATAAACGATGAAAAAATCTTTGGAGACATTATTCTTAATTATCGCCACTCAAGACAAACAGAAATAATACTGATCTTTAGTGGTTTCTCAGTTTGAACATTTAGATAAAGTTAATAAGCGAAGAAACTGATAAGTACATTGTATAGGGTCTGACGAAAAAAAAAATGAGGAAATTGTTTGTAAATGAACATACGTACCATTCGTAAATTTCCAGTAATTTAGCCATGTATATTTTTTATTTCTTCAGTTAAAGATTACAAATTTTACATTACGGAAGCGTGAAAGTGTAAATTGGAATGATCAGATTACTATAACTTATAACTCTCAAAATAAATCTAAATTATTGCGTTTGTTTATTGTTTCACCGTTTCATAATTAGTACTAACAATAAAGCTTCAACTCCTACTTACAAATACGAAGGGCTTCTAAATAGGCAAAACGGCTGGTTTATCATTACAAAGCAGTCGTGATGAGTTTCTTTTACAAACGAGAGCTCTTGGCTAGTGGATTAACGGGTTAAACAAGTATATCCGTTTAGTTACGTTTCTACTTAGAACACTCGTCTTTTACTAGCAGTACTTGTTGGACTTAGTGAATGAATATCTTCATTCAAGGCCAGATTCAGGGGTATAGTAGCCCGGGTCAATGATGATAGTTGAGCCGCTTTCATCAAATTTCAATCAAACCTCAAATTTATCCTGAAGAATCAAATAGCATATTTAATGTTTTTTAGGATTAAATTTTTCAAAAACTACAAAAAATTTTTGTTCGTGTTTTCGTTGTTTATGCTATGTCGCTTCTTGAATTAAATGTTGTAGGGAATATATTTCTTCTTATACGACACTAGGACAGAATAAAAATTTAGCCTTATATACAAAACTCTTTTATCTCATGGTACATGGCCCTGATGTCTCAGAAATGTAAAATCGCAATCCATTGAATGATCGAACTCTACTGGCGGCAACATACAATTGTCCATGTCGAAGCACTGCCTGTTTCAAATAAAAAATTCGAACGTTTTGAGCCGCTTAACTTTGGGATTGAAAGAGTTTCCAAATAAGTTAAATGAATACGGGGAATTAAAATTCGGGTATTTCGCGTTACACTTGCTAACACCTCGCAGTCTGTTGAGTTTCGGTACATTCGTTTTACGCCCATTATTCTCCTATTCTACTGCATTCGCAACATCAACGGCTGTTTGTTGTTAACATCTTTTCTTACCTAAAACACTAAACCAATATTCATAAAATCGAGATCTTACGAAGAATACCTTTCAATTATTTTTTTTTGTTTAGTCGATATCCGTTCAATGGTGTAAGCAGGAAAGGCTTCACATATTCAATGTTTGCCGTTTAATTACATATTAAAAATTAAAAAAAATTATTGCTATAAAATTTTTGAATCCAATGCGTGTGTTCCGTTACGGGTGCCCGCATTAAATTCGGCCCCGTTTTCAGTTCTGATTTACCATGGAGCTCCTATCATTGTATAAAGGATCTTGGATTGAGTACTTGGTATAATTTCAATGTTACTCGTGCTTGCAGTTTTCTACAATTCCAAACCACATGTTTTGGACAAGTAGCAGAGTTGTATTTGAAGCTCAGATCAGATTTAGAGTTAATTAGCCAATGGATATTTTGTGTTTTTAGTTTCATGTATTTCTTTTTCGTTTTTTTATGTTTCCGCCAAGTGAGAAGGTAACGCCATGATAAGTTACCTCCTGAGTTTGAGCCATATTAGCACCGTTTAATGTTATTGGAGAATAAATCCTACGATTCAGTGTAAATGTTATGTGCTTCCATTTCTGCTCATTGAATTTTATCTTCTATCGTAGTTAGACAACCACTGTTGAATGATTTTAAGATAATTATCCAGATCTGCAGCAGCTTTAACTGGCCAATGAGAGTGACTGATTATAGCAGTGTCGTCGATAAAATTTGATGAGACAATTCGAGAACTTGTTGGGTTATCAACACAATGTAGAAATCGCACAGAGTTGGCCCCAGAACACTGAAAAATGTTATTTGTGACATAAGATTGTATGATTATGTGTGAGTTTTGAGGTAGTAAATATTTTATCCTGTAAGTCAAATCTCCATTCCATACTGTTGAACAATACTCTCGAAGTTCTTATTTCAATAGTGATTCAATGCAATCTAGTCTCTTAGTATTTTAGGCGTTTGAAATGAAGTTTAGTAAGCACACGTGGGGAATAGCTCATAACTTGAAACCAAAGTTTGTAGAGGTAATTTCCATGATTTTAATACACTTCAGTAGTTCGACATTATTACCCCGTTTATAAGACACCCGAAACGGTTTGTACTGATATCAGCCTGACTCAGAACGCATGCATAAATTGATTTTCAGTTCGTTCTGGACTCGCGAAGCGACTTCAACAAGCGCAAGTTTCAAACCCGTCGTTATTTTCGGGAACCGTATTTATGTGACTTAATATAAATGCAAAGCTTATTGCATGTTGAAAATCAGCTGTTCGCAAAAAGTTGTTTTGTGCAGTGTTGCCATATGGTACAGTTATTTTCCGTTATTATCATTTTCTCAATGATTATACATTGAACATTTGTCTTGTACAATGTGATTTTGAAATAAACCTTATTTTGAGAGGTGAGCTACATCATATTTTATGCATACGGCAACTTCAACAAACACATATTCGTTTTCAACAAGAGCACAAGACGTCGCACGCATAAATAACTAAACAAAAACAGTTCTGAGTCAGGCTGATATCAGTGCAAACCGTTTCGGGTGTCTTATAGACGGGTTATATGTTATTTTCAATGGGTTACTTTTTTCGAATCTGCCGCATTCAAAATCGTATGTAACCTATTCTAAGATCAACATTTGTTATTTTTGATTCAACTTATTTGAAAATTGAACAGATCATGTTAAAGCTTCCATTTGCATTTCTTCAGATCTTCAAACCAAAGTTCACTTGACATTTAAGCAAAATTAGTTATTTTTTTTTTTAAATGTACAAAATATAATCTTAAGTGGTCGGATAAATTTTTGATATAACTGGAATATGAAAATTTGCTTAATTATGCACTTATGTTTGGGAAACTCTTCTATATAATTTATTGTGAATTCAATTAAAGTCTATAAATACATAAACATCCAGTTTTTTAATTAATAATTTCATTGCAATTAAAAAACCAGAATAACAGCTAAAGCTTTATGTTAAGCAGATCAACTCTTAAAAATCATTGACTAAAGCAATATTGTTGCAAATAAAAAATCTGAATCCTTTCTGCTTATATTGTATGCACAAACACATGTGTGAGTGTGTATGTGTGTGGTAGGAAAAAGTAATTATGCCGACTAAGAGCTTCATCAGACATCCTATTATACAGTAACCACTCGACAAACATACATATGTACCTACAAACATATCCAGATACAATAAGTGTACGAACATACATGCATACATTCATATGTATGTAAATGCACATATGCATTTATAAGGATGAAATGCATACTACAAACAAAAGGTGGATTTCATTTACCATAGAGTCGCAGCATTATGAATGTTTGCATATGGCATGCATCTAAAAAGCGCATAGAAGTGTGAGGGTGTCAGAATGTGGGAGTGGGGCAGATTCTCTCTATGTAGGTATCTACATACATGAAAAACCACTTGAGATGCAAAAAAGCAGCGCAGCCGCCATTGAATTCCTTGTGTATGGCAGGATTAAAAAATAAAACAAAAATAAAAAATAGAAAAATACAAAATGCAATGCAAACGTTGGTTGCATCATCACATCATGTATTCCTCGTTTGTTTCACCACTTATTCTTTCCTTCTTCACCTTCCTCATACAGTGCATAGTGCCTTGTGCCTTGAAACAAATAATGATGCACTTGAAAAATGTTTTCAGATTAGGAGAGCAAAATGAAAAGAAGGTGGAAATGAATTCATCCTCAAACGGGACTTAACTTATTAGAGAGTGAAAAAATGAAGAAATGTAACTGAAAATATTGCCGCACGATGCGAATTGCGAAAGAACCCCTCAGGGATAGTGTGAGCCAGACAGAAAGTAGAGAGTCTCAAAGGCCTTGAGAGAGGGACAAATTGAAAAAAATGAAAAAGAGAGAATAGAATGGTGTGGGTCCAAGTGGACGACTTCATTCCGAACAACATCTTGATGACATCTACGCCATTAATATTTCATTTAATGCTGCAGTTGTCCCAAGATGAATATAATGATGACGACTACGATGATGATACTGATGATTATGTTATACCTTAGTCAGCGTTCCATAGCTAAATTCACTCAGCTTCAGCGCAATGACAATATGGCAAGGACAGTGAACACCATATGCCCATGGCACCGCGGCAGACCTTCGCACCTAAACCGGCATCTACAATGCCCCGACTCCACCTCTACACCTCTCTTTCTCTACGCACTCAAGCATAGCGTAAAATAGCCTTAAAATGTTTAATTCATTTTATGTGATTTCATTCAGCGCCAGTTTTAATTATGAGCGCTCCAGACTTAAGAGTGCCACCACCATTGCAGCCATCATCCTCATCATCATCGTCAGTCGAGTCGCCGACGCCATCAACATATTTTTCAGCTCTCCATCATCTCTCCATCAGCCCATTCCTCATCATTTGTTCTGTTCATTGTTGTTTCTGGTTTGAGTTGGCTCATTTCCTACTTTGGCTAACTGATGTTGATCCTGCCTTAATGTGGCTCTGAGGCTGGCTGGTTTACTATTGTAGCTTTCGGTCGCCACGCCATGACACGGCGACATGACTTGTTTAATTTGTGCATAAGTCTCTTTATTCTTCATCAGCTTCATTTACTTTACGTTCCTTCCTTAGTTCGCTGGTAGAGTTCGTATTTTGATTCACGTTCACTTGGTATGTTTTAGCAGTTCCTTCTATTCGAGTCCTGGTGTTGGCTTCATTGTTGCCAACGGGCTAATACTGTTGTTTTTGTTGTTGTTGCTGTTGTCATCTTGCAAATAAGGCATAAAACCAAAAAAAACAGAGAAAGCCAACCAAATCCAGTCAACAGACTTGACTTACTTGCCCCATTGATAGCAAGTGAATAAGTAAGTGAGTGAGTGAGTGAATGAAGTTTGTGTTTGGGTGGCATTAACTGTGAGACCAGAGACCTGAAGTTTGTCTCAATGGGTGTCTCATGAAATATTTGTGTTTGTTTGAATATTTGTGTGTACACATTTCAAGTGTGGATAATTCTGAATTTTAATTATAAGTAAATATTTAATCCATTTCGTGTTACTTAGTAAATGTACTCAAATTGAGACAAGTGCTTTGTTTTGCCGAGGCGAAGCGAGCTGAACTTACTTAACTTTTAATAAAGAATTGTCCTACAATAGAAAACAAATGTGAATTATATTTATACATACATAATATATAATCATAATTATGATGTGATAAAATAAATAGTACACTTTCCTGACAAAATGAGGCTATGTGAAATTAAATGGCGTTATGGACAAATTAATTATTAAGCCATTTTAATTTCGACTAATTATGCTACCTACACTAACTAATCCTTTCATTAAGTTCTCCAAAAAACAATGATCCGTTTAGCCGTTATTTAATCAATGTTGATCTAAACTAGGTTTTTTATAAGAGAACTGAATGACCTTTTCTATCAGAATAAGGCAATACTTTTAACATTTGTGGGATTATAGCAGGAAGTTATGTCAATATTAATATTTGATTCGTCTGATTCTTCAAAAGTATTTCAATTAATGCGCAATGTACTACATTTAAAAAAAAAATAGCATGACGCCTTTCATCACGTCGGGAGCGTAGCAAAGCACGCCGGGAAAGCTAGTTTGAAATAAAAGACATAAATTGTGTGAAATGTGTATTTGTTTTTGTGAAAATAAAAGTACATTCAATTGACCTCCTCTGCTAACTAAGCAGGCAGGCTGTCAATCTTTTACCAAAATTTTGAATAAGTTTTTCTCATAATAATGGTTCAATTAGTGATATTTGCTTGATGATGTTGTCTTCACGGTGTAGAACAGTTGAGTTACGTTATCAGCATAAACTTAACTCTTCAAGAAACCCCATAAAAAGAAGTCCAATCATCTTATCTTGGTAGCAAAATAACGTCTGTTCTTCGAGAAATTATTATTGCGAGTATTATTATTTCGATTGTTTTTGTTGTTTCTGTGTGGCATGTTGCACCATTGTTCACTCTTGTAGCTAACTGGAATCTATTGACTTCATACATGTAAACACATCAGTGTCATCTAGTACCTTTAAAAATAATGGGGCCAATTTTAAAATGATACTTCCAATTTGAATACCTTATACTTAAGGCTAAGTTCGTCTTCTGAAAAAATTAAAAACCAAATTTTACATCCCAGATTATTCATTTATTTTAAATTAATTTATTTGTTTACTATATCTCCCTATATTCATAAATATGACTAAAAATACTATTTTTTGGTACCTTGTTGAAACATTGTTGTTCATACAGTATTGGGGCTAAATTAAGTTTCTCTCTTCTCTCAATATTTCTTGACTACTACCATCTTTTCCTAACATTATTCGATATTCGACATTGATCGATATTCGACATTGCCCTGCTTTATGGATTTGTTAACAACAACAATTTCATAATATGATAATCTATCTATCGATATATGCTTATACAAATTATCAATTGATTTGTATAAGTCCTGCAAAACCTTGACAATCATTGAGAGTTTGGTCATGTATTAAGCGGTAGTCATGTGCAGTGTATTAAAATAAACTTGCATTTTTTCATTTAAAGAAGGTGAAAATACATAATATGGGAAG
Organism: Amiota communis; assembly: GCA_037043315.1. NCBI lineage: Eukaryota > Metazoa > Arthropoda > Insecta > Diptera > Drosophilidae > Amiota > Amiota communis. The sequence continues at coordinate 865,193 of JBAMAV010001101.1, forward strand.
ACATATGTAGCAATTGGCGAGAAATGATTATACAAATGTTACAGCTAACCAATCAGTATTGAATAAATGTTTGGGAAGGAGAGGCAGAGCAACGTCTGCCCGGGTATCTAGTATTATATATGTTTCAAAATTCAAAATTTTAGCGAATCAGGAAAGGGACTTTTATTTGCATACCTTTTGCATAACTGGGAACATACATGTATGTATTATCACATTGCATTGATAATTCTAACGCATACAAATGTCTGCAGAGACACCGTAATATGTGGAAATTAGTAGCACAACAAGGAAAATCGGTTGTCTGTCTGTCCGTTCACGTTTATCCTTGGTGTAAAGATTTAATCTTTTAATTTTCAGCTGCTAATATGTAGCTTAGGTAAAAGCAATCGAATAAGTATGCATATTTATCATCATATAATATAATAATAATTTATTCCTGCACACCAACATTCGGACAATCAGAACATTGTACCTTTTAATCTTTTCAAATAAACAATACAAGGATTGTACATTTTTATTCAAGTTTGCTTAAATTTATGTTTCGAGTATAACTATACTACTTATTTTAAAGGTACACAGCATAGTCTTAACATTTTAATTTGCTTTTCGTTTGTCATAAAAGAAAATCGTTCGGGGTATATACGCCCATGTAAGTATAAACTTGTCAAACTCTGGCGCTATTGACCACCACCAATAGTTTTGTAAGAGGAAACCTACTCATTTTATCTATGATTAAATGACGTTAAAGCACTAATGAAGATCCACCTCTTTCTTGTAGTAGTGCCAACCTGGGATATAAAAACAATTTTAATTGAATATAAATTTTGATCACTAAATGCGTAAGAACAGTCAATAGTAATGAAAAATTTGCTTATCGATGACAATGATTGAAAGATTTCCGTAATGGGGATTGAGCAGAAAACACTTTAGTTTTTAAGTCGAAATTGTAATACCCTTTTTTATATTGATGTGATTTTATATTTAAACGAATCAAAATATCATACTGTCATTACTTTAATTAAAATTTATTAATAAATTATGGGTTTGCATTTGCATTATATTTAATAAAATAATAATTGTTGTTCAAATGTCTCTAGAACGATGAATTTTACAATATTAATTCAAGCATTCGTAATATACATTAGTACAATATTTGGATCAGTATAAAAGCTTTCAATTTGTTTACATTTCTTAAATTAAATACACATGTAAATATGATTGATCACACTACTTATGAGTATATTGCAGGTGGTGGAACATTTTGCTTAGATTAACAACTTGTGTGAAGTGTATTCAATCTTTAGTGCTTAATAACAAAGTCAAGGTTTTTTTCCATTTGTACACTTCACACTTAGTATGAATGTTGGTACTTTTTAATATGATGTTTGAAACGCCTAGAGACTGGATCTATTGCTATAGAAATGACCCAAAGAATATCTCAATTTTTAAAGAAAATGACTAATGTTTTAATTCGACTCTTTATTTATTCTATAAATTGCTACATAGTATTTAATGTATTTATTTGGATCAACACAAATATAAATTTTGTGAAAACAATAAATTCAAAGTACAACAAGATAGAAGTATCGCACTTGCTGGATTGCCACTTTTTCGTGGTAAGTAAGCTCAGGAGGTGCAAGGACCCAGAGAGTGAAGCCGATGGTATTTATTACTATTAGTAGTCTTGCATACCGGTAAGTTGGTAGAGCAGTTTCAAAAGCCTCTCTGTTGTGAGCATCCTGACTATCAAATTTACATAGCTTCTTAACTTTTTCTTTTAGATTCTACTATTATGTATTTCTATTTAAATGTTTTTCGTGATTTACGTTGGAATGATTCAGTTCTTTTTGATGACTTCAAAATTTGATGCTTATTAACGTGAAAGCTATTTCAATTTTAATGTGATTTTAATTTAAATTATCAGTTTTTGTGAAAGCTGTTTATTTTTGTGTAGGGTATACTGTTTTTGCTTTAAAAGTGAGCGGAGTGTCGCAATCGAACAAGCAAGTGAGCGTTCGTTATTAAGATGCCGCCACGTGAACGCCCACTTAATGGTGACCATGGACATGCTTTGTCCATCTGACTATCTGAATGTTTTTCTGTCTGTCGAAGAGTTGCTTGTAGACTAACTGACTGACTGACTGAATAGATACCTTCTAAGCCATCGAATGCTGCCATGGTTTGTTCAGAAATATCGCTTGATTTGTGTTCATAATTTGTTTGTAATTAAATTTAGTTGCTCATAAATTGTTAAGGAAAAATGTTTCGTTTTATGTTCTATCAAAGTTGCCGGCAATAATACCAAGACCAACAGCAACAACAATAACTATAACTAAAACAATAACAATAATAAGTAGTAAAAACAACAACATATAGAATACCACAATATTTAAAGTCAAAAAATATTAAATGGAAAAAAGAAAAGAAAAAATGACTTGTATTAACCGAAAATGCAAAACTAATGCTGACAAATTCTCTTTAAATATTGAACTAAAAATATTTGAAACCACGCGGACTTATTGTGCGACGCTGACATAAAATCTCTTAAATGTTTGCAATAAATTCCAAAGCATTGTTCCATGTCACTAAATCATATCAGCAACAATTTATGCCAGCCCACTCGGGGCCAGGCCATGCTAGCAGCCGGTAGAGACAGTCACAACATACAGAGCAACCAGAGAACCAGTGTAAATAAGTAGTAGAGCCACCGATGGATCAGTCGTTGTAGCAACCAACGCTAAAGTAACGCGTGCGTGTACCGCCTAAGCTGGGCTTAGCTTGGCTTAGCTTTACCTGAAACTTATCATATTGTAGCTCAATCTTGAGTTGTCGAGTTCAACTCACAATTAAAATGCAAAAATTGTTAATGCGCGACATTAAAATTCATTATTATTATTGCTGCTATTATTATGACTTGCTCTCAAGTTGTTTTGTTCTTATTGTTATACTCACATGTCGTTGTCGCTGGCGCTGGTGTTGGCAACAAGAGTTAACCATTTCTGGAATGCATATGATCTGAATTGACTTAAAAAAGACCTGAGGCGGACAAGCGAAACTCTTTTATTGCAACTCCTACCGTATGTCACTCAATAATAGAGTCGCCGCATGGCTCACCACCAGCACCGCCATTGCCATCATCATGAGCACAGCCAGTACAATTTAACAAGAACAACAACAAGACTAACACTTACCTCTAAGTCCCGCCTTTGAATTGTTCGGCACCCTCTACCCTCGTAGACCCGTTTGAGTCTCATAACGTTTTTTGTAATTAATTGACAATAATTTTAGTTATTTCTTTTGACGTTTACCAATATTTAAACTTAATTGGCGAATGTCTTTGCAACGCTGTTCTGAGTCAAAAACATGCCCACACATGACTCTTTAGCTATTTAGCTATTATTATATGACTATAGTACGTACAAATGTATGAGTACGTATAAGGTATACTCGCATAAGTATTTAACATGATTTTCCATTATATTATTGTCTTTCTTTGTTCTATGGTAAGTAGTAACTTTTTATGGTTTATTATCGTAATATTCATAATTCAATTTTAGTTCGACAGTTTCACGTTTATTGAGTTGTTAAGCATACAATGTTGTAGTAAGTAAATGATTTCTTTTATTTCTTCTTGTAACGAGGCGTTGAAATAAGACCCTTTTTATAGTTTTTATTTAAGTTTGGAATTGGTTTTCCAAATTGAAAAAATTAAAAACATTATTCAAGCGAACAAGATCTTTCAATAATCAATGCTCCGATTGAAATATTCTTAGACCAATAGGTGGAAAACCTCATTTTTTCTTCAGGAGAAAGACCAACCTCATTTTGATAAGAAATTATATTATATTGTAGTTAGTGAAAATTCTAATCTAAGTAAAATTTTTTTTATTGATACTTATATCTTCTTCTATATATTTCTGCTTTGTATAAGTCCTGCAAAAGCTCGAGAATGGTTCCACAAATTTCAATAATTTTTTCTTTGTTTTGTTCGCCTCAATACAGAGGTGGTTTAAAAAAAGAAAATTCGGAAAAACCAAAAAGGAACAGCCGAAAAATAAAAAAGAAAAACATGACAAACATTATTATGAAAAAAATTAAAAGAAAAACCAAGCAAGGTGTGCAAGTGAGATGTCAAAATATGACACCATTACCATGAAGAGAGTTTGGTCATGTGTTAAGCGGTAGTCATGTGCAGTCCAGGACAGCCTGCATTTACTCAATTATAGTTGCAAAACAAGAAGCCGAGGAAGAAGAAGGTGAAAATAATATGGGGAGGTATAGCAAAAAGGAGCTATAAGCGAATTTTAACGAAAAAGATTTTCTAAAACATATGACGAGAAATGATTATACAAAGAGGCTGAGCAATATATGTCCGGGTATCTAGAATAAAATTAAAACTAAATACATGACTCCACAATATCTTGATGAATCGTGCGAAATCTTTAGCTTCTTTAAAAAAATAAATGTTTATAAAAATTATTTTGGTCTCTTGTGTTTAAAGTGTGGACAAATTATATGTCCCACTTTGTATATCTTCAAAATTATAACAGGCATTCTTCATATCAGTTTATCTCACACAACTTGTTAGTAAAATGTACACCTTATTACAATGTAACCGTGTATCGGAGCTAGTATTGGCATGATCAGCATCGCTAGGGAAATCGAGATGACCATATCCGTTTGTTCGTTTGTCCTTCTGTGTCATCGTCTGGGCTGTTATGTAAGAAACTCGGCTGTGTATCTCACATTAGGAAAAAATCATGTAATTTGTCCCCCAGTTACTCCCACTATAGCATAGGAAGTCTCGGCACACATTATAGGGTTGAACCCTAAAAAGGCTCCAGGTGAATATGATGTGGACAACTTTACACTAAAGGCTATGCCGCTTAAAGCGGTGGTTTGTCTGTTCCCCATTTTTAACTCGGTGCTAAGATTAAGATATCAATCAGCCTGCTGCCCACCGTACTAAAGTTATTTGAACGCTGTCTGCTGATGCGAATTCTGGATTTGGAAAAGCTAAAGAAAATAGTACCTTCTTGAATTGTAAGAAACATGATACAGGAATGTTTGAAAATTTTATATTAATTTTTTGGTTTCTTTATGCATTTCGATGATGAAAATAAAGAAAAAATTTGAATATTTTTCATATGCTTTATTGTACTTAATTATTATTATTTATATATACATCCATTTTTTAATCTTCGTCGTCCATGTCGCTTCTTCTTTCATCATCTGGAATTTCATCGGAAAATCGTAAAGTGATATAAATATCTACGAGTTTCTTCGATGATTCCTTGGAGAGTAGATTTCTTATGTCGTTGTGCAGAAAAGGCGTTCCAACTGTGTTATTGATGCCGAAATTTCCATAAAATCTGTCGCAAATGCAGTAAATTTCTCTCAATTTATTAGCATAGTGCCAAAAAGTTTTTTTTGGAAATGATTTTTTTTACAGGTAAGACTAGCGAATGCACCTTCGTGTGCCGTAAATTAATGACACGATTCAAGTTCATCACTTGTCATTCATCATTTTGACACAATAAACGGGATAAAGATAATGTGCCGTCATCGTTAAAATATAACAAAGCTCTTCTTTTGATGATATTCTAAAAATTTTGGCAAATAGATTGGGCGGGCCATCGTTCAATAATTTCATCAATTTTTCTGCTGCGTAAGGTGTTGAAAAGGAGCTATTTTGACAGAAGTTTGTCAAATCAACAACCGGATTATGTAATTCAAACAAATTTCTTACCGATGCGATTGCAGAGAAGTGCAGAAACTATCCGCTTTTGAATCACAGGCGGCAGTAACAGTTTTCATTGCAGACATATGTATGCATATGAGCAAGATAAAATTGGTTTATTGCCGCCAACATCTGATAAATGATTTGCTAAGCCAATTCTTCTGAAGTCTTGTTGCACAGATGTGACTTGTTGTCTTCTTATAAGCTGGTGGGAAATGGAATTCTGTTTCGTGGCACCAACTACTTATTTAGAAAGTTACTAATACATATGTCATTATTTGTATATGGTATACTCTCTACGTTTACGACCGTTTAGGAGTTCAGTACATGCACGAGGTTTCCGACAGTATGAAACGTAAGATACTTGTTTCTTACGTTTATACACACCCGTGTTACAAAACATGTAATTTTAACAACCCAGGTCACCGTGCATTTAAACCCATTAATCATTTAGTTCAGACATCGTGGACTGACCAACAAGTGATACAGTTACCATAAAAACAGATACTGGTATAGGTATACTGTTTTGAATAGTTTTCCTAAACTCCAATAATGAAAACCAACCGTTTTCAATGCCATTATATGCATCGTATGTTTTGAATTTGATAGGACCAAAGATGACTCTTCTGCATTTCCCCGAACAATGTTAAAATCCTTATTTTGATTAAACAATTCAAATGATGTCATGCTGTTCAAATTTATTATTCCAATTGCTTACATTCAAAAAATTTAAAATGCCAATTAAAAGCGTTTAAATAATTTGAACAATTGCCATGTGTGTAAGAATTCCAGAGAGAGAAAGAGAGAGAGGGACTGTGTGTGAGGTTTTAAGTTTGCTAAAGAAAAGCGACAAGGACAAGTTTTGTATAAATTATGTTTAACCTGTTTGAGAACACAAACACACGACGAAAATACCATGCAGAAACACTTAGGGAATCACATAGAACAAACACTCAGATAAAGGGTATTGAGATTCATTTGCATGAAAATAGAATGCCGAACAAATTGGAAACGCGACATTTAACGATTCAAAGATGCTAAAGTGCGACAAGAGGAATTTTTCTTTAGACGCGATTTACAAATCAAAGGATTACAAAAACAACAACAATAATAACAATAAGAAAGCAAAAGAAATTCATAAATCGTGGGAATATTAAACTAAAGAAAAGAAAAGAAAAGCAAAGCAAAGCAAACGTTTTAATTATTCAAGAGAAGCGCGAAGATAAAGTTTTAGAAAACAAAAAATGTCATTCTACTTCTCAAGCAGGACACTTTTGATCCTTGATACAAACACATACATACATATACATACAATAAAAGTAACTTGAGTTCACTTTTGCCGTCATAAACAAAGTCCAATATGAATGAATGAATATAGTACAATATATGAATGACTGACTGACGGAACTAGACAATCGAATAACAATACCATAATACAATATAATGAAGAATAAAGAAAAGGGTGATTGTTCTCACACAGAGGTTGGCAGGCGATCATTTTATCTGGGATGCTGTTGTCCTGTCCCATGCGTTAGCTTCCGTTTTCACTTTGGTCCTCGTGACAACTCATTTGCATACCTGACTCACCCAGACCTCGAGCGCGTTCGTCTTTTCAAGCTCTTGGCCCAATTTGGTCGATCCTAACCCTTTATTTCTTTCTCTTCCAAAGTATTTTGCATTTTAAATTTAACAGTTCGCTGAGAGAAATTTGTTTGAATTTTGTTTTTTTTTTATCCTATTTTTAATGGTAATTTTTACCTGAAACTTTATTTCATTTATTTTTTCATCTCAGAAATGGGAAAAATTCGAAATCTTTATAATTTTGTATTTTAATTTAGATCTGTTTGATAAAGTTCTGCAGCTGGGATAACTCAATTCAAATATTTCTTTTATCCTTCTTTTCATTAATTTGAAAATAAAAAAAAAAAATATTTTCATAAAAAACACCACAATATTTTGTAAAAAAATAGTTAAAAACCGGTTCTAAAACTGGTTTTGATTTATTATTATAGTAATAAGTAAGTATCATGTAAAGTATTCAGATTGCTTGGGTTTTATGTTGAAACCGTTTCATTTTTCATGGTTACGAATGCATTTTGTAATAGTTTTTGTTACAATTTATGAGAAAAATTTAAAATTATTTGATATTTTCAGTTACAAATTATTATCCATCAATCCTTCTGATCTTGCTCAATAAACATAGCTCAATAAATGTAGTACATATTTCAAATGAATGTCAATTTATTGCACTCACCTGTTTTATTATAAGAAAAAGAGCCGATAGTTTGTTGTCTTTCTTTTGCTAAGACAATTAAAACAGAAAAAAGTTGTTAATTTGACTACGTTGGACGATGAATGTCAGATTTATTTCTTTCATTCTTCATAAAGGCTTCTGAGATATCTCTGGAGTTTCTGGATGGTTTCAGCAGGTTTTCAAACCACTGGAACCTCGCGGTTAACAGCAACACTGTACGTTTGTGCTTAGGAGAGACTTCTATCCAACCGTCTTGTTGCATAACTCGGTTATACCTCAGTTGGGTTCAGCCCGTTACCTGGGTATGATCTTAGACAGGAGACTTACGTCGCGCAAACACATTATCAAAACTGCTGCAACTTGTCGCCAATAACTGAAGAAGCTGAACTGCCCAGGAGTCAACTTAGCCTGAGCAACAAAGTTACCATCTACAAGGCTATAGTGGTCCCATCCTGGACTTATTACAATCCCCTATGGGGCACCACAGCCGAGTCAAATGTGTACCTCATCAAAACATCAAAGACGAATGAATATTCACGAAATTGTATACGCGCACTTTTTGTTTCTGTAAATAGTCAGTTTAGTCTCAGTACAAGTGTTTGATGTTCTGATTTCAAGTCGACAATGGACTGAGACTGAACTGACCGTGTAAAAGAAGAAAAGAGAACGGAAAGAAAAAAACCATTGGAATTGAAATTTTGTCTGCAAAAAACAACATTCCAACATAAGAAATGGATCACGTTTTCTTCTTTGTTATTGGTTTTTGTATAGATTTCGCCATAAGAAACTATGAAATTATCGACAACGAAACTCTTTTAAAAACAAGAATGTTCGATTCGGTTTGAGTTCGCCATATGCAATGACGTGTATTTGTCGACAACTTGTCATAAAGTAACGCAGACAAGAGCAATGTTGCAACTAGTACACAGGAATTACAGGGACTGACGCGGACAGGTATTCGGATAGTCTCAGGTTTCTTGACAGGACATTGTAGAATAATGAAACACCTAACTAACATGCGGATCAGTCGTAGCGATCTGTGTAGACTATGTAATGAAGAAGAAGAGTCAGCAGAGCATGTGCTATGTCACTGCGAGGGCTTAATCTGGACCAGATTTCGTCAACTTGGAAACCAGTACTTGGAACCAGTTGACATTGCACGTTTGTTTTCGAAGAAGATCTTTGAATTCCCAATGAAGAATAGAATCAATAAGGCGAAGTGAAGAGGTGTGCTGGTTACCTCCCTTTCCCTAATCTTATCTAATGTGTTCTGTTTTGTTTCTTTTGTTATATGCGCTCTCAAAAGAAATAATGTACTGTTGGTTCCACCACACTCCAAACAAAAAACATGTTTGTTCGCTTCGGTGTAACGCCACAGTGTCAATAATCGCAATATTTTCATTGCTTCTCATAGTTTTCCTTCCTAATTGATTAAAACTGACTAATTGACGAAAACTTTGAATTAGAGCCCCCTATAAAGTCGTATAAGTACTTATTATGAAATTAATTAAAATTTTTATGGACAGAATCGATTAAATCTAGTCCGCCTGTCTGAGTTTAATCGAATTATACTAGTTTAAACTTTTTAATTCTCAAGTAGATTTGATCTGACACAACATTTTATGTATTTTCTTAATGATATTATTGATTTGCTAAATTTATTCTGAAATGCTATTCAACTATTCAATGTAAATTTTACCTTAATCTGCTTTCAGTACGTAGTAATTAAGCTGTGTCCTATTCTTTCTATAATTTTATTTTTCTATATCTTCTTTAATCAGGTTTTGTCTTTAAAATCACATTTATTCAATCCAACATTTGAAGCATAAACTCGCACATAATACAATATTAAACATACTTACGCGTACTATGATACTTGCACTTATTGCACTTGGGTATCTGCATGTATGAGTATTTCGTTGAATGAGTGAAATATACGAGTACATTTGACTATAGAAAAGCCAAACAAAAACATTTTTAATTAATACTCGTGGTACTCATACCATTTATATGATGTTACCAAGAGTGGGTAAGAGTTGGTTTATGTTGTGTACGAGAGAGTATTTACAAAAGCCTCGAATGTAATGAAAAATTAAACAGCTTAATTAAAATGATATTTCAATAACTAAAGTTTTTCAATACAATATAACCATACTATGTACTACAAAACAACCAACATACGTGTTCGTGTGTACGAGTGTGTGTGTGTAAGTGTACCTATGAATGTATCTGTAATTAAACAAATACGTACAATAAAAATGAAGAACAATGGACAGGAGCAATACCAGAGAGCCGCCGCCAATTAAAAGTTTTGCGCACAGAACAACTTCAATGAGTGTCGATAACAGAAACAAAAAAATAAAAATACAAAAAAATTAATAAATAAACAAATAAATGAGCGAATAAAGAAAATTGTTAAAAACAAAATAAAACAAAACAGAAATTATGTATCGATCGATCCATGAATGGTGGAATGGAATACAAGCCTCTTGCATTGCAAAAAAAAACATGCAAAACAAAATGAAATAGTATTCAAGATACTTAAAGAAATCACACATACGACAAAGGTGTATCAGAATCTTTTTAAGAAAGGAATACGATTTAAGATTGAAAATTTATTATAAGTATAAGATCTTTTATATCCTCCAACTATTTAATGCTCCTGAAGAAATGCACCCTGCCCAAAGAAATAAATCTTGGAAGTCTATTTAAGACAATTTAAAGCTCTTCTGGTTGATTTTTATCTTGAAAGAGCTAAGAAGTTGATAAGCATGCTAAGAAAATTCCCCATCGACGTTTAACTGAACACTCAGTTACTTGATTACACTGGGTATTGCCTTTGAATCCGGTAGTTGCAGATTCTACGAGTAAAGAGATGACAGCGTAATGTGGAGCTCTGATGTATGCTGATGTATGAATTCTCATGGAAGACCTATGTTCTTTCATCTTAAGAACAAAACAGGGTCTCTAAGGTTGCAGTGTACGGTTATTCTTATACAAATAATCTTATATAATGTCTGCATTATAAAATAATGATTATGGTATAAGTTTAAAGTTTCATTCTATGATTTGAGATTCGAAATTAGTTTTTGTCTAAGTACAATACTTATTACCACTTAGAGCAACTTATATCTACGCCCATGGAATTGTGTAGAACTTTATATAATAATTTTATTTACCAATTTGTTGTTGGCTATTCACTTATATTTTTTTCTGTTATTTTCTTTTTATTTTGCTTTTCGCTTTTGATTATGTGTATTTGCATACTAAAGAAGTTTCGTCCTTTGTCCTTTCCATCTTTGGTTTGCATGCTTAAGCATTGCTGCCCTCCTGATGCTATGGTTGTTGTTGTTGTTGTTGCTGTTGTTTGTTGTCGTCGCTGAGTGTCGCCTCTTGAAAGTAATATCATCGAAGAAACAAGCAACGTCGTTAACGTAATTTCCATAAAACATTTTGTTACTTATTTATCTTAATTAAAATAAATTTACATTTTTCTAATTTAACAATGCGGCGTGTCCAAATGGGGACATCTCTCGCCGCACACCACTACCATAATTTCGTTACTTCGATGGATGGATTTGTTCATTCATTCATTCGTTCATTTCTTGAAAGCAACCACCCAGTGGCAAACAACAAGTTCACTTGGTTTGCTCGTCTTGTCCTGTCCTACTGCTTCTTATGCAGCTTTTGTCATTCTCTGGCTCTTGGCGTTGTCAGGCATTAGAGACATTCTTAACAAGCCAAAAGGACATTTACCAGTCATGCATCGCATTTGGGGCGTCGCTAAAAAGGACACCAAGTAGTCACAGCAATAAGGGGGAAAAATGAAATGAAATGACAGCGAGCAAAAAAAAAAAAAAATAAAAGAAAAAATTGTAAAAAGAAATAAATGACAAAAATCAAAAAAAAGAAATAATGACCAAAAGATGAATAAAGAAAACAACAAGACCACCACCATAAATTGGGAAAAGGAAAACCAAGTCAGTGCCCCACTTGGTGGCGCACATCGCATTAGCAAAGTGGGTGGGTGACACTATTGTGCAAGGAGTGTGCAAAGTCGAGTAGGTGATTTGGTTTGGGTTGCGTTGTGTCTAGTTCAACGTAGCAATCTTTTGATGTACACAGTTTTTCCTTATTTTATCCGATTTTTTGCTTTTTCTCGTATGCTTTATAAGTGGAGCTGCAATACATTAAAATTGGTGTTGAAAAAATGAAGAAAAAAGAAGAAAAACTATAATTTTGGTCTCACCAAAGTTGACATACACTTTCAATTCAACAATTACATGTTAATTTCTTATTTTCAATTTGTTGTTTTTTGTCAAAGCTTCCCAAATTCATATGTCATATGTTTTTTGATATGACTAGTTAATGTGTAAGAATATATAGTAGATGCAATTTTTTCAATTAAATCGTATGAATTTAAAGTTAATAGTTCAACAATTCTAGTTGTGAACAAAATTTGAATGTGTTTGATTCGCTTAAGTCGTTTGATGGCTCCTATTTCTGACAATGTGCATAGTTAGACAAAAGATTCTGAGAAGAATCCTATGTATGTCAAATGGGAAGTTGTGATTATTAGATTTAATTATGATAAATAAATAAATATAAAAATCCATCGGTACAAAACATCATCTCAGGGAATGAAAAATAATACACCCATACCAATTTTGAAGTGTATCAAAATCGTAGCAAAATGGATGAAAGTTTTAAGGGAAAATATTGTACTTAGAGAGTAGTAGCATGAATGGAAAGCATAAAATTAAAAGCTGATGATGAGAGTAAATGAAGGAAAATGAAAAGATTTTTCTTTTTTTTGTTTGTTCTTAGTTGTTGCCGTCAACATTTTTATGTAGTAGGTAAAAGTTCTTTAAACGAAAAAGAAATGACATAAAAAGAAGAAAAATTGTCGAATGAATTTGTGCTAGCGGAGAACGATCAAAGTCCAAGGAAAGTCACGAAATAAGAAAAAATGTTTAAGTCGGATGTACACAATAAGAAATTCATTTATAATTTGTATACGTACACTGTAAAAAGAACATAGATAGTTCTAAATTAAGGATGTTTACATATGAATCGATGAATTTCTCTCTATTTGTATTTAATAGTTTCCGGTTTGGTGGTTTTCTTGTTGTATGAATTTCTTCTTTAATTCTCAGTCTTCAGTTTCAGTTTTACCTATAGCGATCAATATATTTTCAATAGCCTCAAATCGTTTTCATAGATTGCCACATCAAAGGTATTCTTTATACAACGCACTAACATTATCATGCCGATGTTTAATGCAAAAGTTAGTGCATGATCCAAGCATATTCGGTTCCCACCAAAAAGTATCTCTGCTATCCAAAGAAACATTTCAAAACTCAACACGACACAGTTAAGCATTAGCCATAACGCAATATAATCTGGTATGATCTATTAGAAATAAGATGGGATTTCACTGATAGACACTTCAAATATATGATAAACATACTAACCTTCACAATGGCGTACAGCAGCATCACCCAGGAGCCAATCATTATCAATGAACCAAAAATGCGACACTTACGTAGAAAATTGTACGGCAGAACATAGAACTGTCGTTCACGCCATATCCTTAGTTTTGAGTTGCAGCAACCACGCATATTTTCTAAGAACTCTGAAATGCTATAGACCTTTAAAAAAAAAAATGCAAACCTTAGTGATCACTTTTCTTTCCATTGGACTTTCAAATTTCGGAAACTTACCACTCCCATGATACAAAAAAACAAGACCAACCAATACATATAAGGAAAGTAGTTACCTTTGCAAGGCCCACAGTTTGTTATATAATTGAGGAAATCACGAACACGTGAGCTTGGACAGAAATCCCATATTGTATACGTATCACAATCACAGGCACGAATACCAAAATATTTCTTCATAAAAGAGCAAATCCGCTTATCAAAGTCCACCACCGGCAACATGACTTGATTTTTGAATTAACGGTAAACCAAAATTTTAATTTATATACTAAATAATCAAATCCAAAAATTAACAAACAAATTTATCACATTAAACAAAGTTTACTTTAATGTAAATAAAATTTTTAGTTTCAATAATTTTATCATAGATAAGTGATTATCTTTGATGACGGATAAATTTGAAAAAGAGAGTTTGTAAGACGAGGATAAGTTAGGGAAATGTGAGGCCGTTGGTAAATGAGACGACCGACGAAGTTGACACCTATGTAGAACTTAAAAGCTCTATAGTATTTTTGTAATAGTAAGGATGCAGGCTCTATAGGCGTAGAACCAAGTTGGAGTTACTATTTGCATGGAAATGAGCATTTGATTTTATTTATTTATTTTTTTTTTATATATAATTTTACCTACAGCTATCTTCTTCTTATATAAATAAAAAAAAATCGTCAAGTGGGAGTCGGACTCGCATACGAAGGGTCCCGTATCACCACACACGATTTCAAGTGTCTACATGAGATAGAGCTCTCTGACGGATGGACGGACTACGGACGAACGGACATAGTAGGCTTAGTTCCCATTGGCACCCTTTGGGTACAGAACCCTAAAAATGGAAGAGAAAAACTGACATCTTTTGAGCGATAAGCATGAAAGTTGGCACATGTTCGTATTTTTTCATGGCGAAGAATTTTGCATAATACTTTTTTTTTTGAATCGCTGTTGTCGAGAATTTTGTGGATAAAACTTTGCATACAAAGGTTAGAGACATATTTTAAAATCAATCCAGTCGTCTTTGGCAAAAATATCACATCATTTTTAGACACATCGATACCAATTGATCTCATTTCACTCATTCAAGAGAAAGAACCAACATATACAATATTGATATGATAAGAATAATGACTAGAAAAATCACAGATTACGCAGGGGGTGTAGCATAGCACGCCGGGAACTCTAGTACAATATAAAGTAGATTTATTATGCCTTTAATTTGAACAAGAAAAGTTTTCTAGTTGGGAGCAGTAGCCAGTTTAATTTTTGTAATTGTAATTTTTGCAATATGTTGTGATAGATTTACATGCAGAAGCCAGGTGTGACGCTTGCTTATGATTAGTCCGAGGTACCGAACTTAGTTCACTTTCGGAATGATCTCTGAGTCGTATGTGATATCAGGACAAAGGTCGCACCTCAGATTGAAGATATATTTAGATGATTTACTCGAATTGAAGGCGATATTTCCGTTATTAGTCAGGACGCATAATTGGGTGAATATGTATAATAGATAAGAATATTTAATTCATTTATAATTTTTATTATTGGACATGGAGCCAGTTGGTCATAAACAATCAAATTGTTAAACCAAACAGCGGAGATCATATGAGTATAAAACCATTCATTGTTGAGATATTCCATTAATATATTACCCTAATCAATCCGGTCAAGTTAAAGGTTTCTGATTACTGGAAAGAATGACATCCAATACTAAATATCACTAAAGTTTTTCCAACCAAAAATAAAAGATAAAAGTTATAATTCTCAACAAAATATTTCCAAAAAAAAATCTGTCTTATCTGATCAATGAATTATGTAGCTCTCTTAAAACCTATGGTATATCGTGATAACGAATATTATAATGTTTCTGGATTTTTGGAAGTTGTGCGCCATTTTAAAGTTAGTTTTTTTTTATTTGTGTTTAAATGTGATAATGAAACAATACCCAGAAACCATATAAAAATGAATAAGCATTAAGAACAAATAGCATTGAAGGACCAACAAAAAAATGAGAAAAAAAAAATTAATAGAAATTCAAATGAAAAATAAGGGAAGAAGAAATTCAAGTAAGTGAATGAGCAAAGGACTTAGTAAGCATAACAAGGACGAAGCGAAATTCAGTAAATTTGCAGTGCAAACGAGACTAAAATTATAAAAATTGCCCTCAGTGCCATACTCGCGGCCGATAACTTGCTGCCTCTGTCTTTCCATGATGGCCTATGGTGAAGCCTAAGTTGAGCGAATGAACAAACGAACGATTCCGATACGGGACATGAATGTTCGTCTTTAGCACACAGCAACAGCCACATCCACAGCCACAGCAACAAAGAGGGTAGCCTTTATGAGGGTGTTTGTTGAGCGCGTGGGGTCGTGTCATGTCCTGGACGAGGTTCTGTACATAACATTCTAGTATTGTTCCTCTACTGTTGCTAGTGCCACTAGTGGCAGTGATGATGATGGTGGTGGACTAGTTGTGGGTTGAGTACGCCCAACTTTGTTTTCGTTAGCTTCTGCGGCGCATTAAGTTTTGTGTACATGCATACATATATATTTGTATATGTATATAAACATGTACATGGCCCGCAGCGTCAATGGACCAAAATAATAACGAAACGACGACGATGACGACAACGATGATGATGATGATGATGTTGAACTACGTTGGTCTGGGGTGAAAGTGATTGGCGGTCGGGCTGTGAGCGGTAGCGGCGGCAACAGTTGTGGGTTGCAGTATGAAATGCGAATAATGTTTTTAAGTGGTCGCGCGTAAGTCCTGTTCGCGGCGTTTACGACAACAGGATACGAATAGGTAATGGCAGTGGTGGTGATAGTAATAATGGTAGTGGTGGGAGTACCTAGTTCACTTCGTTGAGAGGTATGTGGACTATGTGTGTTGCGGGCGCTAGGTCGTTCCAGCACATTGATCGCTCTCATTTGGCTCATCACGATGAGGACGATGATTATGCTGATGTTGATTTTGATGCTGATGCTGATGATGGCGGGTGGTAAATGTTTTATGTACATGTATTTTTCCGTTTCCTTTTTGTATTCCTCTGTACACAAACTCTTGTTACTAGCTGCCATTATGATTTTTAAAAGCCATTTCTGTTTTTTAGTTTTTTTCTCCATTTTTTTCATCCATTTTTGTTATTTATGTTTGTTGTTGTGTTTTGCATTTCATTGAAAACCCGTGAAATTTGTGAAATTTTTATAATAAGCACTTTTTTCTCGACTTTGCACAGATTATTGTCAATGATTATGATTGCGTTTTATGTAATTTTAAATTTTGTATTTTTTGTACAATATTTTTTTTCCAATTCTTTTATTCACGTTTTTTAGAGAACAAAAATATAAAATTATAATTCCGACCCGTAGAATTCTTTTGACAAAAACTACACACACAATTGATAAGCGTATTAAATTTATGTATATATAGAATATACTTATGATTTTTATCAAAAGCGATTAATTAATTTCGAAATTAATTAAAGTTGTAAGGTTTCTGGGTAATAGAGAATCATTGCGCAACAGTCTCACATTTTAAAGTTTCAAAGCCCTAAATTTTTTTTTGGTAAACGAAGTGTATGCAATCATCTTTCCAGAACCAAGATTCTAGGCATGTCAATTTGATTTAGTTCTCTACTTCTTGGGATATTAAACTGTCAATTTTCGTATTTTAATGAATTCTGTTTGAATTCTGTTAACTGAAACCATTATCCATCTGTCCAGTGTTCTAGAGTCTTGCACGAATGCATTCGCAAGCAATGATTTCCAAATACATTCACAAGTTCATTTCATTTGGTTTCGAAAAAAAAAAAACAAAACAAATGAAACGAAAAACCAAACAAATCAAATGAAATGCCTCACATTTGCTTTATTTGGTTCACTTTAGAATATTGGAGAATCAAACAAGTCATTCGTAAATGTTCTGTTTCGGTAATCACTTTGGCTGCCTGTTTTTGCTACAGAGAGAAAACAGGCAAATAAAAAAGTACGTACGAAAGGTACAGTTTCCATCGTCATACACAAATTTTTGTTTTCAACACTTATATCAATGATCAGCGTAACCAACAGCTGAAGAACGGCTTCCAAGTATACAAACGTTTTTCATTCCATTCATTTGAATTGGACAAATCCCTTGTTTGCCGTTTCAAATGCATACGTGTAAGACTCTAGTCTGTACTCAGCACTCTTTAAACAAGTTTTTCTCTGCAGTTTATTTTTTGGTTTGTTAATAAAATAGTATTATATAATATTGTCCTTGCAGCTAATGCTCAAAGTTTACTATTAGTTATAGTATTGTTTCTATATGTATTATAATTAATTTTAATAAATACATAAATATTAATACCTACAATTGTACAAGTAACTTTTACAATAACTTTAAGACATACTATTGCTACTATTACCTTCGACTTGAGAAGTTAGCAATATACTTTGCAAGAGAAACCATAGTAGCAATATTCACTAAACATCGATGTTTGAATCCATTTCATGAAATGGTCCAATCGGCTTCAGATTTTTCTTGCGGTTTAGTGACCGTATAAATTACTAAATAAAATTTATTTCTTGTGTTCACTCTTTCTTTTTTTTAGTAGATTAAAACAAATTGAAAAAAAGAATGGGTGCTTTAGCGAGAGTCATACCACTCGCCATAGCCACTGTATTTGATCCTGGATTTAAAAACTGCACTTCAGTGGCCAACAAACAGTAGTCGCAAAAATCAAAGATTTAATGAAAAATAATAGAAGAATGCTGTTCTTTATGGAAAGAGCTGGAAATCAACACAATGTGAGGATGTAGTCCAGTAGGAAGACTTAATGAAAATCCTTTGGAAATCTGGAGTGATCTCAGAGTTCAGTTTCCTAAGCTTTATAAAATTGCATTCAAATACTTGGCTGTAGTCGCAACTTCGGTTCCATACGAACGTTTATTTGAGAAGGCTGCTCAAATAGTCAATCAGCAAAGGAATGGAATGCAAGATGAACGATGGAGTAAACTTTTATTATGATTAAAGACTTAAAAATTAATGATTTTTTAGATTCAAAGGTCATAGTGGCCAGTGCTTTCCTCAAGTTAATCTTAACTTTGTAAGCTTTATTATTAAATAGTATTAAATGTATATACTTGTATATAAATGGTGAATATCAAATTATGGTCACATTTTCTTTTGTCGATTTCAAGGTAACAGGTAAGAAATAAATGAATTGACATAAGTTGATTGCTGATATTGTTCATTTGTACCTGTTGTGTTAAAAAAAAAGAAAAGCATTCTATTTGAAAAACATCTTTGTTTTTAAGCGATGCATTGTGACTAATCTTTGGCGTAACTTATAATTTTTAATATATTTACATACTTTATTGACATCTGATTGAGAATGGACTTTTACGCTTCGGAACGGAATTACGTGTATTCCCTGAATGATGTAGAGGTCACACTCAACCTATATTAGGGTTATTTTAACTTATTACATGTCTATATGTATTTCAAAGTCTTCCATTGCACACTGGTCGGAATACCCATTTTTTAGCCATATAGTAATAGTAAAATACCAACCACCACTTTTGTTTTGCTATCCCGGTGGCTATGCAGCACCTTCAAAGCAAGTTGTTTTTTAAAATCTTGCCACTAGGTGCTTTAGATAAAACATATTTTTAGTTTTTGAAGCTTTCATATTTAGATAATAGTGAATCAATGCATTTACTTGAGAACTGTGTAGAATATTTTATATGTGCTTTTGTTTTGTGACTGTTTTTATTGTTTTTATCGTGGTAAAATCTAACCTCAAACTGGTTGTCTTTTGTGGAGCAGAACTAATGAACATACTTAAATCAATTGCGCCATTTTAAAATAAGAGAAATGCTTAAAATTTAAAATTCAGCCAAGTGTGAGTCGGACTCGCACACGAAGGGTTCCGTACCATCGTACAAGATTTTTTGACGCAAAAATGAATTATGTATTCAATAACTCAATGCTCGAGCAATTCCAAACACAATGAATATGCATTTATTATGAAATTGACAAAAGCGCAATGCTCCAAATATTAAATTATTGATTTGACTTATATTTAGGGTAGAATCAGTATTCATACTGCGTATCAACTTTGATCAAAAGCAAAAGTAAAATATTCATACAGCCTAAAAATGTGAAACAAAATACATAACAAAGCTTATAAAACTGTGCGCAGTGAATATTGGAGCAAATGTTTCTTTTATGGGGACCCCTTTCATTTTTTAACTTTATTTTAGTAGTATTTGTTGCTATCATGACAATAGAAAGACACATTCTGTGAAAATTTCAACTGTCTATCTATTACGGTTCATGAGATACAGAGAAGTCGGACGGACGGACGGACGGGCGGACGTCTGAAGCTTAGTAATAGGGTCCCGTCAGCACCCTTTGGGTACGGAACCCTAAAAAAAATAAGTAGCTCTGTTGGATTCAGCATTGATGAAAACGTTCGATTTAGTCGTTATATCGTTATATCAAGAAAGTCCTTCAATAATGCAGTAGGCATATGACCTGTTTTGCGTTCTTGCATGAAAACTATCTATCACAATGTATAGAGTTGTTTTTAGCGCAATATTGTAGTTCGATGAAAAGATTCTTCGTAATCTTCACATTATTTTGATAGCTCACTTTATTATAAACTTGATGGGAAATCACATGCCAGACAAAACAACCGACTAAATAATATCACTGTTGTTTTTCACAGGGCTATGGACTCAACAGATCTATTTTTATCAAGTCTGTATCTCTATTAAATTGGAAATAATCGTTTTTGTAGAATTAGTTGTTAATGATGATTAATCAATGAATTCGCAATTGCATTATAAAGATAATTTTTTCGGAAGTCGTTGGATTTGTATGGGAGGTGGGTGAAGACGTGGTCCAATCAAGAAGAAATTTTATTTTAAAGTTATATTTGTTTTACCAAATATATGTGCCAAATTTCAATGCTGTAGCTTTATTTTTGGAATTAATGGCTAAAAAATGGGGATTCCGACCACTGTGCATTGTGTGAATCCTTTTTATAAGTCCAACTACATTTCAACAATAAGGAACAAATTAGGGATGGGTATCGGTTGATTGAAATAATCGATGTTTCGTTGAAATAATCGATGTTTCGTTGAAATAATCGATGATTTTTTGATCGATGTCATCTGGGTTCGATTAATCGGATTTTTCCGCTCCAGATTATCGATTTTTACACTTATTTGGCATTTCGACCCAGTGGCGACCAAAGTGATAGAAATTTCTTTGATTTCGTTGGCCCGCTCTTCCGTAATCTTTTTTCTTTTTTATTCGACAATAAAGTTTACGCGGAAAAGTTTTTTTTTTGTTCACCAATAAATAAGAGCCGTTTTTTTACTTAGAGTTCGTTGTTTTCATCTTTATATCGATTTTTAAGCAACAATTAATTGGTGTATCGATTAATAAGTAAAAAATAATAATCGATGTCATTAATCGATGTTTTGTTGGTCGATACCCATCCCTAGAACAAATATAATTTATGTTATAATGCGTACGTACACTTGTACGGTAAGCCATCATAAAATTGACACATTTTTAATTCATAGTGTAGCAACAATACTCATAGTTGCGCAGATGGTTCAGCTGTTGGAAGTAAGTAAAAGTTTTTCTACGATTATTTTTTAACACCTACAATTATTATAAACTTTCTTGGAAACTTTTAACACCATTGAGGTCTATAATTATTATAAACTGTTCATGAGATTGCATTAAAGTTGGTGTGATAGTTAATACTGGCAATTGCTTAAAAAGGCAATTGGCCAAGGCTAGTATGACAGTTGTAAACCAGAAGCCGGGCAAGTACAATTTAAACAGTTTTGGATACACAAACAAAAAAAAAAAAAAAACCAACAATGGCGGAAGTTCATAAATTTATTGATCTAATGAGATTTCCTATATTCATCTATAAAACTATTGGCGAAGATTTATACTCGCATCGATCTACAAATCGCTTACTTAGCTTAATATTACGCTGGTATCTGTATCTGGGATTTCTGAACTTCAATCTACTCGTGGTTGGTGAAATTGTGTTTTTCTGCAAGGCCTTGCAGAGCTATGAGACCATTAAATTGGCTATTGCTGTAGCGCCTTGTATAGCGTTTTCCGCCGTTTCGAACTTCAAGCAAATCGCTTTGGCTTATAACAAGAAAATGCTCAATAAATTACTGGATGATTTGGAAGATATGTTTCCAGTAACACGAGCTGCTCAAGAAAGTTATAATTTGCAGAGCTACTACGTTGCAACGAAGCGCGTCATGAATGCTATATCATTTCTGTGTCTGGCCTATACGACAACATTCTCATTCTATCCAGCACTAAAGGGCTCCGTTAAGTATTATATTTTTCATTCGCCAACATTCGAACGTTACTTTGGGTTTCTCATTTGGTTCCCATATGATGCAACAGGCAGCAGTTTAGCGTTTTGGTTAACATCACTCGATATAGCACATGGCGCTTACTTAGCGGGCGTAGCGTTTCTTTGTGCTGATCTGACGTTGATTGTGGCTATGACGCAACTCTGCATGCATTTTGATTACATCTCAAAACAACTGGAGAACTATGAATGCGATGAGAAGAAGCCGCTGGAGAATATTAAGTTTCTTGAAAGCATGATTGCCTATCATGAGAAATGCTTGATGTGAGTTCCATCCTTCTTTAGTGTACATCATTTTAATGATTTCATATTATTTCGGTTTGGTTGTTTCAGGCTCTGTGAACATGTCAATGTCATTTTTAGCATTTCATTACTTTTGAATTTTCTCACTGCCTCAATGCAGATCTGCTTCATTGCCTTTCAGGTTTCGGATGCCACTTTGGAGGTGCTTATTATATATGGAATATTTTTAATGACATCGATGGTACAAGTTTTTATTGTTTGCTACTATGGCGATGAGTTAATTGTAGCGGTGTGTTTGCCTTTCCATAAAATAATGAATACATTTAATTCTGAATTTCTGTTCTCACAAATTTGTGTTTTCTGAATAGAGCCTCCGTGTTGGTGACGCTGCCTACAATCAGAATTGGTTCCAGTGCAATAAGAAGTATAAGCAAATGCTGCAGATGCTCATCATGCGCAGCCAGAAACCTGCCACGATACGTCCACCTACATTTCCACCAATTGCTTTAAGAACCTTCATGAAGGTATGACAATATAGAAATATTATAAAATTTTTATTTAATCTAATCTAATTCTAATTTTAGGTCATCAGTATGTCTTATCAATTCTTTGCTTTATTACGAACGACTTACTCTGGTCAATAAACCCAAAAGAAATTAACTTTTTTACTGTTAAAAATATGTGAATTTCAATAAGTGCAAGTAGATTTTAGTATTTTTAAATAATGCACGATTGGAAAAGAAAAATATTTATTATCCCATTAACAATAAAGTAATAGTGATAGTAATAGCTGATAGTTGAGGCCATACATTCTCCTGTGCTCCTAAATCAGTTTTGTTTTTGTACCCCGAGTCGTTCTACCAGAAACTTTGTCCCTTTATCCATGATTGGATGATTATCTAATTTATCCATGTAGGTCCTTTTCGATTTTTATGTAGGTTTTCTTATAAATACTATCCTCTTGCCTGAGATCTCGCCGTCTGTCATATAAATATTTTATGCTATTTTGCGGCAGTGATATAATTAATTAAAAAAAAAAAAAGGAATTGCAGATTAAGGAGGGTTAAATTAGATTAAAAAAGATTAAAAGAATTTAATTAGAAATGTGGGAAGTTTTTTTTTAGTATTTTCATTATTTTAATTAGATTTGTCACACATTGGAAATTATTTCCTCATTTTTTGTGATTTTAAAATGAGATTTTGCAAAGATTCTTTCTTTTAGTTGCAAAAGAGTTACTTACTCACTTCATAAACCAAATCGATAAATGCGAAAGAGAAATTAATTAATACATGCACTATACACTTTATAGTGATATATAATGATATATGTATATTTTCTTTAATAAAAAACAGATAAATGCAATTACAATCTTATCCAAAAATTAAATGTGTCAAATTGAAAAATAAAGAAAGGAAATCAACACATTATTTCCACTCTTTTTAACAATTATAGAGACTTGGTCCACATTATTGCCTATTTGCTAATTAAATACAGAAAAAATCTTGGAAACAAAATGAAAAGAAATATTCTGAACGGAATGAAAAGCAAAGAAATGTAAAGAAAGCGAATTAAGAACACGAAATTAACGAAGTGATTGCCTCAAGGAAACCTAAAAGCGTCATGAAAAAAAAATAGAATAATTGGAAAAAAAGCTTAATAAGAATAATTATTATTTTTTCGTTGTTGCTATCAGGACTTTTGGACTTTTCTCGCTCCCATTTTTCAATAAAGAATTGTACCATTTTTTTTTTTTGTTCGTCCAGCATCGTTTATTCATTCGTCCTTAATTTTCACATTTTCATTTGGAAATGTGCGCATAAAATGAATGAAATGAAAATAATTTTTCTTGTTATCCTGCCTCGAGCACAAATTGAGCAGAAAATAACTAATAAAGCCTGACGGCTTGAGTTCTCTGCTGTATGTTGTAGTATACGTATATAAGTAGTATAGTAAGTAAGCACGTCGTGCTCATCAGGCTGTTGGCAAGGACATGAATGGTTCGGATTCGTTGTTTGGTTTGGTTTGGTTGGGTTGGGTTGACTTGGCATAGCATGGCTTATGAATAGAAAGCATAAAAATGGACAAGAACTTCGTCCGTTCCCGTGTTCCGAGTAAAAGTTGCTAGTTGCAGTCTGTCTGACTGCCACAATAGGTAATTTTCATTTCAATTTAACATTTTTTTCTCTCCTTCTCCTTCTTCTTTTCCATCATCATCATCATCTTCTACTCATTCTTTCCCATAGTCCCGTAGTCCGTATTATGTAGTCCTTAGTCATCTCTTCTTTAGCGAATTTACTTTTAATTTGAAAATTGAACTTTTTCGTTGATTATTTTCAAACGTTGCCAGGCATCGTTGTACTCGTGTTCGCATAAGAATTTGAATTTGTTTTTGCTTTACTTCATGCCTTGATTTTCTTCTCATATCGACATTGCCATTGCCAACCCCATTTCTATCGTCCTTATCATGATCATCATCATCATCATCATCGTCGTCAGGTGATGATGGAAAACTTTTGCCATTATAAATCTGATTTGAAGTTTTCTTTGTTGTTCTTGTTGCTATTATTGTTCTCACCTATGTATGTGAGGGTAACTAAAATTATGTGAAAAGGTGATTCCGAGCAAGGCATGTGTTCCCGATTTGTGTGGCATCAGTTTGTCATTCAATAAGGAAAAAATGAAAAATTCTGAGAGGCAAATTTTAACGCTAAAAACTTTGGTAGCCTAATGAAAATTGTTTGGAAACTTTGTTTGAAATTTTTAAGGAATTTTCTAACATTTTTTCCAATATTTTTTTCCCCCATTTCTACACACATATGTACATATGTATTTGCTTAATTTATTTGTTTCATGTTTAACCTAAGGACTACATGCATTTTATATAATAGATACATTAATTTTTATTTCATTTAATTTTTAGAAAATAAAAAAAAAAAAACGTGGTTTATTAATTAGCACATCTGGCGGTATAATCGAGATACTCCACCCCCTTTTTGATAGCTTATCGCATAATGAAGAAAAAAAAAAACTAAACCACCACCACCACCATTACAAATGAGTTTGAGTATTAAATAATGAGTGGTAAGTAACAATCAACTCAAACTCAAACTCATTTCTCCTGCTGACAAAATAAACTCAATCATTTACTCACTCATTCGGTTCTCTCTTAGTTGGAGAAATCCACTCAGACTAATATGAGTTTTTCGATGTATTTATTTTCACTCATTCGATGTTTCTATGTTCTATGATTATGATTATAATTCCCCTTCATCTGAGTTGAGTAGATGAATTTTGTCTTGTCTCAAAACCAGTAAATTTATACTCAAAGTTTTTGGTGTGCGTCTTTGCTAAGTGAGCAGAGAAGACTTTGAATGTCAGGGATTTTTCTTGTGTTTTCTTTAGTCCTTGTCAGATGGCGCTTCCTGATTGCAAGGGAAAATTATTGCAAATGTTTTTAAGGGTTGATATAAAAGAATTTTTGAAAACCAGATAATTAAAAGTATGTCCTACTTAATGATGCTATAAACCTTATAAAATATTTTGAGGGTAAGTATTTCGAGATATCCTTCTATAAATTTGTTTGAGATATACTTAGTTTTTCAGATAAATTATATTCTGGAACAAAAGTATCCGAAAAAAGACAGAATTGTATGGAAAAATTTTGTGTTACGAAATTTCTTATGAAAATGATTTCAAAATCTCCCAAAATTGATTGCGTCAATTCCCATTCTACTTTCATGAATCGCATCATAAGTGGTGATGAGAATTGGGCCTACGAGTTCGACATACAAAGAAGTTTACAGGCATTAGAATCAGGGTCAGAAATGAGCTTCAGTATTTCGGCTTTTTCATTGGCTTAGAGGTTTCCGATTACCACTTGTTTCGATCAATGGCTTATTCACTTTCTGAGCAACATTTCAATTATTTTGAAATCGTTAAAAAATGAATACAAGATATGAATCTTTTCAAAGGAATCTTGTTTTAAAGATAGTCAGCGACGGAAAAGATGAGCTAGAAAATAAATCAGTTAATAAATAGCGCCCAAAATTGTATTCAACACACTGTCCATGTAAATTACATTTTCAGAATAGTTTTCTCACAGAGTGTTTATTATTTCATATCAATAGATATGTACAGTAAAATCTCCTGTGGGCGGACACCTACGGTTCCAATGAACCCGCACACCGGATTGTATTTTGTTGGGACTTGGGAATTTGTCCGGCCATCAGAGATGTCCGCGACCAGGTATTTTTGTGTATTTGAAATTAGTAATAACTTTCTTGACTTAGTAGTCTTCAGATTGTTAAAAATTTAAATGTAAAAACTTGTTTACCATAAGAGTGGTTCCATCGGGTATCGCTACGGTTCACAAGTGTATGTGATGCCAATCTAACCTAACACATATATCATGTGTTTCCGATTTACAAGCTACATTACTAACTGACTAAGCCTCATGTGCCTTTTGTTAATATAATAGGCAAACACCTGCAGGACAAGTAGATTATGCATGTAGAGAAATAACATGCTAGGAGAATTACAATAGTTGTCATGATCAGCTTCTCTTTCTTATCCAAATTGCAACATTAACCGGAATAGAGAGTAAGGATAAAGCAGGATATATCAAATCCAAGTGAAAGGGTTGGATACCAGCCTTCATGGAAGACTGATGAGTGAGTGAGTTAGTGAGCGGCTGATGGAAAATAGGAATGGTATGAGTATGAATGAGTGGATGAAAGGATGGATAAAGAAGTATTTTGCTGTTTAAGCTGAATGAAGTTGGACAATGACGAGCGACAGCTGCCAGCGCCAAAGAATTGCCTAAGAATTGTTTGTTATTGTTGTTGTTGTTCCATATGCGGAAAAACGTTTGCTATTGTTGCATGTTGATGTGGTGTGGTGTTGTGTTATTGTTGGCCAAAAAGGATATACAACATAGACGACGACATAGATGAGTGTACAATAGGCAAAACAGGATGTAATAAACTCTTTGCTTCTGTTCTGGTGCATTTGCTGCTGCTGCTGCTGCACCTGTTTCAAACAATGAAGTTCTTCGGACGATAGCAAATGTTTGTTTCTTGTGTCGTGTTGGTGGAGTCATGTTGCAAAGTCATTAACTTGAGAAGTTGCATTTGTGATTAAGTCGAAAGGAACCAAGTTGTTTACTTTTCATTTTTGTATTTTGATGTTTTTGTATTGTTTGTATTTTTTGTATGATAATTGCATGCTGAAGCTTGAAAGGAAGCACACATTTGCCAAAGTGCAGGAAGAAGTCAGACAGAGAATCTACAATAGCAAATGAGTTGTGTTCAGAGCGTTGTGCCTGTGGCATTGTTTTTGTTGTAGCCGACAGCATTTAAAACATTTGAAAAATTGTAGCAAAGCAACACACTCGTTGTACTAATGGTGAGGTGATAAAGTGAATGGGTGGGATGGCCACAGGTAGAAGAAGGGTAGAGGAATTTGTGTACGCATATCAAGCATGCAGTGAAACAATAAATGTCTGCAACCACTTAAACAGGAGCGTCTCATACTAAGGACACTGCCTCCAACACTCAACACTCTTGGAACTCAGTTCGCGCAACCTGCGCTCAAACAAAAGCCGCCATTACCAGATAAACAAACGGCCACCAGCAACCATTCAGCGTCAAGGGTGTGAGATGCCAAAGAGAATGAGAAAGTGAGTGAGAGTGGAAGAGTATAAATGTATACATGAGCAGGACATCCTTTTGTGTACTTCGTCGTCGTCGTCGTTGTCGTTGTCCTAACATGTGCAATTTTTCTTTATATTTCCCTCATGTCATGTGAACGCAAAAACGAAAAACGGGAAAAAATGCAAACAAAAAAAAAAAAAGAAAAATGAAAAAATATAATAAAAGATCCCAAGAAACAACCCCAAAAGAATTGAAGAATTGTTGAGGCAGCGCGCATATGAGGAATACACAAGAAGATGAATATGCCTTCCTGTCACACGCACATACATACATGAAAATACATACTTGTATGCATGAATATATCATGAATACTATGATATGTACAATGCAACATTGTACGTGTATGAAGAGCCAAATAAGACTGGCAAGGACATGAACATGAACAAGCCAGAAAGCAACGAACAAGCAAGATGTCGTCAAGTCATATACCTCGCCCGCTCTCTATTCGATGTATCTTAATACAATGTCAATTTTGCCTAGGCTGAGTTTGAGTCCTGAGCCCGGGGGTCCTCTAGGGTTGCGTTGTTCTACACACGCAGTTAAGTGTACTTTCAATTTTTCTTTACATGCTTTTTGTCCCCCATTATTTCTTGGTACCCTCTCCTCCCTCTCCTTCCTTTTCTACTTTCATTATTTGTTGTATGTTAAGTGAAAAGCGTAGGCCGATGAGTATACCATATCTACATACATGTGTATGTGTGGCAAGTGAGTGAGGAGCTTTGCAAGTGGTTTTTTGCAACATGTCGCCAAATGCTCTGAAGGGTCGTTTTTACTTTTCAAATAGAAAAATGTTACTTTTTTCATTTCTTTTTCTGTATACTTTTCATTCTTATTATCCTTGTCGCTCGCCACTTGACGCTGACAATCATTTTTCTCTATGCTTTGAATGCAAGATTATATCACATCTCCTTACCTCATATAATCACATCTTCGTTCCCACCCCCTTATCAACATCATTCATTCATTATATAAGCATATATCACTTGCATATATGATTTCTACTCAAGGCACAATCTCCTTATTCTCATGCCGTCAGCCACCTCAATCTGTCAGCCTTCATTCAAAGCTTTTGTTGCGAACTAAGCATGCTAATTTAGCTATTTGAGCACCCATAAATAATTTATCTAAGGCCTCTAAGAAGCCTCTTTGCCTTTTTTCTTAAGTTTTTGTTATTCTCATGTTGCTTTTGTACATCCTTTTGCTGTATGTTGCAATCTTTTGCTACAATTGCTTTCAAGTGTCGAGAAAGTAATTAAGCTGGCGCTCAATTGCTGCCTTTAAGCATGAAATTTTCATTCAAGCATACAACTGCTGACAAAACTGAATTAAATCAATCTGACAAATGAAATGACAAGACTTCAAAATCAGAATTTCATATAAACATTTCTTATACCAATGTTGCACTAGTTTTTTCAATTATTCATGGTTCAATCCATAAAAATAATAAATAATAAGAAAAAGAACAATCTTAAATAAATATTTGTAATCAGTACCATATTATAAATTATAAACATGGAAACCTTGAAAATTTGGTATTGTAAGATTCTGAAGGAATGAATATTCCGTGGCGTTTATATTTAAAGATTCTGGTCTTGTCATAGAACAATTTTAAAATTGAAGAGCCAAATAAGATTGGCAAGGACATAAACATGAACAAGCGTAGCACAAATTTGTTTTCTTCTACAATTTCGCGAAGTACTCGGAATTCTTTCATACTCTCTCAATAGTTTTCTGAAAGGTCACAATTTTTTTTCCCAATTGTTATAAAGTGTTTTCAATAACAGTGTCATAATATTTTTTTTCGTTTGTTTAAACATTTAATGGATTACTCCGTCATAATGGTTATAAAAAATGTATGTGACAATATGGTAAGAGATTGACAGATGGCTTAAAGCTTAAAAAGTATTTGCAGGGAAATGTCTGGTTATTTTAGAAACGGAGCCTACGTCCTCCTTAGCAACCGTGTACCCAAAAGTCATCAGGATGAAGGCGCTTGAGTCTCCTCTTGGAGATATGTATAGCCAAAGCAGAAGCTTGCATATTGACATGAGACTTTAGCCGGTCATTATAACGGCTTGATCTGCACATGGATATGACTTTATTACGATCTTGTCCTCTGACGGAGGGCAGAGTTCTACATCTTCTGTATGAGTTATACATTTGACTCGACTACAGTGTCCCATATGGGGATCCCATAACTCCAGGACGGGACCACTATTGCCTAATAGAAGGTAACTTTGTTGCTCCGGCTAAGTTGACGTTTCTTAAAATAAAAAGCAAACAGTGTTTATTTTTAACAAAATTTTATTATTAACAGAAAGTACATGTGATTTAACAAGTAATGGAATATAGTATCATTCAAATGGCCGCCACGGCTGCGCTCCAATTTTGGATGACTTGGCCACATATGTAATTCCGGCGTCATGGCTTGAATTTCGGCGCGAATGTTGTCCTTGAGGTCTTGAATCGTCACTGGATGGTTGGCCTAGACGAGCTACTTCAAATATTCATACGATCTCGCCTGCCAATTGAGATCGCCGTTTAGTGAGATTCCGGCCCACATTCTGCACCACGCATTTTTATGAAATCAGATGTCATGACTCATGATCGATGAACGTTTCATTCAGCATCGTTAGCAAACAAATTTTCTGATCGTCGCATTGTTGTGGAATTAAATTGTATGTTTTTCCTTCGTCACGAAGCTGAGTAACAAGTCTTTTCTCCTCTGGACTATAGTGTGATCCACGATCCATCTGCAGTTATTACAACATCATAGTTAGTTTAATTTCCGCAAAATGTAACAATTTGAAGGATGTACAAATAAAAAAAGGCGCAATATTTTCCAAGAAGCAATTTTATTGAGGAGATTGCTCCACTTCAAAACAATGCTGCTACACATGCAAATCGGTTTTGCGCTTGTAAAAGATGTGGTATAATTTTTTCATTACATTTTACTAAATTTAGGTTTCAAACCTATTATTTTGTCCATATTCTTTGTCGGTCCTGTATTAGTTTTCCGAAATTATTGTTGATGGAATCTCAAAACCTTGCTTAGACTAATGAATGTAAAACTTTATTTATTATTTTCCCGAATAATAAACAAATTATCCAATCATTATTACTATATGTGACTGAATTCATTAAGAAATAAATTTCCCAGAATTTCTTAAGCTCAAGTATAAATTTCAAAGAAAGGACAATAAAATTTCTTTAGAACAAGAATACTATAATAATGAAATGAGAAAGTTTTCTTTGCATTTTAGATTATGGTTTGTTTGGGTCGTTCAATGACATTAATTTCTATATAAGTTACAAACGTTCTTATAAAATGATAATACCCTATCAGTGTGAAGGATAAGGTAAAACATAGAAAATAAATCAAAACCAATTTACAGATACCGCCATCTTGGCCACCAACGCTAACAATAAATCCAAAAGTAATTTTGTTGTTGTCTCATTGTCATCGTCTGAAAGCGGGAACAACATTGCCAATTCCCAAGTTGACAATATCCGAATATCGAAGGTGAGTAAATAATTTCATATACCAAATGAAGAAATTCTGAAGAAAAAAGAAAAAAAAAAAATGAAATGAAAGAAGGAAAGAAAGAAAATATTACAAGCTCAGCATGTTTTATTCCCCAGATGGTTAAATTGAGTTGAAGTTTGCCAATGTTGGACAGCAGCTTTGGTTGCAACAACAGTACGTACAAACGACGACAAGGTATACAGTAAGAGCGATGCGCCGCTGGCGGTCAACAACGGCGACACGTCACAAATCTTTTAGCTTGTGGATTGTCAAACAAAAGTAACGGGATTCTTTTAAGAAACTTATTTGCCCAAAAAGGATGCCAACTGACAACTGATATGGTAGCAAATAACAACTGCAACAGCAACAGCAACATTACCAGCAACATATAAGTCACTTGCATTGAAGACTTGTCTTCTTGTCTTTAAAAAAGCGACAACATCGATGACACCGATGAATGACAAGAAGAACCGCAAGTGTCAACCTGTGGTGATGACGTTGGCTGCGTGTGGAGTCAATGTTGACAATGTGACCGCCATCAATGTGGCAAGTCCCACTTCATGCTGAAGCAAGTCGAAACGAAGAAAAATAATATGTACAAACCTACATAAAGAAAGAATACTAAAATATCCATTGATATGCAATCGATTTCGACAATTCACCATACATAAATCCTGCCAACTGCCAAAGTTGTTCGCTCTTTATTGTTGTTGACACTTCTTCAATGTTGTTTCGTTGTTGGTTGGCATTGACAGAGTCTTCTTCATTGTGGCACATGTTGTCCGATTTATCGTTGTAGAACTGTACAAGGCATTGACAAATTTACGTAGTCGGCGGCAATCTTAACTGATTGCATATTTAGGTTGATGTTGCCTTTGTTAGAAATCCACAGTATGCACAGTGGTCTGTGAAGAAAGAAATGGTATAAAATTTCCATAAAATAAATATTCGCTTATTTGATTGGTTTTGATTATCTGTATTGCTTTTAAAATTATTCACACACTCGTATTGTAAAAACTTATATATGGGAAAAGTTTTTTTACTTGTCTGACATTCACATTGGCAGAACTTCTAAATTTTGTAAGATGTTTAAATTTCGTTCGAAAGCGAGGGATCTTTCGGTATTGCTTATATTAAAAATAACTAAGTTGTAATTTATAATTATTTTCTTAAATAAATAATTTTTTATGCCGCAAAATCTCAAACACAAATTCTTATTGATTTATTTACTAAAATTAAGGAAGATAAGCAATGTTTTAAGTTTTGTTTCCAAAGACCCTACAACTCTTATAACGGATTATACTTTGCTATTAATGATGTTTTCAATTGTTCATATTGAGTTTTTAAGTAAATTGATTGGTAAATTAAAATTATCCTCGTTTATCAGATTGAAATTATCTCAAAGAAATAATTAAGAACTTTACTTTACACAGTCTTTTTTACTTTACTTTCAAAGTCAATCAGGTTTCTATATACATATCATAACTTTTACAGATTCAAAAAATTTATCATCATTTATCTGTGCACAGTTCACAGTTTTTTGATATATTGATCTTAAAATAAATGTAGACAGATGTGTGATAGAAATATCAGAATTCTCCGATAACTACAATAGCACCTTAAACATAGTCCAGTACCAGTTTGATAGGAGAGGTAAAATCGATAAGGGGAACCTCTAAATATCATTATGAGGAATGTTAATCAATTTGTCCCGTTATTGTTGGGAAGTCTCTTAATTTGTTAATTATGCGGCGACCCACACATTATGCGTACAACAATACTTTGTACAATTGTACAACCAATCGCATAATGTGTGGACTCCTTTAGAAATACTTATGTACAAAAGTTAGCTAGTTGAAGTGAAAAGTTAGTTAACGTGATTGATAGCTGCCAAGCTTGGTTAAGTGGCGCCACCGTGCTACGGATAGTTTTGCTTTTGATGTTGTGGGCGGACAGAGCCTTGATAGCAGACTGGCTGTCAACATAATGTTTATCAAATTTGTTGCTTTCCAGAGCGCAGAGAAATCTGATTGAGAAGCACTGCACCAGTCTGGTAAAAGGTACGATAGTATAGCTGTTAGTTCCTCTAATAAGATGCCAGCAAGACATTACATCTAAGGTTTGTATGGGTTATTTCTACAATATTAATAATAAATAAAGCTTTTGGATCATCAAAATTTGATTTGATAATGGTAAACTAATAGATCCCATGTAAATGATTTAGAAAAGAGTTTTGAACTGTTAATAGTGTATACATATTTAAATTTTCAGTAAGTTGATTAGAAAATTCCTCTTCAAGACTACAGACTACTTATTATGATATTTAATGACATGTGAAATCTATGTGATATTGAATAAAATTACAATATTAATATCTTAAGATTCTTTAATAAAATATTGTATTGTGTAATAATTTAAGCAATTTAAACAATTGAAACTTTTTTTACTCTTCTCCGAAAGAATCAAAGAGTAAAAAAAAAAAAGAAAGAAAGAAATGACGAAGGAAATAAAGAAAGAAAAGAAACCAAAAGCAACCATGTTTAATTACAGCAATGAGTCAAAGCACAAGGAGAACAAGAAGATGGCATAGAAGCGGAAGTGACTCTTGCAAAATTAAAAAAAAAAAATAAATAAAATCCCGGAGAAGAATAAAAAACTCCTTTAATTACCGCAGAAAA
The DNA here is from genome assembly GCA_037043315.1 of Amiota communis. Classification (NCBI taxonomy): domain Eukaryota; kingdom Metazoa; phylum Arthropoda; class Insecta; order Diptera; family Drosophilidae; genus Amiota; species Amiota communis. The sequence goes on from JBAMAV010001101.1 coordinate 899,462, forward strand.
ATGCGATTTTCAAGCATTTTTCATATGATGATGACGATGATGAGATGAGTTGAGTTCAGTTCAGTTGCGCTGAGTTGAGTTGAGTAGAAAGTTGATGAAGATGATGATAATGGCGGCGTTGAAAGAATTGCAACGAAGCTTCGCAATTATGCTATGTATAACATTTTTTCACTACTATTCAAATGAAAACAAACCAAAAAAATACAATACAAAAATAGAAAAAATAAAGAAGAAAAACATACTTGAAGGTAAAATAACCGCCATATTTTGCCTTTATACTCACTCGGTTATACGCAAGTAACTCGTACTTAACAAAAATATAAAAATAAAAAAAAAAGCATTATGAAAAAGTGGAAAAAAGTGAAAAATGAATAAACGAAAAATTGCATGCCAAGTGGAAATTCGTTGAAGCGTGAAGCTTTGTTTGTTCGCCTGCTCGCTTGCGTTGCACTTTAGAGGCAACTGGCAACAACCAGAACCAAGTTGCACCAGACCCAACACCAACAATAGGAAGAAAAAAAATTTAGGTTTCATTTTATATTTCATTTCATTCCTTCATCATCTCTTTTTTGTTTTGGTTTTTCTTTTTTTTTGTAATTTTTCACGGGGCGGAGCACAGCAGAATTTTAATTTCAGAAAATTCGCGCATATGAAAAACATCAATGGCGGAGGAACCAAGCCATCAAGCAACCGAACAAACAAACATGAACTGATGACTGGTAGCTGGTGGTATGGGGCATGGCCACAGTGAAATAATTATAATTTTAGTAACAAGAAAAAATGCAGCAACATTTTTATTTTTATTTCTATTTCGACTGCAATGTCAGAGTGCGAAAAAAAAAATAAATAAAATGAATGAAAAAAAACTTCGAGGAGGGACGTCGTCGAATGATTGAAAATGAGAATGCCCCCAGTGCATAGAAGCAATGACGACGATGACGACAACGACTGCCATAATATAGAGATAGAGCTGGGCGTCATAATTATGCTGACAAGATTTCTGTATTTTTTACAATTTTTCTATTTTTTGCATTCTATATTCTTTTGGGATTGCATTCAATGTCATTAATATCGCCCATTAAAACAGATACCAAGCGGAAACTGTTGGATTACTGTTGCTTGTTAGTTAGGAATGCTATGAATACCCAAGTTTGTTGTTAATATATTGTATATACATACTTATATATCTCCTGTCTCCATTGAAAATATGGCGGGAGGGGGAAAAGAGGGGAGAAAACAATCGTTCGATTTGAATGGATTCATTAGTGAAATTATTGAAAAGTTGTTTGCATCATAGCGCATCGCATCGCATTGGATCGCAATCTCGCATTGGGACCACAATGGCATAATTTTCCCAATCTAATACAAAGGAGGATTAAGTAGCGCATAAATATATATGTATATGTATATGCATTATGAAGAATCATTTGTGAGAAGCAATTTCTATCTTTAAAAGACTTTTATATGGTTTTTTAATGATTCGTAAAATAAAAAGAAAAAGACTCTAACTTTGGTCTTATGAAATCTTCACATACTAAAAGTGGTTTTGAAATACATGTTTGATTTAATTACATAAGTACTACAATACATAAGTATGTAGTGTTGTGAAGTTTATAATAAGCAGACAGACCGTCAAATAGATGATGACCAATAATTTGTAGAATAGGAAAATATTGTTCAAAAATTAGTTCAAAGCCTTAAACAAAGAAATAAGCAATAATTTGGATAGACATAGCGAACACAAGCCACTTTTACTAAAAAGGGTCTCCAATGTTTGTAACATGCAGTGTTTTGATGAATTTATGTTTATTCGTCTGTTTTTAGATGAACTACTCATTGGAAATTTAAGATTACGAGACTTTTTAACTAAAAAAAAAAAGCAATCAAATTGTATCTTATTATTTATGTCTAACCTACAATATCGTCATTAATAAGGACTTGCCACTAATTTATAACAATATAGATGTGTATCTATGAAGGAGTGACTTAAGGCTACATTAGTACATTAAGCAACTATTTATTTGTTGTACCATTTTTGTTTCGTACGTTCATCATTTATTATTATTTTCAGCATTTATTGAATAATTTCAATGTTATTTACTATTTCGGTGATTCACAGTTGATAATCAAAAAAATCTTTTATCACTCTGGTCTAGATTTATTTGGTCAAAGAACAATTTGGGCTTTCGGTTTTACATGTGGTTTCTTCACTTCGATGCTCTTCTCGCAAGGTGAAATGTTTGTCCAAGTAAACACCAAGATAAGCTACATCTTTAGTTTGAGAAGTTTTACTATTGTTTAAATTTATTGGATAAGAACTACTACTAACTATGATATATATATGTACATACATAATAGGAATGAAATATTATATAAAAGTTAATAATTCAAAATTAGATTAATGTTGTTTAGTTTTTCATAGCCTTTTATAACATAGAAGGCCGTTGGTTGGATGGATCACAAAATTGAATTTGGTATCTTATTTGATTTGAAAAAACGTGTTTTTCAGTGTTTTGACTCCTATGTTTCTCAGCAACCTGACGTGCACGATACCTCGACCAACGCTTGAATTAAAGCTTGAATTAAAGCTTGAATCTTACCCTACAATACCCACATATGCAACTCGCAAGAAAAATAAGTTTTAAATAAAATGGCGGATCCACTCCCATATCAAAAAAGAAAAATCCATGTAGACCTGTGTGGATTTTTTTGAATCTATTCAAATTAAAGTTTAATCTTTTTTTTGCAATATTTTTATTTTTTTTAAATTAATTATTACAATACTGTCGCAAAATAGCATTATAGAAGAAAATATTCTTTCTTAAGAGCAATTTGTCAAGTCCATATAATTTTATGGTCTTTGCTCTGGCCAATAAACTGCTATAAAATGAAGTGGACCTTCGAACTCATACACTTTAACAAGAAGAGGATTCTAATGATGACGGAAATTCTATGGGCTTATGACTCAAATTATGCTTATCCCACATCAAGACTTTTGTCACAACTGTGGAGATAAGGAACTGTGGAGAAAGTATTCAATACCTCCTATGTAATTGCTCTGCTCTTCTTGGAATATGGACCCGTCTTCCCGGGCAACCTTTCTGTGATGATTGCAGTTTGTAAAAATTACCACTTGTTTGTTGATTCTTTGGGTTGGATTCAGAGGCTGAGGGTGACCAACTGTGGATATTTTACCGACAATTCTCTAAAGCCCTCTAAACCCATTCCCATTTCTAAATTCAGGCCGTAAGGGTTCTGGATGAACTCGTATTCTTGCGGCAAGAGGCCTCTGCAACCTAACCTCACCTTCAAAAGGAAGAAATATTAAGAAGTTCAAACAAAGAAAAAAAAATATTATTTATAAACCTCATGTTCTGTTTGAAAAGAGCCATCGAATTCGCAAATGGCATGTCATAAATCAATAATGACCACAATAGGAATGACTATTTATTAATGGAAATTAGCATTTATCCAATCCTATTGATTATTGCCAATAACTAAGCATATGAGGAAGACTGAGAAAGAATCCAAATGAAACCAATTACTAAGAAAGGCTACAAAGTCACATAATTACAATGCAAGCACTTCACTTAAAGAGGTACAGGTGTCATTTGTTTCAATTGGAAATGAATCGATTCAAAACAAGGTAGACAAAAGAAACTTCTCCAATAAGTATGCGATGGTGTTCACTTGATTGTGCCGAAGTGGATTGATGTTCAAAGAATGTACTCAAAGAATAATGATAAGGGATGAAACTGTTTTGCGAGTAGGACCAATTTAACAAAATGTTACAAGGCACAGCATCAAAATGCAATAAAGGGCAACCGAAACCAAAGTATCGAACATTGAACAATGATACAAATGTCCTGAGGAAGGTGATAGTGTCGGATGTAGATATAGTATTTCAATGCTTTTGTTTAAAACCCGCATGGGAATGTTGATCGTCATCATGAAAACCATCACAATGATCATTGTGATGATAATGATGAATCCCTTATTCATAGAAAATATGCAAATCAATTGCATAACCCTTTTATGGCATTTAGTGTGAGAAGTATTTGTAACATTTTATCTATCTCAGCATATTAAAAACATAGCACATCGATCGACATTTGATCGTGAGAAGTTTTTGTGCAAACAGATAGAAATTCTATGAATTGTTCTACGCCAATCCATAAAACATCATTTTATAGTACTTAATAGACTCAAACTAGCGACAAGTTACTTGCTGTCTGTTTGCTAGTCTGCTGGTTTAACTTTTTTCCCTTTTATTGTGTTGTAGTATATTTACTTAGTTGCAGTGGGAACAACTTTTTACCGGGAAAAGTTTTTCTTAGCTACAATATTTGCAGTTCGCAGCGTGAAACAATAAAACACAAATGACCACAAGGCGACGTGCGGAAAAGCGGCGAAACTTTCTTTCTATTGTTTTGCGTTACCGAGTTGAGTTGAGTTGATTCAGTTAAGTCGAGTGAGTTTTCCAACATTAAAAGTTCCAATAAACTGCGACAGTGTATTGGTAGTTGGCGCCATCTGGTGGCCGTTGCTAAGCATCGTGATAAAAACTTTTCTCGCTTGAATTTAAGTTGTTTAAAAGTTGCTGTAACGACTACAGTGATGATGATGATGATAGTTCTACAATAGAATAGAGTAATAGTTGTTTGATCTCATATTATTTTATTACATATTTGATTGAAAAAGGATGAAGATGTTTCCAATCATTAAATAAATTGGTACAACTAATAAATATTTACAATACAAATATAAAGATACTTAAAATCGGAAAAAGCTATAAGTTATGAACCTAAGATTGTTGCTTGACAATTGTGTCTTCACTTTGCAGATATGTCTAGGGACAGATATATAAAAATTCATTTTAATGTATCGCGAGAGCACGTAATTGTGAGTAATTATGATAAGGAACAACATGCAAGCTGAAACTTAAATTGATTGTATGAATCCTGATTTGAAATTGTTGGCTCTTGATACTGCTCGCTTTTTCCTTTTTTACTTAATTCTGGAACACTTAGAAAAGAAATATGCAAATTTCTTCACTAATTGTAGTAAGTTGTAAGCTTAAAAACTAATATTTCCTTTAAAAAAAAGATTGAAATTTCTGATGAATTTGTTCAATTTTTTGTTGTAGAAATTTTATTAATATACGTAATCATGGTCCATCATAAGGTCAATAAATTATGTGGCTATCACTTGCAGTGGTTGAAAATAATTTAAATTAAATCAAGTTAAGTCAGGCATGCCAAATACATTATGGTGTAACCAGTTATGACTAGTCATCAGCTTGCCAAGGTGGCCAAAAAAAAAAGAAACAAAATGAACTGAACTGAACCAAAGTCAGGGCAGTGGCCAACGCATTTGTTGTCTGCGTTGTCGGCATCATCGAGGTCCTCCAAGAGCATGACAAATAGTTAAGAGGTTGAACCAAAGTCAGTAGTCAGCTATGGGCCAAAGCTAAAGCAGCAGCAGCAGAAGCAACAAAGATGTTGATGACGATGGCAACGACTTATGTATACAGTTAATAAAATTAGGGGTAGTAAATAAAGGTAATTAATCATACGCCCTAATAACTTGGCTACATGCTTTTCTTCCGGCCATACTAAGTACGAATATTTTGGCAATGCTCTGCAAAAGGAATTTATGCCAAAAACAGCAACAAAACAGAACAAGAGAAACAAAACATGGCCAAGTTTTGGTAAACAAATGACCATGGGGCAGAACAGTTTGCATTTGCTATGCTAACATACTCCGCCTTGTACTTTGTATCCTTCTTACACACAAACAATGGTGCCATCATTGGGCAGCTTGAATAATTTTTAGTTGAAATGTTACGGAGCATAAGGAGAAAATGACATTTTTTTTTCCATATAATAGTTTTTTTTTTATCATTTTAAAAAATTATTAATAAAATAAATTATGAATCTTTTTCTTGTGTTTTGCCATTTTTTATTTATTTATACAAAATTAATCTGTTGCTTTCTTTTTTGTGCCTTTAAAAACTTTGTTGCAAGTTCATTTGTGATCCCTTCTGTTGATAATGGTCAATATTAGCAGACTGACTGACTGACTGAAGACTTCATAGAGGGGCGTAAACTTGCGTCAATTCAATTCAAGACGAGTCGAGCCAAGTCAAGTCAAGTTAAGTTTTCTTTGGATCCAACATCAACTGCGTCAATTACAAATTTCGTGGAAGTTGCAACAAAGCGAGGCAATAACTTTCAGTTGTCTCTCATTTAAACGCTCACGGAATTTTGATTTATGTGCTCGCGTCTGAAATATTTTTCTTTAACTTGTATGTAATCCTTGTGACCACTTCAGTTCACTCCACTTTACCACACGACTCCAGTTACTACTTCTTGTTACTTGTGAATGTGGTGGTGTGGTCACTTTGAAAATATATATGCAGCCCTAACAATCACTTGGCTAATTGCAACTGGCTACTGTATTTAAGCCCTAATTATGTCGGGTAATTATACAATGCGATGCAAAACAGTTCTGGTGTTGATTCTTACCTGGGTCTGATCCAATTCGAGTTGGGCCATAAATATGATTTAGGTCAGTTTAATTTATGCCACTGTTTGATTTCAAAGGGAGATTACTTAACTTACTTAGTTAAGTGCACTCATATGTAACAACAGACTTTTTAAGTCTACTTGTATACTTGTATACAATACAATATGTAATGATACTTAACGAGATCTTCAGATAAGTTATTTGGTCATATTGCAATCATTATGTAATGCATGCATTTAATGAACTAAGAGTATTTGAAGAATTATAAGTATATATAAGTTGGTCAAAGATCTGATGTTAGATGTCAGTAACAAACTGAATATTACGCAGAGGGAGAAGATTATGGAATAGAATATGGCTTGGAGTTCTCAAACTTATGAGAACCTCGTCGTAACTAGCATCAATAAGATCGGTCGCAAGTCAGTTCGTCCAATCTTTTAGATCTATAATCACTGTACTTCCATTATCATCCTTGAAGTTATAAGATCACGGTTGAAAACCGAGGTTGCTTTGGCTTATATGTGGAGTAATTAGGTTGCATAGAAATGACAAGGCTTAAACGATTCTCCTAAGGAACGAAGAGCCATTTCCATGTATGTAAATATATGTAATGTTGCTTCTATAGGTCATTTTGAGGAGCCATTAGACAATAATGAGCTATAGGCCATCGGACAACAATCAAGAGGAAAAATGACAGTTGTTGTTGTAGAATGTGAATCGATTCAGGTAGATTCAACAATGGAATCGGCTGTGCATCAAAACAGGGCTGGCAAATTTCTGATAGTGTTAGAAAATTTTCGTTTTCGACATACTTCCACTCTTTATTTCTTTCAAACCAAAACGAAAAACAGCTGAACACGGCACAACAAAATAAACAGCTGTTCATGATCCAGAATCGCCGGTCTGAACGCAATATCGATTCACAATGAATCAGTTCGGTGTGAATGGCTTGTTAGGTATATTATACGAAAATCTTCTCTCATCCACCTACATCCCTCGAGACCGATGGCACACGCTGCGGACTACACATTGGATGTAGGTACATCCCAACCAAGCTCCTAAATTAATTTCCAAATGTCCAAACTTGAAAATCACCACATCCTTATGATTGATCAGTTCAGGAATTGAATCTTTTGTTTTATGAAAGCAGCTCAGGAAGGACTTGCCCCATCAAATCTCATCATTCTTTTGCAAGGTGTCTGCCTTTAATAGCCTTCCCATTGCTTTATTTTGCCTGCTCCGTTTTATGTTTTGCGGACAGTGTTCTAGACAAGCCTTTTGTCATCGCTCATGATGATATGTCAACTAAAAATATTTAATACTTTTTTTTTCTTTTTTTTAAAATCTCTTAGATCAGTGAGACCACACAGTCCAAACTCTCAATTTACTTTATATTATTCTGTTCAATTCTTTTGTGATTTACTGAATTTCTTGAAGACAGCAAGTTGTAAGTATTAATTTGCACAAATGTTGAGACATAAAAACTGCAAAAAAAAAAATAATAATAATAATATTGTAATAAACTATATATAAATGAATGACTGAAAAGGTCTAGTTCAAAGTAAATGAATGAATAAACACTTTCCGTCCTTATTACTACAATACTTTCATTTTCTAGGGCAAGGACATTTTCTTAATGCGACAACAAGGAATATAAGAAAAACAACGACAAAGTCAACTACGATGAAGATGACTTCAAAGTTGAAGCGCACAAAATGAGCAAACACAAAATGAGTGAAGAAACTTTTAACCTAGCGAGCGGACATGGACGGCACATGAATGAAGGAATGAGTGAGTGAGTGAAAGAATGAGTGAAGGCAAAGTAAAGGCAAGGAGCATAAGCAAAGGCAATGGGCCACTAGGAGTTGAGGGGGTCCAACCATCAGAATTATTTAAAATGTGGGTGTCTGACTTCGCCGTGGCAAGTATATGTATATAGTACTGTGCAACAAATGTCTGAAATGTCTGTGAAAGTGCAAAAAGTTAATTAAAAAGTTCGTTCGTACTTTGCTTGGTTGCTGGTTAGGTTGGTTTGTCCTGCCCACCCGAAGGATGAAAGAATGAATGGAAGTTGAGTTCGAGCATGAATTTGACTTTGCATTTGCTATGAATGCTGTGCGCCTGTACCAAGTGACGGCGAAAATCTGCTCAGTAAATACTATTGCACATTGAGCGTGCTATGTTGAGAGTCTCTGAGCGGAATTTAAAGTTTTGGTGGAGGCATCAGTTGAGTTAATTATATTTGTTTTGTTTGTTTGTTTGACCTTTGGTGAACTTTGACCTGAATCAGTGAAGTTGTATGTACAAATGCCGACATCGTCGTCGTCACCCTTTTATTATTGCTCATTTTCATTTGGGCCTCATGTTGCGGCGGTCAGACAAAGCTGTCACCCACACCGAAAATAAGGTCAAGGATAAAGGAGCAGCAATGGCGGCTTAGAATATGCAAATGCGTCTTAAATATCCTTTTGTATTAGATGAAAATGGAGAAGGAACCATATTTCATTGTTGTTCCAATTCCTTTTCTGTTATAATCCTGCCACAATCTTTTGGGTTTTTGTTGTGACGATGTAGACTGTTTTATTATGTATTTTGCTTTTCCCTTTAACCTCATTTAATTTCTTTTCATTTTACTTTGTTGCTATTTTCTGTAATAAACGCGATACGCATTAATTTTCTGTTTACTCTCAATTACTTTTATTCTCTCTTCATTCATATATCTCTGCCAGAGTCTCTCCTTCCCTTGGTGTTGTCTCCCAGACACTTGGGTGAAAATTATATGGAGACTAATTAGGTTTCTCCTTCATCTTCTTTGGTGTTTTATATTTGTTTCACTTTCCTTATTCTTATGCTTTTTCAACCTCATTTTATTTTCTTTTCGGTTTCTCATTTCATTTTTTTTTTGGGCGCACAGACTTTGTTAAGTGGTTTTACGTGACGTCATTATTGGTCCATGGTCCATGGTTGTTGTGGTTGATGTTTTTGTTGTTTTTGTGTAATTTAGTATAAAATGAAATTAGGTTTTCATAATGAGTTTTTCACTTTGTCCTTTTTTTTTTTTTGTTTTTGTCCCTGAACTTCAGTTTTTTTTTTCAAACTTACTTTGGACGCATAATTTGCATATTTTATTCTGGTCAAGGCCAAGGTCAAATTGTTAGACGGAAGTGGAATTATTTAATGAGTGATACTTACACAAGACTTTTGAGAGTCTGCAGAGTTTTATTTTAAAACAGAAATTTTATGATAAACGAGAATTTTAAGTTCAAATTATAATATAAATTATTAAAAACAAAAGACAATTTTAAATTACTGATACTTATACTTAATTTAATCTACTAGGTTATGTTGATTCTACAATAGCTTTTAAAAAATAAGAATAATATGAATTTGATCAGTTTATATGGCGGCTAGATCATCCAGTATTCTGTCTCGTTAAACTTTTCATAATTTTTTACTTGAAAACTGTTTAACTGCATAGGCATTTTAGGCATTCCAAAGCATAGTGATTGGATCTTGTGTATGAATCACAAAGGCTCTTTATGTGAATCCCAAAAAACTAAACCCTTCCTGATTGAATTTTTTGATGTTTCGAATTAACACAAAACTTTGTGCTATTTCTTTCAAATATTATGAAATTCTCGTTTTTAGTCTCATTTTATTGATTTGTTTCAATGTAAGCTAAAGTGGCAATCATCTTGCGCAAATGTTGTAATTTTCAATTATTACGCAATATGCAGCACTTATTGAAAAGTCTATAGTAATAGGTTGGTCGAAAACTATCTTCCGAAAATGAGAATTATGTTTCAACAATTCTTTTTTCATATAACAAAGCAACTTTATTTCATCAAATATATTTTTCATTGTTATTGATAACCTCTTGCCATCTTTCGGGTAATGCCATAATCCCTTCTTGTTAGAAATTCTCGAGTTCCTGATCAAAAAACTGGCGCAATAATGTTTTGCAGTCGTTTAGGAAGTTCAGTATTACAACATTACCATAATTCATGGAGCGAAATAAATGGTAATCAGATGGTGGTAGGCCCGGTGAATTAACACTTCCCAGCCGAGATCCTTCTATTTTTACCAATTCATAATAGAAGTTTGAGGGCTAGCGTTGTCGTGGTGAAAGACTATTGCCGTTTTTCCTTCAGCTCTTCATTTGTTAGTAAATGACAATTGAGTTTTTAATTTATCAGTGAGTGCACGTCATAATGCCCAGGACCTTTGCAGCCTCAGCCACACAGATAGCCACGGCTTGAAATGGTTTGGGCAGTCCCACCTTGTTTAGACCATGACCTTTTTCGTACATTATGCTTGAAGGTTATCAATTTTTCATCGCTAGATATTAATTTGGACATAAAAGATTGCGCATCATTCCCTTTTAGTAACATTTCTCAAATTGAAATGCGATCACTAAGATTTTTTTCTGCTTAACTGTGTGGTACCCAAACATTCAGTTTTTTGCACAGCCAACCTTTTTAAATGGTCTAAAACTGTCATATGGTGTATGCCAAGATCTTTAGCGATGTCACGAGTATTTATGTGACGGTCATTCTCCACTTTTTCAATAATTTGATACACTTTTTCGGTGCAGGGCGGTCAGACCAAGGCGCGTTTTTGAATCCGAAATATCCCGAACGAAATCTCGCGAACCATGTTCTAACTGATTATTCTGATAAGTGCCTTCTCCAAGATGAGCAAACATTTTTGTATGAGCATTTGCTCCAGCAAACACTTTTTCGAAGAAATACAATAAATTGTAACGAATTTTCTGTTTATGCACCCATTTTCATTACGAAAAAAACAACTCATTTAAAATTCACTACTTCATCATATTAGCAGCATGGTTTTACCAATATTGCCAGATTTCATTGCTGTATTGCATTTCCAGATCAGATATATACTTGCAGAGATGTCGCTTTTTAAATGTAGCAATTCAAATTTTCGGAAGTTAATTTTCCATCAACTCAATATGTAAGTCATGCAACACAAGTATAGTTTTGTGAATTTTCTTTACTCTACTTGATCGATCACTTAGGTGTTCTTTTTCAAAACTCATATGGACTCATTTTATCTCTGTCATCGAATATTCTATTTATTGTTAATGAAGGATCAAAAGCATTTAGACTAGTATCTGATTTGAATTTTATATCAGTTGTACTAAATTAATCAACAAATGGATTTATCTAGACAATTGTTATTTATTTTTATAATATTTTGTATCGCAGTGCATCAATAGAATCTAAAGAAATTCTTGTACAAAATTTTATTACAGACTGTAAAAGTAAGTCGCCAGTTTTTGTTTTAAATAAATTAAATCATTCTTGGACTGAGTAGATTCAAAACAATATACTTCATTTAGTCTATCTATTGTATAAAATTCATATATATATTTCAGTTTGGAAGATCGTTTTATCTATTAGGCATTTCTGTTAGTGGTCGAGAATAAGAACCTTAAGGTCATGTAGTAAATTTCAGTTTGATGTTTCAAAAACTTAGGGATTGTTTTCATGAAATTATATGGGTAATTTGTGATTATTATTATGAAAATGAATTGTCTGGTCGGCAAATTTTTATAATGTGAGATAAGTTTTTGGTTTTTTTATATAGAATATTTTCTTCTTCTTCTTTTCCTTAATAAATTTAGTTTAAATAAAGAAAGACGTAAAATGATTTCCATTCTCTTTTTTTGTTGGGTTCAACTGCAGACAAATATCTTTTATTCAAATTTTATTTGATTGCTTTGCAATGTCGACATTTCTTTGCTATTTTCTGTTTATTGTTGTTGTATTTGTCAAGTGAAAATTTGTGAAAAGAACACACACACACACACACAAGCACAGCCTGACATTGTATATTCACACAGACATTCCAAATACAAATACAAACACATGCATGCATATAGAGAGAGAGAGACTGATTCATATAGTCAAATCTAGAATCTGGCTGTGGAATATAACAAAATATAAAATTATTTGCGACGACAACGAACTAAAGAAGCTGAAGAAACTTGGGGTTATTGTTCAATTTACATACTTTTTCCTATTCCATGCTATACTATTTCATGGTCTTGGGGCGTGTACGGGGCAAGGGTAATTCAGCTGACTGACTAAAATCTTGTCTGAAGTCACTTGCAGTCTTGTAGATACTCAGAGATTCACATAAATACAAATATGTAGGTACAATACATATTTCGTACAATAGTATCTAGTTGGTAGTGATTGTAGTACTTACTACATTATCGGGTAAATACTTAACAGACTTTTCAGCTTTTCTTGACTTGAGGTGGTTCATTTGTTGTTGTTTGTGTTGATTGTATTTATGTCGAATTTTTGTTGTTGAAAAGAACAAGGAAAAATGTTTAAAGTTGAAAATCTGTTGGAAAAACTTTTTCATACCACAATGCAATGGATGAAGTCTGCTTGCTACTCTGTTCTCTTTCTGGTTCCTTTCATTTCCATGAAAATGGTTATAAAAATAGCATTTGAGCTGCAAACAGAATGAAAATAGTGTAATAGTACGAAAGCAGAAAGGAAGGATGAATTCGAATTCGAGGAAAATCGTTTATTACACAATTTTCAACTCTTTAATGCTCTTATTGTAAAATGCTCGTAATACTTTATTATTAAATTATGCATTTTACACATTTATGGCATCAATGGCAAACAAGAAAAAAACAAAAAAAGAATGTATCTAGATAAATATTATCAGCTATTTTTTGTAGTTATTTTCTTGCTATTTTCATTCATTCTTTTTGTGTTTGCTACTATAAACCCAAGACTCACTAGACCAGCTTTCATTGGAAACTTTACTATAATATTGTATAGGTAGAGTTTCCATCCTGAAATTGTTGTTACTGTTAGTGGTCCTGGTGGGCGCGCATGAGTTCAAGTCCGTTCTAAATTGAAATGCGCGTTAAAATGCAGTTAACTTGGTATTTGCATTCTTTCTCCATGGTCTTCCTCTTATATTTTTATGTATTTTCTCCCATTCTTTATCATTCAGTCTTTCTTATTTTACAATTTTTTACTGTTTCTCGCATAAAAATAATAGAAAAAAAGGTAATGCATGCTAAACGTAAACTCTGGTTACGGTTCGGAACGATATGGTCTACGTAATATGCCGCGTTGTTTGCTAAAGACATCTACAATATAAAACGGAAGGAAAACAGGACATTAAAGGACACAGCATGGCATCTGTGTCCTGGTTAAGGGTATGGCGTTGTCGTAGACTCTTCTTTGCTACGGTCGTTATATGGTCCTTGTTGTTTGTTTATTTTTATTGTAATCACGGTGGTCGAGAATGTTGTCGATATCTGTGATTTTTTGTTGTTCTTATTGTCGATGTTATTACAATAGTTCGTTCGTTCGTTTGTTCAGTCATTTAAACTTGAAAATTTTTAAAATTTAATATCACTGAAAACAATTTCAAAGACTGCTTAAGTTGCTCTAAAGAAGTGAAGTTTATCATAGATTGATATGCATACTATCATAGTAAAAAAGAGAGCACAAAGTATTCATTGTGTTTAGAATGTTTGCTTCTGAAAATGTCATCAAACACCAACTCAATAAGTTTTCCGTTTTATAAATGAAGATATACTTACATATGTTTCGCGGAAAACACTACTACTTAGTTTGTACTACCGTTTGTTTCTGCTGTTGTTATCGTTCCTGCTTTTTAAGGTACCGTACTCGGAAGGACCAACGCTGTCCGCTGTAAGTCCGTCCGTCCGTCCGTCAGAGAGTTCTATCTCATGAACCGTAAAAGGTAGATACTTAAAATTCGCACGGAGTGTGTATTTCTATTGCTGCTATAACAAAAAATAATAATATTTTTGGAAAATCGATTGGAAAAGTCGGAATTTTCATAGTTTTGTAATCTTGTATCACTGCAACACTGCTTTCTGTTGTCTACGAGATTTTGTATGTGGCTGTATGCAGTATGCTGTTGTGATTGAAATGGTTGAAATTGTTAAATTTTGTTAAGTTTTTTGTAGTATCCTTTTGGGCGTTGTTTAAATATTTCACTTTTGCGACATAAACAAAAGCAAATTAATTTTACATAACTTCAGACAGAGTACCAGTGTTAAATCTTGTGCGATGGTACGCAACCCTTAGTGTGTAAGTCCGACTCGCATATGACCGATTTTTATTGTTTGTTTGTGGTTGTTATAAGAATGATTTGCAGGATGTTCTTGCTGGTTTTTTTTTAGAGATAATGATGTTATTGGTTTGTGCTTGTTTGTTGCTATCGTTCACAATAGAACCAAGAATGATTATACAGAATTAGTTACAGGGCTTATTATGATCTTCAGGTGTCTTCTGTTTGGGAGGAAATCAACAAGCGCACCAGTAGATACAACAATCGGCTGTTCTTTCACCAAATTCCTCTTTATACCAAACTCTTAAACCGTACATGTGACAGACGTCTTAAAAGACTTCAACTTTCTGATCTACGTCGTGTGGTGGCTTCTGTCGTCAAATTTAATAATTGATTTGAATTTGACTAATCTTGCTTGCAGTCCTGTTCTTAAGATTATCAATATATGTTACTTACAATATATATCGATGACCATTTGGCACAATAAAGTCCTGAAAATTACATGTAAATTGTGGACAATCTCTCAACATTCTTATTTTTTTAATATAATTTATAATATTTATTATTAAAGTCAACATAGTTTACTAAACTTAGACTTAGCATAACAAGGGAACACTGCTTGCTATAAACTTTGGCTCGTATTTTTATACTCTTCACGGGAGAGAATAGTACTATAAGTTTGTCATGAAGTTTGTAACACACAGAAGGAGACATCGTAGACCACATAAAATATATATATTTGTGATCAGCTTGATGAAACGAGTTGATTAAGCCATGTTTTTTTGTTTTTTTTTTGTATCGGAAGTGAAGCATCGAAAACCTACCCGGTCTAAGCCATGTCTGTCTGTCCGTCTGTATCAAAACTAGTCCCTCAGTTTGAAATTTTGCACATACGTTTCTTTTTACCATACGCATTTCACTTGTCGGAATCAACCGAATCCGACCACTGGGGGGGTACTTCCCATACAAACCCACCTTTAAATTAAAGTTTTTATTAGAAAAAGTTTTTTGTTTTTAGACGCATCGAACTTAAATTTGGATACTATAAGTTTCTGATTTATATCCATCAACCATACAAACCCCCACTTCAATTAATGTTCTTATTAGAAAAAGTTTTTTGTTTTTTGCCCTATTGAACTGAAATTTGAACACTATAAGTTTCTGTTGCATTTCCATCAGCCATGTAAATTTTATGATCTAGGGTTACTAGCAGGGGTACCTTCCATACAAACTCACATTATATAAAGAGTACAAGTACAATAAATATGTAATGCCACTCAAACTGTGTTCTTTGTTGATACTCAAAATGTGTTCTTTGTTGATACTCAAACTGTAACAGAGAGAATATAGTGATGCTAAAAAAGGAAGGTTGGATGCAACCCGGAGGAGCTTGAAGAGTATAACATCTTTGGCATAGCCAATGATAGCATTCTTTCTGGTTTTAAATAATTTCTAATAATTTCAAACTACATATGTGTGTGATGAATTTCTGATTAATTTTTTTTTTCTATATTGGATTTAATAATGAACTTTATTGTATTGGAATATGAGTAGTAGTTCTATTCAAGTCAATCAATTTAGAGATTTTGTTATTAAATTGGTATCTTATTAAGATGATCACTAAGCATTATGGAGACATACTCATTTTCTGCTTTTGACAAGTATTTTACATCTTCAAGACCACAAATTTTCCTTAATATTTTATTTATGTCGGTCGTGATTATAATATTTGAGATTTAAACTAAAATATTGCACTACTACCTTCTTTAACAACTAGGCAATCAGCAGTACATTGAACACAAGAACGCCAACTGTAATGTGCTTCATTTCTGGCTTTATAATTTGAAGTGGAGACTATGTATGTCAGACCTTATTAATAGTCAGTTTAATGTCGAAAAAGTACACAGAGCAGTGCTTTTTGATTTCAAGGCACGTTATTAAACAATATATTTATATAGCTGGTTATTTTAATTAGGAGTTCCGTGCTTATTATTTTATATCAAGTCAATTATCTTATATCTACAATATGGCTGCAACTTTTTATTCTTTCCTAATTTTCATTAAACTTTCCAATAAAGGAAAAAAACTTTCATAACAAATTAAAAAAAAAAAACAAAAACACACACAAAATTTCACACAACAATAAACTTAATTTGTGGTAGTCATAAACACTTTCGTTGTGACATTTTTTACCCATTCTGTTGGTCCTTCAGTTGACCATTCTATCGATTATACCACACTCTGCTCCTCTTGAGCCCTTCTGGTATTATGTCGAAGTGCTAAAGTGTCGCTTAGGCATGAATGCCCTCAGAGCAAAAACAAACAAAACCAAAAATAATCATAATAATAACATCAACAACAATGAGATTAAAGGATTCTTTTGTTCAATGAACACATAAAATCACTTTTGGGTGAATGAATCCATTTAAAGCGCGTTCATTTGTTTAAAACAAGGAAAATGCAATAAAATTCTATAGTATAAAATTTAAAGAATATTTTCCATGTTTTGCAACTTGCAAGTAAGTAGTATTTTGTGTGTGTGTGTGTGTGTGTGGGAAAGAAAAACCCCAATGAGTAGTACAGGAAACAAAAGTAGAACTAAAGAAAAGTCGAAAAGTTGATTATGTCGAAGGATACCAAAGCATACACATGAATACTTTTGAGGCTTTTCAGGTTGTGAATGCACTAAACAAACATGGCCGACGGTTGTATGTATCTATGTATGCTGTGTGTGCGTCTGTAAGTGTCTTTGTGTATGCTAGACCACAGATATGCATGTAAATACATTTAAATAAATGTGAAAATTACGGGAAAAGCTTACAACAAAAGCAGCCAGCACCAGCACCAGCAACAACAAGAGAATAAAGACAGGATAATAGAGCAAGGAAAAACACGAAACCACAATGCACGCACACTCTCACGCATAAAGAAAACTAACTATTCAATGTGATGTGTGTGTGTGTGAGCGTGTTGTCTGTGAATAAAGGAAATTTCTCATTTTATGCGAAAATGGAAAAAACACTCGCACAAAAACATACACTTCCATATTCAGACGTGTGTGTATGTAGAATCTAACGTTCTAATAGCAAATTGCAAAAGTTTTCCTAAAGAAATGTGGTAAACTCATACCTGGTAATGTACTGGAAATGGAGTTTGTGGCGTCGCCGCCATTATTTACCACACACCACCACCACTTTTGGTCGCTAGACCGACCGAACGACCGATGACTTCATGCGAAATTGAAAAGAATGTGTTGCAAAATACATTGAAAACTTTACTCTACTCTACTCCAAGTCCTTGTATGCGTGCAATGTATTTGTGTGTATATTGTATTTGCAAAGAAAGGACCAAAGTAAGCATGAAATAAACCCTCAACTAAACTCTATGAAGATTTACCGGTTTAACGTACTTTGGCCAACGTAATGCGAACAAGCAAAATGATGTGAATTGTAGAGTGAAGCTGAGGACGAGCAAGTCTTGCTTGCAGTAATCCTTGTTTGTTCGTATATGAGTGTACACAACGTACAAACGATGCGTGCAAACCGATAACAGGCACGAATAGTAAATACTCGTAGTCACATGCGTATATGCACATACATCCTATGTAGAGCCATGTATTCAAGGTGTGTCTTAAAAGTACTCCACCTGTGATCACCATGCCAGAATGTTGGAGGGAACTCTCTGCCTATTCAGTTTTGTTTTAAACTTAAAAAAGTTGTGCCGAAAGTATTGAAATGGTACAAATTCATTCAATTTGAGACAATTCATTTCAAAATTGAACACATAAAAGTAAGCCGCACACAACAATCTGTTACTTTTGATTGACACCAGTTCGACAATACCAAGTCGATTAATAAGATTGAGTTGAAACCATTCCCCAATCTGACTTACAGAACTACTTCGGGATATAGAAGTACCGATGGAAGCATGTTGTTTCCTCAATTGGGTATTACTTTCAATGATACCACGAACAGAATGCCAGCTCGGAGTTATAAAGGCAGTTCGAATACTTTTGGGGCATACCTCGTGTACTATATTGGATAAAATATACTTAGCGAAGGCAACTAAAACGTGTCTAGTCTAAAAGCCTTAGCACATGTGCACGAGCAAATGAAAGACACAGAGAGAGTCTAAAGAGAGATTACGGAGTTGTGGAGTATATGACATGGATGGCTACAAGCCGTGCCGGCACAATGAATGACTCGAAGCATTTTTTCTTTTTATGTAAAATACAAACAACATTCTGATAAACATCCTTCTTTCTCCTCATTGTGGTCGTCGTCATCATCATTGCCATGGCTTAGACATAGTCATCGGTTGGCAAGGCACCATTATACTACTCCTTAGTATAACTTTACTTCACTTGTTCTATGTTAGGTTTGGTAGCATGTGCTTTTATCGATTTTGTTGCGCTTTATTTCGTTTGAGTGAGTGTGTGTCCTGTATAGTAAAAAGCACATATTGACTCACCTATACACAGAATCTTTTCTCTTGTTTCATCGTTTGGCAATTGAGTTTTTGTGTTCTCTTTTGCTCTATGTTTTCGTGTAGTGTTGAAATAAGTTGCAGGGGCAATAGTATTTCCCTTATATTCACCACATGTTGAATTTGTCTTGCTTATATTGGAAACATATTCCCCAATTTAATTTAGTATTTATTAAAGAAATTTATAACTACTTATTGTTATAATTTGTCATCATCATCATACAACGTGTTAATTATAATGGAGAAAAGTATTTACAATTTACAATACACATTTCATGTTTGAGTGCAATATTTCATGAAATTATATGGCAGAACTATCTAACTCCGGTATATAAACCGATTTAAGAGATAGATATGTGCATATGTACAATGTTCATATTCAACGAGTACAAATAACGATAACAACTTTGCTGTCCATACAGTAGTAACTATCATAATTAGTCAAAGAATAATATGTACATTAACATGTTGGCCTAGGCAATAATTCCCGCAACTCTGCATTTGCTTGGTATACTACTAGTCGTAGTATTTGTATCTGTTGCAGTTGTCAACACGCAGTTCGGCTTAGTGGTGTTGTGGTCGCCATTGAGAATTTGCCATGACGCAGATGGCATGTTTATGTGCAACATGCAACATTGTTGCAAACTCAACCAACCAACCAACCGACCGACAGACCTACCGACCAGAGAAACCAGCCCAGTGCAAATCGCCATTTGCAGTTGTTTGAATTTAAAGCACAGCATACATAGTGTAAAGTCGGTAGTAGTCAGCTTTATCGCTTCATAGTCTCTGATAGTATGTTCGCATAAATGATATTGCAATTTAATCAAAGAACCTGTCATGACTATCTCTTCAACTAACATGTGCTGCTCACATGAGATACTATCCATCCATTGTGCATACATAGTAGTATGACCATTGGTTTCATTCTCTCTCAAGCTGTTTGTGAGGAGGAGGACATTGACTCTTAGTTCCTTTATTTGTTTCGCTAGCTACTATACTATGTACGCGCGTCTCCAAGTGCGTGTATCTGGGCCATAAACAATGGCGTCAACTGCAACTCTGAGACTCTTACATACACAGTTGGTTGAATGCATTTCGCACTCCTATTAAAATTTAGTTAATAATTGTTTTTCATTTTTGATAAGAAAATAATTAAGTTAATGTAAAATGTATTTTTAAGTTGTTTTCGTTCTTATTAAAAACATATTACGAAAATTGTTTTTTGTATTTTATGCTTTGCGGCTTGACTTGAATTGATTGACAGACATAGTGCAGAGTGAGGAAGAAGAAAGATTGGTAAGAAAGTTATAATTTTAAAATGGAATATTATGGATATGATGCAATTCTTCTGGGCCCACCATGAGGTTAGAGCTCATTTATCAGATCTTTTCTGTCATTTATTGAATCACTTAGGAAAAACTTAAGAAAATGCATAAAACGAGATGATGCAAACTTCCAGAATGTCAAGACTGTCTATTGTCAAAGTTAATACCATTACCTATTTACAGATAAGTTGAAAGAAATTTGTGATATCTTTGATAAAAGAATTCTATTATATCAGAGTTAAAGAATCAAGGGATGTAGTCAACGTAATCGGCAATATTATGTCTCTTTTATAAGTAATAATTTCTATTAATACTTGGTATCTACATGAAGTACATAATTTAATTAATATTCAATTAATAATCGATATATAGGAGTATATAAATAAACCGCTTTGTGTTAATTTGGTAAAGACTGGAGAATGGTTAGAAGAAGACGAGGAAGAAAAAGAAGAAAGAAGAAAAAGGTGAACATAATATGGGGAGATTAAGCAAACAGTGGCCACAGCAACTTTTTACGAATAAAGAGGATTTTCTAAAAAATTTGACAAGAATTGATTATACAAATGAAACAATGTTTGTGAATGAGAGGCAGAACAACATCGGCGCGGGTATCTAGTATTTACTAAAGATCTTTTAAGTAACAAGCTAATTTTGTAACAATTTTTTATTTATTTGCCCAAAAATTATATTAGTTCATCGCAATTATTAATAATAATATTGTATATTAATACTTGATACTTGAATACTACAATAGTCAAGCTCCAATGAGACCAATTCTTATATACTTAAAAATATCTCTAATATATTTAAAATTTATCTATTTTAATACGTGAGGTTTCATACAAATATAATGCTCTGTGCTCTTCAATAGAATTCATCCCGTGCATTTAAGTTAGATTTAAATATTTTCAATCTTCAGGACTACTTAATTCTAAATACTATTCTTCATAACCATATATAGTTTAAACGTTTATTAATGCTTTTATATAAATTTTTATTCTAATTTTCCTTATTGTAGTTGAAGGACAAAAGAAGCACTTGCCATCTATCATTTCATAAGCTGTAGTCATTATATTCTTCAATGAAAATGCATATATTATTTGAAATTGCATGTTCCATGCATGCAAATGACATAAAAATGAGCTAAGCTTGGCTCAACAGACATAAAATGATTCTTATTATTCACAAAATATGATTGAAATTAAATAATATATATGACACTCAATTTATTTTAATTTTCTTCATGATCAACATAGACAAGTAGCGCTTCATATGAATAAAAATAATAGTATAATTTTAATATCTATACACATTTTTAGAAAGTACCGGACTTATCCACATTACTTTCATTTATAAGGTATACGTATTACCAAAGTTCTTCATTAGTAAAACTCATAAAAGAATCATTTACTTATATTGTACTTCTTTATTTTTGTATTTGTTTTCTATGTTTATAAATTATCAGAATTCAAATCGAGAAGCAGAGCTACTATTGGGAATTCGATGAAGATGACATCCCATGAAAACAATGGATTTATTTAGACCCAAGCAAAATAAGAAATACTGAGGAAAAATCAATGTTTGTCTTTTTCGGGTTCAGTGATCAAATAAGCAAAATACTTCTGTCAGGTAGTACAGAAAATATTGATTGAGATTGATATTGTATTGTTTATAGAGTCATGACATAAGTGACAAGTGAGATTGAATATTTTATTACTAGTGACAGTTCAAGAACAGAAGAACAGCTAATAGACTTCATAAATGTGGACAATAAATTGCTAAATTGTAAAAATTTAACAGATGCCGAAATTGTAAACAATATAGTAAAGATGCGCGATTTAATTGAAAGAAATTGAAATAGCTTGAAAATATTTAATATGAAACATTGCTAGTGATACCAAGGACATTAATTCTATTTACTAAGTATAATATACAAAAAAAAAAAATATATATATTTATATGAAAACCAAACTAAGTAAGCCACAATTACTGAGTTTCTTAAGACATATCAGTGTTAGTATGTTGTACTTTCTTTTTCAATTAACTATTAAAAATACAATATTGTGTGTATATATGTGTATATACACACACCCGTCCTTGGTTTGCGTGGGTGCGTTCGACAGCCATTTCCCATTTCCTTCATCGGTTTCATTAGTATGAAGCAAAGAAAAAGCTCTTGGACTCAACATTTGGTGACCCCGACGTGATCGGACGTTCTCGCTAAACCAGTCTCCCGCGGGTTCGTTCGGCAACGCGGTTCTTTAACCTACTGAGACGATCAAGTCTTCCAACGGGGGAGTGTGTTTGGTTTTAGCCTCGTTTCAGAGTTCAATAGTGGTTGTATGGTAGAGCACCGGTCTCGCGGTCAAGTTGAATGTAGGTTGTTTTCACAATTATTGAATTTAGCTATTGAATAGTTCAAGAAAAAGCTCTTGGACTCAACAAAAATCCTTCGGAGAAAATTCTTTAAATGACAGTGGAAACCGTATAAAAATACGTTGCGTGGTTTAGAGGTAATCAGTATCGACTTTGCTTTATATTATGTAATGTACTTAATAAACTTTCGCTTATAACGACATCCGGATACAACGATAACATTTTTCAGTGTCTTTAGCATTGTTATGAATGAATTCGACGATAATTGCAAAAGCTATACTATTTTTAACACCCTGGAGTATATGGAGTACTCCATTCTTCCCACGGGACAAAAGAGAAAGCTCTTATGTTTTTAAGCAAGATGATGCCAATTCATACCAAGGCATACAAAGGCCATCTTATTGTTAACAATTGGGCTGCACAACCTCCAGATCTGATCCAGATCGGAAACATCTGGCGAATACTTGTTCATCGTGTTTATGCCGAAAACAAGAAGTACGATGTTGTTGGAGATCTTTTCCTTGCTACTTTAAGAAAATAAAAGATTCTCGACCAAATAATAAATAATATCACGAAAATTTTTTTTGTTATAAAACTATAAGTTTATTCAATGGAAAAAAAAAAAAAAACAGAATACAAAAAGTTTAGAATATTTCGTTAAGCGCTAAATAGTCGGTGTACATGCGTATTAGTTTAGTATAACTACTCAGATATGTACATTACGAGAAGTAGAGTACATACTTTTTTTTTCGCTATTTTATAATAATTGTTATCGGCGATTCTTGATCTTAAGCCATAATAAGCATGCGTGTTGCTTAATTCGAAGAATTATAATAATTAAAATTACATAAAATTGTGTTTTTATTTTGGTGGATGTAAGTCACGATTAAAAGAACATTTTCAGCCTTTGGGCGATTCGAATTATGCAAGTCTAAATTATAATGTATAGTACAACATATTAATAAGAGGATAATAAAAGTAACGCCTGCTTTACTTATTACATTTAAATAAAAAAAGGACAAGAACGAACAATTATTTACGACCAAGTTAAGTATCTACGCAAATTCAATTGAAACCAGTTACGTGCACTTCATACCAACCATGAATGATACATGATCCCAAGGATAATGCGTGGATAAGGTAGGTATGCATAGAGACACACCTGTCATTTGACTGCCAGAAGCTGTTTCAATGAGTGACGAACAACGAATGCAAGAACACTTTCGCTTTCAATGGCATTGGGCTCTGGCTGGACAAAGGGATTTGCAATTTATATAATTTCATATATGTATATTTTCATAATCGTGTGCGAAATGAGTTTCAACGCATAATAAAGATACCTGGTACCAGTACCAAGGCAGGGAAATAAATGTCATGAAATGGAATTGAGAGTATAATGTTCTGTTGTGAGGCACGCGAAACTTAAACTCTTGACAAATAAAGGACATTCGCGAAAACGCCTTCAGCATTAATGAATGCGGGAGTGAAGAGATAGAGAGAGAGGAGGGTGTAAGGTAATTGTATGCGTATTGGATTAAAATGAATTTGTAATAAAATTGCAAGTTAATTGTTAATTGAAAGCCACAAACAACAACAACAATGACTTCAATGACAACGATAATGATGACGACAATGACATCCAGCCAAGTGTTTTAGTGGTGTGTTGTGTTTAGTTGAGCCCTAAGGCTATTCACGATTCTTATACACTTTTATCAAAAATTATGGTACAGCAAAGCCATTATCAGCAAGGTGCAAGGTGCGAGAGTCTGTTATTTCAGAACTACTACCTTGCTGCAGGTTCCACTTTAATGCGACGCATTTATGTTGCACAGTTTGATAAGTCACGTATCCCAGGTCCGTTTCATTTCATTTCGAATAACAGATCGCCATCTGCTTGTGATATTGTTGATTGTAGTTCAGCCTCAAGCCTGCATATGAAACTAAGCCTTAAAGACTTATTAAATTTCATTCATGCATTATGGACTCCATGGACTGTTATACATAATCTACAGAATACGTGTATCTATAACTAATAATTCCATGAATTCACGCGCGCACGCCTGCGAGTGACAATGTTGCATCACGTTCTTCCACTGGGGCAACATTCGCTGCAGTTGTCAAGTGTTGGAATAATAATAAATTTTGACTTTAGCGCGTTATAATTACAATGTGTGGACCTCAATTCCGCTTTGAGTTGCATTCTCTTTGTTGCTTTTGGTTTTGTTATTTTATTGGCATTTTGATTGATGAGAACGAATACATTCACTTTGGAGCGACTTCAAACTTGTTAGTGAGTGAGTGAGCGATACTTGGTAATTTAAATTGGCGATACATTTGCATAATTATAGACAGCAGCTAACTTTGTAGTTTAAATGCAGTTTTCCTTTAATTTAAGCACCTTAAATTTATCAATAGTATAAGTATTTGATGGATGGATATGTTGATAATAATGATAATGATAATGTACCAATATAATACGAGTATGTACAAAATATTTAATTTCCAGGAATCATCATTTTCATTAGGTTCAACTCTTTGTTGTTGCGGAACCATTTAGTATGTAATTAACATGACAAATTCTATGTTGATTGTTCAGGTGCATTTTGTTTACCATAAATCATCATATAGGTCCATCTGAATTTTAACTTATTGTGCAATATAGACAAAATTAAAGAACACATTATCATATTATTTCAATTGTTTTTTTTACTTATTTCAAAATTAAATATTTAAATGAAAGTTTCACAGATAAGGTGAAATATTTTGAAGTTTACATAGTTAATATTTTTATGGATTATTATTATTATTATGTTCTTAGAAATTAATGGTTTTTTCTATAATGGCTTGGCAGGAATCGATAATTTTGTTTACGAAATCACTTAATCACACAAGTAGCTCCTGAAGTATCAATGAAAAGATCAACTTATTGCTCATCATTCAAAATTTGTATTTAGCCTCAATAATTTCGGCAGTTCGTTTACTACTCGGTTTGATATTTTTATGTTTTAAATTCCACTTAACATGAACTATTTTCATTAAAATTCGAATAAAATGCTGAGATATTCGTTTGGAATATGCGTTTAAAGTAATGTATGAGTTAACCGAACAGAATGGGAAACACGCCCACCATTTCATCCTCTTGAGTTGATTATTCAAGTGATTTGAAACAACAAGTTTGTGAAATAAGATACCGAAACAACGAAGATTACTTGAGACAACTGAATCCTGAGATCACCTTACTAGACACCTACATTTAGACTTGCAACTTAATTTAGTTAACACCGAAGATGAATTGTTATTTCTTTTACTACAATTGGTGAAGCAGATGCCAAAGACTAAAAAATCTTCCACCAAAATATCGTTCACTTCATATGTACCCCTTTAACTCTAGACTTATGTTAGAATACTGCCCAAGTCATTGGAAAAATTATGAGGTTTTGTAATAATAAAATAAGCTCATTGGTAAGGTATTCGAAAGTATTTGAAAAAATACTTACTATTGAAAATAATGTTACTGGTTCTGGAAAATATTGCACAATATACCAAAAGAAATCTGAGCAATGCCATAGAATTGTAAGCATAATAATTGATGTTTTGGAGAACAAACAATATTATTTGACTGTATTCCGTAAGCATTCGACAGAACTTGGCATTACGGCATTCTATACAAAATTAAAAAACATGCCATATTTGCTTTTGCTACGATTCTATCTTAACTTTAATCTTTAATTTGATAGAGTTTTGCCTACAAAAATGACAAATAAAAGTGAATGCTCAAAAACCTATTCAAGTAACATTTATCCAGCCATTTGCCATGCAACTTTGGGGCACTACAAGCAACTCTAATATTAAAATTTTGTAACATTAATAAAAAAGCCTTTATATTTGTAATTATAACATTCATAAAAACCTCATCATTACTTTTGTCAGGGAAGAAATAGTGAAGCTGACGAGGAAGTAGTTACTGAGTAGCTTAGTTATAATTCTCATCGACAGCAATGATACTGTCACGCGGTTAATTCTATTCATATTCTAGACTTATCAAATAGATTTGCGGTTTTTATATGTAAAAATTGTGATATTTAATGTTTAAGTGAAGCTCAAATATTTATTTGTGTAAGGAATTTAAAGCAATTAGCTTGATGTAGCATATAAAATTATATATTAAAAAACAATACAGCTCACATCTATAATAAGAGGTTTCTTAATTTTTTTATGGTTCCGTTCCCAAAGGGTGCTAACAGGACCTTATTACTAAGTTTCCGCTATCCGTCTGTCCGTCCATCCGTCCGATTCCGGCTGTATCTCATGAACCGTAACAAATAGACAGTTAAAATTTTCACAGAATGTGTATTTCTATTGTCATAATAACAACAAATCATAAAACTAAATTAAAATTAAAAAATTAAGGGGTCCCCATACAAGAAAATCTAACATCTTTGGATTCGGTTGAAATATACCCATAAAATATAAAGAAATAAATATAAATTTCAAGACCCTCGGACTACTAGGAGTAGCACTTTTCATATAATAGGTGCGTGAAGAGTCTGGACACTTCTCGGTGTTATTTGAATACATAATTCATTTTTGAGGCAAAAAATCTTGCACTATTTTACGAAACCCTCCGTGTGCGAGTCCGACTCACACTTGGCCGATTTTTTCTTAATGATTTGGCCATAAAATTTAATGAAAATACAAATCTATGATAATTTTTAATGTTTTTAATAAAACAACAATTATATATTGTGCATAAAATGAAATAATGTGTATAATTTTAAGCTGCCCATAGACAACATTAATTTTTAATTGTTGGGTTAGTGCAATGAAGATGCTCATGTCTAGACGAAATTGCAAGCTTGTGCAACATATACGTATTGTGTATAATTAGAAAAATTAAGATATTTATTGTTTAGTTCAGAATACTGTGTACTATCGCGTCAATTGCTATTCAGATTAGAAGACGATAATTTTGCAAAAAACCTTAATATTTTTATGCAATTCAAGTTTTTGGGTTACTTTAGGTTATTTCTACTATACATAAGTATTTGTAAGCACAATTTGTTGTTATGCATTTTAACTTACTACACAATAGTCATAGTAACTTAGAGTACACACATCTTTTATGGTTCTTAACCTTAAATACTGAATTACAATACCTAGTAATAAATGAAAAAACATTTGCTTTAAATATTAAATAAAATATGCATAGCGTGCTACAACCTAGGAAGGCGTGCCAAAGAATGTGCAACACTTAGTTGCCACGCATGCGCAATGCATAAGTAATGAGTTGGAGAAAACTTAGCTAGCCAGTCAGCCAGCAGTCATGTGTGTTTTTGATAAAAGATTCATGCAATTGCCAAGAAATGCAAATGCAATCTAACGAAAGTGAAATGAAATGATCAAGCTAACCAAATAGAAACGCAAACCTATTAAAATTGTTCATAAAAACTACCGTTCTTCATTAAATAAAATACTACAATGTAATCAATTTTCATAAAACCAACAACAACAATATCAATACTAATAATAATAATGAAAACAAGAAAAACTAAGATTCATCGTTTATCTAAATCAAGTAGCTAAAGCTAAAATGAGTACTCAGGCACAACTGATCAAAACCGGAGGCATACAGCAACAGCAGCAGCAGCATTCATTGACTCAGGTTGAAGATGGGCACACAACACAACACTTCTTCATGCTGTGTTGATATTAATTGGACGACATAATTGCAGTGTGCTGTTGCCAATAATAATGGGCTCTATACCTACTCGTAATTGCCTTGAAAACACGTTTAGTCGTGGGTTCTTGGCTTTCATTTCAAGGCGTCTGATTCAGTGGTGGTGGCAGGCAATCTTCATAAACAATCGCAATCAGCGCCGCGCTTTCTTATCGACTTCGTCTGTTTTGGGTTTAACAGTGGCAAATACTTTTTTTTTTTGGTCAATTCAATATTATACTTTGTTGGTTGATCGACCGACCCCACGTAAGAGGGTAACAAAATATTGAACATAAATTCCCTGCGTTGACACATTCCCTTTCGTGTATAATTATCGTAAACCACTTGCAAATATTCTTGTTTTTCGGGTACTCCACACACAAAAACTAAGCTTCACTTTTGTGGTTACGAAATGCTCAATAAATTTATTGTCTTCAAATTGTTGGTCATTTAGAATGTGTAAGGAAGGTACACCGCATGAGCTTCATACACTTGATGTGTATGTATGTGACCCCGAAATCCGACGTTTGTAATTCGATCTGTACATTTATCATGTTAAAATGTTTGGTTGCAGATCCTATATTTAGTGCTTGTTAATGCTCAGCTTTTGTATAATTAATGATCAATTTGATGTTATTGTATACTAGCCGTTTTTGTTTCAATGTTATTCATTGTTTCTGAAATGGGCGTTGTTATGGTTGTTATATTTCCTTTTGTTTAGCTTGGTTCCGTTTCATATAAAAATGTTCCAAAATTGTGCACTTATCTACTCCTTAGACCAGCGGTTCTTAAATTTATGAATGTAGTTGCTGGACCCCCTTTTAAGAGTAACTTGGATAGTATAGTTATTGTTGTAAGCCCAATTTTATATTTGATTTGACTATTTAAGTTTCTTAAGGTTGATTGTGCCCGAAGAGTTGGGCTCTTTCCTTTTCTAGTTTTCTGTGATCATCCAATATGTGTTTGTAAGACATATTGGTAACGGGGTTGTCCTCTGTTTTTAAGCGGACAAAATTTAACCAAATCTGTAGATGTCAGTTTTGAAAGGATTTGATGCTTTGTTACATCGTTTCTCATTGTAGGTTATCAATGTGATTGCAAATAATGCGCTCCACTCCCTGCTGGGCTGGTGCCGATAGATTTGATCGCCATGGAGATAGCGGGTTTAAAAGGCAGATATGCGTACCACATAGCCTCTATCTGTCAACTTTCCTACTCTCACCTTCACGTGGTAAACCCTGTTAATCCCTAGCACTCTTTCGAACGATCGGGTAACCAACCCCGGTGTAGTACATGGAGCGGGAGTCAAACGAGAGAGGGAGAAACTTCCAGCGTCTGGCCATCACAGTAGATGCGGCTGGAAGCGGGCGTCTGACATGCAGCATGCGGCTCGCTATACAAACGTGTTTAAAATGGTCATTGTTGGAGACCTGAAATTCTCAACACGTATCCCACTGACGCACAAGGGGTTGCGCAAGGTTGGTAACCTAGCCATAAAACTAAATTACCCAAGAAACGGAAAATAGCCTCGCAGGAGTCTAGTTTCCGCCCTATGCACTAACTAAAGTGCGGCACTATATTATAAATTTAATTGTAATGTAGTGTCAAGGAACGTATATATATATATATGATTGGAGATCGTAGCCCGCTGAGGAGGTAAGAGCTCGGAGAAACAAGCAAGAGACTCAACCATCAGGGCATGGCAGACCCGCTGGGATAAGTCGACGTATTGTCTAATGCCCAGCATGACCAGACATGGGTGCTTCCGGAAGTACCTATACAGGTTCCGGTACGACAAAGCACCATGGTGTTGATGGGGAGCGACACGAGCTGAGAAATACCTAAGGTGAACAGCCCGCGGAAAATATCCTAGTGAGTCTCATGCTGTGGAATGCAAGTGAAATGCTGTTTTCGAATTTGTAGCAAGAGCTGACGGATACATTTTCCGGTACCAGCCTTACGAAGCTTTGCTTAACTGCAGTCCCGTAAGGTCCTGGCATACTACTCTACCGTCTTTCTACATCTTTTATTTATCTTTTTGTTTACTATGTACTTATGTTCTAGTCTACTTGCTTTTTTGTATTCTTTATTGTTATTAACCTCAGTCAATTACTAGTAGGATTGCTAAAATTTAAATTTTATCAATTCTATTGGATTGTAGTTCCTTAACATTTTTGTCCTTTTGTACTAAATTATTTTATTGTAACTAGATACATTTGTTCTATGTTTATAAGTATGTTCTCTATTTTCATTATTTTTTTTGAAGTCGATAGTCATCGTTTATATGGAAGAGAATTTTTGAATGCTTTTAATGTTGATTTTGAGGAATTTTTCATGTTAAAGAATATTGTATGTAATTAATGGGATGATCCAAGCTCTGAACATTGTTTAACAATTGTCAGACACACTCCTGTCTTATGTATTGTGCCCAAATATTGTTGTCGTTTTTGTTATCGCCATGGGGGATTGCAACAATTCAACTGAACTAACCAGACCCGTTCTACTAATCATTTGTATCTTGTTTTCTTAACTGCGCTCATTTTTTAAGTGTTTTTATTTATTTTTTATTATTCTGAGCTATTCAACGACAATTGTAAATTAAAATACTTAACAACGCCTTGTTACTTGAAGATATTTGCACAACTGTAGCTGGCGTTCATCATCCTCATCCTCACCATCATCATTAGGATGTTGTGCAACATCTTCATTGAGGGTTATCAACATCGTCCTTCTGCAATTCATACAAACACGCATACACGCCTTCTCTTCGGTCAACCATCTACTCCGACCTACTCGCAATTATGTGTGTCCTGCCAAACGCAGTCGGCAGTTGCTAGACGGAACAAGGATCTCGTGAAAATGCTTGAATAGCGTAAAACGTTGTTTTCACAATAAATATTTATATTTCTCTGCTACTTTTGTTCTCCTGCAATGACACCAACACCAACAATAGCAAAAGCAACAGCAACACAAATTACAAGGAATCAGTTAAATGGAGTGTGTTCCTTCACGCTCCTGAACGACATTTATAAAGCGTGGTGGGCGCGCGTGTCCTTCTGGGCAGTCAGTGTTTTCAGTGTCCTCAGTTTTCAGTTATGTTTCTCCTTCTTCAATTTTTTTTTTTGACTCAAAATTTATGGACAACGTTCGGTTCGTTACCACGCGGATTTGGCGTACTTTAGGTAATTTGTGTAATTTTTTTCCTCTTTATGTCGTTGAGTTATTAAATAAATATCCTATATATTTATAATTACGTATCTGTTCGGGGTGGAACAACAACGACGACGACAACAATAACAAGCCATCTACCATCCCTCAAATATTCAAATGTATGGGTGTCTATTTTTTTTTTCTCTTTTTGTTACTGGTTTCTTTTTTTCCTACCAGTGATGTCCTACACTCATGTGTGCCATGTGTGGGCGTCGCATAAGGACACAAAATACACATATGTGATGTAAGGGAAGTCTCAAGCGCGATAAAAAGTTTTAGAAAGTGGTTACAGTGGAACAGTTAAAATGGTTGAAAACCCTTAAGTGGGTGGTGCTTCTATTGTTTCTATCTACTTACTATCTATCGACTGACTGAAAGTTCAAAACTCAGCCCTTATAAGGATCTTAAAAAACATTTCCCATATCTCTTGTGTTACACTGTCATACAAATGGTTTTGAAGAAACTTCATAAAGAATAAGTCTAAATGGGAATGGAATCAAAATCACAAGAACAGGATTTTTGAGGGGAAAGTCACTACCATTGTTGTTCTTTCATATGATAAAATCGGGCTTACTAAAAAGTCTTAGGCTTATTGTGATGCCTCATAAAAAGTGAAGGATGTTTCTTTTATTTGCATCAGATGGTTGGTTTCATAGGTAATATAATTGGGAAAACCATTAAAACAAAATGAGTCAGGTCTGCCAGAGGCCGTCGTAATATGGTGTTTAGGTATTTCAAAGAAAACTTCCCGAGAAAATGGTACGCATTCCAAAGAAGTCTTTGCCATAGGAGGTATTAGATGCTTTCTGTCTCTTCTTCGCGACCAAAGTCTTGATCTGGAACAAAATTAACCTAATGGGTGCAACGCCCTATTGAGACTCCTGTCATAATTGCAATCCTATTTCCCTTCATAAATTTGTTAAAAAAAACTATAAAAACTTAACCTAATAATTTTGTATATTACATTTTATAAAGTAAATTGTCTATCAGTATAATTAAATTATCTCCTTTATAGCTTCTATGCTTTTACTTTTTGAGTTACCGAGCTGAAATTTGGTCAATAAACATTTTATTGTGGTGTACAGAAACAATTTTGGATGCGGAACTCTCCCTTAAAAACTATTGTATATTACCTTTTAAATATTTCCGAGTTTATGTATGCAAAACATTTGCATTTCTTAAGTAAATCAAATGAAACTTGCCAAATTGGCGGGTAAAGGCTTTTAAGTTTCGGTGAACCCTTGATTTCATTTTAAATAAATCATCTTCTAAATTATGTTAATCGATATTTATTTATTCTTAAAGATATTTGATTATGAAAATATATTTTCTACCCATAATATAAAATGGTATATTTTATTTAAAAAATTTCAGGACACATTCAACGCCCATGCTGAATCTCATTGAGCTGAATTTTGAATTTCACTGCCACAGGATGTAATGTCGCCAGTTGCCAGTTGTGCACCCAAAAAGAACACATGAAATATTTGTGTAAAATCCACGAGTTTAACGTTAAAAGGGGGCGCAAAATGGGCGGTAGTTGTGGCGGACAAGACAGGACAAGACGATAAGCTCAAGGAACAGGATAAACATGAAGAACGAAAAAGCAGGATGGGCGAGGATGTGGACAAAAAGAAAATAACGTTCAATTATATTATGGTGAGGAGTTGGGTCGGATTGAGTTTGGTAGGGGGTGTAATGTCTTATTGAGAAGGGGCAGATGGCATTGCTACTGCCTTATCCGAGCGGAAAAGAATTATTACATTGAATATTCGGGAAAAAGTTGAAGAAGAACAAGTATTTTCATTTTTTGAAATGAAGAACAAAGCTGCTCAAGAGCAAGAGATGCGGACAGTAAGTCCTTCTTAGCATTTACTAGACTGCACAGATAGTGGCAGTGTCCTTTCTTCCTGTGTGTTGCTTACCGTGTGAGTAGATTTTTTTACTTTATTCTCTCTTTTTTGGCCACCGTTTGCTGATTGCTCTATAGGATTTCACTTGCCTCTGGTTGCGACAGGCAAACAAACAAGCAAACGAGCAAATGTTCGAATGTACGAACGAATGATCAAAGATGAAGGGGATGAGGATAAGGAATGAAATGAAAATTTTATATACGGCGCAGAGATATTTGAGGACGCCGCAGGACAATCGCATTTTGTGTAATATTTTCACAAATGTTGCATGCGAAGTACATGTTACATTCAGTCGAATTCAAGTCAAGACGACTTTCAAGTCCTTTTAGTTGAAAAAATCAGCGACAGTTGGAGTAAGGACGAAACCACTCGCTCTGAAGTACGCAACAAGCCAAAAGCAACCACTTCATGTACAATAGTTTGTTTCTTTCAAATTTATAAGGAAAAAATGAAGAGAAGCGAAGCGCAAGTTTTGTGGACTCAGCAGGATTTCATTTCTTTTTCTACATTTGTTCGTCCTGTGGTACTATTTTGTGACGTGTGCCGCATCAGCGTTCTGTGCTGCATTGAGACTGATTCGTATATTTTTATGGGGTTGATACGTGATTCGGATGGAAAAGCATTTCTCAGAGTTATATTCTTCTGTTCACGAGACGCATTTATTGAAGCGCGACATTCCACAAAAAAAAAAAATACAAAATAAAAACAGCCCACCAAACGAAGTATCCCAGTGGCATCAGTCACATATTTTTATCCTTAAGCATATCTTCGACCATCGTATGTAAATTTTGTCTTGTATTTTATATGCCGCTAAATAAATTTTATTTACCACAGCAGCCTCTGAGGTTGTTTCGGTTCCTGTAGATTTTACTCGGTGTAATAAATATTCTTATGGACGTCCTTTTTTCATCCATCTTATGGTTTTCAATGATGAATAATATTTTTCGCATTTACCCATTGCCATTTCCGCGGTTGTTGATGGCATTATTTTTCTTATTTTGGTTGCAAGTTGCCTTATAGCGTCGCTCTATCTGACAAGCATCACTAAATTTGTTATGTGCCTGCTGTGGCCATTGGCCCATCATGGTATCATTCGTATTCGTATGTGCGTCTTAAGTAATATAAGATTGCATCATACAATACCATACAGTATTGCAGAGAGTTGCGTAGTATGTCTTAGACAAGGGTTTATCGTTGTCTGTTGGACTGTACTTAAGGCACTCTTGGGTAATTTTATAAGTTGGACGCTGGTTATGTGCCCATTGAATTTTAATATGAATCTGTATCTATATGGGACGGAATGCTTATGTTACGATAGAAATGGGCTTTATAGTATGGAATGTTCATCAGTATATTGAAAATTTACTACAGAACACAGGATAGAACAAATTTTTCTGAACAATACTTGTCGCTGTGACTTCTGATGGATAATTAAAAAAAAAACGTCTTGACGGTATGATCTTCCATCAACGACTGAACTTTGTTTTTATTATTTTATCACACCTTAGCCTCCTGGCAGAATTTCGTCTGCTACATAGCAAATATCAACTGCCGGACGCAAGTGGCGAATGTCCGCTATGTAGCGGGATACCCAACATGACGGTAGCTAAAGTGCGAGGACCGTTTCTATAAAGCACGTCTGAACAAGTTAGAAGAGTTTAAATAAGATCTGACCATTGGAAGATGTAGCCAAAGTTACATGGTAACCATTTCTTTATTGGATTTTCTTTTTGTGATTTCATTTATTTTTAAATGAGTTTACACCTAGACTCTCTAGTTCATTTGTCAATGGATTTTAAGACCTTTAATCTACAATAACTCAACTGGATGACTCGTTAAAGAACATTATTGCAACATTGTACCTGTAAATTGGAGGTTTTTCAGGATGTAAAATATATCTCTGTAGTGTCTGCCATGAAGTTGGAAAGAAAATGCTAGATACACAGACTTAATATATACATACGTGGTGTGTTCAAAAATTAAGAGGACTTTTTTATTTCTTGGTTCACGTGTTATCGATTTTTGATGTTTTTTTGCCATGTTGATAGAATCAGCCATTTTGCATCTTTTGTTTGTTTGTGACAGACATAGAGACCAAAGAATTTGTATGAAAAATGAATGTAATTGCTTCAAAGTACTTAAAATGTTGGCTGTGGCATTTGGCGAGTCTGCGCTTAGCAAATCCATTGTTGTTGTGGTACAAGGTCTTCACAGAAGGCCGCGAAGGTGTCGATGACGGGGACCACTCTGGACGTCCCAGAACGTCAACAACCGACGAAAACATTGAACCAGTGAAGAACTTGATTTTGGCGAATCGTCGAATCACTGTTAGAGAAGTTGCTGAGGATATCGGCATATCGCTTGGCTCATGCTATCAAATTTTTTCAGATGTTTTGGGCATAAAACGTGTGGCAGCAAAGTTTGTTCCAAAATTGTTAACTTTTGAGCAAAAGAAACGTCGCGTGAGCATCGCTCAGGAGCTGTTAAACGACGTCAACGAAGATCTTGATGTGCTCAAAATAGTCATAAATGGTGACGAAACATGGGTATATGGCTATGACGTCGAAACCAAAGTCCAATCATCCCAATGGAAGCGGTTAGAAGAAACAAGGCCAAGAAAGCATGCCAGATTCGGTCAAAAGTGAAGGTTTTGCACACAGTTTTCTTCGATTACAATGGCGTGGTGCATCGTGAGTTCTTGCCAGAAGGTCGTACGGTCAATAAGGAATATTACCTTGAAGTTATGCCCCATTTGCGCGAAACAATAAGACAAAAACACCCAGAACTGTGGAACAATCAGACATGGATATTGCACCACCATTACTCGTCATTGCTTGTTCGTGATCTTTTGCGCAAATGCGGAAACGTCATCATGCCTCAGCCACCGTATTCACCGGACTTGGCCCCCAGTGGCTATTTCCTATTCCCAAAATTAAAAGGGCCTTGAAAAGAAGGTGATTTAAAACTATTGAAGAAATAAAATTGGCATCGGTGGATGACCTGAAGACCATTCGAAAAAGCGATTATCACACGTTGGCACAAGTGTATTATATCTGAGGGGGACTACTTCGAAGGATACAAAATAGAAATAGATGAATAGATAATTATATTTTAACAAAAATAAAATGTCCTCTTACTTTTTGAACATACCACTTACATACATATATCTATGTATATCAAAAGCTTGTTATGATAGGTATTTATATTTTGCCTATAATACATATAAGTCAAAAATCAATATGCGTCCCAACCAACAACATCCTTTTTATTATGTATTTTAGTGTCAATAACCTGTGAATCTAAAACACTTCCATCGATGGAGCAATTGACAAAAATGAAAAAAAAGTAAACATCAAATCGTAACGATAAACCAGTTTTCATGGAAAAGACATACGGGCTGTCAAGAGCACGAGTTGCTGCTGTGCAAAACATAAATAAAAAAAAAAATATAATAAAAAGCAACTGACAGGATGCGTCTGCTAAAAACTCAGACAGGCACATATTGTTCATGTTTCTGATTCTGATTTTGTATCTGTTGTTTTTGGTATTATTGTGTCTGGTATTCTGCCGACGTGTTCGTCTGCGAAAGGATTTATTATTTGAATATTAACATTTTTTCGCGTCAGGTTGCCGCCTCAGTTGTTTTTCTTTTTTTTCTCCATTTTTGTATTCAATGCTTCCGTTTGCCTCAATTGCTACTACTAGTACTATGTTATGTTTAAGTTCGATCAAAAATTTGTTGCAAGTGTCTAATGATTTTTATTTTTTCTCTTTTTTCATTTTTACATTTTTCATTGCATGTTTGATTTCCACTAGACTTTGTTATGTACTCTTTAGTAATGTTTTGACGCCTGCATGAAGGAACGAAACAAAGGTAAAAAAAAAAATCTAAATAGGAATCTCAACTCAACTGAATTGAACCTTTTTCCTTTCTTCCGCACTTGGGATCAGAGTTGCCAGCATTTTGTTGCATTTAAACGGGTCACATTGTTGTTATTATTGTTGTAAACAAAATTCCTTTTTGTTATTATTCTTCATCGTTTTTCTTCTTTTTTGTTTTGTTTTGTTTTTTCCTTAGTAGTTTCCGGTAGTCATCAGTCGCATCATATGCTGTAGAAAGAGTATTGAAAGAGTGAAGCTAGTGAAGAAAAAATTAATTTGCATAACCAATATTCTATGGACTTTACTTTCTGTTGTTATTCAACAATTTTTTTCCCGTGCTTGTCGTCGTGGATGGCACAAAAAATATTAAATATGGAAAAAGGATTTTCTTTCCACACAGACAAACAACAAAGTTCTGTTGTTTTTGTTGTGTTTGATGTTTTTGAGAAAAAAATACAAAAAAAATTTGATAAGGGCAACAAACTGAAGCTGACTGTGTTTATTCATTTTCCCGCATATTGTTTTATAATTTTCCATGATTCATTACAATTTCCCTTTTTTTTCTGCAAATGAATAGTTGAAATATTGTTAATATGTATATGATTTTGTTTTTTATGAAATGTTGAAACATTTTGCCTATGTGAAAAACACATTAAGGCCTTAACAAAAATCCATTCTGATGCAACTAACCATTGAATTATGGGCCTATCTACATACTTACATTGTAAGTGATAAATTGTATTTTTGGAGACATGGAAACATTTAAAGAAAGAGAAGATACTTGCCAAGTGCAGCCATGATTACATGTTTATTATTTTTCACAATTAAAATTGGTTATAAAGTAGTTGATTATAGAAATATAATTATTTAAATACTTTGGTAAATAATTATTAGATCTAACGAAATGCATTTTTTTTATTATCAATTAAATTTAATCTGCTTTTTTTGTAATTATAAATGCATAACGAAATCCTTTGGAATATGGTAATGTCATCTTGTAATTTCAGTAAACTTTTTGGCATGGGAAATATAAAACAGGAAGAGGTCGACAATTGAATTCTAATATCAAATTGCTTTATTTAACGAATTCAGAAGAATGGATATTATAAAATTTGTAAGACTTCGCCTAGGCCATACCAAGCTATCCATGGACACTTGTGCATCGCATCACCACTGGACCCTTGTTGTTCCTGTGGTAAAAAATGATGTCTCAATTATATTCTTCTTGATTGCCCGAAAACCCAACCAATATGTAGTTTATACTTTTCAAACACGGTTCCCCTTTCCATCCTTTCCAATCCTACTACACATAATATAAAACTAGTTTGCAATTCTTAAAAAAATCAAATCTTTACAATCTAATCTAATATTTATTTCAGCCAACTAATTTTTTATAAACTGTATTACCAAACATTATCTTAATTACACGTGTAAATAGCTTTGTTGTATAAACTTTTAATATTTTCCTACTCTTAATACATATAACATTGTAATTATAGTTATAAACAGCTTTTTGAGCTAAAGGCCTTTGTTGCTATTGCTCATAAATTAATCGAAGTTATTATGAAGTTTTCATGATCAGGTACTTTTAGCAGCCAAGGAAGGGAACGAAGTTTGTCAACGAGAATGTTAGCATGCAATTTCAAAACAAACCATACCGTTCTCAAAATGCTCGAAAACATAAGCCAGTTGCCTGTGTAAGTATGTCTACCTCAAGCTTTACGACTTGTTACCGATATTCCACAATAGCAAACAGGCCTTTGGTTTTGGTGAGCAGGGAAACCTCCCAGGTCCTCGATCCTGTAGGGGCCTCGCGCACTTGCGCAACATCACAAGTAAAAAAATGTTTATTTGAATATATTTTTAAAGATATCTGCGGAAGGTGTTTTCAAAATCAATTATAATTAATTAAGTGAATGCGAACTTTTGAAGCAATGCACGAACTTGTAATTATCTCTAACAGTACGAGACACATCCGATGTTGATGGACATGAATAGTATGAAGAACTGAATATGTTTATCCGTGCGTATGAAGGAAACGATGACATTATTTCGGTGCCGAAACATATAAAAACAAACAATTTGACCGAAGTGTACCCTACTATCAAAGTAGTCCTGAGAATTATAGCCACGACACCTGTAACAGAGTTGTGCAGCGAAGGCTTGTGCTTATGAAGTGCTTACAAGCTAACATGCAAATTGGGGAACCAAGCCTGCTTGAGCTTGTGTATTGTTTTGCTTGGCTTGCTTAAGCTTGGCTTGGATTGATGTCGTTAGGCTTGGTAGGCCATTTGAATTTTTTGCAAAGGCATTTCCAAATTAAGCGAATATTTTTAAAGTAAATGCCTTGAACTGGATATATTGTATCGCGAGATCTAGTACATATATTATTTGTTTTCTATATTAATTTTTTGATAATATAATAAAATCCTGGACTCAAATTTAATTGAACATTACAAGTTAAAAAAACATGTTGCAATCATAGAAGAGAGGTTGGCAAAATGATGGAAACAAATAACTTCCATTGAAATTGAAGATTAAGTTTAAGTTTTGTCCAATAACTTTTCTCAAGTCATTTTTAAACTTTTGTCATTATTTCTCTGTATTTGTTAATATTTTTAATATTTTTTATTTATTGAAGAAAATTATAATTTTAGTAACATAATAATAAATTTCATAATGTGGGGCATACGTAGACGTAGAAAAGTCCGTCAATGTATACAGGGATCTGCAAATACCAATAATTTTTTAAAAATTTGTTCTCCACTGCAAAAGTTACCTTATAAGGTATATCTAAATCCATTGGCTCACAATGTTCTTAACACAGTTCTAATACAATCCCATTTCAAAAATAGTTCATTCTTTAGATCTCTCGGTTTATTAGTGTTATATATTTAAATTTGAATGAGTAATAGCGTTCCTATTTAATATTACGAAGTGAGTTAAAGCTGATTTGTTATTTTGTAGTTCTTATTCTTATTTTGCGTATTCAATATTAATATCTCTTCTATTTAATTTTTTTTTCGAACAATGATATCATGAAATAAAAACAAATTTTTATATGCTATCTAAAATATTGAATTATGCTACCAAGTGATATCCTTACACATCTTCGTTTGAAGTTGAACTAAAGACTGGTAAGAAATTTATTTTTCAAAAACATCTTCTATTGACTACCTGATCCCTTTACTTATCCTTTCGTTTTCACATAATTTAAATATGAATGAAAGACAAAACGAAGAATGAAAGGAAGCAGCAGCAGCAGCCTCAGCATCAGCAAAAGCGGAAGCGAGTATCTTGAATGGTATGCCTAATTAGAATAACAAAGGATATATTTTTTTTGTTGTCGAAGAAAACCATTCAGTAGACAATTTAAAAGGATATAAAAGGTTTGTCTAAGTTGTAGAGCAGCCAACACTTTGAGAAATTTTAAATGCGAACCGAAGTCTTGGAATTTTCTTAAAGGTGGGAAAATTATTTCACACATTGTAACCTATTTCAAAGCATTCACAATATGACAGGACAATAAAAGTCCTTTAATTAGATTTTATTAAAAGAGCAGTCAAACATTAATGAAAATCACGTGTGAAATTATTTCTAAATTAAATTTATTTATTGAAATTAAACGGAATTTCTATTTAAAATACTAGAGTACAAAATATCATGGGGAACTAAATTATTTTAAATAAATTAAATAAATTTTTATGTAAATTTCTTTTAACACTTCCTTGAGAACTGAAACTCAACGAGAGGACAGAAAGGAAGAAGAAGAAGGATGATAATTTCCCACAGTGAAAATTATGCTGATGCGAAACGGCGTCGCTGAGTATTGGGACGCCCAAAAATCACTATCATTATAAACACTCCTAGTGTGGTCGGTCCTTTGAAAAGGAGTTTCTATTGTGCGGCAAATAAATCAAGAAATTTGCATAAGTTGGCAAAATTGTGAATCCTTACAAATCTCAGATGCACACAAAGCACCCTGGCATATAAAAGTGAATAAAGGACGAGGTGTGGATAAGGTAAATCACCGTTTGAAACTCGTTGATTTTAGCTGAGTTTGCA
The DNA here is from genome assembly GCA_037043315.1 of Amiota communis. Classification (NCBI taxonomy): domain Eukaryota; kingdom Metazoa; phylum Arthropoda; class Insecta; order Diptera; family Drosophilidae; genus Amiota; species Amiota communis. The sequence goes on from JBAMAV010001101.1 coordinate 941,065, forward strand.
AAATGCATTCTGCCATTTCTGATGTTACTCCTGCTGCTACTGTTGCTTCTGTTGCTGCTGCTGCTGCTGATGATGATGATGATCCCTAATCAAATTAGCAACAGTTAGAAATTTATTGCAAAAGGGAAAACTGAGAATTTGTAAATTTTTGAAAATCAAATAAAACTATTTTGGGCATTGTTTCGTTCCGCCTCACTCAGCGACGCTGTTGGTTAACCGGAAGTGCGAATGTTTTGTTTGTGTATCCTTCCACATTATCCTTTTGTTGCATTTTGCACTTTTGATTGTTGCATTTATTTATTTTCATTTCATTTGTTTGGATTTGATTTGATTTGATATTTAGCGCGTGCAACTGTGGACGACCGAACAAAAATCGCATTAACATTTTGCAACTCGGTGTCTATTCTATTTTTGTTTTGTATCATGTTTTATGTAAATATTTGAATGCGTGCATGTTCAATTTCAGGATTCGTTTTGGGTATCGATTTGCATTGATTTGCATTTCAATTGCATTTGCCTGCAACATTTAACAATGGACTTTTGTTGCATAATGTTTTATTTATTTTTTTTTTTTGTGATTTTGTGCATGTTCGATCCATGATTGCGATTTTGTTGCAAATGTTTTTTTGTGTTTTGTATTTATTGTTTATTGATTTTCATTGTTCATTTTGTGGATTTATATTTGTTATTTAAGTGTCGATTTCTCTATTTTCTGTTGTTATTGTATTGTATTGTAAATACTTAGCAATTGTGGCTTTTGTTATTGGTTTTGTTATCGTTCATTGATATGTTGAGATTTAGTGAAGGGCCCGCTGTCAATTTTAAAGCCATTGATTATAATATTGGAAAAATGATTGCAACTGACTTTAATTCTTCCAAATTGAAGTATTAAAGTATTATATTTTAAGGGGTTTGTTTAATCGAAAGACTATAAGTCTATGATTTGTCACAGAAAGATTAAAGATCCAGAGCATAAAGCTTATAATGCCTTTGATAGATCATTGAATTTTCTATTATATTTAATGCCATTGTTTAAAAAAAATTCTCTTCAGATTTATTTATTTCTGTTGAATGGAACAAATATCTATGTATTTTAAATATTTCAAGAAATTAAAAGAAATTCGTGACTTCGAGAATCTTTTTTATTGTTTGGAAATATCTACTTTCGTCCCAATTTAATCAGCATTTCTGGAAGGTACTTCATTATTAAATGCTCATAATCCATCGACTTTCAAATGCAAAATTTAGTTTCAACGAATGTTAAAAAAGAGGCTCAAAAGGATTTGATGACTCTAAAAAAATATTTGACCTTTTATGTTGATATCACATCTGGAAGTGGAGATAAGTTGATTAACATATTTATACGATCCTTATAAAATTTGACAACATTGTATTAAATCAGTCATCACGTCACTCACTAGTAGTGTGACAGAAAAACATTAAATTTGAACCTTTGGTTGAGCCAGGAAAAATTATTTTACCGGCTTAGCACATCAAATTGGGGCTCATAAAAAATGTTGTAAACAAATTAAGCAAAGACGGTTCTGTGTTCCACTTTCTCAAGGAAAAGGTTCCCAAACTTAGTGACGCAAAAATTAAAGAGGGTGCTTTCGTAGGTTCAGACATATAATAACTAATTCAAGAGTCATCGTTTACATCTACTCTTAACGATATTGAAAAACAAGCATGGAACGCTTTTATAGATGTCACAAGAAATTAGATGATTTACGCGAAAAAATAAAAGTTTTTTGGACTGCTACTTTAAAATGGGATGCAATATGTCACTAAAACTGCATTTTCTTCACTCACATTTGAATTTTTTCCCTGAAAATATGGGTTCCGTCAGTGACGAACATGGAGGACGCTTTCATCCAAGATATTGCTACATTTGAAAGCGTTTTCAAAGTAAATGGAAGCCTGCTATGCTCGCAGATTACTGTTGGAGCCTTCCCTGAATCCCAGTATAAGAGGAGGGCCACTCACTCCAAAAAAACCAAGTCGTTTCAATTAAAACAAAAATAAAAATGAAAATCAAAACTTCAATTTGAGGTTAATTCGTGATTTAAGACATGGCTGTTTATCTTTACATTGAGATGTCAATACTAATCACATAATGAGAAATCAGATAAAATAAAAAGTTGGAATTTTGTTGAGTAGTGCAATCAGTAAGCTTTAGCATATAATCAAATTGCTTTAAAAAGGGATTCAATACATTAAAGACCAGAACATATTTCTGGAGTTTGAAAATTATTCAAAAATGACATGTTTAAAGTCGAAAAAGGATATGTATTTCAACAAGTCAAAAATGCGGTTATATGTTCCAATGTATTTTAAATTAATATGGCTAGCAAAATTAACATAAGACAATTGCGAAGTATGTATAAACTGAAAAAAGGAAAATTGTGTCCTTACATTTTCGGTATCACTCAATAAGTTCCGAGGCTAACAAAGGGCTTGAAAGTTTGTGATCCACGATGGTGTACTGCCGAGCCAGCAGCGACCAACATTTGACTGAAATCATTTTCATATTTAATTGGAAGAATCACTTTATCACTTAAAGCGAAGATTTTTTAAATATTTTTCTCATAACTAAGTATATAATACCTTCCGAAATTACTACTCAGTTTTTCTGAGTAGAAACCCTCGCAAGCCTGTGTTATTGACAATAAATATCCACAATCAGCATTCCTCAATAAAAGAAGAAATATGCGAAGTGGTCCTTTAATAGAGGCCAAAAGGTTCGCGAAGTTGGGTTAGACTAAAAACCTCCCACACGATGTGAAATAACTCCAATACTAAGTGAAATAACTTGGTGGAACAACACCATTTAGTTGTATATTGCAGTTTATAAACATTTTCTTTCTGCCCTTCCTTCGCAAACATTTATTGAATACAGATTGGCGGTTAGCTGTAACATTTGAATAATCAATTCTCGCCAAATATTTTAGAAAATCATTTTTATTTGTTAAAATTTAATTGTGGCTACTTTTTTCTATTTCTCATCATATTGCTGTCACTTTCTTCTTCTTTTGTGACCATAATTGCGTTAATTCAAGGTTTTTATTTTTATACACTGCACATGACTACCTCTTAATACATGACCAAAGTCTCTTCATGGTAATGTTTGTCATGTTTTGCCATCTCACTCATACACCTTGCTAATATCGATTTTTCGGCTGTTCCTTTTTGTGCCGAATCAAAACAAATAATTATTGAAATCGGTCGAGCCATTCTCGAGCCCCTACAGGACTAACGCAGAGCAATTGATATAGATATAAATTCTGCAGAAACTTATTCTGAAATACTTGTTGACAAAAGTCTTCTGCTGGAAACCACCCATGTTTCAGTGTAGGCTAAATTGATTATCTTTCATTTATTTGTATTTAAGAAACATAGATATTCTACACTCACAACTGTTGGACCAAGTACAATAATTTAAAATACCAAAAGAAACCTAAAAAATGAAACCCAGAAACATGAATAAAATAAAATGCGTTAAAAAAAATATTCAAATAACAAAAAAAAAACAAAAGGAATAATAACAAGTATTAAAACATAAGAAAAACAAAACCCGACAAGGATAATAGCAGCAGCAAGGACATGGAAAAGCATAAAGTAATTGGAGAGAAGGCTAAAGAGAAGGAGAAGGGGAGAAAAATTAACAGAGGAATACCACAATTTAACACCAATTACAATATCTGTTACATCTAATTATTGTAAGCGACCGCCCACTACGACCTAGGGCCAACAGCAATATTTCCTCCATCTTCACCATGTTCGGCGTTGTCAGGTTGAAGCCACTCATTGCAAGGACTAAATTAAAGAAAAACACTAAAATGAATAGAAGAGAAAAAAAAATAGAAAATAAAAATCACCACAAAAGAAACCACAAGGAAATGAAAAAGGGCAGCCAGGACAAGAAAGACATTTGAGCTTTGTTTGAGAGGACAATTGTGTGCTAAATGGCTCCAAAAGACAAAAGGAAGGAAGGAAGGAAAGAGGGAGGAAAGAAGGAGTCGCCAACGTAGTAACCACAAGAAAATATTATATGTGTATGCTGGCTGGTACAAAGAAAATGTTAGTCATAAAACAACAGACGGGAGAATTGCGGAAACGAAGTTAAGAACTCGAAGAAAGCAAGGAAACAACACCATTTCTTAATTTAGAACAATTTACACTGAAAGCTTTCAACGTCTCAAATGACGCAGGACAATGGCTTGGCAAAAATGGCAGCAGCGACAACAGCGACCAAACCAGACCAGACCAGGCGACGATGATCTAACGCCATTATTATTTACACGTCCTGTCGCGTCCCATTTTGGCAGGCAGTTGTTAATGGCGATAGTCACTTAAGCGTCGCGGTAAAACAAACACCACATTCAGTGCGTGAAACCCTCAGAATCAACGCTCGACTGCCCTCAATTTTCAGTCTGCATCCTCACACAATTTCTATGTTTCTTTGCTTAAATTTATTTTCATTCGTTACTTGTTCTTGTTCCTGGCAAATTAATTAATATTACACGGGAAAATATGTAAACGTTTGCGGCACATGGTTTCCATAAACAACTGACAAGGACGAAGACCGGTATGCAGCATGTAACAAAAGAAGAAAACAAAAAAAAAAAAAGCCCAGCAGCATTTTCACAATTAAAAACATTTTAACGTTTTTGGTCAAGTTTTTTGTAGTTTTTCCCTGAATGTTTTTGAGCCACTTCTTCGTCTTAAGGATAATTGTTCTTGGCGGCGTGACCTTTTCTGGGCCTTATCCCTAAGCAAACACAAAGGACGAAGTCTACTTTCTTCATGGCGCATAGAATCTGCAATCAAGACACGTTTCAACATCCGTTTGACACCTTTTGTTGCCCACGGCCAGGAAATGAGTGGGAAGTACGTGACTTGTTTTCAAAAAAAATAAAACTTGAATGGGAATTTGGTAAGAGCTAAAAACTTCAAGACAACTTGTAGTTTACACATGCTGTTTAAACACCTTTTCTTTAACCTTTTTCATTCTCATTTTTTCATGATGAAGAAATTTGCTAATAAAACAGGAGCGTAATTCCTTTGAATTTTCCCCCACATTTAATTTCTTAATTGTTCTCCAAATCAATATAAAAATTGATTATTAGATAAATTTGATATTGACTATCTTTCAATAGACTAAAGTATCTAGTTCTACAATAGATGTTCAATCCTTTCAGAAAAGTTTTCCTTTTATTTGTCTGTTGTTGGAAAACTCCGCCCCTGAACCTCAACAATCAAAACCAAGTTAAGACAATCCAAGCAAACCAACATCGCAAACTTACTCACTTTCGTACACAAAGTACACTCCACTGACACCCAAGAAAACTGTTTAAAATTCCAAAATTGTGCTTTCGCTCAATTTCCTTGATTCACAAAGTAATTACCCAACTACAGATTTTACATAAATTTCAACGTCCTGCCGGAATAATTAGTGGCCATTGAAGATGGTAACCACTCGCTACACAGCCACAGCTACATTTATAACACCATAAAAGACAGTGGTGTCCCCGCAGGACGTTCACAAAACTAAGTGAGAAGGTGAGAAAGTGAGCAAGGAAAACATTGTGAAAACAACTTCACGCCTTGTGGCAAGGACGACGATGCTGATGCTGATGATGATGATCATGATGATGAGTACGACAACGACGTGCCGTGAATAAGTGTAACCGTGCTGGCACTTTTCTGAGATAATTGCAATCAAAACGAACGCCAAACGCATTCTCACGAATGAAAACAAATGAATGAACAAACGAACGAAGGAATGGCGATTGTTCAAATTAATATGTAATTAGAGATAAACAACCGCTTCCAATTAGAAGCTAAATAAATAAAGCAAAGCAGAGCACGGTAAAGCCTAAGGATGGCAGCGACGCCTGGCGTGCGGTGGCTGCATTAAAATTACACATCATAATACTATTATACCAAGGTAGCATATTCCAATGGAAAGCATCGCTGCCTGGCTGCCTGGAAGCAGGCATGTCCTTAAATAGGATATTACATACGCATTATGCGTTGTGTTCTTTCTACCCCTCAGAGACGAGAGTCACTAAGGGTGAGAAGGCATGAGTGCGAGAGAGAAAAAACGTCTTATACCTGCGTGTCTGGAAATTGTTTTTATATTTCTTTTTGTTACTCTCTGTCCTCTTCATGATTCTTTCTCGTAGGTTTGACCTGACTCGTCCATAGACCGCAACAGCCTAACGAGCAAGTAATTTTCTTAGCAGCTAATGCGTTGTAGTGCCTGCTTCCCATCCTTCATTGCTGTTTTTGCTTTTGCTTCTTTAAGTATTTGTTGCCTACTTACCTACCTACATACCTTCTCTTCGTCCTTACTCTTGTTCTTAAGCGCTGCTTCATCTGTTTTCTTTTCAATATTACGTATACGCATGCTAAGCGTCTTACGGTCTCTGTCTCGGTCAGCGTTTCCTTCACTGTCACCGTCACCGTCACTGTTACTGCTCATGTGAATCGACGTCGCTGCCACATTCACAGTCACTGCCATAGTCACAGCGACAGCCACAGTTCATTCGTTTCTTCCACAAAACATTGGAAGCTATACTATTGTGTATAAGTAGTATATCTACCCTGGAGTTTTAGCAGGGAGTGGTAGCTTAGAAGGAAAGACAAAAAAATTAGGGTACATCGAGTACTGAGGCCACACCTTCCAGGGGTGAATTTTATGTTGTTTTTTTCTTTGTTGTGTTGCTTTTGCTCTTTGTTTGCATTAAGAAATCGGCATTTTTTTTTTTATCAACTTTTACTTTTGTTTGTTGAATTTTTTTTCCCAATTTTTTTCTCTTTGCTCTCAGCACACACAAAAAATGTATAAATAAAATCAGTATGGGTGATGTGGCACACACTCTGGTGAAGCTTAAATTTATTTATTTTATTATTTCTTTTTTCCTGGATCAGATTCGTATTTTTCCTCTTCTTCTCCTTTCTTGGTTTCTATTATTATAAATCTGCTTTCGCTTTATGAAATGTCAGAACTTCAAAGAAAATTTCAACTCCAAATGCACGAAGCAAATGAGAAAATATTCACTTGAATGCGTATGAAATATTTGCTTTCTTCATGACTTTCTTCTTTTTTTCTCTTCTCTTTTCAACAATTTTCTTTTTAAGGTTTTTTCCTACATGTTTCCCATTGTTGTTGTTGTTCGTGTTGTTGATGTTTGAACTGTTTTCGTTGATAGCCTTTATTAGTTATTTTGACAGAGCTTAGGCTTATTTTTTTTTCTATTGTTGAAATGTTTGGTGTTTAGTTGTGTTCGGTGTGAGTTTTAACATTTGCCATGTCCATGTTTTTGTGGGAGTGTGAATATTTTTGTTTGTTTGTTTCCTTTTCCTTTTTTTTTCAATTGAAATTTTAATAATAAAGAAAGAAAGAAATCAAATTAAATTATTACTACCTTGTGATGATGTTGATGAGCAATTTAAACTTTAAGGAGAGAGTATGAGAGAGATATTATATTTAAGTTAAATTATGTTATATATGCTTATAATTGGGTATTTGTCTTTTAATACACTACAAAACTGATGTGGAGTTCCTGGTGTCTGTAACTCATATTATTGTTGGGCAACTCATAAATTAAAGTATTTAGAATAAGAAACTACTTTTTGTATAGTTTTATCCAAGAATTATTTCTTTTACATCAGATGGCTATGACTGATCATGATTCCAGATAAAGGAGACAAAACAAAAAATCGTAAATTAAAATAAATAAAATCATGTATGTAAATATAAAAATTACTTGGTTTAACATTGTGCGGTACCATAATACTTAGATTTTTGAATTTAAATTTTAATAAGCTGCATCTTATTTCTTAGGTCTCACTTTTTGAGATTCCAGTGGCATGGTTCTTTGGGTAACAAACATCATATCATTATATCTGTTAATGCTAATATGAAAGTTTAGAATCTGTCTAGTCGATAAAATCTATTGGGAGATATTTTTTGCGGACAATTATTTATTAATATTTCCTTAGAATAATTTTATTTTATTATACAGAACCGTTGAAGCGTTTCTTCTTAGGTACGGATAATATCCTTTGTTGTCGTTAATCGCTCGTACATTTGAGTGCCACGAATTTTGTTACCAATGAATGAGAAGTCTTCTGTAGAAATGATCATTTGCCTTACAATCTCCTGGATCTATGGTAATCTGATCCTCAGGTAAGGAACTCTATGAGCACTCTTTAATCCGTACAGGTACGACTTGGTTGCCACCCACAGATTTTCTCATCGAACCTAGAGTAGCATATGTTTGCTATTTGGGTCCTCCTAGATTTGGGAGATTTCTGGCCAATTTGGGGTGGCAACTGCTTTTTTGACAGACTCACTTATATGTTAATTAAACCACAGCAGGTAGTTCTAAATTGCACAGATACTTAAAAAAGCCCACGATGCGTGACGAGGTCCTTCAAAATAGTAAACGCTATCGGCAGAGACTGCAAAGTCATTCAAACTGCCTGGGGACAGTCCTCACCAGAGATGGGCAGTGAAGCATGATAATTAAGTTCGCAAAACTTATTGCAATATTGAGCAAACGTTTCATGAAAGAAAGATTCGTTGCCTCTATCGTTCTTATGCATAACGTTGTTGTTTTCACTTCAGAGCGATAGAGACAACGAAGCTTTTTTTCATGAAACGTTTACTCATTATTACAAAAAGCTTCACGAACTTAACTGCTTCACTGCCCATCTCTGGCCCTCACCCATGGCGTGAGGCGATGCTGATTAATAGGAAGCTCCATCCTAATTGCAAACAGATTATCATAATCTTGTAAAACATAGTCACATCACTATTCTATAATATTATAATATTTAATTATAAACTGCGATATAATCGCCCCCACGTCCGTTTGGTTTACTAATCCACAGAGTGACATCCTTCATGATATTCGACAATATCGAACCCAGTACTATATCTTGCGGGACCAATACTGTGTAGCCTATAAGACCTATAGGAAGTTACTTTTTCGGGTTCTTGCGGTATTTATTTATTGATTTTTCAGAATGATGAAATAAAGTCAAACTAACATAGCTCGAGTTTTATATAGTTCGAACCAAATCGAGTTACAATCTTTACAATTTTCTACCATAATTCCAACTTCCTTAACTGGAATATCCCCATAACTTGAACAAAAAAAATTCTGAAAAACCCAGAATGTGAAGAACCATTTTTATGAAGAAGCTTGAGATATAGACGGAAAGGCTGAATTTAATTAAAATCTTATATGTAATTTATATAATTTCTTTATTAATATTAATAAACTTTTAGGCAAGATGATTCCGAATCATGGGTAAGATTGCATCCCAGTATAACTTTTAATAATAATCATGATGAGGTAAGCAATGACATTTCTACATCGGACTATTATTCAGATGAGGAAATTATTGAACTAGTCATCAATTGGTGTGGAAGGTGTTATCAATTTATTTATCAAACTTTCAAAAATCAGTAATTAAAAATTTAATGATGTTAATTAAGTAAAAATGGTTTCACTAAATTTCCTGGCTTACCAACTTTTTTCGAGCATAAAGGTGTTTCGAGTTGTGCAAGTTCGTCTGTACTTCGATTATTTCAATTGAACATTCGAAATACATTTTTTTTTATAACGTTTCCATTTCTGTAATCTCTGGAAGAATCGAATATAATGATACTTCTTCTATTTCCCTTTTTAATTATTTTCTTTAGTTTTTTGTTAAGATAACCAATTGTATTATTGCATTAATTTTCCTTCTAAAATGTTCGAAAATATATTTCATGTAAATAGGTAAGACATTATACAGATTTTTTATATTAGTTACTTAAGAATACAGTTGCTTCATTTTTTAATTCAAGTACAATGCATCGATTTAACAAATCTCATCACTCACCTCAACTTGCCCTTTCACCATTTGCTATTGTAAAAAAAAAAATGTCAGATTATAACAAACGCGGCCCATAACTCTAACATATTTCTATGATAACAACAATTCTATATAGTACCACCAATATTGTGTTGTTATCTTTGGTATTGTTGTTGTAAGTGACATTGCTCTGTCATTTCAAATGATGATTCACTGAAATATAATCCTGATTTATGATTTCGACAATTTTCGTTAAGAAAACCGCAAATATTTTCCATTATTTCAACGTATATAAAAATGGCCACAGAAATCAAATTGATATAGTCCATTAGGGTGGCTGGCTGGCTGGCTTATTTGCTTTATATTATAAGTAGTATACGAGTAGTACATCAGTTTGGGTATGTGTGTGGTATTACGATTTTTCTTCTTTTTTTTAAGATTTTTTTTCTTAGAATATTTAATCCCTCCGAGAAAATCCAAGCGCACGCGTGTGCACATATTTCAAGTATTAACTTTGCTCGTTGAGGCGTCACTTAGTCTTTTTGTCCATCCCTCGGTATCCCAATCGCTCATGTTCCCATAAATGTGTGTGTGCTGATGTTAGAGGAATGGAAGCCCAAATGCAATAAGATGAAGAAAAAACCCAAAGTTTTTATGCAAAACTTTCAGAAATTACAGCGAAAAGAAGCAGAAAAACAAAAATGAAGAAAGAATGAAGAAATGATGAAAAGAAACTTCGGCGCCAAGAAAAACATGCCAAGTGATGAATAACTTCGCTTACTTGGTGGACATTTGATTAATGATGCATTTACTGCTTCTGCTTTGCTCCTGCTTCCTTTTTTTTTTTTTGTTAACACTACTATACTATATTTTTTCCAACATTTTTTACTTAATTTTTTTATTTTTTCCTTCAGACTTGCGGACATAACTTTATTTTATTAGCAGAACGTGGCAATCTGTTGGTTTTTAAGGTATTAAAAGACAATTTCTTTTACTGCTTCATAAAGTGAGAAAAAACAAAAGCCAACATGAAAAACACAAAAAAACAGGAGAAAAAAACATACTTTTGTGTTTATTAAATTTTCAACGGAATTATGTGCATTAAGATGATTATTAATCACCGTTGATGCCTTCGAATGTCCTTTCAGTTAGTTGGTAGGTGGGATCGATCGTTGGTTACTTGGATGCAACTGAGTCATTAAGTCATGTACCATAATTGAATTTACAACAATTCTTTCTAAACTATAAAAGATTTTTATGAAATAGCATTGTACTTAAAGGAAGTGCGGAATTGTAAACTTTTTTATATTCACAAGTGTAGTCTATTCACACTAAGCAATTAAAGGTTACAAAATTTCTTAATTTTACAACACTTTTTATCGAAGAAAATCCATAAAATTAGAGCCCAAAGTTCGCGATGTAAAAAAGTAAATATTTTTTAGTTACAGTAAAGTAAATAATTGAGTAAAATAAGAAGCACTTCAGTTTCCACAATTGTTCCACTAGAACAAAATTCGATGTCCATTTTTTATCAATATACATTTCACGATTGTCCACGGCGCCCTTGAAAGAATTTTCAACAAGCTAATATAGCCAGCTTCTGACTAAGTTTCGTATTTGAACTTAAACAACAGCACTTACCATCTTTATATGGTATACAACTCCGTTCATCTGCCAACACTTTGGAGGTACGGTCTTTATGTATGATTAACGCTCATATCTTACTTATTATACTGTTCCTAAAAAACTGCGTAAAAAAAAAAATAAGTAAAATGCAAATTGACAAAGAGGAGAGTATAAAAATGAATTCATATTTTTTGTTGTTCTCATTAAATGAATATGAGTAAATGGAGTTTTTGGTTTCTGTAATGTAAATGGTATTCCTATTCACATGTTGCTATGTATATTACATCAACAGTTGATCAAAAATAACGAGTTGATGATTTCTATCGCTTCTTGGAGCTGTTTCGGCAAAATAAAAAAGACTTTTTGCATCGATACGTAACGATGGACGAAATTTGGATCGATAGTAACATGCCAGAGTCAAATCGGCAGACAGCTGAGTGGAGAGCAGGCTGGCAACGCTATGGCGTCCATATTTTGGGATGCAAACAAAATTTTGTTTATCGACTACCTTGAAAAAATCAAGACAGTCAATAGCGATTGCTACATGGCCCAACTGGATCGTTTGAACGAGGAAATTTTGGTTTAACGGCCCCATATGCAAAGAAAGAAAGTGCTCTTTCACCAAGACGATGCACCGTGTCTTTGGCAGCGATGACAAAATTTCACGAATTACACTTCGCATTGCTTCCGCAACTACCCTATTATCCAGATTTGGCCCACGGTGACTTTTATGTGTTCACAGACCTATAAAATTTGCTTGTCGGAAAGAGATTTGGCTCGAATAAGGAGGGGATCGCCGACACAAACGCCTATTTTGAGGCTAAAGATAAATCGTTCTTAAAGAAAAGTATCACATTGTTAGAGAAGCGCTGGAATGATTGTATCGCTCTTGATGAATAAAACTAAATTTCATCGAAAAAATTTGGTTTGTTCATTAGACCGGGAACTTATTATCCGATTTGTTATATAGCACTAATAGTAAACAATTTTCATTGAGTGCTATATACTGGTTTTAAAAATGTTTTTTGTGACTTAAAACCCAACACGCACAATTGATGCACTCGCTGGAAATATTTCCTTAAACACATTTTTACTGCACCAAATGCACTCAATGCATTTAAATTATTAAAATTTAGTATTTTATTAGTTGAAAAGTGACCACTTCACTACTTTTACAGTGCTTACATTTTTTTATAATTAAAAGCACAACTGCAGCTCATTTTTACAAGTGACAAATTTGGCTCCAAAATTTAGCATTTTTTTTCAAATGATAGCAAACAAAAGTCAGAGATACGAGTAAAGGAATAAGTAAACATAAATAACAAACCGCACATTCGATGCATGCCGATCTGAGTGTATTCGTGAAATAAAAGTGGAAATGGTGAGACTCAAGCTGACCCGCACAATCGATACATCAGGGTCTGAAAGGTTCTGTTTTTTGTCCGAAAAAAAGTAAGAGCGTTATGTATGATGAGAGAATGGTAGACAATTACTACTTCAAGTTCCTTAGCATTGAGTTGTTTTAAAAAACACAGCAGTTGCACGTCAAGTAAACTGTGTTAACTCTATAATCTAGATACTTACCTGGATATTTATACTCTTAACGGGAGTGAATAGTATTATAAGTTTGTCATGAAGTTTATAACAAACAGAAGGAGGCATCGCAGAGCACATAACGTATTTGTGATCAGCTCGATGAGACGAGTTGATTTAGCCATGTTCGTATGTCCGTCCATCAACTATGTTAATTTCATGATCCTAGAGCTACTAGGGGGGGTACCTCCATACAAACCCAAAATTAATGATAAACTTATAAAGAATAAAAGTACACTTAAACTGTGTTCTTTGTTTATAATCAAACTGTAACAGAGAGATTAAAGTGATGCTAAGAAAGGAAGGTTGGGTGTAACTCGGAGGATCATGAAGAGTATTACATCTTTGGCATAGCCAATGAAAGCCTTCTTTCTGGTTCTTATTGCACTAGTTACGACTTATTTATTTTAATAACTCATATCCGGCGGTAGATGGCGCATCAACGGCGACGTATTTCACGTATGGTGAGAACTTTATCATTATACTTTGTTTCCAGTTTGGTTTAGTTTTATGCTGTTTGTTGTTAGGTTTGCATCCTCAAAGTCTAAGGTGGCTATTGTTAAAACTACCGCTACCTTGAAACTAGCAAGGAGAGGAGTTAATGACGAAAGTTAGGTGTTGCTAAGCCACGGATGACTTGTACATTTTCTATTGGACAGGATCCACAATTGTATTTAATTGGCTTGCTTCTGATTCTAGTAGATGGAGTACCTTCGTGGCAAATAGAGTTTATAGATACATGTGAGGGGTGTCAAAAATTCGTCAATGGCTTATATAGAGAAATGTATGCAAGTAATCTGCCAGCTTCTTATATGTTTTCTAAACTTATTAATTAATTGGGAATAAAACTCAATAGTCTCTATTTTAGCAGAGATAACCTATCCTGCAATAAAGCATTATGTCTAGGATCCTACTTGTATCTTAGTCACGATAAAAATCTGCTGATTTAATGCATTTTACTTTATCAATGTTTCATATCTCCATGGCAGCAATGACACCCTTCCCAAGAATCCATGATTGTCATTTAATGCGTAGCTCTTTACACAGATTGACAAACAACATCTTCACTTTTGTCGTTACAAAAACAAATGCCAAAAAAATAGAATAAAAACATAAATGAAAAACGAAAAGGAATAAAAAGTGAAACTCTATGAAAATTTGCATATACTGTAAGGCAGATAAGCATAAGGATCACGTGAAACCGGATGTGCAGGATATGTGTGCATCCAACAAAAGATTGCCGGCATTTAAAAAAGAAATACATAAATATATTATGAAAAAATGTATAAAAAATTACAAAATGAGAAAACAAAAATTATGTACAATTTATAACCGGTTTGCAACATTAATTGGCTGCCTTTGGCATTGATTAATCATTGAGATTCGTCAGCAAAAATATACAATATTTGAAAAAGCATTCTTTTTTTTCAAGGCGAAAAGCCAAAGTTGAGTGTTGTTGAAAGAGATTTTTTATAATAGTTTTTGGTATTTTAGATACTACACAACTTATAACATAAAAATATTGTACTGTATTTGTTGGCATATTTTTAGGGTGTCATCGCATCGTTTTTCATTCTTTTTCTTCATACTGCATGATATTGTTGATTACAAGTTGAATAAACATAAAGAGCGGTGGTATAGTGAAATCTGTTACAAGTTTTCTAACTTGTAGTACGTACATATATCACCCTCAAAGTGCATTTATTGGAAAATGCATTAAAAATTACACAAAAAAATTATGCAAATTTTAACATGAAAACCATTTACCCCTATTTGGGATGAAAACGATTGGGAATACGAAAGCAAAATAGAAAAAAATATTTGGTTACACGAAAGTGATCTGCGATGATGAAGATTTGAGTTTCATTTTCAATTCATTTCATGTCACGTCGTCATCCTCACCATCAGCATCATCATCATCGTTGCTATTAGACCATGCATCATTTGATGATTGTAATTTAATTGGTTTGGCTCTTAATTTAATATGCTCCTGCAGGATTCTAATGAGCTCAACCGACCAAACTAACCAAGTCGTGCTCAAGATGAAACGAGGCAACTAATTTATGTTTGACATGAGATGAGATGAGACCAAGAAAGGGTTTAAGGTTGAATGCAGGGATACTGTGACCTTTGCTTGCTTTTCTATTGACTGCACGTGTTGATGACGAACGATGATGTCGATGGGTATAATATAAAAAAAAAGAAGTTCAAGAAGCTGTATTCCTTCCCTGCTGCCTGCCATATTTTGCCTGCTCTTGTTAATTATTATTCTAATTAATATTAAGAAAAAAATTTGCATATGAGTGACACGACAGGACACTTGCCTATTTCCTTCCTTCCTGTCAACTAGAAATCTTTGCTTTATTCACTTAACCTTTGTATACAATCTTTTGCTTTCGAGATCTTTTCAAAGCATCTACGAACGTGAGATAGACGTCGTTTTTTAATTCATTGCTCTTAAAGATACCATGAGGGTAACACAGGATACTTGCTCTCATCCTGACCGGTTTCTGTTTGTCATGTTATTATTATTTTTTTTTTTTGAAGGATATTAAATGACAAACCCTTTTTTTGCTTCTTATGCATTCAGTTTCTTTTGCGGTAGACTCGTTTTAATCCCGTGTTTTACTTTGGATCTGTTTCAGATATTCATAAAGTTTACTTTTCATTCATTTGAAAGGTGAATTTAATAAATATTTAATAGTTTCGACACATCGTTCTGTGGGATTCATGGATTTTAAGGTGTGTTTTGAATGCATAATACATGAGTACGAAGATGCTAAGTGTGAGAAGAAATTTGGTTTATAGAAAAGTTTAGCAGATGATTTAATTTCATTTCTTATTCACAACTTTTCAATTGTAGATAAATATTTTCACAAAATGTAGATTAATTCAATTTAATTAGGAGTTAGTAACATGTTTGGCATCTTAGATTGCTTAAACTGGCAAATACAAGTAAAGAGAGTAACTTTTCTGCAGAATGTTTTCGTTTTATTAAGATTTGTATAATATTTTTTGCAAATAGAACACAAATCGTTTAATATTTTTCCATTCTGGACCGTTGATGCTGGCTGCTGATTGAAGCGAATGGCTTACAACAATTTAAAGCAGCTTCTTCTCCGCCGCTCTCTCCTATATTGTCCCAATCGGCTCCAATTTTCGAGACCTATTGATTGTGATTGCTATACTAAAGATGTTTTAAAATAAAATTAATAATTTTTGTAAAAAATTGTTTGTTAAGAATTCAAAAACTCACTCTATATAATCTTTAATAAAACACGCAGAGAAAAATGTCTGACTGAATTTCCATTTTCGATAACCAACAATAAAATCAGGCAGATATAATTTGCATAAAGCTTTACATAAAAAAAAAACAAAGAAAATCTATCTAAACTTACTTTTTTTGTATCATAAAGAGAGTGAGTATTCCAACTCAGTGACTAGTATCTTTGGCTATCCTACCTGAAAACAAACAAACAAACATATTCGAAAAGCAATTTTAAGAGGAAAAAAATAAAGAAAATACGTTTATCCTGTGCCATGATTACGTCGCTCTAACTTAGTAGATAGAAAGGACGAAAGGACTATAATAATAGCACAACAACAACAACAACGAGAACAAGAGCAACTGGCTGCTTTGGAAAGGAAAATTTGATTGTTATTTGTGTATGTGAAGCATCAGTAAACGTCCTAAGATGGTTTGGCCAAATACATTTAAGCCAAACTCAAGTAATCTGAAGAAGAGACTACTTACCTTTGCTCCTGTTCAGTGTGTGTGTGTGTGTGTGTGTGTGCATCAGTCCAGGTTTCATTTCTGTAGAAAATATATTTATTCTTTTTTTGGGGGTATCTTTATGTGGGTGCGCGCTTGTTGTGGGTTTGAGTTCGGAATGTGAATATTTTTAAAAACCAATTTCGCTTTGTGCGGTTCTCAAACATAAAGAAAATATGTAAAAGCAAAAAAACCTCACTGAGAGGGGAGACAAAATTATATAAAAATGACGATAAAGCAATTGTTTTGTGGTACTTTTTATGAATACGTTTTTCTATAAAAAGATAAATAGAAAAAACTTTTTGTTCAGTTTTCAAGAAATTTATATACCTTTCATATGTATATCGTGCAATATTAATTTTAAAATATTTTATAAACAGTTAAGAATTGGTTAAACGCAATCTGATTATTCGAATTACGAAAAATATTATTTTTGTGTTTCCCAGAGCAGGGAGAAGAAACAATCTTACCATGTACAGGGAAAGACAGACACTATTCGTATTAACTCTCTAATGAAAAGACTATAAAACAATCGTATGCATATCCACAGACCAGAGCTTAAAAGCGGAATCGCAAATATTGGTGAGTATAGGATATTTTATGTATTAAGCATCTGATATGATCGTTTGCTTCTTGGGGATTCAAAAATTTGAAAAACTGGATGATATGAGTATCTCATCTATTTGCCAATAGAACTGGCATCTCGCAGAGCAACATGTACGAAGAAAATGACTTATTTCTATAACTCCAAAAGGTATCGCTTAGGCCAATGACCAGCCAGATAAACCTAACTTATCCAATGTTCTTATAATGACTTTTGGTGGACTAAGGAGCTTCTAATTGATACATAATGTCGATCAGCTTAATTATTGCATTTACAATATCAATTACTTCTATTTAAAACTCAGTTGCCTAACTAAAACTAAAAACCTGAAACTGTGATTCAATATTGTTGATGAATGGATAATTAGGCAGATGAATCACATGATTCTATTAATTTTCGTTTTATACTATATTATTTAGTATAAACAAAACAGATATCACCAATGAATCAATTTTTTCTTTATAAAACAAATAAAATAAATTAAAAATTTAAATATTTCCTTGAAATAAATAATAAAGAAATATGTATCTTTATTTCTATCACCAGACAGAAGTTATCAAAATATTTTGCATTTATTAGTTATGAAATAAAAACTTATAAAAGAATTTCGTTAACACGAAACTGTGAAAAGATATCATCACTCCATCCTTGAACACAAAGAAAGGACTTTCTTTTGTTTTCATTCTAATTAATTTAATATTGTGTGAGTACAGAACATAAAGCTGTAAATCCCTTTAAATGAAGTACTCGACTCATATCATAATTATGCCATTAATCTTTCATAAGTGAGATATATTTGGTAAGCGTGCGTAGAATGATTTGCGCCCCTAATAAAGTCAAAGGCCAAAGTGAAAGTGAAATTTCTTAATTTGCCAAAATCCCTCAAAATTTTTGCACAAATGAACAGCAACCATTATTATAATCATCATCATCGTCATCAACAATTGTCATTATGAATTCGGATAACAATGAATGACAATGCGCTTTTGACTTTTATTTTAACACATTGTAAGACCCTTACACTTTCTTCTCTCTCTATAATACTACTATTGTATATTAAGTAGTGTCTTTGTCACTTAATTGTTTAGACAACTGACTTCTGCTTTTCAATGTTTTCAATCGATTGATTGGCAAATAATAGCCTGAATACCTAATCCCGAAGTCTGGCAATTAGGTATGTCAATGGAAAATGCGAATTTTCCAGCAGGGGCAGAGCATTACCAGGGGTGTTAAATGACAAATCGATTGGCAAACAATAACGTAAAGAATTTGCAAAATATATTCTTTTTTTTTGGCACTTTAGGGATGAACAAACGATTAGGGATGTGAAATATGCTGTTTTGTTGGGTCTTGTAATCTTCTTGTTTGATTGGCTTGTTATGAAGAGTATCAATGAAATAGCGAAAAGTAAGTTCCTGCTAATTGTAAATATAATTCTTAAGAGCAGTTCATATAATCGAAGCCTGTTGATTCATTGTATGAATTATTTTTTGGAAAATGTATGCTGCAATGATAATAAAATTATAATATCATTAAATTATTAAAAAGAAAGATTTTAACACCTTAAGTAGTTTAGTTAAATTATGTTTGATTTCTTGCCATGTAATATTGTTCCTTAAAGTTTCCTAACAAGAGCTTTTAGCACTTTTGCTCTTGTGTGTATCATGTAGTCGAGGAAAAATGAACTTTGTATATGATTTAGGAAGCAAGAACTCGACACATAAAAATATTGCAATAGTTTAGTTAAGCTCAATATAGACTCAGGGCTCTCAGCGAGATGAAATTTTAACTTCTAAACTTGATTCATCTCGTCACCCATCATCTCTCTAAAAATTGTACATCGTTGTCTTTATTAATGAGTATAGTGTTTATGCAAGTTATGCTCTATTCAAGGTGTATAGAACTACCGTCAGCTCAAGCAAAACCTCAAACTAACCAGGATGAGCTAGCTCATGTGGCACAAATAAAAATTAAGCACAAAAAATAAGCTACTTCTCTGTAAAAACATTCTCAAACCAGTATGGGCTTATGGCATTGAACTTTAGAGCAAAATTCAACGCACAAATCATACAAAGTCTTCATGGCCAAGGTCTTAAGGAGGCTTGTCAACGCTCCGTCATCCATAGAAACTTGCAGATGTCAACTGTACATGAAGAAATCGTGAACCACAGTAAAAAACTCACTATGAAGTAAAAAACTCACCTCGCCGTCTATTTGTTGGGCAGTAGCCTGCACGCTCGTAGTTTAAAGCGTTACCACACTTCAGATTACCGGAAGACTAAATTAAGATCTTTACCAAATAAAATCGTGAAAATATAGCTTTTAAGTAGTATAATAACTCAACTCATAAACTCAACTCGCTGGATCTCCTCATTGGGACAATTACAAATAACAATTACAGTTAAAAAATTTAAGCAAAGCCCCTCAAAATTCATGATGCAGCAGCAGTTGAGTTTAGGTTTCTAGAAAAGATGTTCTGGAAAACTCTGACTATGTTTATTTACTGAACTCGAAAGGCTAGTCAATTCCAGAATGAAGTGAAAGATTTCCATTCGAGTTATCATTGAATCCATGTATCTCAAACACTAATGAAAATTCTTGTTTTCACCATCGCAAAGTTGTAAAAAATAACAGATGCCTGTCATAGAAAGTTAACGCACATTAACAGACAAACTGATAAGTGAAATGAAATTTGATATAACAGATGGATTTATTATTTATCTCTTTAGTATTTTTGTAAATCTTTAAATATTTCTTTCTAGGGTAGTCTTTGATTTTGCATATAAAAACTTTACTTTTCCCATTTTATTATTGTATATTCATATAATAATTTTCACTAAAGGTTATCAATAAAAACGAGTCGCGCTCCCTTCTACCTTATTTTGAATCTACTAACTAACAACTTATAGATAATCAAAATTCATTAGGAACTCATTGTAGCCCGTTGTTAGTCACAAGCAAATCAACGAAAAAAAAACAACAAATTTTTCATAAATTTTGCAACGTTTTGATGTGATTGGATTGGATTTGATTTGATGGCGTCGGAATCAACGTCGGCTTAGGATATGGCGGCGTTGTTGGTTGATGGTAAAAGCCAACGTTGATTGTCATTATTGAGCTTGAAAAACAAGATTTGCCTTCAATCAACGTGCGCTTAATTTCATTTCGTTTATTTGATTAGATTTGTGTTTACATGGCTGCGTTGCGTCGTCAGGACTCAGGACACTCGCTCATCTAACCATAGTTAGAATACGAGTCCATGGTCGGTTGGTTGGTTGGTCGGTCGTTCCTTTCTGTCTCCTCCAACTCCAGAATGAACATTAAACAAGTTTAACAGAGCGAAAAACAGAAAGAAAAAGCCATGTGCAGTTTGGTAAATTTAAATGTTTTTGTAATATTAAAAATATTCTATTTTTTTATTAAGAAATAAGAAAAAAAATTAGAAATGGAAGCAAATAAGAAGAATACAAGGTTAAGTTGTTCAATTTAGATTTAAAGGGACATTGTAAGACAATATAAAAATCTTTAAAATAAAGTAAATTCCATGATGATGATGATGATGATAATGTTGATGATAAAAATGTGTATGTACATATAATTTTATATTGGACTAACAAGTTCTAAAAATTATGTGCAGCCATAAATGAATCACCCCATAAACAACCAAAACTACCCACACACCTTACCCACACATACTCTGTGTGAGTTCTGCCACCCTCAAGTCATAATACCCGAGAGGGCGACAGCATCGATTTAGTAAAAAACAGAGAATGAAAAAAATGGCAGCATAGAAGTTTGTTGTGCCTTCTGTTCCTTCGCCCACTGACGTATTCAACCGACCATTTTTCCAATGATGGATTTTGTAAAATTTTAATGGTTCCTTGCGGATGAGCAACTGCTCAAGAGCACTCGCATGGCTGTCTCTCCCTCACAGTGGGTGAGTATGGTATCTATGTGAGTACTATAGTATTGTATTGTATGTTTGTGAGTCGTTGTCAGGCTGCCACTTTGTGGGTGGTAGCAGTATGATGGCTTTGTGGGTAGACTCACCCGGTGAGTTTTTTCTTTCTTACTTCCTCTGCTCCTGTTTGCCATATTCTCCTTTGTTTGGCAGCCATTGAGGGTAACTGTTTGTATCGACATCGAGTAGAAAATGAAAGCAACAACAGTAGAGAGAAAAAAGAATATAATAAAGATTTATATTTGTATTTGCTTGTTGTTGTATTTTTTTTGCAAGTTTTCAACGCATTTCAGTTGCGGGTCGCGTGTTTAAGGGATGGAATCGATATTTGTTTTCTATAGTATATGTCGCCCACTTCGCCTACACCCCGCTTTGATCTTCTTCCGTTTAGTCTTCCTTCGTTCGTTAGCTTTGACGCGCTTTCTAATCTAATACACGTAGCTTCGGTTTGTCCTGGGTTTAAGTCCAATTGGGACTCTAACTACCTTCCAACCTAATCCCATACCACCCATATAAGTGTATGTTGGTTTGTTTTCGAATATGCATAAATGATAATTTTTAATGGCTTCCCGAACTCGGTGAGTATTGAACGGCGTCGTTGTCGTCTTCTTCGTTGTTTGTTTATTTCTGTTTTTCATGCAAATGTTTGATTTTTTTCTACTATTAGAATTTATTTATTTTATTTTTTTTCTATTTTCTATTTTCATTTTTCCGATTTTCTTATTTTGCCATATTTGATTTTCTTGTTCAAATTTAATTTGCATGTTGTCACGGTAGCGGCAGAGGGAGTAACAACATCATGAGCCCCAACTTAAGCCCGATTTTACTTAACGGAAATTTAATTTCCAAGTAACTTTTCACTAGAGGTTTTTCCAGCTCAGCTACTTGTCCCCTTCCATGCCTCGCCGTGCCTCACCAATCCACTCCACCTTACTTTACTTCACCATAACGCTTAATACTGTGCATATGCTGTTGATTTTAGTTTCTTATGGAAACGACGTCGATGACTTCTTCAGTCGCTCACTGTTGGTGGCCACCGTCATCGACATCGTCACAGTCATTCGCTTAAATTCGTCCTTTCCTCCGCATGCTGCTGACTTCACAGCTTCTTCCAATTGGATTCCTTTTTCCTATCGCTTTTGCTTTCTTTTTTGCTTTTTTTGTTTAAATGCTAATTGCTTTTTAATACTGTAATTTTGTCTGATGTTTTGTACTTATTACTGTTGTTGGTGTTATGGTTGTTGTTGTTATTGTTATTGCCTTGTGTCTTGTATCCTGGATATTTATTCTTGTCTTCGCTGTCGTCCTTGCGCTATGTTTTTTGGCTTATTGCGGATTAATTTTACAAGCTAATTTCTTATGTAAATTCTTTTAACTTCACGTTTAGCCTTCTGATGAAAATGTTCGTTCATCAGTTTTTGGCTCTTTTCGTGACTCTCTAACACCTTTCTAATTTTCTTACTTTACCATTTTTGGGTTCTTTGCTGCTCTAATCCTTGTTAAAATTGTAATTCGAGGGCGTTTTTAGTAATTAAGATATAATTTTATTTATAAATATTTAAAACATCCTTCATGTGTCGTCTTAAGTTTTTTTTTAGATATTCTTTTTGATTAAGTTGGCGTGTGGCATTTGAATCGAGGATTTTAAGATTTTACGTGTTCTTTATTTATTTCTAATGCATATTTTAAGAAAGGAACACAACAAAAAATGTATTGCTTTTCTATTGTGAAAAGATTTGGACACTACGTTAGCTCTTCTCAATAGGGTCAGATGAAGCCATTTGAACGTCCTAGGCAATGCAACTCTTAAGGACTCATTTCCCTTTAGGTAGGGCAAGTCATATTGAAATTATATTCCTTACTCATAAGAATATTTAATACTAGATGCCCGGGCAGACTTTGTTCTGCCTCTCCTTCAAAAACATTTATTGGATACTGTAAAATTTGTTTCATTTCAAAACATTCTATTGTAGTAAACTATGTTATTCGATATCTTTTCCACCTCGTAACTGTCGTCTCTTTTTGTTTTGGGACCATAATTGGCTTTGATTTTTATACACAGCACATGACTACCGCTTAATACATGTCCAAAGTCTCTTCATGGTTATTTTTGTCATGTTTTGAACTTCGCAGTCATACACTTTGCTAATTTCGAGATTTATACGCTGCACATGACTACCGTTTTATACTTGTACATGACCAAAATCGCTTTATGGTCATGATAGTCATGTTTTGCAATCTCACCCGCACACCCGTCTTTATAGTAATGTTTGTCATGATCAGCCATCTCACTCGCACACCTGGAAAATTTTGGGTTTTTCCGATTTTTCGGTTGTTCTTTTTTGGTTTTCCGAATTATTTTTTTTCCTAAACCAAACCAGTATTGTGGCGAACAAAATTAAAATTAATTTAAATAGGTCAAGCCTTGTTAGATGCAATACACATATTGTACAAAAGAGGCTTAATGCATCAATATTGTCACCCAAGGTAAGATTATGCAGGACACTTGCGATTGAAGCATTAAGAAAGAGTGTGGGGATTGTGAGTGGTGAGGGTTAATCCACCAAGGTTGGTCCCAGAGATTACCCTCTTTCTCTAAAACTAACCTGAGGAGTCTACGAACAGAGCCAAGTCCCACAACTTCTCGACGAATGGCTTCCCGAGAAACCGTGTTCGTCTACTAAGAAGAGCAGGGCAATCACAGAGGAGGTCTTGTATGCTCTCCGGTTCCTCCTCATCTTCACAGCACCCAAGGTAAGCTATGTATTAGATTTTAGAATTAGTTCAAGCAAAGTGGTATGAAATCAATGAACTTTAATTTAAATTTTTCAAAAACCTCGGTGCCCAGGTACCTGGTTCTAAATATTTCAATATTTTCTATTTTTACTAGCATATTCACCTATGGCACTCACAAAGCTTTCAGCCTTTCTTCTTCCATGAAAACATCTGATAAAATCATGTGAAATATAGCAACGAACCTTCTCCAACTCTTAGAAAACTAATAGAAAGGCAAAAAATCTATCTAAACGTCCTTATTAACATCCTTTAGACATTCAACAAACAAAACAAAATGAGAGTGAAATCATATCCATGCTAATTTCTTCGTCTCCACAACATTTCTTTCACATTCAACATAGTACAACATCCGACGAAGCGAATCGACCTCCGCACGCATATCGAAAATCACACAAAACAACGTCGGTGTGCGGATCGGGGAAGGTCCACGGCAGACAGATGCACGCCGCATTAATCTCAGTAAACAGATACCGATTTCATTTGAATCATTCAAATTCCCAAAAAAAAAAAAAAAAAAATATTGAATAAAATCCTTTTTTTTTTGGTTTCCTTCTTTGGCTCGTTTAATGCTAAATTATATTCCTATGCAAAAGAGTTTTTTTTTGAGTTGAACAATTTTTTTTTTTTCATTAAATCATGTTGATTTGACAGAAAATGTTGGAAAAAAGGACATTGGTAAACGAAACTATGAAGAAAAAAAGGGGTTGCTATACTTCTCGGTGATGTTGTTTGATTTCAATGTTTATATAGGGGTTGTTGTTGTTGTTGGCATTAGAAGTTGTTATTGTAGTGAATGCAGTGAATTTTGCTTGAAGCGACAGTTTGAGGACAAAATTTAAACAGGATTTAATGATTTTTTCCGTACCATATATCTATGTATTAACAAATTTACTAAGTTTATGAACTGTGATCTATGGAAATTGAAGATAAACAGAGCAAAAGTTGAAAAAAATGAGCATCTCTAAAACCAGAAAACTCGTTGGTGAATAACAAAAATCTTAAGCATATCGTTTCTCGTTGAACATAATATTTTATTTATTTTATGTATTGAGTAAATGCAAGACTTCATAAATAATATGCAATGCATTCAACCAGCGCCGGATATACAGCGGGGCAATCAGGACGGGACAATTTATAAAAATATATTTTTTTAATTTTTTAGTAGGTAGTGCAAAAAATGTATTAAATGAAAATTATTAAAAATATACTGCGTATGACGATGACGCAAAAACGTCTAGCATATCTGCCATTGCTCAGTATAGAGAGTGATTTGTTTAGAGAAATGGATATCGAAGAAAGCATTAAAGATTTTGCCTCTAAAAAGCACGTAAAATGTCTTTCACTTATATATTTTGTGCCTATCAAGTGTTCCTCACCACCACCACCACTTCCTTCATTGCCCTGGGCCACGACACCCCTGAATCCGGAATACAATGATAGATATTGTTTGGACTTATGTTATTTATTTGTTTCAAGAAGTATTTGTACCTATATATTAAGTTGTTCTTAGTTCTGTTAAGTTATTAATGCTACGTAAAATGTTCTATGTTATGTAAAAGCTTTAGTTTAAGTAAGCAAAAGTAATTAAATATTAGTTAAGTTTTTTAGTTTGCAATAAAAGCCTAATAAAAATACACGCTTGTGGACTCAATAGATATGTAAACATTGTTGTAGAGTTCAATCTTAAGAACAGTGCTAGTCAAACTTGAGAGTATCATTTAGTTTTAAACAAAAAACGACAAGCAGGGAGAACTTAGAATATCTCTTAAGATCCTGTTCAGCACTCACAACAACTTGCACGACCTACTAGAAGATCCAAGGATGGAAAGTTTAAGGCACATAGCAAAATTAATAGTGATCGTATCCTATACGGCAAAACCAGGAAGGGAACTCTTTCTGGCATTGTTAATGACCTCTATGATTGTAAAGTTTGGGTAATTAGGTTAGGTTAGGTGGCAGCACTCAGACGAGAGGCTCACTTAGGCATAAAAAAGAGTATGGTCCATTGTGATACCAACAAAGAGTTGACATGGCACCCCTTAGTCCGATGCGGAGAACTATTTGGATTCCGAAATGAACCTAGCTATGTGCGTGATTGGTAGGGATGATAGTTCGGTTAAGCTGGAGTAAAAACCAGCGTCTAGGTGGTTCCATCTTTTTCTGGCGAGGGATGGACACTGGCACATGATGTGAAGCACAGTCTCCTCCTCCACCTCTCCCGAGCAGCAGCTGAGGAAGCACAAGTCTGCCAGCATGTCAGATCAGTCATGCCTATGACGCAATGGCCTGTTAGTACGTTTATAGTCTTGCTTATTGAGGTTCTGCCGAAATTTAGCAGCTGGCCGGTTCGTTTCCTGTTCATATTTCACCAGGTTTGCCTAGCTGTGCTGCAAGTGCCGTCTTCTACCCAGAGAGTATTGGCTTTTACTTGGTAGAATTTTCTGACAGTGGGTACGTGACAGGCTAGAGTATCTAGGGAAGAGCGACAGTCCGTGACAAGCTTGGATGTAGTGTATACACCCGAGAGGGACTTTATTGCCGCTTGGCTATCTGTGTAGATATTAATATGTGACCTCGGAGTGTAGTTGTCTAGGAGCCAACGGGAGGCCATTAGTATGGTCATAACCTCTGCTTGAAAGACGCTACAGTGGTCAGATAAGCGAAAGCTGAGCTTTAAGTTTGGGTTGTTCGAGAAGATGCCGCAACCGACTTTCTCCTCGAATTTGGAGCCATCTGTGTAGATGTCAATGGAGATGTTTGGGTAATTTTGCAATGATAAAATTGTCCAGTGAAATATCTTAATTTGATTCCATTTAAAGTCATTCTTTTTATCAAATACATTTAATCTTTAGTTTCATTCTCTCTTTTTTCATTACCTCTTAAATGTTAATTAACAACTTGTGGAATCTAAAATTTGTTTCAGTTCATTTGGCTTAAGATTTCACAGAACTAAAAAAACAATCTGTAGTCTAAGTATGTATTTCCTGGCGGTTAATTTACTTCTGATATTTAAGTAAAAAAATATCTCATGAATTCCAATACAATTACCATTATCGGTCTATTAT
Organism: Amiota communis; assembly: GCA_037043315.1. Classification (NCBI taxonomy): domain Eukaryota; kingdom Metazoa; phylum Arthropoda; class Insecta; order Diptera; family Drosophilidae; genus Amiota; species Amiota communis. The sequence goes on from JBAMAV010001101.1 coordinate 968,355, forward strand.
TTCCCTATGCTGAGATGTTGAGTATAAAAACGTACGACTTGAGCCTATAATATAATCGGTTTCCATCTACCACATAAAAAATCATGTAATTAAATCTAATAAATAAGTTACAGGATATTGTCTTGAAAACCACTCTAATATATAAATAGTTCGAGTTCAAAGTATTAAATTTTTTGAAAGTATGGTATATTTTGTGTACTGCGGCGAATCCAAAGGACGGTTATATGTATGTTTGATTGGAGTGTATGTTCAATCATAACTTTCAAACTACTTATCATAATTTGGCAAATGAGGTATCGTTGGTATCTTCATTGTCCGATGCACACTGGTCCCAATTCCAAATATTTTGGCAAAAATTCAATTGCCGGTTAAATAACATGAATGATGTCTTTTGTCGAGCGCTGGATTCTTTGGATCCACTGATTTCAAGCATTCGTATAGAAAAAAGGCGATTGGAAAATAGGAAACACCACATTTGTCCATAAGAAGTTATTGAACCAAAACCAGAAATAATCCTTAAATATTTATCGTCTTTCGTTATCTTACAATATTGGTACATTAACTTATGTGGGCGGTCAGTCTTAGTTTTATCTCAAGATTTGCATATGACTTTACTATCAAATGTACCTTTCATAGTGATGTTCAGAGAATAGCGTTGGTCATATGCCAATTGGGTAGGTCCGAACAATAGATAGAATAATTATAAATTTGTATTATCATTATTACTGTTAGAATGCATTGTTTTGTCAGTGTAGGCGGCCTCTGAACATCACTATGAATTTGTATTAAATGCATTAAAATATATTAATAGACGATAAATATTGAATAGTTTGTACATATCAGCTTCAGATGAAAACATTTTCTTGTGTTATCCTTTAAAGAGCATGATTTTTTAGTAGTCGGGTTTTAGTTTTTTGATATCAAGATTTTGTTTTCTATTTGTCCAATGCTGACCATTCAGATAAATACTGAAATATATGTTTAATTTGCCATAACTGCAGAAATCTAGTAGACAAATGTCTTTAAATTGAGTAATCTTTAGTTCTGAAAAAAGGAATAGAAATTCTGTTATCTTGAAATATCAACTCAAAAGATTTTATTCCCTTTCGTAAGACATGAATGACTCAAACCTTCAAACCAATCCACCATGTTCGATCGTTCCATTTTTCACTCAAACTCACCACAACAACAGCAAGAATCACAAATTGAAAATCGAAATCGTCGTTAATTGGTTGATTTAAATTCAATCAATTGATTTCTAATAGAATTTCAACCCCTAAATCAATATTTGGCATAAATAAAGCGCCTCTAGTGGGGTGTAGAAGAACTAATAGACTAGTTTTTTTAAATCTGTATGTTCTTTAAGAAAGATTTGACTTTAGAAAAGATCTCGATTTTTATTGTGAACATCACATTTTAAACAACACAGTTTCTTGTATTGTCAAAGATAGACTGTACAAATCGTGTAGGAAATCGAGATGCCGCAATGTTTGGTGGCTTGTTTGATCAAAACGCATGTATATTTTTGAGTGAATATAAAGCTTCGATTATTTTTCATTTGTGATTTGTTTAGTTGATATATTTTATGGTCTTTGGTATTATTTCAGATTTTAATGAGATCAAAAAGCATACAAACAAAAATGTTCAGACTAACTTATTTGTCGCAATACATTGAGACCAGTAACAAAGGGACAAGTAACAACTTGCAATTGTCCAAATGAATGGGTAAACAGTTAATTTGCATTTTTAAAAGCAGAAGTTTATTATATTGTTGTAGTTATTGTTGCAACATAGTTTGCATGTGGCAATAATGCATACAATATGAAGAAAAACTACTGGTCGCAATGAAAGTCGCAAGTACAGCCTACCTCATTTGGAAAACAACACGATGGATGAAGATAGTGGACAAAAGACTTCGTGCCTCCAATGAATGACAACAATGATGATGATGTTGTTGATAATAGTGAAGCCAGCGCAACCAACCAGGGTCCAACCCCTGTGATCAGTGACATAATATCGGGCAACGCCGACAATGACAATGACTACAATGATAACTACGTTAAAGCGAAGCTTGCAGATACATGAATATGTACTACTCAGATACTTTTATTTGCGGTTGCAGTTGCAGCAATTGTGTTTTTCTTATTTTTCTTTTGCTTTTGAAACAAAAATGAATTGTGTATGCTCGCGCACTTGCCATATGCAATTAACGCAAGTGCCCATGTGTTACCCCTTTCTCCACGGCCTTCACGTGCCCATAGAACTTAAGAATGAGAAGCATTGTCCTTCATATTATGTTTCTCTGTCTTTGGGCGTATGAGGGTCCACTTAATGTTGAGGCGTGTGCTATGTCCTTATAATTCGCGTATGTACTTATTCCTCGTGATGTTGTTGCTGTTGTCTGTCATTATAATAATATGCAGCAAAAAGAAAATAAGCATCAACAACAGCAAAGTATAGTAGTATAAAGTTGAGTCAGAAAATGTGAAAGAAAAAGTGCATTCATTGGGGAACATCATATAAGGGAAGGTGTTTATTAACAGATCGTTTGCCAACGTCCTCATCATCAGCCTCACCATGCTTACCATACAGTGCTCATCATCATTGCTGTTGTGCATTCAAGTGTAGCTGCAACGACGGCTGTTTCTTCAGTTTTTATGCAACCGGTTTAAGTTCGCCTTGCAACCAAACAATGGCGACAATTCATACGTACTCGTACACCTCCTCTCTCTCTCTCTCTCTGGTTCCTGATGTGGGCTGAGGCACATGCAAAATTATACATTCTTTGCACACCACTTCACTTCACTTTAGTTCTACTTTAACCAAACCAAACCGAACCAAGCCAAGCCAAGCCAAGCCAAGCCAAGCCAAGCCAAACCAATTCAATCATACCCAGTCTCCAGTCCCATTTGAACTTGTTCTGTTGTCGTGTATTTTATTGTTGTTTGCGCAAAGTAATTGAGGCGCTCAGTGACAAGTTTAATAATGCAGCAATGAGGGCGGCAGGGTCTGAAGCAACTAGCAGCTTGGGCGCTCATTTATTCAAGTACAAAATCATATATGTGCCGCCGCCTCGTACTTGTAAAAATGGCAGATACATGAAGGGGGTGGAGGAGACACAAACACTTGTCCCACGTACTACGACGAGCGATACACTTGAACACCCTTTTGTACAATAATGCAAGCCACATGAGATTGCAATTGTAGCACGAGATACTTTTCGTAATTATATGCAAAGACAACGCAGCGTATACGTAATATTTAATGTAATTGAAAGAAAAACATAAATTAAAAACAAGCAAAATTTATTTATTAATATTATAATTTTTTTCTTTTTCAATCAACAATGAGAATAGCTCACGGTCACTCACGCACGCATGCACGCATAGACTCACAGAAGTTGCTGTGAATATTGAATTCTCATATTGTATAATAACCAAATGCGAGTTCAATGCAAGCATTCATCATTACCATCGTCATCCGCAGCATTGCATTGTATTGTATTGTATTTATCATGTTTCACAATGTGGTGTCTCTTACCATAAACATCATTGCATGGCTTTAATAGGCATAGACTTGGTCGACCACCTTTTAGATTGATTGCCATCTTTATGAAGACATAAATACCATTCACCACCGCCAACCTGCTTGCATTTTTCCATTTTGCCTGTATAAATACTTACCTCGTTGCACTTGCATTCAACTTCTTACTACTTACTATACTTACTACTCTTAAGACCCGTCATTGGCACTGTGCTGCGTGTTTCGAGGTGCAAAAGTAAAAATAATAATTAGATCTCGAATGTGGCTATTAAACTGAACTGCACAATCCAGTCCATATGCAAATTCATACTACCAAGCAATGCTGAGCTTTTGTTTTCATTTTTTTTTTACTTTTTTTCATGTTCAAACAAATTTGCCTTTAACACGAAACACTTTCCTGGTCATAATGTATGTGATCAATATACGCATTGACTACCATATACCAGTATATTAATTTTTGGTATTATCATTGACATTTATAGTTGTTTATTTTTTAAATATATTATTTTATTAAGATATTTTCACAAGTTGTTAAGATAAGGTTTTTATTTATACAATATTATATATATCATTAATTAATACTGGAAGGAGAAATTCCTACTAAATTAGTAATTGACAATACTACATAGCAGACAAATCTGATAGATATAAAATATATTTTTAATACAAGACAAAAAATTAACATATCTTAAATTAAACAAAATATTATACTCTTTGGCAAAACACCTCAAATTGTTTAAAAATTTATAACAAAAACAAACTTTACTATCCACTAAATTAGGAGCCTTTCTCGCCTTAATAAAAGATATGTTTCTAATCATGCAATGTCACCGTAACTGTAACACACAAATCCTGACTATTCCATAAATCTAAATAATTCCATTACGGTCTGTCTTCGCTGAATTATTGCCCTTAAATAACACTGTGTTACAAAAAAAAAAAAAATGGAAAAAACTTCTTATCAGACCTAGTGGAGGTTATAGGTCATAAAAAACTAAAAAGAATGGCATATGAAAAATTTTTGATACACCCTCAAAATCTTGACTTAAAGCTCAAAAACCGTTTTTAAGAGGTTCCTGTACACATTACCTTATAACTTGGACATTTCGGATTTCAAATTTTTATTTTGTATTTAGAAGCTGAAATGTAGCCCTTTACAACCATGTATCATGTATTTTGTTATCATTTAAATTCATGAAGATACAGACCAAAAACTTTCCAAAATTCTGATTTTTCCATCGATTTTGCAACTTTAAGTCTAATTTGTGCCCCTTATCTTATCTAAATTATATTTTTTCTCAACGTACATCGAAAGTTCAGTGATTTTAGCTTTAAATGAACCCTGTTTGAATAAAATCGGTTAAAAATCACCTGATTTATTGTACTTTTTGTAATTGCATATGACAGTTTTTTTTCCTTTTTTATTCTTATTCTAGCTATCTCCCTCTAGCTATCTCCCTCTATCTGCAACAATTAAAGAAAGAAAACTGTCATATGCAATTACAAAAAGTTATAAGGTAATATGTACAGGAACCTCTTAAAAACGGTTTTTGGGCTTTAAGTCAAGTTTTTGAGGGTGTATCAAAAATTTTTTATATGCCATTCTTTTTAGTTTTTTATGACCTATAACCTCCACTAGGTCTGATAAGAAGTTTTTTTTCGCTGTGACACAGTGTAATTGGTTTCTAAAAATCAATAAACCTATAGTGGTACTGTGAACCAAATCCACAGAATAAATTTAAAATGCCCATATCACACACTTCTACTTATTTTTTTTTATTTTTTTTTCACTAACACACTCAAAAATAGTTCATTGAGACTAATCTGGATTCTCATGGCTGTAGTTTAATTCTTTCTACGTTTAACATCAACTCAAATTTAAAAAGGTCTGGCTAGAACATTTTGTCCATATAAGGGTTAAGCAATATGCATTAAAGCACATGTAAATATCTTTGTATGGAAACGTTATGATATGTATATGCTGCTTATCAAGTTTCACCAAACATATTGTTACAAATTTCCAATTTGTCTGGGTTTTAAAATTATGCAAACTAGAAATCTGCTGTCAGTTGGCGAGCGGTTACCAAATGGTATGGTGTGAGGGTGATGCGGCGTGTGCATCGATCTGACGGAGGCAAGTGGCAACGTGGTGATCCAACGGCGACTTGCAGCTCGACGTGGTGATCCAACGGAAGCAAGTGGCGACGTGCTGATCAAACGGCGACTTGCGGCTCGACTTGGTAATCCAGCAGCAACAGGCAATGCCAAACACCACAAAAACTTTTTTCTTTCTTCTCGTCCAAAAGTCCAATATGGAGATTTTTCATTTGTCCAGTAAAATTTCTTTCAATGTCATTCACTTCTCATTTGTTATGCCTCCTCTTCTTCACTCCTAATTCAGCTGTTCCAAACCAGAGCTACCTGCATTTATTAAAGTGCTGCCAAGGTGTACTGGAAATGATCGATAGTACCATTAGATCTGCTTATATGCAATTTTATTGAAACAGTATAATATATAATATAATAAAAACACCATCACCTTTGGCCAATCTTCTCATTAAATATACTTTTTCTCGTAGAGTTAAACCAATTATTTGGGATATTCTACTCCCAGTTGTTCCACTATTGCGTGTCATTCTAACATTCGTTTTCATGAAAGGTCGCCTATTCAAACGGATATAAGTCAAATTTGAGTGGGGAGAATGGATTTCGACGAAACTGGAGAGCTTTGAGGAAGAAACTACTTGGATTTTTCAAGAGTTTTGGTTCATCCATACTGTGCACACTTAAAATCTGGTTTGCTAGTTTTAAGATGAATAGCTCATAGGACATTAATTGGAGAGTAGCCTCCATCCAGTTTAGATGAAATTAGTTGCCAAACTAGAGCGTTTTGGGAAAAATGTTATGGTCAGCTTGCTCACATAATCTTACCCAAATTGAAAACGTCTCGGGCATACTAGTTGGACGAAATTACACGGAAAATACCAGCATAAGTCAGTTGCAGATACAAATGTTCCTCTTTTAAGAGAGTGGAATAACTGAGAGCCAATGCAGCATAGTCATTACATGAAAGAAAAATCAACATAAACAAAGTTTCAAGATGGTCTAAGAAGTATGTATAAACTCTTTGACTATAGATCGCCTTCTCCACAATATCTGTCACCTACGATTATTCGTCGACAAGAAAGACTATCGTGTCCCAATGTAATTTTACATAATACATATTCACCTTACTTTTCGCCATTTCATAAAAGGACGGTGCTTAATGGTGCTGTTCTCTTGATGCAATTGATTACTTTTGCTTTTCACAATGCCTGATTTATATTATTCATCCGCTGTCTTAGATATTCTTTATCAATCATAAACATTTTACTTCATTAAATGTCTTTATTATTGGCCAACTCAATAAGTTTTTGTTTGTATTCCAAACATTTTGGCTTAATCGGCAATAATTTTAAAGTAATTTGAATCTTGTATAGAAATATTCCCAATATGTGGCCGGTAAGATGATTCTACTGCAATGTCTCGCATATCTTTCGATCTCCATTTAACATGACACACATGAGCAACACTCAAAATGAAGAACTGATTCTTGTAATAGAATTTAGACTTGTTTTTTTTTATTATTACATATTTTATTTAAGATCTGTGTAATAGAACAATCTATATATTTGCCTTGTGAGTCTTTCCGTATCGCCGATATTGCTTAACGAGTTGATATGTACATATATTAGTTAGCACGTTACTATGATTTTTCAATTATTTTATAGATTATTTATTATGCCTTTCGATTTCTTCTTAAAGAAGCGAAGAAGCATTGGCATACGAAGATCTCGCTGAAAATCTGACAAGCCTTCCCTTGCTATTCCCATGCCTTTTGAGATATTTATTTGCCCGACAAAGTTTATATTCCTCATTTCCTGGATCCATTGAAGAAATAAAATCGCACATTGCAATCGTTCGAGCCAGGAGAAGCTCACAGGTTTTGTCCTTTTCACAGCTCTATTTAAGGCCGTTTTAACATACAAGTATGTTAGGGTTTTCAGTGAGAAACCATATTCTCTGTAGTCTTCTTCCTTTTCAAAACATTTCTGCAATTTCAGCTCAAAACTGAAAAACACATATTAAAAACCAAAGTAAAATCACTTTTCAATGTCAAATTTCCTGATTATAGGCAATATTGGGAGAAGTCCAGATAAAAATTCATTATTTTTATACGAGTTTGAGGTCAATAAAAGTTTTTATTTATTTCATTAAAGTTTAAATTTTGTAAATTGTAATGAAAGAATGAATGAATTGAGATTGATCTATATATCTTAGATTATATCTTAGCAAGTTTTAATATTGTAGTTTCATTGATTTAGTAATCAACTTCACCTGAGTCAATTCATTCGTTAAATTTAATTTGAATGCCATCGTCCACCAATTGTCCATCAATCGGAATTCGTACATATTTATCATGAAATAAAATGACTCAATCATATATTCAACTTGCATAACATTAGTATGTATGCAATTTGTCTTATGCTAATGTTGTATCTTTGGGTATTTCAATGAGATCGACGACTAAAGGGTGAAAAGATGAAGAGAATGGCAAAACAAATCGAATAACAAATTAGACCCCGTGGCTGAGTCACCCAATTAAGAGGCGAAATTAAAACCTGTCATTCATTTTTATGATGACTTGACAGACCTGTAGAATAAAAATTACTTTCACTTTTGATCACTTCCAGGAGAGAGAGAGATAGAGAGAGAGGATCGGAAATGCAAACAAACCAAAGAGGCAGAGGCACATTAAAAGTGCCACAAGGAAAAACATAATAAAATTTAAAATGAATAACAAAATTGTTCGCTATATTTTTTGGTTTTTAGTTTGTCAGTTCTTCTTGAATTTAGTTGAGGTAAATCGCTTGCGTCACGTACTTGGCTTGAACTGGATATGTAGTACTCGTACATACTCGTACAAGATATATGAAGGCAGGCGCAGACGACAACGATGACGGCGATGATGAATGAATGAATTGCATTTTGGATCGTCAAAAATAATTACGTTTAATTTGATGTGAATGAGTGCAGAAATGCGGTTGTCCAACGACAGCGGCTCGTTGCCACAAAGTTGTGGCATGAATTCTGGTCAAAAGTATTTACAAAGTTATTCGAAAGTATTACCCAAATGGTTCGTTTCGATCAATCAATTTGTTGTTTTCCTTTTTGTATTGTGTGGTGTGTCTTGTGTCCTAAGAAGCGATTCGACACATCCAAAACAGATACAAGAGTTTTAGCGGTACTTTGTTTGTTTAACAGTGCGAATCCTAACGCTTCCTTTGTGTTCTTTACTTACTTCTTGATAGCCAGAAGTTTGCCAGTAGTTGACTTGCATTGATGATAATAATGATGATGGCTTTGATGGCATGGCTTGCATGACGCGATCAGCACGCAAAGTGTATGTTTACATTGGTGATTATCCATTGCCTTTGTATAACAAAAAAAAAAAGGGTCAAAAGCGTTTTTGCACCCCGAAATACAAACAACAACATATATAAAAAGGAGATAATTTGTTGGACGAATCGAGCTAAGAAGAGTCGGGCTAAGGTTTGTTCATTCGATCGTTTGGCTTACAATTTGTTTGTTTTACTGCGGCGCCTCATGGCCCAAGTTAATCGTAATCGTACTTACACCCGAACTTCCATCCAATTCGATTCGATCCCATTCGATACGATCCGATCGTTAACGCAAATTAACAAGCAATCATCGAATGAACAATCGAAATAAGTCGAACTGACCGTTGCTTGTTTGGTTGGTTAGCCGATGAAGTATGTCCGGCCGCCGCCCCAGGAGATCAACGTCGTCTTCATCGATTATTTTGAAATTAATACACAAAAGAATGAAGAACGATGAACGATGAAGAATGAGGAATGAACGAAGAATGGTGATGGTACAAAGGAGCAAAGTCAGCCTAGCTAGGCAGATGTTCAATTTTAGCTTTTAAATGTGCGGTATTTCTACTATGTTTATTCATTAAAATTACAACTTGAAGAATAGCAACCACAGCAACAACTAAAACCACTTTGTGTCATCACATCGTCCTGGACTTACTCACCGGCAAACCTAACCACCTGATGACTCTTCTCCAATAGCCACTTTTCCTTCCTTCTTTACTATTTCATGGATTTTGTGTTGTTTTCATGTATTTTTTTTTCAACCTGAAGAACATTTCAGATATTTACAACATAATACATCATTGTTGTCATTATCATCTACGTACATATTTACATACATCATCATCATCATCATCATCACCAAAATCATCATCACAGTAATCAACATCCATGTTGTTGTCTACAAAATTATGAACATTTCTTTGTATGTATTTTCCTTCTTGTTTCTTACTTAGCATTTCAGTTTATTATATCCTTGTCAACTATGAAAGTTTATGCCAAGAGGAGCATAATGTGCCTCTTGTGGCACAACAACTCGACGCCAGTAATTATGAATATTTCTGTCTTGTTGCTTCAAAAATTAATTAATTTTTATTAATTCCAGGGATATTCATTGCAAGTCAAGACAACTCAAGTCAAAGGCTACCACTTACTTACAGTACAATATATAGTATTTGCAATCCCTTTTGCGGCATGCAGCGAAAATTAATTATGAATTACTAAGTTATTTTTCTCTTAAAAGTTAAGTAAGTTCATTCAATTCTGTTGGAATTCTTTCTGTAAGTTGCAGCTGCTGTAATGTTTTAGTAAATGTATTTCCTTAGCTATTTAATACAATAATTTTCAAAAATTTAACGTGCAATTGCACTACAAAATTTATTTCTTTTTTAATTATTTATAATTTAACATAAATTGAGTTTACAATTTAAAGAAAAATTACAATCAAAATAAATACAAGAAATATTCTTCGAATAATTTTATTTTATCTTCTTGCTAAGTAGTCTGCTTTATCGACACAGCATCCTTGCAACTGCTTTATTATTATTGCTAAGCTTTGCTTGTTAAACAAGAGATGGCGCTGATATTCCTTTGATGCCGTGATTTATTCATTTCTATTTTCTGGTGGTTGTTTCTTGTTCACTAGTCAGGAAAAATATACAAGCATGCATACATATTTTATTTCCGATTAAAACTTACTGAAAATAAAAGTAAATCAACAAATAAATTATTAAGTATTGATTATTAAATAGAAAAATCTTAGTAATTGCAGTTATGGAAGACTTAGCTTAATTAGACCAAAGACCATACATTTCGTATGTTCATAGTCTTTGGTTAGACAATGCAATGAGAGTAGAATTCTATTTACCATTACCATTGATAGACTTCACAACAGTTCATTTCGCATAAGTCCAATGTGGAAAATTAAGATAAATCTTTGCATTTAAGAATACCACCATGTTTTTTATTTGTTTATCTGTTAAACAACAATAACAATACAGGTATCTTCCTTCAAATTACAATACTTATAAAAAACTATGGAAAATATTAGTGACATAAAATAATTAAATTAAAGTATGAGAGTATTTCAATGTTCTTTCAGTTTAAATTAAATTATAATATTAAATAAAGGTTATGAATTTCAAAAAAGTGCAACTCAGTTCGCTTCATAAATAAAAAGCATTATTAAAAATAATTTTCTAAGATTTAAATTTCTTGAATGAATTCTGTTATTAGTTTTTTGCTTCAAATGTTGAGCATATGCTTAAACCAGATCATCAATATTGTGCAAAAAGTGAAATCAATAATCTTCAATAACTGCAATAGATGCGAAGACTTCATTAGTGGTTGTACAAGTTGCTCGATTTAATTAAGAAAGATGTGTTCTTCTTCATATTCGGTAAGGTCGGTGTCATCAATTATGACAACACTATTTCAGCATATGTTTTCATACATTAATGTATTGGCAAACAGCGATTTCTACAATCATACTTTTTTAATTTGTTGTATAAAGTAGTGGTTTAAATTTGAGATCATTTTCGGACAGTTTCTCTCTTTTTCTATTCGAATTTGCCACCAGGAAGCGTCTTGTAGTATAGTCCAGTTTTAACAGCGTTGCAAGTGTAATCAGTTAAATAGGAATACTGTATTGTAGGCATGTCATTTTTGAAAACAAAAAACAATTGTGCTCCATTCTTATTGCTGTTATTAGACTCTCCTTGTACCAAGGACAAGCAAATTCTGTTCTGCTTGTTCCAACTACGGTTTAGGTCAAAATTGACTTATAAACTTTATAAAGTAAAATTGTTGTTTGGAACCGCAAAAAGGCACCTAATTGTCATTCAAAGTAAAGCTTCTTTGTAAAAACCACGCCAGAAAGATTGACTAAGTCAGAAGTCAAAAATACATAGGCGATGGATTTAAATGTAATTTTCAAATTATGGTAATTGATTGCTATTATGAAAATAAGCGGTTTGCATTCAAGCGATTCATTTTCTATGAAAAATTTATAGAAATTCTAAAATGGACACGTTGCTACACTTAATTGGTTTCCACTGTCCTCGTATATATATTAATGATATGATTTGCATCGCTCGGTGAGTCGAATGGATCTGGGTAACAATCATAGCAGCCACAGGTTTTGGTGATATTACATGTGGGATGTTTTTTTCTTCACTAGTGTCTTAATTAATGTTATTATATTCTAGTATTTATATGCATATGAATCATATGTGCATATGTATTTTACAAGAGTCAAATTAATTTGAGGCTTAGATCTAAAAATGATGGTTAATTTAAGCTGATTTAGGGAATTTTTATGAGATTTAAGATTGAAGTTAAATTAGTGGAAGGAAAAAAAAATTAAAATAAAATAAAATAAAAGAAAACCAAAAGAAATTGAGTGGAGTCCTTCAGGTAAGTCCTCCGGTGATCTGAATTGGTGATTCTTAATGGTTTTGATTGAAACCTTTGAATGATTAGAGCGTTTGATTTTGAAGTTGTACCCCCGAGTGCAATGCCATAAATACATACAGGCTTGAGTATGGTTTTTTACAGAAGCAGTTTTTTTATGTATTCTTTTTTGTATTATCTGCGGTTTCCAGTTCAATCGCCTATCAAGTGTCAATCCGAGGTACTTGGCTGAAAACAAAACCATATAGGAATATTGTTTCCGTTTAGCTGGACCGGTGGACACGATGTTTGTCTAAGAGTGAAGGTGACATGTGCAGATTTATCTGCGTTGAAGCCGATGTTCCATCTCTTAAGTAATGGCTCCATTACGCTTAGCTGGTTCAGCAAGATAGTTGATGCATCGGCTGGGTCCAAGTGAGACGTCACTCATAGTAGGAAGATCAGAGGTGTAATGCGTGTATAGGATTGGCCCTTGTACACTACCTTGTGGCACTCTAGCTCACATGTGACATAGAAAGTTCTCTTGTCAAGGCAAGACTTGAAGACCAGATAGTACGGTGCTGGGAGAATTTTCTTCAGTTTAAATAGCGGTCCTGGGTGCCATACTTTGTCAAACGCACGACGCACATCAAGGAAGGCAACTGAGCAATATTTCTTGGTTTCGAATGATTCGAGTATATGTTAGACCATTCTGTGACACTGCTCAGGTGTTCCGTGAAACCTCCTGAAACCAAATTGATGATTAGGGATCATGCGTCCATCCTCCAACATCGGGAACAGTCTCCACAAAAATATTCTTTCAAATATATTACAGAAAAGGGCCAGTAGGCTATTTGGCCGATAGGACCATGATTTATATTCTAGCTTTCCTGTTTGGACATTCATGATAATCTCAGCACACTTCCATTCGGCAGGGAAGTGACTGCATAAGTTCATATTATCTTTAAATATAGGTTACCGCTTTGGATACCAGTGGACAAAGGATTGTGCTGTTCACCTTGTGCTTCTGGTGTTGGAGACCTCCATATTTTGAGAAAAGAACCACGAAGAGTTGAATAACACCAAACAAGCCATAAGTCGAGATGAAAAAATAAACAAACTTCAATTCCAAACAAAAAACAAGGAGTGATTCCATCAAAATATGTATGTTGCTCGTTTCGTCATAGTAACACAGTTCTTTTTTTTTTGTTGCTTCGGGCCGCTGACGACTTCAATCCGCCAGTTACTTAGTTGTTTCATGCTCGTTTAAATTTCAACTATCGACATTTATATTTGGTGGTATCTTAACTTTTAGTCCAAACTGTTGGTATTTCTTTTGCAAGAAGATAAACATTTCTAGAACAATTTAGTATGTACAATTTGAAATTCTAAGAATGTATAGACCAATAATCATATCTAATATATAATCTTCCAGAGTCTCCAGTTACTTTTAAAATGCTATTTATTTTGTGACAAGCACATAATGAATCAAAATGATGTTGTATGCATTAAAGTATCTTTAACTCAATGGGTTTACTACAATAGAACAGTTTTAAAGAAGCAAAAAAAAAAAAAAATCCAACATAGCAATAAAATTAGTTAAAAAAGGCTTAAAAGAACAGAAGTTAGGAGAAACGAAGAGAAGAATAAAGAGATGATCATCATTGGCGTTGGTAGCCTGTAGTTATCAGAAGTTGTTGACTGGGTAAAAGTGTTTTAAAGATGATACTCGTAGGCACGTTCTACTACTATGTACTATGATGAAACTGAATGATGAGAAGAGCGAAGGAGAATGATGACAGCAATTGAAATTCCAAGATAATTGTAGCCAAGTAAGCGAGGCCAATGTACGAGTCGCAGACTGAATGACTGAAGACAAAAGATAAACTGGCTATAGAATATAAGGAAGAGATTGTTTCTTTTAAGATTTTTTTTCTACATTCGAATGGAGTTGGAGTTCGAATAATGTGCACAGTTTATGAAAGAATACACTTTGATAATTATACGCAGAGATACACACTACGAATACATATGAGATGATGTACGTTACTATTTAAGTATCTTTTGGATGAGTCTAGATGGGAATAGACGGAGAGACACCGACCAGCCGACAGAACGGCCGACCGACTGAACAGGATGTACGCAATTTCTAAATACCAAATCAAGGCAAACCTTGCAAGCTTGATGATGCATGATGCAGGTTGGTCTTGAAGTGCGACAAGTATCTGTGGAGTGTAAGGAATTCGATGAATATGCCAAGATAGATATTATAGAAAGCTTCAACTTAACTCGGCTGATTATTTTGCCAACCAATTAAAATTGTTTATCGTGTCACTGTTAAAATGAAAATTTCATTAATTTTTCACAGCCACACAATCACTCACCTCTACCCTCAACCCCTTCATTTCTCTACTTGTCTTTGGCTTTTGATAAATGGAAAATGAAATAAAAAATTTGCATAATTTTTGCGCATGTGCAAATTGTTGTTGTTGTCATTGTTGCTGTTGCTGTTACTGCAGAGAGTTTTATGGAAATATTAATTTTCACAGTTTGTGATTTTGTACTTCCATTGTAATGTAAATTACGCAACAATAACAACTCGTCCTTCAATACTTCGTGACATTTGATCGTTTCGATCGATGCATCCTAAAAGTGAATATAATAAATTCCAAATAGTCTTTCTTTCATCCTTCCAACCTTTCTTCCTTTAAAGCATAAATCATTTTTCTTTTTGGCAATAACACAAAAGAAATAAAGAAAGAATATAAATTTGCATGAAGTGAAAGGATTCTCTAATTACAAATTTCTTTCACAACTAATTTACATATTCATCCAGATGATGGGTTGGTTGCCATCATTCACTGTCGATTCGCACCGAATCCAGCCGAGCCGAGTCGAGTCGATCCGATCTTTTGTCTTTTAAATTGTAACAATTTTCGATCTCATTGAATTGTGAAAGGTTCAACCCTTTGACACTTTGCCTCTATGGATATTTTTTGTGAACATAGAATCAGGGAAGATTAAATATCCAGCAGTGATCTTGCCTTGATTCAATTAAAAGAATTTCAAATTTGATTAAGGGAAGAAAATGTATTTCCATACAATTTCTTTTCAATTCAAATCTTGAGATACAAATACAAGTATAATTTATTTAATTTCTTGAGAATAGAAAAAATTCAGTTGAATGAAAATAAATGAATTCAGCATTTTACATTTAAATCACATTATTTTTTTTTATTTTTTTTTTGATTTATACGAAAGTAACATTTTAAATTTGTAAATCAGACTAAACATAAATTATGTAGAGTATTGATAAAAATAACTTAACAACTAAGATATTATTATTAAAAAAAAAGAGTGGTAAGAGAATAAACATATGAATAAGGAAAGTAAAAATACAATAACATTAGTTATTAAGAGACTTAAAATTAACTTACAACTATCAAAGTACCAACTAAACATACAGTGTGTTATATAAGAACATTACGAATATTATATTTAAAGATTGATAGATCGATTCCATCGTCCACTGTTTGGACATAGACAATTTTCTGTACTTACAGTAGAAAAATAAAAGGTTAAATTAAGTAGTCATTTAAAAAATTTTTGTTTTGGGCAATTTGCAGACGTTTGATGTGCATGTGCGCACAATCACCTCAAACTTGAGATCCATATAGCAAGGTTGGGACAAATATTGATTTGGAAATTATCAATTTATTATGCAGTAACAACTGTGACTTCCGATTAATCAAAGGATAGAACATAAGAATAATTTTATTGTTTTTATCAAGCATTTTGGCAATGTGAATTTTGAACGTAAGTTTGCTGTCAAAGTGCAGCCCTAGATATTTTAGGTTATTGGTCCAGAGAATGTCCTTTCTATTAACACTCAGATGAGCATTTGGCAAGTGAATGTTATTTGTTTTAAGTTTGCTTTGTAATTAAATTCTTAAATGAAATTATGTTATTAATTTTACAGGAAATTAAAAATATTCGTGTCTGTAGTTTGTACATTTTAAGGAATAGAATGATTGAGTAAAGAGCATCAGTGTTACAAAAGTTAAGTCACTGGCCAATATTTAACTATACTAATATTTTTTTATTTTAATTTATTTATTAAGCGCCAAACATAGCTCATCATGTCCTATTCTGCATAAAAATATCGCCAGATTTTTTACATGTAAAATGTGAAAAACAGTATTTAATAAATTGAAGTGTTAACGTGGATACTACTCCTCTGGCTAGGGATCGTAACGTAAGAGAAAAGATTTGTTTTTTGGTAAGTTTGTTTATTTGTAATGAAAAAACTCTAAAACTACTTAAACGACCTTAAAAAAATCCTTCATCTATAGAAAGCTACATTATAAGCTAGTAACATGGGCTCTATTTTATTTGCAAGAAAATTTGAGATCTCTTTTAATTACAATTACAATTACAATTACCCTTTGTATCAAAAAAAATTTCCTTTTTATAAATTTCTTATATTCATACGTTTTTTAGTTGTTTATGCTTTGCAGCTTCTTGAATTTTAAGCTGTTGTTCTTATTATTGTATTTGTTCCTCTCATTTATTAATAACTGTGCGAGAGTATTGCGCTTTTCGTTCTCATCTTTCTGAATATGATGTTCAAGAGAGAGACAGTGTGTTTCGTCAAAGAATATGAAATGAATAGACTCGACAAATCGCTCTTAAAAAATAACAACAACAATTTACACACAAAATTTCGGAATTCTGGGCAACTACGGGTAAATATGCTAGTGCCATTCTCCAATGGATAAATTTCCAAGGCAACGTAACTTGTGAATGAAATTTCGCATTCTCATAGCATAGAGCATAAGGATAAGATATAGCCAGCGAGTGTAGTGTGTCATACATAAATAAGATTATTTATAAATTTATCATTTTGACCAGGAGCGAAGTACGCAAACTAAATATGCTCATATTGTATGTACTTATACAATTACAACAAATTTTATTCAAACAAACAATTATAGAACACAGCAAATAACATAAGAATAGACAATTTTGTCATCACCACTATAAGATAGTACATTAAAAAAGGTTTTGATTGCGTAGAAAATAATATGATTCTAGCCCCTTACTATACGGAGGAGATATATTTATCTAGTACGCTCCAAAGTGGGTGCGCTCCCCGAAAGCATTCATATACTTGGACAAAATAGGAGTTATCGAGAATAATTCCGCAATTCCATTCCTATATCACAAATATAGAAGCGCAAACAACATAAAAATAAATGTATACAATTTTCAGACAAATAATGGATTAAGATAATTGACTTGTTTGTATCCCAACCCAAAAAACCTTGGGAGCCCTAGATGTGTTTACCTTATAGTTTTTGAATTCGCGCTTAAAAAATTCTAACAAAGACTGCTAAATGCCAATTGGGCTGTAGCTTTGAGTTGTGATTGCTAGAAACTCGACATGCCCGGAGAACCAAAATCACATAATGAAATCCCTAATCACATAACTTCACATGACCATTCATAATTCATAAACAAATTCTTGTATTTTACTTTCCATAAAGATGTAAATATAAAAAATACATTGAATGTACCATGAATCGACAAAGAATACTTCAACTTTGTGCCACAAAGCGATACTCGAAAACATCGAAGCGTGTATTCAATAAAAAGAAAACGACTCTACAATAGAAGAAGATACTGAGAGATACATATAGACTAAGGATGATGAGGGGGGACTTCCTTTATGCTCTAATGTGAAATATTTGCATAAAAATGTTACAATTTCAATTCTTTTGCTATGGAAGAGCAGCAGAGGGAGTAGTAGCGGCAAGATATGAATGTGTTGTGATGATGTGGAATGGGAATATGGGGGTATACACTCAAGGATAACTAAAGCTAAGAAAAAGAAGAAGGCAGTACAAGAAAATGATGACGACGAAGACGACGACAACGACGAAAACTTAATATCATATGCAAAGTATGTTCATAACAAATATTCTTTGTATCTTTTTCTATATGTGTGTTGTATCTATAACTGAGTAAATGAGTATGTGTGTTTGGGTGTGTGTGTTATATTTGTGCTTTTGGTTTTTTGAATAGATGCTAACATGATTTATTGAAAGTGGAAGCGCCTGAAAAGATAGCAACAAATACCGGGTGTAAAGCTGTTAATGCTAAGTATGGCATATATTTGCTAAGAAATATGATATACTACATTGTATGTATGAAGGACCCTGTATTCTGTATTTTGATGATGATGCTGATGATGGAGATGATGCCGCACACAGATACACAGAAAAGATAGAAGTCGAACAAACGAGCAAAGTGCTCAAATACACGTGTGCCAAATTCATTTACATACAACAATCACATTCACAACGAAAAGATATTTACAATATACGGGTACAACAATATACATAATACATGTGTCAGTGTATGTGCATGTGAGATGTCAGTAACTGTGTATGTTGATGTATGAATGTATGTAAGAGTTTGCAAAAGGATAACAGCAATAACGACAGCAACAATAACAACAGCAGTTACGATGAGGACAGCTAATACACAATTTGCATATATTTATCCATCAAATTGATGGATGCTACTGCCACTGCTGCCACAACTCCACAAACAAAATGAGAAGCAACAAAAGCAAATCGAAACGTGGCAAGAACTAAATCCAAAACAACACAACACAACACAACAGAACTGAAAAGATCTGAACAGAACAGAAGTGAACTAAACAGAACTGAACTTAACCATACTCAGGTTTGTGAACCAAAACGAATCAAGTTGATTCGAGACGGAGGAGAGTGAACCAACAGAACCAACCAAAGCAATCGGAATCGCGTTGATGCGTTCCATGGTGGTGGGGCGTCAGAGCTAAGCAAGGAACTTGAGCATGTCTTCGTCATACCTCGTTGCTTTGACACGTCGAAGCTCCCAAAGGATAATGGCAGACAACAATAGCAACAACAAGAAAACAGTCGAATCAAGTAGAAAGAACGATGAGCGAATGTCGAAATTGAGACACCAGTGTGGAACGACGACGCTGGCAATGACGACGAAGCAGCGACATAAGCAAAACCAATTTGATGTTGGCGGTTAATGTCGAGAACGACAGCGGACTAGACTTGTTTAGCTGATGCGGGTTGGTTGCGTAGAGGTGCGCATCCTTTTGCGTACTTAAGTTTCCTTTGGGTGCAACTAATGTTAGCGTTAGCTTTGCCGCCTAGATACCAAACAGCCAAGTCAGCTAAGCGACAATGAGGAACACACGTCGCCATCGACAACCGCTTGCTTTGGCTAAGACAGGAGCTCATCTTCGGCCTCCTCACTTTATTGAATATCAGTCAGTACGAGTAGATGCTGTAGAAGTTTAAAGTTTTGGGTTGGGCCGGTACTGGCACTCTACATTCCGACATGAGAAAACATTCAGTCTGTTTGTCAGTCACTCAGTCAGTGAGGCAGTCAGGCAGGCAACGCCATGAGAAAATTACATTTTCGCCGGAAAAGCACTCAACCCGAAGACATTTTCCGTTGGCAGTGGAAACGCTGCTTACACCAAAGTTGATGGAATGAGGTTTTGTGATTGCAAAAGAAGTAAAGAAAAAACGTGAAGCTTTAAATGTTGGGTGGCACACCACACACAGATACACACGCACACACGTTCTATGTAAGGATACATATAGATATGTGTGTGTGTGAATGTGGGTGTGGGTTTTATATCCTTTCGCTGCCTGATAACAACATTTTCTATTTTATCACAAGAAAAAAAGAAAAATATACAAAAAAATAAAAGAAAATTTATCTATAAAAAATACTTTATACTAGTATGTATATGTATGTATATTTTTTTATGTTGAGAGGGTCTTTTGTACTACCCACCCAGTTATTATTGTTGTTGTTGTTGATGTTCTTATTTGTTGAGGTCCTTATAGCAAATACAAAACATATACTACTCGTACATACCGTTTACACATAGCCATATAGAGAAAATGTTTCACTCGCTTGACAATCGATTTTTCTTATCCACACAATTAAGCAACACAAAAGATAAAATATTGTATAGCAAATTCTCTTTTTCATTGTATGAAATATTTTTTATTGTTAACATTTAAATAATTCCTTCATGTCTTCATTATCTAATTTCTTTATGGGAATTTCTTTTTTTAAAAATCAGAAACCTTACTCAATAATTAATTAATTCACCACCATCACCATCATCAAAGTCAATTACATTTATGTTTCATACGTCATCATTAATTTAATCATCCCCATTATCATCATCCTTTTTGTTATTATTATTATCATCATTAACATCAGCTTTCAAGCTTAAACAGCTGATTTGCCCGATGCGAATTTCCTGATGAAAACATAAAAATGTGCGAAAATTAAGAAATGGGAAACATGAGAATATACACAGAAATTAATGCAAGCCGCATCATCGTATTCATTAGAGTGAAAAACACAAGGATGAATGAATGAATGAAAGAAAGAATGAAGAAAAGAAAATGAAAGAAATGAGCACGTGACCTTATGACTATCAAGTCGGTTCAATTCAATTCGCTTCGGTTTCGTTTCATTCGCGCCATTTTCATTGTCTCCTCCTTACTCGCATTGATTTTCTTCACATTGGTGTGAGTGTGGGTGCTAGTAGACTACTTATAATTTTAGTACAGTGAGCGCAATTAGCACAATGATGGATCTAATAATAAGCTTGCAAAGAAACATGTACTAGTATTAGTTCAATAGAATATAATGTATGGAGTAAAAAAAGTCTATCAAGGAAAATGAACAAATATGAATGCATAACTTAAAAGCAAATAAACTCTCCTTTGGCATTGGTAACTTTCTGCAATCGGCCTGGTATTGATTTCCTTAAATTTTGGAGGATTGGCGGAGAAAATCATTTCAAAGGCTTTCGATCCCAGCAATTGTCTCCTCGTGCGTTCTTGCCCACACATTCTCAGTAACATTTAAATGGAGGCCAATCCAATATATTTACTTCCAAATCCCTTAGAAAATTGGTAGTCATCTTGGCTTAGTGACACGGAGCATTGTCTTGTTTCAGAATAAATGACTGTCCATTTAATTTGTCTCCCGAAGAAAACGAGTGATCATATAGTTTATGTAAATATTCAATGATCCATCGAGTGGTACCAAATCTCCGGTGTCATTGAAGCAGACACAAACCCAACACATTACACTCCCACCACCATAGGCTACAAGATCCACTTTCTTTCCCATTTTCTTAGGAGTTCTACAATTTTATTGTTTGACGCATGTTATTGAAAGTAGCTTTCATCTGTCAACAATACTTGCTCCCAAAATGATGAAGGCTTGTGTATTCTTTTCAAAATTAATTGCAACAACACTTTGGTTATACATAAATCTTAACTTAAGCTACAGAGAGGGAACAGCTTTAGCTGCTGTCGCTTTCAGCAATAGTTTGCAAATTATTAAAATGACTCAAATGTAAACTATATTTTATTAAATTTTGATAAACAAATAAACTTAAGTGGTTAAATAGGGGAATTATAAAATGTGAAGATATTTGCTGTTTTTAATAAAATGAGAATAAAATATATAAATATTTATTAGGGAGAGGTCGGAAAGCATTATGGTAAGGTGAATCGGGTGCGAAGATTATGGAATGAGTGTAAGCTAGTAGTGAAGATACAAATTTACAATGAAGTCTTATTTTATAGAATTATTCGAATTTTTGATACGTCTATATGTTAGACATTTTGTAAAATTGTCTTTATTTAATATCTTGATAGTGATAGTTGTATATTTAAATTATGATTAAAAAAAAATTAAAATAACAAATACATTTAAAATTATATTTTTGTTAACAATTCTTCATTATAATGCAATGTTGCAATCAATCTTTGGTATGCTTACTTTTTATTTAATAAATAATGTAATATTGGATGATAATCCTGTTTCTTGGTTGTAAATGTTTATTTATGCAGATAAAGATTATAGAAATCTTCAATTTGTAAAGAGTATTGTAGCGATTCCCCACTTATAAGAAAATAGCATGATAAGTGGAGTTCTACTTCCTTTCCTTTTCTTTTTAAATTTTTATTTATGACTAGAGACCCGGCGAACGTTGCTACACCCCTGAAGTAAGAGCGACACAATTCTGGTCAAGTTTGTAGATGGTGGTTAAAGGGATCGATGTAATGGATTCTGTGCCGTAAAATATTGTGTACAATATTTTTTGATAAGTGACATTTTTTATTTGACTACTTGACCCCATAAGTACAACAAACAAATGTTTAGCAACACTTATAGAGATTCATTTTTACATATACATATACTTAAGATAAGATATATTCATCTATGATAAGGATATTTTTATAGCTGTCTGGTAACAATAATCTTTTAAATATAAAAAAATCATTCATTAAATGTGTTTCTAAAAATAAACAGATCACATAATGTTAGTTCCTCGATAATATCCTAAAGATCTTAGAAAATCTTTATCAAATGAATTGTATTATCAATTGAAAAATCTACACTTCATTATGAATTGGAATACCATACATTTATCCTATCTCAGTTGAAATACACTCTACTTATATCGCATAGTCTCAATTTAGCAAGGATTTCTAAAGATTTGTTTTTAATCATATCTTATCATTTCTTATTGTTTATCAATTTATGAACAATTTCTAATTCTCTGGTATTTAATAATTAAAATCATTTCTAAAATATTCTCCTGAAACTATCTGAATAGAATATTCCTTAAATAATTGTCATTTTTATATTGAATTATGTATTGTATGTACATATGTAAATGCTTATTTACCATAATACATACATGTATGGTATAAAGTTTAGCTGCGTGCATAGATTTCCAATGACATATGATTAATTATGATTGATATGTTACATAGTTAAGCCGAGAGCAATTGATCCTAGTGATCCATACCTTGTTAGCTTGTACTTTTAGATTATAAGTCAACAACAAATAAATAAATAAATGTTAGATTGTTGAAAAGAGTGTTGAAAATTGATTGCAGTGAATCCAATTATTGGACAAATCTAAATATACACTTCTTACTTTTATAATTTTTATCACAGGAAAACCTACATTTTTTATTTCTATGGTATTTAGTTTGTAGTCCATATTTTATAATATTGTAGATCTACACTTTTTCGCTCTATAAATACACAAATCAAAGTACTAGGTATATCTTGTATTATAGGGTTTCTTTGCATCTCTGTTGCTTTCGCATTAATTTGTGCTGTTTCTTATGTTGTGTTGTGTCCGCTTTTGTCGTTACTGTCAATGTTCGGGATGGCGATGTCCTTGAACTAGAAACCCGTTTAATTTAACTGTTGCTTAATTGCTGGCAACGCACCCACAGTCAATGTATTCATCGCACTCTTCGTCAACTCCTTTATCTTCATCCTTAAATGCTTTATTTTCTTCTCTACCTCATTCTTATGTTCATATTCGTGTATTGCGACGTCATTAAATCTGCCTGCTCCCTGAATGCATGGAAAACTTCATTTTGTTAAAGTTGCTCGTTGCCGCTGCTGCTGCCGTCGGCGTCATCATCCTCATCGTCGTCGTTGTCGTCGTTTTTTCTGTCTTGCTTTGTTTCATATTACGAATCGTTCAGTCTTTCTTTCATTTAATAAAGAGAGCACTGCGCTGCTACTGTTGCTGCTGCTTCTGATTCTGCTGCTGCTTCTGTTTTTGTTGCTAACGTTTCTGTATTAATTTCAATGTTCCATTTCCATTACGTTCAACTATGCAGCAGCGATTGAGACACTCTGAGTTAGTTGTGTGTGTGTGTGAGTGTCGAGTGTTTCTATTCTCAATGTGCACAAAGAAGTCGAAAGAGATGCTTTTATATTACAACAATATTAGTGCAAGAGGGAAGACCTATACTTCTATTGTATTTCATTCAGGTATATGAATATACATATGTGCGCGAGTGTATGAGGAGGACATGCGCAGTTGTATATAAGTCGGTGTCTGTTTCCCCTTTTCCTTCTGCGAAACAGTGTGTGAGATGAAAACGCGAATAATGGCTGTTGCTTGAGGCAATACAAAGCGAAGGAAAGCTACAAAATCAGCAGTTGCTCCGGGGTAAAGAACTTTGCGTTTTATGCAAAAAATAAAAATAAAGCATGCAAATATTTCGTGGGAAGAAATACAGAGAAAAGGACGAGGCAGGATAACAGTAAAATCGGGTTAACTATGTGAATACTTCGTCTGCCTGAATATACACATACTGTACGAGTATAGTATACTCGTAGATTTAGTAGAAGGGCTCAACTGCCAACGAGTCTGAAGCGAATTGCTTTGAATTATGGTTTGATTTTGGTGGATAGAAAGAACGTTCTTCTTCTGTTCCGTTCTGTTCTGTTCTGGGGTTGTACTACGACGTACATACAATGAATGATAAAGGAAGTTGCGGCAGGAGCAGCTCGTTGGCACAATATTGTATTTTGGAAATTCCAATTTGCATATTTTGATGTGTTCCCTCGCTCGTTCCTTTATTTTATTTTTATTTTTTCGATTTGTTCGTTCCTTCGTTCTTTTTAAGAAGAAAAAAAATTCACATTTTATGCTACAACATTTTTCTATTGATAATATAAAGACGAGAGGGAAGCTCAATTGACATAAAGAAGGACGACAGGACGACAGGGAAGATGGGTTAGTCAGTTAGACAGAATGACAGTCAAAATATATTTTAGACAAGCCATCATCGGCACTCTAGTATATTTTACTAGATCTGAGCATATCAGAATGTTCGCAAGACAAAAACTTACACTTCTCATGAGAATCCTTTTTTATTATGCTTTTGCTTTTGTACCAAAGGATACGCCCCAAATTTGCTTAATAAATCAATATTAAAATATTTTAGACGTACCATACCATAAAAATTTTTTTTTATTATCAATTATTTCTATTGTCATTCCCTTTATCAAGATGTACGATTACGAGTATGTGTCCTACGCAATTAACGGTGTAAAGGAAATCACTAGTTGCTTCATTGCTCATTAAAGTTCATTCACCCTAATTCCTTCCATCCATTATTCTTCTTTCTCTTGCTTAATCAACATTCATTGAAGCTAATGAATGCGGAAGTGAAAAAGGACGAAGGATGCCAAACAAAAACAATGTAAAAAGCGCCGCGCGCCAAATGCGTTCGCATTCTCATTCTTGTTGTGGTGCTCGTCGTCGTCGTCATCGTCACCTTGACCTTGAAACCCACATTTAAAATAATACATTCGTTAGCGAGAAAAACATCATCAGCAGCTTCAACATCATTATCATTATCAATGAGCGAGCGCCGTGGAAGTAAAAGCCGGCAACAGCACAAAAAATAAAGCACATAGAGACAACAGAGACAAGGACCATTATCTCATCAACGAAAATGAAAATGAAAATGAGCTGAGCGCGCGCGAACTTAAGGCAACCAAGGCAAGGCAAAGCAAAGCAAAGCATCTACCACCATCCCATCACACGCTAAAAAAAACTCTAAAATCACCCACCCACCCACACATAAAGTAAATGAGCGATGGGAACAGCAAAAATAACTAACGAAGTTGCCAGCGAACGAGCGAAATCGGAACGAACCTGAATGAGAACCGTAAAACGGAGAATAAAAAATTGTGTGAACAAGCGAAAGAATAAACGAACGTACAAATACTTATATAGTATGTAGTAACTTCATCAACTGCGCGAGCTCTCATTATCATTTATTCATTTTTGTTTCCATTCATGCGCCATTCATTTATTCTATGCTGCTAGGCACAGTTGAGATACCCCATGTCAGGCAACTAGACACCCAGCCAGCCAAACAAGCAGGCGGTATATATGTACTTATGAAGCTAGCTGGTAGTGCACTCTAGTGGCTTAAAACCAACCAACCAACTTAAATTGACACAACTTAATTCTGTGGCAAAACTAACGGCAACTAGTATCATGAAAGCAACAGATGAAGGAGCAAAGATTACTCTTTGATCGGGTAGCAATAGTCCCACCTCGCCCATTGAATCAAATTATTAAATACGGTTTATTATTTTTATCGGTAAACCTAGTTGTTGGCATGTTAATTAGTTTAATAATTCATTGCAAAGTACATTTAATTTATCCAATAGTTTACTTTGCACTCATTAACTTTTCAATAAATTTAAAACTCCTTTTCACAATCGGAATTGTATAATATTTTAATGATTTTCTTTGGGTGATTGCAAAAGTCTTCTCATGCAATATTGTACTAAGTAAAGGAGTGTCTCTCAGCCTTTATTTTTATCGTAGTACATCCTTAGCAAACTTCGAATTTGGGAGGAACATCATAGTCGGATGAAGGCTTGCAGGGACCCTAGGCAGTGCTTTTCTCAGATATCCTCACAACATTGTGAATAGAATCTGTAACACAATACTGCTCTGCTGTCTCCTTGGATGTTAAGCAGCACTATGACAGCATATGGATAGACAGTCTGCTTAACAAGATCAAAAGCATCCTCCGCTAAACAATACAACCTATTAAAAAACAATCTATAATGTCAAACCTTTTTTTACCAACGTGTGCGACACGAAGTCATCAATAAGAAGCCAGTGCCTCCTGTTCTCTACTCGCTATATACGACAGACATTCCAACGATTGACTCAGATGAAGCCACCATCACTACATATGCGGACGACACAGTCGTCCTAGTAAACTCTACCTCGGCCAGGAAGCTTTGGAGTTATTATAGAATATCTTGCGAATATTCCTCGCGTTGACTAATCGTCCAAGCAGAACCTTGGACTAAATTGAGAGAAATTTGCGAATTGTGTTGTTACATAGAGGCGTGGCTCTTGTTCAGTTAGTCTGTTACCTCGGACTGATCCTGGACAAATGCGCATTTTTGTTTTGCAAAGTTGCGTAGGTGACCCGTCTTAGTAAATAGTTGCTTAACAATAAGAGGACAATTTACAGACAAGTTTGACGTTACGCGATACAAATATGGGGTACCGTTGGGGTACATTCAGCGAGTTCAAGCCTGTAAAACCAAGGCACATCGCCGTTTATTTGGAGCTTCTTGGTTGTGTGCAAGGCTATTTACACATAGACTTAAAGATGCTTATGGTAAGCGACGAGCTCCTTCAAAAAAGTAAACATTATCGGCAGTTTGGAATCACCAAACCGTCTGGCGACAGCAATCATGAGGCGATGCCGATTAAAGAGGTCCCATCATAATGACCTTCCAAACAGAAGGGCACCACCTAGTTAACTATGCACTGCCATATATTCGCCCCACCTCACTATTAATTCTAGAGAAATATATAATTGTTTTAAGTTTTTTTGCGACAACATTGCAAATAATTAAAAAAGAAGAAAAAGACGTTGTCTCCAACCTATCACTAAGCCGATCCTCCATCCAAACACTACCGAGCCACACATTGCTTAATTTCTCACATAGCTTAGATCGAGAGGAAAAGCATTGACCAAAATTGATGACGCGAATGTAACATTTCATTCTACCGAAACCAAAGAAGTTTCACATCAAAAAGGATTTTGTAATCACATCTCACAACTTCTAGTACTTTTCTATTTAGAGTCATGGTGCATGGATTAAGAGTTACTGATATAAACTTATCAAGACAGTTTTGGATATGACAATCTATCAGACGTGATAAAAGAACATTCACTAAGATCGATTCAGTTCTATTTAGATTTTATAACTTTCATCGTTGTAAGTCGTTCCACAACATTACTTTAAGATACAAATATTGGTTTGATAGAAAATATTATTAAACACAGTAGTAAATTTGAAATCAAATCGAATTGTTGCTTTATTGTAATTTTAAAGAAGTCTGTTTTGCAAGCCTTTTTTTAGAGAAATACTTTGTAATCCTCATCAATATTGATAGCATCTTCAATGAATGAAGGATGCAATAATTTAATTTAAATAAATTTCTATTATCTGTGCTTTCTTCATCTCCATTTAAATATTAAAATCAAATGTTCTGCACACTTCTTCTGTCGTATGAAGTTATATTTAGTTACTAATACGAAATACAAAAATTGAATACAAAAATTTGATAAATAAAATTAAGCTCAATTACAAGAGAAGTGACAAAAGCAAATTTTGTTTATGCCAGCAAAGTAAAGGAAAATTGTTATTTTCAAACAAAAGATACACATTACATTTCGTATTCAATTTAGTAATACGAACAAGAGAACTTTTGCCAAAGGCACACAGACGAAGAAAAGGGGAGAAACGTAAGAATTTTCTCAAGTACTCAAAAGCAAATGTGATGAATTGAGTAATTTTCATTGAAAAATAGCATTTTCCAGACGTGAAGTTGTGCCAATTTGGACTGAACAAGAAAAGAACAAAATTGCAAACCAAAAGTGACAGATACAGTCAGAGATATGAAAATACAAAACAAAGATAGATACATAAGAAGAACGAATATGTTAGCAACAACTGTCAAAGATAAAGAACAAGATGAGGATGAAAACAAACAAAAGGAAGAAATACGAGCGAGTATCCAGTAAGTATGAGAATAAAGTGAAGCACTCGCATCTCATTAATTTGTGATTGATACGCGCCAACTAAGTGACTCCTTTAAAATGAATGTGAGTGAGTAACTTTTGTGTAATGAAATTGAAGTGTGATCCCATTACAACAAAAGACGAGCATTAGATACACTCAGACACTAAGGCAAAAAGATACTGAAAGTGTCACACTCAAAGACTCTTTTGCATTGGCAAATGTCAATTTTTAACATTTGATGGATTTGTATAGGAACAACAAAAGAAAACGAGGCACTAAAATATCTTATTACAAGAAATTTGTTTAGCGAACAGCGACAGCCATTTTCTTTATACATATGTATGTTTAATGAAACACAGATCCATAGATACATATACTTGTGATATGTGTAGGCAACACATTTGTCCATAAACAAATAATGTCTGACTGATAGAGAGGAGAGAGACGCATTGTTAGGCGGACATATAGACAGACAGAGAGATGGAGAGACAGTTTCATCCATTTATTTTTCAACTTCGATTTTTGCTCGTCGCTTTTTGCAAATTGACACCCTCACCCACATACGCATGCATGCACGCACGCACATACGCAGGGTGATTGCGTACCAGCCTGATCTCCTCCGCCTCCTTCTATATCTATCTGGCAGTTAGTTATTCAGTCAGTCACCCAGCAAGCTTCATCAGTGCTGATGCCGGAAGCGTGAAAATCTACAAAAAGCAAAAAAAAAAAAGAAAAACGAGAAGAAATTTGCAAAAAGGGAAAAGTTCACAAATGGAAAATTACGACTGGTAACGAGATTCAGACCGGGACTGGGAGCATCACACGTGTAAAACACACACACACACCCTTCTAAAGCTTCATGTGATGTGATGTCACTGGGCTTCGTTTGCCGTTTGTCGTTCGTCGTTCGTTTGTCATTTCAGGTTGGTGCTTTATTCAATTTTGGGCGAGGAAAACTCTTTGAATACATATAAATTCGTAAATGTCATGTGATATGTCACACATGTTTCCCCGTTTGTATAGTTCTTATCGGGTGTTGTCGCGACATATCAACTCACACTTACACTCACACATATCAACCAATCGTTGCCATTTTAATGTAGTGGAAATTTGCCATTTTCTTTTCGAATCAAAATCAAAGGGACTTTTTTCATTCCCACACCCATCAATCAGAAACATAAATTGCGAGCTTTTAATCTTGTGTATCCTTTTATGTCGCCATTATCCATAAACATCTTATGTATCCTGTGTCTTTGTACAGGAGAACTTTGAGTCATAAAATCCATTCACAATAACTCAGGCGTATATTCTTTGCCTTTAATTTCAATCCTGATTTTGATTCCGATTCCGATTTCGGCTTTCTCTTGTTATTGTCATCGTTTCTAATCAGAAAACATTGGAAAATCATGCAAGCAGCAAAAAGGCACAAACACAAAAAGAATGTTATTGCCAAAAGGACATGCAATAGCAAGTTGGGCAGTCGGTCCTCATAATAGACATCTCAATGTGATCAACGAAATCATCTCTCTCATCATCATCATCATCGTCTTCGTCATGGGGCGTGATGTCAGCCGAAAACGTTTTATCTCGACGACTACATTTCGATTCTGACTTTGGATTTAACTTTAACAAAAGTCAATGTTGCACTTGAATGCTTTTGCGTTGGCAGCATGAAAGGATTTCTTGCCTGATGTCCTCTTTTGAGTTTACGTAGAATCATGACATTTGTGCAGTGTTGCCTTTGATATCCTGTTTCTTTTTTGTATTTTCCTTTTTACCATCATTTTTTTTTTTTTTGCTTGTCTTGCCATGTTTGTTGTCAATTGGTTTCAATTTGGTAGTTTGGAAGGAAATTACTTCAGGATTCAGGAGTTGGTTAGCTTTTTTGCGGAATAAGAGAATGAATAGAAAGTAGTTCTAAGAAAGAGTTTAAACATTTCCATTGAAAAATTGTAGGACATACATAGTATGTATGCATGTCTTTATTTGATGTTTGTAATTCTAAAGAAAATAGAGGTATTACACATATAAATGATTAAAGGAGGTTACGAAGAAAGAAAGTAATCATTGGAAGAGAAATTAGTTATAACCATAAGAGTTAACCTTCTTTAAAACAAAATGAATGATTTGGACTGGGAGGAAATAAATTTATTAAGCCTTTTTGATTTGATTATAATAATGTGGATTCAAGAATTGAGAAATTAAATTTCACTAGACGATAAAAAATTTAATTTTTATTTTTAATTTTATTTATTATGGGTATTTTTCTTTGATTCGATTATTTTTAACGAATATAACCTTTCGATTACTTTATACGTAAGGAAGTTAAAACGCATTGCTTGCATCCAAAAATAGCTTTTATGTTTTTCAAAGTATTCTTCATGAAGATGAATACACTTTTGCTATGCAAGCGTATCGCTTAAACCAATTTTCAAAGCACTTTTTGCACTCCGATTGAGGTGACTCCAAATACTTCAACCGCTTCTTTGGGTGTTGACCACGTAATTTGTTCTTCACTGTTGGGATCAAAAGGAAATAATTCGGTGCTAAATCAGGGTAGTACGCTGGATGGCCCATCAATTCAACATTTTGTGCTTTCAAATACTCGGTTGTTTGAGCCGCAGTGTAAGAACTCGCATTGTCATGATGAAGAATGATCCGGTGTCGACCGTTTGTTTTCTTCATTTCACCAAAAACTTCTGGCAAACAGTTGGTAGTGTACTACTCAGAATTGCTTATTTTACGTTCCACTTTTCACTAGTGGCACGGTTGCAATATGTCCGGATATTTCAAAGAAACAGGCCACCATTTCCTTAACCTCGTTCCAACATATGTGTGAATTGGAAGTGCTTCATGCGCAAGTAACATTCGTTGGATTGTCATCGTCTTGGAACACCCATACGGTTGATTGTTGTTTACTTTCCGGCTCATACGCATAGATGCATGATTCGTCACCTGGTACAATCTTCAATACGTCTTTTGAAGCCCGATTGTACTTTTTCAGCACTTTTGTGCTCAAATCGACGCAAGTCTTTCTTTTAAACGGTTGTCATATTAATATAAACTAGCTTTCTCACAACAAGTGTTCATGCAATATTGTATATATTGCGGTGGAATGCATGCCCACAGTTGCCTCAATCTCACGGTATATCCCTTGCCAATCTTCTATTATCACAACATCGATCTTTTCGTGCGTAATAGCTGTTTTTGTTCGAGTTTCGTCCTGCAGCGTAGATCACCCATGATTGAAATCCATATACCAGGGATATACGGTAGTCTTATGTGGTGCTTCATCACCAAAAGCCGAATGAAGTTTTTCCGCATTATCTTGAAAATTGTAAAAAATCATCGCACGAAAATGTTCACGATTTAAATCCATTTTTTTCTGGATATGAAATTTTCAAGTTAACAAAAAGTAAACAAATAGCAACGATTGGACAAAATGTTCTAATTACGAATATGCTAAAAAATGCCAAACTTTGCAATGGAAACGTCAGATCATGAAAACTCACGATAGTGCTGCCAGATTGCACAACTTTTGTAGTGCCCTACGAACATAGAAGAACTAAATGCCGCAACTAAATTAATTAATTTAGTAGTAAATCTTCTGAATGCCGCCACTAAATTATAGAGTCTATTCCGTTTCCAGTATAATGTTGACGTTGCGTTAGTTAACTACTATTTTAATTATTTAAATGAAGAAATATACGAAGTGAAGATGTTAGCAACTCAATGAATCACGCATGCGTAACACGTAACACACGCTAAAGAAACCATCATCATCCAATATTAAAGTATACTCTGTCACTTCTGTTTGAGAAACTAGTACATAGATTTATGCAAAAATATGATAAATTAAGTGCACCCTTGTGCTTATACTTAAGTACATTCTAAATGCCAATTTCAATTGGCGGACTTAGCAATGTTATAACTTAAATTATTTTTTATGAGAACTTAAGGCATTGCCACCTCAAACACAGTTGATAGATAGACGTTCCTATAAACATTTCAAAGACGCAGCAAAGTAAATATTTGAGCTTCTGGGGCTTGTGGAAGCTCTTAACTCTTCCATAATTTAATGTTCTTCCTCTGGACTTGTTTACTATCACTCAGTCAGTCAGTCTGTCTGTGCCCATGTGTGTGCAAAATAAAAAAATATATGCATGTATATGTTCCATGGATGGATGAATGAATGAATGGATGGATCCATCTAACCAATACCACTTGGCAACCACAAATGCCGGCGCACTCAATGAAGTTAATAATAAGAAATCACTTTGCCTTTGTGCATTGTTAAAACTTCTTAAGCCTCTCGCACACAATAAAAAGAAAAACTTACCAACATATGTGTGAATATATGGGTACATGTGTGAGTGTGTGTGTACGGAAAAGTGCTTGAGGAAAATGGTGCCAAAGCCTCATTGCAACAATTTTCTTATTTTCCTCTTTTCCAAACAAGAGCAGTCGGTTTCTGTAAGCAAACCTCGCCGCGCTTGGATATCATACTTTGCTGCTGTTTTTCACTTATGAAGCAAAGTTCTTTGAATGAAAAGTGGAAAAGCTATAGAAAAATCATACAATTGCTGTTGGTTAAAGGCAAAAAATAAAGAAAGAAAAACCAAAATGGCGAAGAGATTGAAACTGAGTAGGAAACTTTCATGTTTGCAAAGTTTGCACTTTTTTTCATTTGATTCCTTTACTTTACTTCATCGTTCTTAGCCTGATTCTTCTTTTAGTCTTATGTGTTTGCATGCGTAAAACTTTTCACTTTGACTTCTTTATTGTGTTTCTAATATCTCGTCCTGCGTCCTTTTTTCATCAAAAGAAATAAGAGGAAAGGGCAAAAACATATGAATAAAGACATCATACAAGAACAACAACAACAATAGTAGCAATATGAAGTACATGTGAGTGGGATCTGAGTGATTGAGGAGGAGGGGAATAAGTCTGGAGAAATTCCCAAGTGCACAGTAAAAAGGTTAAAAGTCTTTAAAAGCCACTTCAAATGAGTGAATTTCGATGGATTTTTCGTTGTTATATTCTTTTTGAAATTCTAAACTTGTATGAATGATTCCTTTTTTCAAACAAAAATTGAAACAAACCGGTTGAAAATCTTAAAAAAAGTTCCGCGCACACATCCTCTAGGCTCAACGTTTTAAAAATAACTAACATAGAATAAAAAGCATTCACATTGTGGATGTAGACATGCCAGCCCATCGCAATAAATTTTAATTTATTCAAAAAAAGTGAAACTACACACAAAAGCAAAACATTTCGAGGATCAACAAAAAACATTTCAAGCATCATTTGAATTTAACCCTATAAAAAGGATACGCACGCAGACACATGTACAATATGCGATAGATACCAACAGGAGATCAGTTTCCTTGAGCGAGGGGCGCGCCGCTGTCAGCTTCCATCCTGTGATCATGCGTTGAGACGCAGCATAAATTATGAGCCTTTGATAAAACAAGGACTTTGAATGAGAGACAGCTGACGCTTGTCACGTAATTCCAACATCAATCGTTTGTCCAAAGGCTTTAAGGTCCCGACACCAAGGACAAGGAAATAAATTTAAATGATAGAACGAAGATTTAACTCTTTTGAGGATTATTTGCTTATAAAAATTTGACAAATTTTGTGTTTAATAAATAATATGTTTAAGTCTATAGATTGTTTGAATGATTGATTGATTGGTTGGTGTTTAGTTGGTCGCCTATGAAAAAATATAAAATATTTCAAAATTCAATAAAACATGAAGAGTTGGAAGACGAAAGGTTTGAATAAATGAAAATACTATAAATAAATGTATTACATTTTAGTTGGAAGAAATGTCAAGTTTTTTATGTTAACACCCCACAAACATCTTAAGAAAGCACTACAAAACATTTGAATAAGTTATGCGATGGGCAACGTTTAACACGGAGTTACGTTCTTGGAAAACAGCGTGTTAAGCGAGACAAGAACACCGTATAAAAAATGGTGTTACATTTCTTGATTTCAAACCTTACCAAAGAAAACATATTTTTATTCTACTACTAAGAGCCTTCAACTCTTAAAATTCAATATTCCTATATATATTATTTAAAATGCTTATGCGGTTCACCCATATCTTTTTTGGAAAAAAAAATCCGCCTTCTTGACTGCAAAGCTTCATTGTAGCACTCTGATAGGGTATGAAATATTTTTCCACCTCTCTTTTGAATTTTACATGTCTTTCAATGGATGGATCTGCTATTATGAAAATTTTCAATTGTATTGGCTAATTTCAAACCTTGTGGAAGCCTTCTATAGCCTCAATATCTTATTCACAGCAATTTCAATTAATAATTCTTTATCGAGGTCTTTGTCTGCACAGGAACTCTTGAATATCCTCGACAGCCATATCCTTGAAGCCATCACCTTCAATTGAGAGAGCAAGATTTAAATACCGGCCAGATTTTCCTCCAACATCCATTTAATATAGACTTCTTAAGCTCCTTGAACGAAATATATACCAAATGAAAGACTTTATTAGAAAATTTCTTCCAGGCACATTACATCAATAGAATCCATGACGTTATGTCCGAAGTCCATCGTAAAGAAAGTCTTTTATAGAACGTCTTGAAAATATAAATTATGCCCCGATCCATCAATTGCAGTAGTTTAGTTTTTTAACCAATTAAATACTGAGGTACTTCTAAAACATAGGTCTCATACATCATTGGCAGTGGAACTGCAATAGTGATGTTGTATTAAGTGAAAGAAATTTTACCTTTACATTAGGGTGGTTTAAATCTTCTAGATGCCTGGAGCATTATTCAATAGCTATTTTGTTGTTATATACAATAGTTCACATGTCCTTAACCGTATTAGAGCGAAAATTTAAGCGTGTTAAACAAAAAATGGTTTCAAATTTGTCAACGTTTTAGACCGAGGTCGTGTTGAATGAGAACGTGTTAAACGGGGCCCAGGGTATTCATTATAAACTAAGAATATCTTAGAATTCTCAATAAATACCAAACTCACGGAGCAGCTGTATAATTGGTTATATTGTAATAGGTCCAGAGATCTATTTTCTGTCCTTATACTAATCTAATTTAGTTGTGAAAAGGATATCTCTTATTCTTGACTAAAGATATGTGAATATACAATACAAAATTATTCGTATTCCTGAACTTTGTATTCGTATATTTATGTTACGAGAAGAAAATCTATTGGAAACTTTCGAAGATATTCAATTAACTAGTGTAATATAGGTATAGAAATATCTGCAAAACTGAAAGGTTCTGAAAATATACATTACATGACGTTATAGATAAGAAACCTCTTAAGCCAAACTGTAAATCAATAGAGAAGAATCAATAGGAATTGGTTGAATTAAAGCTTCATAACAAGGTAAATTTATCATTTACTTAACTAAAGATCAAAATCTAGTGGCAACAAAAAGATATCCAACTAACTGTTATGGTACAATGTAAGTAAGCAAGCATCTGCAAAGCCAAAGGGTATCAAAATAATAGCAAATCAAATCAAATCAAATAAAATCAAACAAAAATCGAGCATACATACAGTACTTTGTATATGGATAATTTATTACACTTCATTGAAGTCGGCTGGCTGCCGGGCTTAGCATAAAAAATATGTGAACTCAAAAATGAAGATGCGTAAAATTATTAAAAATAACGCATAAAATCTATAATGAAAATCATGATGCGTGAAGAGCAACCGTGCGCCTGACGAAGCGTAAGGATGCGGGACAGAATAATGAGACAAGGACCCGTGTATGCAGATGATAGGACATATACAAATAAAAATATAACATAATACAAAATAGTATGTATGTGTATCTGGTGGATTGCCTTTGCAACTCTTGAACCCCTTTTGTAGTCAAATGCTGCTAATGCGAACATATGCAGATAGATTTGTTATATGTAGATGCCAGATCGATAGCCCAATCGAACAAAAGATCTGCGAGCTTTATAAAATGAAATGATTGAGTGAAGTAACCACAACTTTGTTGGTTTGTTGAAAATCTCAGAGTTAGTATAACTAACGCTTTTCGCTTTTTGTTTATTCAAGTCTAATTAGCTACTTGAGCTGAAATAAATTCGCATTTATTTAAACAATGTTCGCAATGTTTGGGCGCATCAAGTATGAACAAAGTCAGGTATCTTGTTGAACATTGCTCGGAACAAGATATACCCAAAACATACCCCGATTCCAATACACAAATAATAGAAGAGAGGACAATGATGAAACACTTGAAGCCTTTTGTTCGCTTTGCGGGTTCCTGGCTTTGTTCTGGGTATTGTTGTTCGTTGCCCGACTAAAAAGTGAAAATTGCGATTTATTGACAATTTCGGCAACGGCAATCGAAAGTGGTTTACGAGCATTTAAACTATTGTGAGGAGCGATGATAGATACCAGTGCTAAAGGATGCGCCGCACAAAGGGTTGCTGCATATCGGGATTATGCATATCGATCGCAATGCATCGCATATTAATAAAATAAACTCGCCTTTTAATTTACAGTCCTTGCAAATTTTATTTGCTTCTCTGCACTTTACCGTACATGTGTGTATTTTACAAACAAAACAGAAATGAATATGAATATTCATGAAATCTATTTTTTATAGCATCCGAACGAATTCTCCAGGATACAGTGCATATGTGCCACAATCATCAGCATGGGTAAGGTTCCATGTTATTGAGGCAGAGGTGTGTTTTTGAAACCAGAAAAAAGGGTTTCTTTTTTACTATGTGTTTTTATATCTAATGCTTGATTTATGGCCAAATATTTTTAAAGCATTTAACACATTATTACATGCTGTTTGGTAATATTTCTTAATGTCAATCTTTTGTTTCATTTGAGTATGTTTGCATATGGGTCGCTTGGATTAGCTATCATAATGGGCATAAGGCTGATACCATGAGTTAGAGTTATTTGCTACAAATATAAGTTAAACACGTAAAGTAATAATAGTCAGATAGGCTTGACTATTGAAAACCCTGAACCATTCTCTTAGCCGAACGTTTGCTGAAGAAGCCGCTGTTCACTGTTTCCAAATATGAAAAATTCCACTAAAAGGGCATCGGTTCGTGGCATAAAAACGATTAAAAAGAAGACATTCTGGAATCTGACTTCCAGAACTTGGTTTGGATTTGGAAGCACCGATGGGACAATTTTATGCAATCAAATGGGGATTAATTTGAATCATGCATTGTTAACACGATCAGTTATTTATAACCAAAGAAGAAAAACATCAAAGGATTACAAGGCCCTGATGAACTTCCTTCTGAAATCTTGAGTTAAATAAATAAAGAAAACATATAAATTTTTGAAAAAATATTCATTTGTATTTATGATTCAGAAAACTATCTTTAAGACTGGCTTAAATCTACTTTTATTGTGCTTCCCAAAAAGGTTTTGTGCAAAGAAATACTGTGATTATAGATTAACAAGTTTGATTAGTCACTCATCAATAATATTTCTGAAGAATATACACTACAGAATATACGAAAAGTGTGAAAGGGCAGTTGGGAACCACAATTCGGTTTCAAAAACGGCATCAGAACGTGTGAAGCTCTATACTCGTACTGCAATCACGTAGTAGTTAAAAATTCAATTCCATTCATTTATCGTAAGATACTAAAAATACCGTGGGCAGACAGAATACCGAATGTTGAAGTACTGCGAAGAATTCAGCAAAATTGTGGAATTATTCGCTAATATCAAGGAAAACAACGCATATTTACGTTATATTTTAAATAGGAAAATTAGAAAGGAAACATGGCAATGGCAGGTAGATGTTAAGAAACATAAGGTAGTGGAACATAGGAACTTTGCTGCTTTATTGCTGTGAAATACCTGTAAAATTGTATGGGCTCCCTCCAATCCAATCGAATTTCCAAATACAAAAGAAGATGTGTTTTGTGACAAGTGTTGGAAAGTAAACCAGAAAAGAGTGTTAACAATTGACGGTAAATGTTTGCAGATACAACGGTTTTAGGTTGTGAATACCCCTAATTAAATTAGTTTTGGCAATGACACTTTTCCATTGCCTTATTGACCTTCTACACGGTAAGTATTTTTCCAAAAGAGCATTGTAAGCAGTTTCCCTAATGTTACTATTGTGGTTAGGCAAGGATAACTTTTATAGACATCTATAAATTTTGAAATAAAATCATATATGTATTTTGTTTACTTGTTTACATTTATCGATATGCTATCGAAATTGACGGACAATTAAGCTGGGCCATCAGTACATTTCTCTATCATCGTTTCTGTTATCGGTTCGGATTTTGAATCGATAATGGGCTGAGACTGAACTGACCGTGTAAAAGGTCCATTAATCATCAATTAACAAAATATTGTATGTATTTTGAACCACAATTAGAAGCATATATTCGATCAGGTATACTGATAATGTTTTTTTATGGTGAGATTGATACATTGACTAAGAATATACTTCTTATACGTTAAGAAGTCTCACTTTCCTTCTTCTTGAAAATTGAACATAGTATAATAATTTGTAAAAAATAAATATACATATATCTATGTTGTATATGTTTTTACCCAAATATTTATGCAGAAATTCTAGTTGAAAAATGTATATATATGTTCATACATATTTAGTATTTAGTTCGATTGATACAAATTTCCTATTTATTTCTAATAAAAATTATGAATCGATTTCATTTGTGTACTTACGACATGAAATTATTGTATTGTATTAGCCACCTACAATTTTCCGTCAACGTGCAGAGATTACCTAAAACAAGTGGACATGCCGTATTAATTTTATTTTATTGATTCAGTTCGTTTTTTATGCTGGACTAGTTAAGAAAGACAAGCGAAAAAAAAAAAAAAAATAAATTGAAACTAAAAACAGAATGGATTTAGAGCAAACAAAAAATTTAAAACCTGAGAAGTCTTTGCATGGTTCAACTGTACAAAAACAACTCGGAGAATTGGCCAAGGTTTTAGTTAAATATAATCTAAAAGATACGCTAAAATCGCTTGTACAAGAAAGCAGTGTCTCAAGCTTTGTTACGGGCAAAAAGGTTGTGGATGACGCCACCTTTTTTGAATTGAAAGGTAATATGAGAAGTAAAATCTATTATCCATACATTGATTCCATTGTTGCTGAAAAATACTGCAAAGGATTTTCAAAGTTATATGACTTTGTCGATGGTGCCTTGGACGCCTATAAGCAGGAGTTGTCTATTTTGTTGCTACCGATTATGTCACGGATCTATCTTAAATTTATGAAAATAAATAGCAGAGAAGGACGAGAAAAGGCGCTGGAGTTTTGTAAACCGTATCGTTTCGATGATGGTTACTTTCCAGGGGAGGCAGTTCTAAATCTTATGGCAATGACCCGCATTGAACATGTTGAGTTGCATTTTGCTCAGGATAAATATTGCATGTCTATGGAGGTTTTTAAGTACTTCCAAACATGTTTTCGTACACCAGGTGTCATTTCGACTATAATTACCAAAGAACTATCCTTACAGATTTACAGTGGTGGGGCAAAGTTTGACCCTAAATTACATGCTAATGCTGTACACGTGACCAATTCGAAACGTATCTGTTTTGGACTGACCCACCAAACACTTTTGCACCATGAAGATGATGATTTCATTGAAGATGAGGAGTGTGTTAAGCGCAAGCGTGGACGGCGTCGTCAAATCTTCCAGCGTTGGGATCCGAATGCGCCACCATTTGGTCGCATACCCTTGCCAACTTTTCCACGATCGTTGGATAAAATTCTTGGCTTTACCAAGTTCGAAGGAACTCGTAGGATGATCCCACTTAGCCGTCATACACTTCCTTCCGTCTGTTGCTATACTGCCTTGAACGCACAAGGCACTATGACTTGCGCTGAGATTTCAGAAGATGGTCTAATGCTTGCCGTAGGTTTCCACTCTTCGACAATACGTGTTTGGTCACTTTCACCATGGAAATTACGTAACTTAAAATCTTTCGAAGAACTTAATGCATTGAACCGCGACTTGCCAGATGTGACATCGTGTATATTGGATGAAACATCCGGAGATACGATCCGATACTTATTTGGACACAGTGGCTGCGTTTATCGTTTGAATTTTTCACCCGATCAAAATCTATTGCTATCCTGCTCAGAAGACGGCACTGCAAGACTTTGGTCACTACTTACCTGGAGGTGCGTCGTCGTCTATAAAGGCCACTGCTCGCCAGTTTGGGATGTACGCTTCTCCCCACACGGCTACTATTTTGTAACTTGTTCGTTTGATAAGACAGCCCGTCTTTGGGCTACAGATTCATTGAAACCGCTTCGGATTTTCGTAGGTCATATTTCGGATGTAGATTGTGTTGTCATGCATCCGAATAGCAACTATGTTGCTACTGGTTCTACTGATTGCTCAGTACGCATTTGGGATGTGTCTGATGGAAAGTGCGTCCGCATTCTGTTGGGACATGAAACTGCCGTGAACGCATTAGCCTTTTCCATATGTGGCAGCTATTTAGTTTCTGGTGCAAGAGATGGTGTAATCAAAATCTGGGAACTGCGTAGGGGACTCTTGATTGACGACCTGAACTACCATAAGGGCACGATACTTTCGTTTTCTTTCAGTCGGGAAGGCAATTTATTGGCTGTTGCTGGCAGCGATTTCCGTCTTACTATTTGGGATTTTACTCAACTAATTGACGATTTAGTGCTTGACGAATTAGGAAACCCAAAAAATGCCAAAAAGAACTCTGAAGAAGAAGAATGTGGAAAGGAACCACCAGATTATTTATTACGCTCCTTCCCTAGTAAATGGACTCCATTCTTTGCACTGATCTTCACTCGAAGGAATCTACTATTGGCTATGGGACCATATCTACCACCAAATCCATAAAACATTAACATATTTCAAAATCTGGAAACATAAACTGCAATTGGATTATTGTAGATGATAAAAATGAAATTTTATTAACCGATAACAGATGTTTTATTGTATACTTTTTA
Organism: Amiota communis; assembly: GCA_037043315.1. Classification (NCBI taxonomy): domain Eukaryota; kingdom Metazoa; phylum Arthropoda; class Insecta; order Diptera; family Drosophilidae; genus Amiota; species Amiota communis. The sequence goes on from JBAMAV010001101.1 coordinate 1,010,205, forward strand.
AAATAATAACTTAAGCTAGTTCAGCAACTCCACAAGGTTCTAATATTAAAAATCTAGAATTTAAATTATAATACATATAGTAGAGACCCATCCCTGCTTTGCACGGATGCTTTAGACAGCCATTTCCCATATATTCAAAACAAACTTTCCAGTATATTGCGCAGCACTTCAAAGTATAATTGATTTATTATTGAAGCACAAAGAATTAACAGAAAGATATAATTAACTAAAACTACTTGATTGATTTTAGAAAATGTCTCTAAGCCACCATATAACCTATATACAAAGCCTTTATTAGAATTAATTAAAATGTATTGCACATGAAAACTTTTCGGAGAAAGTTCTTAAAATGACAGTGAAAACCGTATCAAAATCCGTTGAGTGGTTTAGAAGTAATCAGTTTCCAAAGTTTATAGAATTTCGACTTTTTCCTTTCTCTCTTTCTCTTTCTTTCTTTCGTGATCAGTAGGTTCATGTGCTAATGAAGCCATTAACAGGTTTTTATATTGAAATGGTTATCCTTCAACTTTTTTTTGTGTCGGATTCATTAGCCTACAGACAAACAAAAAACCCCTCAAATAACCCGTTAATCCCTACGGCACCACCAAAGCATTCCTAAATCTGGAATAACCTAAGTGCGGAAAATTGGGCAAATATGATAAAACTGGTCAATTGATCAATTTGTGAAATTCCAGGATGTACTCAGATGTGCTATCTCCAGCTCTCTTAACTGCACAATTTTGTGAGCCTTAGATGACAAAATAGTCCCATATGGTTTCCATAATAACATATGTGAAATGAGTAAAATTATAGTAAATTCGCAGTGAGCAAAAAGATGATAGTTGTGATTTTGCGTCCACAGTATGCTGTGGTGTGTTCTGGTGAGCTCTGAACAGCAATTCACATTTTAATTAATAATTTTTTGTACCATCATCATACTGCAGTATGAGTCCTGTGGTCCAAAACTAGTTTTGGGCTAGTCCCTTTGTCACCAGCACTGGAGTATTTCTATCCAAAAGTACATGTATTCAACTGGTTAATTTTACATGGCGATGTCATTGGACGGGGTCAGTTGCCACCGCATAGCATCGCATTTCACTAGTGTTTTAGCTATTCCCGTTTCACTAGTTATTCGCTAGTCTCGTTCCCGAAAAACTTTTTCGCTTTGTTTTCACTACAGTAAACACCACGTAAAACTACAAAAACCTTCTTAAATGCACTGGTTCCACATACACGTGTTCACTGCACATTGTAAAAAATTAAAACGGTTCTTGATCACATTCTTTCGGTCCGACTTTCCGATATCGGCACCAGTTCAAAGAGAGATAACCAATTGTAGCCTTGCAATTATTCTCTCATACTGGCTCGCCTCTGCTTATCAGCTGACTTGGAATTCGCAAGTACAAAAGGGACTGGTGAATAACTAGCGAAACGGGGACGGTAGACTGCAGGGCAGCTGTTTAATAATGCCCATGACCGAAATTGGCAAAAAATCATCGAGAACACACCCAGAACCCAGAGTTCTGACTGCTACAACAAGTCCTCAATTTGGTCATCTTCCCTGTTGTTGCTGTCCTCAGAACACAGAGTGTGTGTTACCCAGAACCCAATTTTTTAAAAGCTATTATTCTTAGATTATTATAAAATAGAACATGATAGACAGTATTTGAAAATACAAGCAATGGCTTACAAAATAATTTTGTAGCTCTTTAATCAATACTACTTACAATAATACAGGGCGACAAAAAAAAAAAAAAAAAAATTAATCTGTAACATATTCACTAAACTTCACAGGAACACTCTTTAGACTATGCTTGAGTTTCCCTGAAAATGTCATCAAAATTGGTCCAATAGTTTCGGAATCCATAGGGGTTATACATAGATTTATATAGATGATACTTTAACGTGTCATAACTTTTAAATGGTACGTGCTAGAAGAAAACCGATTACATTTCCGTGATCAGTAGGTTCAATTTCATATTCTTAAAGAAGGTCTCTTTCCCAAATGCTGGAAGAATCAACGGTTGGTACTCATCCTGAAAGGGAGCCTCCCTGATCAACCATCTTCCTATAGGCCCTTGTGTTTACTAAGTACTACTGGGAAGATCCTAGAAAGGATTATTTGCACTAGACTCCAGCAATACACAGAGGCACCAAATGGATTCGTCGAACTGCAATTTAGCTTCAGACCAAAAAGGTGGCTAGGCGGTAACAAAAAGTACTGTGCAGTTGTCACACTCGATGTGAAAAATGCATTAAATTCTGCAGATTGGAGCTGTATTGTTAATGCGCTAGCTTCACTGGAGAAACACAGCTACCTGATTCGGATGATAGTGTCTTATTTCAGTGACAGAACACTAATCTGTGATACAGAAGAAGGCACTAAGTCTTCTGAGATAACTGGAGGTGTTCCACATGGTTCCGTCCTGGGTCCATTACTGTGGAATGTCATGTACGATGGCATCCTGCGGATTAATAAACCCAGTGATGTGGAGATAGTTGGGTATGCTGATGATGTCGCTATCGTCGTAGTAGCGAAGACGCTAAGTGAGGTCACATCAAAAGTCGAAAGAGCTGCTGCAGCTTCAAGAAGTTGGCTTAGGCTTGGCGGAGCATAAAGCCGAGCTGATACTCATGAGCTCCATTAAAGAGTTTGAAAAACTGTCAGTGAGGATCGGGAACCACATCATTGAATCGAGGCCTTATATCAAGTACCAGGGATTACTTCTGGACCATCACAATAATGTAAAAAAAAATAATGTGAACATTTTTTTTTATTTTTTTGTCACATAGTGTAATCAATCAGTTTTGTCTTCTGTATTGTTCTGAAAAGTTGTTGTAAGCATTTAACTTAAAAACTGAAAAATAGCTAACCATATTCGGTCCATGTTTTGTGGACAAATAATACTGTGACGAGTTTCTCGGAGATAAGCATAGCAAGTTATTTGAATGCGCCATTATGTTGCTTAAGAGAATGCAGAAGGTCATCGAAGAAAATTGCCTTAACATCTTCATATTCATTCATATAACAACCAAAACACGCTCAAGAAAACAATCTGAGAAGTGCAATGACTTTTTTACAATTCAAGAAATTTTAATTAACTAACTTACAAATACCTGCACCAGTGTCGATGTTCATTATCCTTCAATGACCTTAATGCTATTTATAAGTAAATAAAAATAAACTTAAGAAAACTTTTTCATGAACACTATCGGAAAGCAAGAAGAAAAGAAAGAAAGAGTGAAAGTGAGAATGTTTAAAATGAGAGAAACTACATACATACACTCAGACAAGAACTTAAGGAGTCACAACAAGTCAAGGAACCGAGCAACGGCTGCTGTACAACACTTCTAATGACACGAAGCAGTTAAGGACACTAGCAATAACAACAACAATTTCGCTTAATTGTGGGCGGAAGGAAATGAAAAGAAAAGAAAGGAATGAAGGAAGAGACATAGTTAGAGAAGGAGAGGCGCTAAGTACATTTGAATGTTAAAAACGGAAAACATAACTGAAAAGTAGTAGAGCGAGCAAATAATGAAAAAGGGAAACGGATATAAATGCACTCTGTGTTTGTGTACAGGAGGTGTGGGTTTGCAAAGAGAAAACACAAAAGAATGAGTAAAGAAAATGAAAGAACAAAGGCAGCAGTAAAATAAAATTAAGGCGTTTCATTCTACATACACTCTTTTATTTCCTTGCTCCTTTTTTATTATACATACTTACTTCATTCACACAGCAAGGACAAAGTGCTCTCTTGCTTCCTTGTTTTTTGTTTCTTATGGAACACTAATTCCACCCACTCCATTGTGGGGTGGTGTACGTGAAAATGAAAATGTTTTTCAACTTTTTACTCATTTTCTTTATTTTGTGTGCGCGCAATTAATTAAAACTTTGTTGGGGTTGGTTATGGTTGTTCTTGATTCGTTTGGCTGGCTGACTTCTCTGCATCCTCTTTATGCCACCTTTCTTTCATTCAATCGTTCATTTGGCGCGCAAGGACAGCCGGTCTCTGTATGGGTGTGTGTGTGTAAGACAGCGTCGGCTGTGTCCTTGCTCTTACTCTAGCTCCATCGTCATCGTGTCGTCATCATCGTCTGGCATAGAAATTATGTCAAACTGTCTGCTTGCTTCGTTCGTGGGAATTCCCCAATTATTTCATTTGCTTTCATTACTGTTTTTTTTTTCTTATTCTGCTTATCATCCATCCTCTTCTCTGTCTTTCCTGGTGGGATGGGTTTCAACACCGCCCTTGGCGCTCACTCATTTATTTTGCAGTTAATTTGTTTTTCCTTTCGATTTTATACTTTGCAGCATTTCTTAAAGAAACTGCTGGGGTTTCGGATATTGTTGATGTAGTAAGTATATAGGTACAAAATTCATCAACAACTTGTTGCTTCTTTGAAAAATTAATAATAAAGGTTTTCATTAAAGATATTTAATGTTTATACCTTTCTTTTGTTCGAAATACTAAGAGTGGAGGTGTAGTTAATTTTTAAGAGTACTCGTATTATACTGAAATATGGATGAACATTCAAGGGACATACTGTCATCATCATTTACTGAAATCTTTAGATTCCGATGATCAGAGGTTTACCCCAATAATCATTTTGTTTGCCTGTAGGAAGACTTATGAAGAAACATCCTTATGATTACATAAAGATTTAATTTATGGCAATGTCTGTTATTGTTTATCAGACTAAGGATTTCAATGAACCTTTTATCTTATCTTATACGAGTATTTATAGTCAACATTTTTTGTATTTGTCTATATTCATTTTTCATTAGATTGATAGAACTCTTTATTACTTGTACTTCACTTTCAATTATCCTATTTAAGTTAATACAATACTTTTGGTCTTAAACAATTTTCCTTTTTATTATTCAATACGAAAATTAAACGCAAACCAATAAGTGCCCTTATAAAAAAAATTCAATGCAGCATATTTTCAAGATAAAAAATAAATTTTCATTTTTCATCTTTCTATATTTTTTCGGCATCTTCTTCAAATATGCGTACTTTGGCAGGATGTGTCGCATTGTTGTCACATGATGCTCAATCAGTATGAAGAAGACTAGTATTATGAGGATGAGTCTAAGGATATACATACAAGTAGCACGCAGAAAAATTCCACTGAAATGAGGGCAATGTTGTTAGCATACTTAGTACAGTATACTCGTATGTATGCAGAGTGCAGAGTGGCCTGGCCTGGTGTTTCGCGACAATGGCTCATTGGCAAAAGGAAGCCATATCTTGCTTCACAACTATACTGGAGTACACTTGAAATATGCTCAAGATTGTCATAGAGTACGACGGCTCCAAGCATAACAATAACATCGGAAAAAATGAAACGAAAGCGCTCGCTCTGATGCAAAAGAATATCAGGCAAGTCGACTACACTTCAGTAGGAGCCAAAAGTTGATGGAAGGAAAGCAAAGCAGATCTCAAGGAGAAGAAAAAATTTCAATCAATGCGATGGTTTTTTGCAAAGTACAAAAATACAATAAAAGAAAAAGAAAAAAAGTAAAGTTCCCGAAAAAATTAAAGCAAATTCTTATTGTCATGACGCAAAACTCATAACCCACGCAGTGAATCGCTTAATAAAAAAAATGTCAATTTATGTATGGGAGCGTGTGTGGATTGCCATGTCCTGAAAATGTAAAATAAACACGCATCCTGTATGATATTCATTCATTCAGTCTTCACTTTCGGTTCACTTCTGTTCTGTTCTGTTCAGTTTGGTTCAGTTAAGTTCGGTTTATGTTTTTGATTTTTATTCTTTTGCTCTCTTGTGCTCTTCACAATGATGCTTATTATGAATTCTTTTTGTGATTTGTTGTTTTCATTTTTTACCAGAATTCTTCCTTTCTCATATGTGAAATGAAATTGTAGTGTGGGTGTACACATACTTGTATCTACACAAGTGAGTTTGTGTATCTTACCACATTTCTTTTGAATATTTCTCTGTTGATTGTTATTCAAATGTGATTTCTGTTGATTCAACTCATTGTTGTTTCTTATGTTGTTTATGTTATCATTGTCATTCAAGTTGTTCTTGTTCTTTTTGTCATTGTTGTTGTTGTTATTGTTGTTGTTAACATTAATATTGGTGTTGTTGTTCATGATGCTAATGTTGTTTATTTAAAATTCTTATGAAAAAATAATTATTTATTGTTTTAAGCATTGTGAGCTACATAATTTTGTATTTACAAAAATGAGAAATTATCATCTTTTCTAAGTTAAAGAAATTATAATAAATTTCAACAAAATCGAATTTGAAAGAAATTTAAATACTGACATTTGGATAGATATTTATATATAGCAAACATCAACTTGAGATTGTATGTAACAGAGTTATCTCTTAAACTGGTGTGGGTTGTGGACTTTGGGGGATGAAACAATATTTATATACAGCCTTACATATCAAAATTTTGTGATATTGTATTAATAAGACTTCTACTTTTTGATTGAGAATTAAGTATCAAATAATTAAAAAATTAAACTTTATCTCGTCCTTAACATAACATGCGCATTTGACATTTTTGAATCTAATGTGGTTTTAATGGGTTGATCTAAAGACCATGGAATATATTGTTTATACATAAAATCAAGTTCTTATACAAAATTTTCTTATAGATGAATGTACAGACAGATGGACTAACCGCTTATTGATTTGTTATTTCTGAATACAGTTCTGCTTACTTGTTAAATTTCAGCGTATCTTGAAGTGGTCTTCGAATTGGTCTTATCATTGCTCTTATTGCACTTTCACTTCAAAAAAATTATTGCTCCGATGTACTTCTTATTTATTTTCTTTTTATATGGCCAATACCTTAAGTTATAGACGTACTTTCCATTGGAACTACTTTGCAAATAGCTCACTTTACATCTGCGTTAATGATCTTGCCAACAATTAAGATATTCTCCATTCCACTCATCTATTAACAATATAAATACATGTAAACGAAAATTAAATAAATAAATGTTATTACATTATACTTTTGAAGCAAATACTAACAACGCTGAATTTTTTTTTGATTATAAAGAACAAACAGCTAATTGAATTCTGCTGATTTCAAAGAAGCTAAGAATTGTGACTGAAACTGTAAATTGTTCATTCTTTATGAGCAAAATGCATTGGAAAAAACCAATGCCGTTTTCTGCTGAACGTGCCCATTGATTTGATGATTTCCATATGTAATTAATACTTCAGTACAATATTTTGTTGTGTTCTGTGAATTGAATCATTGTTTGTTCTTTACCTTTTTTGTTTTATAACATACATGTATTGTATTTGCATATCTATACCTATGTAAACATAAACAGCTAAAGCCGCCTTCTAATGTTGTTGTGATTTAGTGAACAATGATGAGCCCGTCATAGACGTTTATGATAGTATTAGATTTTCAGTGATGTTTTGTTTTCAAGTTATCCTTGTGAGGAGATCATTAGGGTGTAGTCTTTTGAGTCGTCTGTGTGATGTGTTTATGCAAAGTGTGGCTACTAGTAGGTTTTGGTTGGCAATGCAGTTTTATGTTATATCTGCTATTGCGAAAGTTTCTTTCTCTCAGTACTGTTGGAATCTTCATGTCTCGGTGAAGTGTCATGTTTCTCACATACCACGGAGCTCCAGATATGGCACGAAGGGCTTTGTTTTAGCAGGCTTGAACCCTGCTAATGTTATAAGCAGCAGTGGTGCCCCATACCGCCACACAGGGGCCACTACTTGCTTATAAATCAGCAGTTTACTACTTAAAGCTAGCCTGCTATTTTCACGCAATAGCCAGTCTAGTCTGCGCAACTTCTGCTAGTGACACTTCTTACATGGGCGCGCACAGTAATACGTTTATCCAGGATCAAGCCGAATTATCGAATTTGACTCACTGTTATGCTAGAAAAATGGTTACTAAATTAAACTATGGTCAAAAGTATGTAATAATTCATCATATTTTACTTACAACTTCTAATAGAACCCTTGTTACAATATCTACTTTGTTTACTTTAGTATTTGCATGAATAATCGTAATCATATTTAGTTTTGTCACTTTCCAATTACAACTTTATCGAAATTATTTAAGAATGCGATTTCGGTCACAACTATTGTCTTATATCAAGAATTTTGGATAGTTCAGATTAGCGAGTTAATAATACACGAGTACATATCATAGGTGCATATTTGAATTGGATTCCTACAATACAAAATGTATCATTGAAATTTGATGTTTTTGTTTCTACATATATCATTATTATTCTGTCAATGTAATTGTTTTCGATGGGCATTTGAAAAATTAAAAACTCTTCATCTAACGTATGCCAAAAGAATCCAGTTTTTGTTTTATAAAATAAATTCCTTTAACTGAAAAAAATAATCATTTTGACACAGTAATGTAATATAATGGTGATAAAATTCCTAAATAGAGTTAGTCTAGTAGTTTAAGAACTTTTCATTATTCTCTCGCATACGAGATAATGTGCTTGGGTGCTGGAAAGTTTTGTCAAAACACTAAGAATATAAAATTGCGGAGAAAAAAATAGAAAGGAAAGAAATTCTTTTTTATTGACAAATAACAATAAAACAAGTTGAATTTGTTTTTTCTTTGGCAAATTACTTTTAGATCCTTGGTCGTCGAGCTGTCATTGCTGCCACCATGTCATGACAAGCTTCGCCATTCCAGGCCATGCCATGCCACGCCAAGTCACGCCAGGATACACGCCTTTGACAATGTCATGAGCAGCGATGACTGTCGATGCTAAGGCTGATGTTGATGCCGTTGCCGATGCCGATGACGATGATGCTAGGACGACGAAGAGGAGTGGCTGTCATCAAAAAATATTGTATTCTTATGATTATTTCATTTTTATTTTTATGCGCTGCTGATATTTGCATAAGGATGAGTGTGGCAGTGGCCATGGCCAAGGATGGAAAGTGCCAGGGTGAGGTAAGGCAAATCAGTTGAATGTGTTGAAGTTCTAGAATAACAACAAAAGAAAAGCGTTTTCCTTTCTGCTCCTGCTCCTGCTCCTTTTCTTCGTGGGGATAATTTACGTATGTGTTTGAGAGTATCTGAGTGTTGTATTTGAGTGTGAGTGTTTTGCTTGTTAGCGCTTTTGGGCATCGAAAATGGAGACGGAACAGAGTAAGGAAAGTGAAGTGGGTTGAACAGAACCAGATACTATATTCAACAATAACAAAAGCAATCACACACATTGTAATTGAACACACACGCTCGAACGCATTTTGTTTAGATTTCATGTTTTTTTTTTTTGTGTTTTTGTATTATTCAGAATTCTTTTCCACGACTTTCTTTTTGTCATCCTGTTTGTTGTTGTTTTCTTTCATTTTTATTTTGATGGTTTGTCTTCATTCTCAATGCGCGTTTCATGTTTTTTTATTTTTTTTTTTATTTTTTATTTAAATTTTTTATATTTTGCTTTTCTTTTCGTTGCCATAAAACGCAAAACAGAATTTCATTTTCGGCAGGAATTTCTTGTATGCTCTTCTATTCATTCTTATTGGGAATGCTACAACATTGTTGAAGCATGTAATATCCTGTCGTTAGGATAAGGGTTGCATGTATTACTACATATCTATGTATCTACATATGTATCTCCATATGTGTGTATGTGTGTGTGTGACGATTTTTTTCTTCTTTTCCTTTTGCTTTCTCGCCTTATTTCTTTATACGAATTTAGTTTATTGGTTTTGTGAAGTGGGAGGGGTTGCACCACACGTGTTACACATACGATACACACACACAAGTATCAGTAGGTATATATGTGTGATTGTGTGTGATTTTGTATTGGGGTGATTGATTGGTATTACTTTGTATGCTCATATGTATGTGTATATTGTATCTGAATCCATTTACATACAATTTCAGAATATGCAAATACTTATTATTGTTATTGTATTTTTTTTTTTTCTTGTTCTACAATACCTATTCTTCTTCTTCTTCTGCTGCTTCTGCTGCTACTTGTTCGACATGTTCATTGTTATAGGACTCTCTGAACGAAGGATACTTTTGAATTTACATTTGTATCTATCCACAATGTATGTATGTATGAATGTGTATAAGTAATTCATTCGTTAAGCATTTTCGCAGCTAATTTCCCTTTAAGATTTACATAGATTTCTCAATGATTGTATCTGTCTCTCTGTCTGTCTGTTTGTCAATCTATCTATCTGTATATGTATATCTATGAATCTGTTGCTGTTCTTAATTTCCGGTTAAGTAATTTCAATACAAATTTACGAAGAAATCAAATGATTTGGAAGGATTCTAATGAAAAGGACTTTGAAATTATTTAACTTGCATTTTACAATACTCTGTATGTATACAAAATTCTTGTGGCCAACATTGTAACCCATTGAAATAGATACGTTTGTCAATATACCTAAAATACTACCTACTTACTTATGTTGATTATTCTAGGTACATATCTTTAATAAGCAGTGGTAAAGCATCTGAATTATTAATATTTATTTAATATATCTGCGCATCTTAAGTACTTAAAGCATCTTTGAAGCATTTTCTTTAGTGATAGCATGTCTAAGTATGCATTTATCTATATCTATCTATCGATCGATCTATTTAAGGAAATTAATGTTCCTTTAGCTGTGAAGTTATGCCATCACTCACTCATTTATTCATTTACTCATTCACTCGGTCTTTCATTTATTTACTTAGTTACCCACTCACCTGTTCATCATCATCTCAATGTCTGTCTGTCTCTCTGGCTGTCTGTCTATCTGTCTATCCTGTCTTGACATGGCATGACTGTCATTTTGGTTGCTGTGCTGCTGTTCGATGCTTTGACATCCATCGTTGCTAACGCTTCGGTTCGACTTGTTTGCTCTAATGCTTCATCCTACTGTGACAGGATATTCGTAGATTGATGATAATAAACCTAATTTAAGCAATGAAGCTGCGTTGTTGTGTGGCTAAGACTGATTAAGTTGACTGAGTTCTACTATTACAAACATACACAAACATACATAAGCTTATGTATATATTTCTATCTATACATGTGTATATCTCGCAGTTATCAGTATTTGCATATGTATTTCTGTGTGTGTTTTATTAACCCAAATACGTAAATACGTAAGTCATTAGTCATCAGTCAGGTGATTTGGGACTCGTTCTAAATCAAAGGACATTTCTTGTATTTAAAATATTATCATATTCTCTTTAACAAGATTGCATTTAAGACCAAAAGTGTTCAAAGTGAAACTAATAAGAAGTTTTCAGAAGGAAGTATTAATTTATGTAATTAATAATATAATACTCGAAGGTCCTATAATCTAGTTACGTGTTTAATTTAGTATTACATTTGGTATGAAATAATAGATTTCATCTTGTTAAATAAATAATTATTTAATATCGGGATTTAAAACCATTTACAATTATTTTTACATAAGATTCGAATAAAGTAATACATGAGTAGTTCGATTTATAGGTTAAAGAAAGCAAAGGCTGAACTAAGTTTATACTCAACTGATCTCTTAGGGTTTATTGCTACATATATTCAAATCTATATATGTATTACTTACTAACTTAACTACTTATCAGTAAAGGTTCCTTAAAAAAAGTGTCACACTTCTCTTTAATTGTTTGTTATTTAATTTTAAATATTTAATTTATTTTTCTCCTCTAGGATTCTTCATTTAATTTTATTTATTTGATAAAAGTAATAAACTATCGTAGACTGGATTTTTACCATTTTCTTTCAACTTCTTGTGGTGAATATAGTAATTTAGGATAAAGTTGTAATTGGTTTCATGTATTAATGATAGAAATAAGAGGCTGAACAAAACATTAACTAAGCTTCGTTGCTACTCAGATACTTCAAGTGAAGATGAAATTTTAAGCGTTATTCATTAACCATTGTTTTCATGACCTTTATTGTCTTAATTGTCTTTTTTTGTTTGATTTCTACACTTAATCAATCCAATGATGGTATGCAATATTCAATATTGATAGTTTTACTTATGCCCAAATAGTCGATAAAAATAATACAATCGTTATGATTTAGGTGTGTAGCAAAAGATCCATTGTCATATACCGATGCAAGCAAGTAATTATTTTTGTCTCGCTTGAACAGCTCCTCATTCCGCACTGAATCGTCGACACGTTGTTGTTTTTGATCCTGCGTGTGCAAACGCGGCACGTACTTTAAAATAACTTACGTTTGCTTTAACTTTCATTCAAAATTGCAACCAAGCTACCTTCTGATATCTTTAAGGTGCCACCTATCTCACGCAACGTCACTTTATGGTCTTTGGAAACTATGTTTTGTTGAACAATTGTTAGTACAAATTATGAAATTATTCATTCATTCTTTCATCAATTATAATATAATATAAGGATACATAAATATAGTATTTAGTATGTATTATCACATAAATACTGGTATTCCATAAGGCGGCTCCGCTTTAATACGTTATATTTACTGCTGGCATCCCTACCAATCCCCACCTCATGACATCAACCTTTGCAAAAGGCACTCAAATCACTCCACGCTGCCCTAAAAAAGCGATCACATGCTACTTGTATCGGACTGGCTGGACAACAGGAGTATAAAATTCAATCCAGACAAATGTAGGCTAATGACATTCACCCCAAATTCAATCGGCTGTCCGTCTATCATATTTAATAACACCTCTGTTCCACACTCAACTGAAGTCACCTACCAAGGAGTTCATTTCGACAGACGACTCACCTGGAGGAATCATATAAAAGGCAAAAAATTTAACATGAAATTAAAAGCCCAGTCCCTCCACGGGCTCTTAAACATAATATCTGGTCTTAGCCTCGTTATATAGGTGCTACTATATAACAGCTTAATAATCCAATCTGGGCATATGGTTCCCTGTTTTGGGGGCACGCAAGTCGAAGTAACGTTGAAGTTATCCAAAGAACTCAATCGAAAATAATTCACTTTTTAACAGGTGCTCCCCTGGTAATGTAATTCGAAATGCGAAGGCAAATATCCACCGAGACCTTAAAGTCCCACTAATTAAAACTGAACTGGCCCAAATGGAGCAGAAATATTACATTAAACTTTCGCAACAACCTAACTCATTACCTCGCTCACTCTCACAGACGAGCAGAAATACGCACCTACTACTTCGGTATGACTTTCCTGCCCCATAAACCTGGGAAGACCACGCAACACTACAAAATTTCTTCAGCTCAACACTAAAGGAACTTCTAAGATTTAAGATTTCCAAATTATTTTTAGGCTTTGTGTTACATACAAACTTCAAATGAATTCTATCATTCCCGTGAATATTTGATGAAAGTGAAAATTCATTATTAAATGAATTTAACCATTTTCTTTTAATTTCATTTGAAGAACAAAGCAATTTGTAATAAAGTTGATGATAACATCATTTATATTCACCTAAAATCAAAGCCAAAAAAAAAAAAAAAAACTAAATTTGAGTTGCCATTTGTGATTTAACTAACATGAAAGAAACCCTTAACTTCAAGGAAAACTGCCACCATTTTTTTAGTTAAATATCCGACAATTCATTGAGTCGTTCATATGCGTAAAAAATTCATAGCAAAACTGAGTATAAAGATGACAACAAACTCGAACTCAAATCGATGGTAGTAACATAACGTACCTCTAGGTATGTTTATTATAAGTAGATACTTTCAAGTATCTAAAAGATGTAGGAGTGGCATTAAGTGTCAGTAGCACACACTACACGCTCTTAAAATGGAGTGTGGCATGGTTTTATCCTCATCTTCAACGTCGTCATCATTAATAGTTGTTGTTGTTGTTGTTGGTGTTGTTATAAAAAAAGGAATAATAACAAAATTTTGTCTTATCAGCGGCAGCCACGCATTTTGTCATTTTTGTCATGCGAAGTGCAAAGTAGAAAGGCATAAGAACGATGAAAAAGGGAGAAGAGGAAAAGGTACGTATCTCCTGCAGATTCTGTTAAGTTTGAGTTGTGCAAATAGCATTTTTGAGCATCACTTTGCAAAAATGGTGTTTGCTTGGCATAAGATTCTTCTGCTCTTATACGCTGGGGATTTGAGCGCTTTACAAGCGGAACAGTAGATACAAGATACAAAATCGAAGACCCACACATACGCATTTACAGATTTAGAGCTTCGTATCTATGAAAGTTTCTTCCGTTTCCGGTGCTACCATTTTCGGTTAGCAATGAACAACGCAAATGATTGTGGCTCAGCTTGGCATCCTCATCCTCATTCTCATCCACATCAACTTCTTCTAGCTGCTGCTCTTGATGAATGATAGATGGATTATGATTTTGTTTGGCGTAAATTGAATTTTACAATATTTTTTTTCCTGTTTTTTTCTTTTTGTGTGTTCTATTCTGTTTTTTTGTTCACTTTTCATCCTTTTGTCCTGCTTTATGGGCAAAGCTGAGCTGTGGATGATGAGGATTCCGCGCCGAATGTATTATTCAAGTACAAATACCTAAACAAATATTTATAAATTGAAGTTTGCTTGTCGTGTGCTGTCGCTTCAAGATGAACTTTGTTTTTGTTCTCCTGATTGTTGTCCTGTTTGTTGTTATTGTTGAGTCATTGAAATAAAAAATAGAAAAAGATTGAAATTATTCCATGCCTAAAATGCCTATTTTTATGCTTAAAATACAATAAAAAATAAAGAGCAAGGAATGGGAATTGCTACTGTATCTTCAATACTACCAAGTCTTATGGTAGCTTGAGGTTCGACCAGTGTGAAGTGTCTCGGTCTGTCCGTTTGTCTGTCGTCTGACTGTGTACCTTGTTAGCTGCAACTGATTTCAATACAAAACCAATTCAATTCAAGCCAATCCAATTCCATCAATTGCAGTGTAATATTTCAGTTTTAGTTGTGAGTGAGTGTGTGCGTTGTGTATATAAGTTTGGAATAATGTAAAATTTAGTTTTATTCCCGTCTTCCCGTATCATGCTCCTGCTCATGTTCCAATGGCTGATGCAGTTGCCCTTGTGTTGTATACAGAATAGTTTCATGGATCAACTGCAACTTAAATTCAAAGGAAAATCTAGTGAGCACTCTTAGCTTTCTGCTAGTTTGTAGATTATTTACTTGCATATTTTTCTTTTTTTTGTGTATGTTTGAATGCATCTTTTTCTGCTTTGCAGCGCTTTTGTTGTGCATATTGTAACTATGAGAACTTGGTTGCAAGTTTATTTTCATAATATTATCCTACTTTTTTTTCATCTGCTCCTCCAATTGAAGAACGAACATGCGTCATAACTCAATAATAACCAAGATGAGAAGAGAGGAGAAACCGGAATAGTAAAAGAAAATACTTACAACCATCAAAATTTTGCAAAAGAATGAAAGAAAGAAAAAAGGAAAGCAAAAGAAGGGAATTCAACGGAATCAAAAGCATAAAGCAACTGAAATCCTAATGAAACTATATATTATCCTGTATTCGAAATCATCGTCAACAACACATCCGAACTCTCAGTCTGTCATACTCAGTCATACCAAGTGAGTGTAAGTAGTATGGTGCATATTCATAGGGATACACATGTGATAGTACAACAATTTTGGCCAAATTGTATAAATACAAATAAACACACACAAAAGTACATACATAGTTTCATATATCATTCCACTAACATCCTTCTGCTGCCTTCCTTCCTTCCTTGCCATCATCTATACCATACACTTCAATCTCATTCTTATCGTCATCATCATCGTCATCTTGTTGCGCTACTCTAGTGGAATTTATTATAAGATTCTGCTCAAGGATGTTAAGTTGTTGTTGTTGTTGTTTGTTGCATTCAAAACTATATTTTATATATTTTCCTTTTTCAATTTTTATTTTTATTATTACATATTTTCTTTCTCAAAAAAGGAATTTCAAGACTTTTCTTTTGACTTGTGAATTTTTATTATAATTTTTTGTTTTCTTCATCACTCACTATTATTATTATTATTATGGTATTTTGTATGAATGTGAGTAGTAACTGTATACTTACATTCTTATAAGTATTGTATGTGGTGGTGTGTGTGTGTTTACTATTCATGTTTTAGTTATTATGATTATGATTATTATTTTATTATATTACTTTTTAATATTAGAAATAAAGTTTTCCTTTATTAACTTCAACTAATTTCATGTGGAATGCCAATTTTCTTACTCTTTTTTTACAATTTTCTGTTTGTCTGAATTTCTTGACGGTGCTTAACATTGTTAAGCTTGATTGATTCTCTTGTCCTTAAACTATTTACTACTAATTTCTTGAATTATTCCAAATATAAAATCAAGCTGCTATTAGTAGAAAATTTAGAAATACAATGAATGAGATGAAATGTCCTCTGGCTGTACATCTCTGAGGGGACTCTATCGTCCAATCAAAGAAGGTGAAATACCTATGCCTTCGCCGTGGACCAGGTCTGTTAGCACAACAGGTCGACGCATCTTAGCTGCCAAAACAAAATAAACAGGCATCACTGGCTCTTAATGGGAGAATCTCACTCTCCCTTGGAAATAAGCATTGCCCCTGTATGGAAATACGTCATTCAGATATGAGGAACTGCTGCTAAGTCCCAACGGAAGAGATAGTAGTGTTGCAGATTAAGGTATTCATGAACTCAACCTAGTATAGAGATATGAACTTGGCGGTAGTAGAAGACCAGGTCTCCTTAAACACAGGCCGATATCGTTACCACGACTGTCTGTTGGCTCAAATCAACCACCTGGTCAGACCACGCAACCCCAATCCGGTGGGTCAAAAGGCTTCATTTTGGGTCTTTGCTGCGATGGAGCAGACAACGTCTCGGACGTACCAGGCCATGAGTAACCTTGTTAACAATCATTTTATTGATTTATTACTGTTTTTCACAGCTCAAATTCAAAGAACCTGGCCATATTTTTAAACAGATGCAAAGCCCATTTTAGGCCACTATAAGCCCTGTTTGGCGCTTAATAAATTAAAAAAAATATATATATATGTAGATTTCCATATATTCTCCTCTATCGACACAAGCTCCCAAGCTAGCTAATGTTTTAAAAGCAAAGGCCCCATGGAATTCGTTTCATTCTGATTTTGTTCGATATATCCTACATAATGTTCTTTATATATTATGTATTTATATTAAATTACAATAATATTTCTTTATACAATCTATAGAAGTGGTTCGTAAACTATAGACCAAGCACTCCTATTCTTCCTCGCAAAAATTCCCAGAATCCGTGAAAAAAATGTAGCGGGTCCCTTATTAAAATGTTGTGAATGATTGAGTTTGCTTAATACAAAAATTTAAATCCTGTTGATCTGATATGGCAAAAGATCAAAGTATAATAATTTTGAAAATATATTTTATCTCATTCTTTCATTTTGCATTTGTTTTACTTTATAACTTTGTTGAACTTCTCCTTTTATGAACTTGTATAGATTTCTGAAAACATAAAACTGTTTTGGAAAATTTTCGAAACTTGCAGTATTTCAATATGAAACTGTGGTGGATTTCTCAAAATTTCGCAGGGGTAGTTGCCAAGTGTAAGTAAAATTATACCTTCCAGCAAGGGCTGCCGCAGAAAGGACACTCAACTAAATAGCATGGAGAAATTTGTGTTTGTTGCTTTTGGTTTTATTTTTTTTCTTATGATTCTCTGCCATATTTTTTGTTTTTTTTCTGCTCTTCGTACATGACTCGGCTGTTGCTGGGGGTGGTAATTTTTTGCCCAACACAAATTGAGAGAGAGTAAAAATAAGAGAGAACACACCAGGGCCAGTGCGCGTGTCCAGAAATCGAAGTTCATGTCTATGTTGCGCTGCAACCTTCTGCACTATTCAATGATGCTTCATCATACAACCACTTGTGCCGTTGCCGCTGCTGCCGCCGCCGCCATTGCCTTTTGGGGGTGGTAAACTGTAAGGACATTAATGTGTACTTATGTGTCCTTCCAGTAACGTCAACTCCGACGTCGTCGTCGTCGTCGTCGTCATGTTAGTAGTTGTTGGTATTGCTACTGCTGATGTTTCGTCGACAATTTATTTGTTTGTTGCTTTCTTGCTGCCGGAGTCATCTATCTATCAAAACAATTGCTGAGGGCAGTAGCAGTTGGGCCTTACGCCCGGCTGGTACGCACGCATCTTGAACACGTCTTTTCGGCGGAATTTAACCTGCGCCTCTTGCTGTCATTGCCGTTTACGTTTACGTTCGTCGATTGTTATTTCAGTCATGCTTGGTCACGAATTCGCGAAACAACTAACATAAGAAAAATCATCATCAAGTAAAGTCTTCAGATGTGCGTCTTCTAATACGAATCTAGTGGTAGTGGGGGATGCAATGGCTGTCTACGCAGCCGTCAAACGTCGCTTCTTTCTTTGACGCTTCTTCGGCGATTTTTATATTTAGAAGTTTACTTCTGTGGGTTTCTGTTGAATGTTGTTGGTGTCGTTGGTGTTGCTGGAGCAGAGGCAATACCAAAGGCGCTTTCAAATCGCTTACTCCAAAATGTGTGCGTTTGATAAGAAAGAAACTGAATCTGAAACTGAATCCGAAGCCAAAAACGGAATCTGCACGCATCGTCGCTAACTTAAATTCAAATATCATTCCTTAACGCGACGCGATTCGGAAAGGTTGTGTGCATTTGCGAAATCTTATTGGAAAAAACACCAAGAAATTATATAAAAATGTGATAATTTATAATATAACAAATCTAACTGACTCTTCTTGATTAGTACAAAGCAATAAAGTGATGTTAAAAATATTTAAGTTTCAAAAGGATTTCTTCAAAACATATATGAATCAACCATCACAAATGAACAGTGAACAAATGTGAAATTAATAAAATTTGAAAATTCACAAATAATTATAAATATGATACCAAATACAATACATTAATAAATTATTAAACAAAATTTATTAAAATTAAATAAGACATTAAATTAAATAAAAAAATATAAATAACAATACAAATAAAAATAAAAGATTTCCCGTCTTATAACAAAAACAAAATATTGTGAAAATTTAAATTGAAAAAGATACAATAAAAAACCAAAAAAAATTCTCAAGGACCAAATTAATTAACATGAACTTCCAATAAATGAAAAATACAATTATAAAAAAAAAAAACAAATTATTAAATATATTTTCTTAGTTAAAGAGGTGAGTCTTCTTACAAAAAATAATATAAATAAATAAATAATTTTAAAAATGTAAACCAAATAAAAATGAAGTGATATACTTATAATTTTAAAAATTAAAATATCAAATATCTTAATTTATGTATTTTTTTTTTTTGGTCTGTAAGGAAACACATTCTGGTTATAGTTTTTATAAAAAGTTTATTCAGTTATTTAATGAGGACTTATATTATTTCTTTTGTGAAATAAAATATGTAAAAGTATCAGTAAAATAGATTAAATATTTTGTTTCAAGCTGCTTGCAAAAATTAAATAAATTTTTGATATTAAAAATATGAATAAATTGAAGCTATGAGTTTATATACATTTTATGAGTGAAGATGGAAAATTAATCACAATTTTTAATTCCTTTCATTAATTTTTGCTATTTTAATGCAATACAATATTTCTATGGTCATTTTTCTTTATGATAACTCTGAATTTAGAATTATTATTCAATTGAATTTTATTGCATTTGCATATCATTCTTTACAATAATTTTTACAAATTGGTATAGTAGTTATATGTGGCATGGACAATTAAATAAAAATGTATACAAATCTGTGAACTTTATTATTTTTAACCGCTTTAAAACACGTATTTTGAATAAAGAATTTTCGAAAAACACGGCTTAGAAACATAGCCATTTCATTTTACTTCAGTGTTCATGAGATTAAAAACATGGAAATAAAATCGAACACAAAATGGGCAATATCTCAAAACATAGATTTTCGTCTTAAGCTACTTAAACTCATTGCCACAGATTGATGATTTTTTTTTTTTTTAGTTTTGTTTCTATTATTTTTTTCCAATAGAAAATTTGAAAATGGAATACATTTTTATTTCAAGTTATGTTTTTGTTGAATTTTAGTTATTTTTTGAAAGCAAATATGGGTGTAGGAAATATTTGTATACTAATCGTTTTCTAAAAGTTTTTAATTAAAATTTGCTTTTTCCTTTTATTTTTTCCACCACTGTTTATTTCATATAATTTGTTATTTATTGTAAACTAAAATTACAATTTCTTTTTACGAGAATTAATAAAGAAGAATCTATCCAATTTCCTTTATACAATAAAATATTTTAACAAAAATTTCAAAAATATCTGATGAATTGATTTGATTTAAAAATATGTAAAAAAATTATTAAATTATCAGTAATATTTATGACAAATTATAATAAAGTTCATTCACTTTTTGTTACTTTTTTTTGCATTTTTTCTGTTCTTTGTTATAATAAATTAATTATTATTATTATTTTTGTATCACCATTCACCTTAAAAACACAGACACAATTCTTATTTTTATAATAGAAATTTATTTATTTTTATGCAAGAATTCTAAGTAATTGTCAATTCACGAAATTATAGTATTTTCACATCCGCATCCTTGCAGGAATCACACAAAAATAACTTTGCATTCCGAAATCAGAAAGTTAAAAAACAAAATAGAATAATACAATATAAAAATGTAAACAAGAGACAACGTGGCCTACATAAGAAATCAGCCGGCATAATTGCATAAATTAAAATCTTAATTATGCATACTGACACACACAAACACATAGAAATCGAAGCACAGACATCCTCTGAGATTGAGAGAATTCACACAGATACAAAGATACATTGTGACGTCACATATTATTCATTTAGTGAAACAAAATGAAAATGAAACACACACGCACACGAAAGACAAAAAACTCACACTCACACACACACAAACACAAACACAAACACAGAGAAAAAAAAGGAAATACATAAAATGAAATTATACAAAAAGGAGAAATTGCTATGGAAATAGTGAAAGAGATTGAGAGAGAGAGAGAGAGAAAATGAGGAGATGATGAGCAGCGGCGTCGACAGTGTCACTGGCGTTGTTTAATGAGTAAAATGTGCCAGCATCCTCGCGCACTCATTATGAGTTTGCATTCATTCATTCGAAGGACAACGACAAACGTTGCGGCGTTTGCGAGTGCGGATCCTGGATGCGACTGAGTCTATGTCCTTGGCCATGATTTACTAACATCATCAGAATTAACAGAAACCGAATAAATAAATGAATGAATGAGTCAATGAATGAGTGTAGTGAGTGAATGACGGCTCTCGTGTTGCTGTTGTTGTCAGTGGTATCCTTTGCCATTGAATTTTTGTGTGGCTTCACTCTTCCTACTTATACCATATATTTCATTCAATTCGCTTCGTTTTCATTTTCATTTTGCTTTTCAGTATTTGCTCCTGCTCGTTGTTGTCGTTTTTAAATATTTCATTCATTAACATAATTTTAATTTGGGTTAGTGAGCCAACTTTGTCGTTCGTTGAACTCTACTGATTGCAAGGACATGACGGAGAGACAAGCAAGCAGGCAAGCAGATATCCAGTTAGGCAGCTGATTCTCAGGAATTTTGATAGATACATGACTAGTGTTTGGTTTTTTTTAATTTTATGCTAATGAGGAAGAATTCCGATATTATTTTATATTTTTTTTTTGCAAACTGAACTGAACCTACCCCTTTCCCCTTTCTGTTTGTTTTTATGCAAATTAGCTGTTATTTTTTTTTTTCTTTTTCTGAAAATCCTTTCGATTTCTATTACCTGTGGCTATAATTCACTCCTGATTCTAAGGGTCACACACTTTTTATGTGCAGCTGTAGATATTTTTTTCTATTTTAGTTTAGCCCTCAGTGTGTGTGTGTGTGTGATTCAATGTGAATTTTAATTATTTTCATTTGCATTCTTGCTAATTTGCATAAAATCCTTTTTGAAAGTGCAAAAATTATGTAAATTGAAGTGAGTTATTTGCAAATCATGTTATTTTGCATGTGTGGATGGTATTCGTGTTTCTTTTTTCCATTGGCAAATGTCAATTATTGGCACAAAGTGTCATTTGTGTGTCTGTCTGATTTCACTGATTTGATGAATTGTCTTTGTTCTCAATGTGTTGTGTTGTTTGACAAGGTTCAGCAGATTCAGACATGATCTTGAGATTTCAATTATAGGATTATGCTTGTAGTCGTGTTGACTGGTACACACTAACAAGGTGCAAGTCAATATGGTATTTAAAATGAAGTTTCAGCATATTGATGATCGATAAACTTTTTGAAATTAAATTTCACAAAAATAGGTAAACATATAAGGCTTTTTGAATGGAGTAACGAAAGAAATTTGTTTCAAAATTCACATGTTTATTAAACTGTGTCTTTCTAATGTTTGTCACACACTCACTAATGAATGAATTTGCTCATTTGATTGATTCAATGAATTTTGTTGTCATTTAAAGCCTTTGTGCATTGCTTTGAACTAAAAAATATTATAAAGAAATTACTATTTTATTTATTTATTTAACATTATTAAGTCTAATATATTTTATTTATTTATTTATTTAATTACAGCTTAGATGTAATATTAAATTACAAATAAACTAGAATAAAGGTATAGCTAGTCTAATATATATACAGTACTATATAAAACGAGTGATTAGCTGCTGGGTGGGGCCTTCGAAACAAAGAATTAAAAATGCTAAAACTCTGTTAAAAATCTCGTTTCTATCTTCACTCTTAGATGTCTCCGTTCCATTTGTACTATGTTCATTAATATATATAATATTATATGAGTCGTCAAATGAATATTTCTTCTCTGTACATTAATGCATTAATTCTGATTCTAGGCATCAAAAAGTACCAATATGTTCATTTTTGGTTTCTAAAGTTTGCTTTTGTAGAAATGAGAGGGCTTTAAAAGTTAAAAATAAGTCAAAATGCTCATTTTCACAGTCAAAAATAATTGTAAAAGGATATGAATTTCAACAAAACAAAAATGCAGTTATCTTCTTTAATATATTTGTCAGAAACAAAAATCGTGTCGACTCTTGATATGCTTTCACATCACTCACATAAGTATATAAAATGGAAAAGATTTCGATGCGTTTTAAGGACCTAACATATGATTTTGCTTTCAAAGCAGTCAAAGATATATCTGCGTTGCACCATAGTTGTCTTGAGCTTTTATTACAACCAAGTACTTATTTCTTATATTCTATTTCAGAAAACTACTATGAAAACATTGTTAAATTCGAAATAATTATTTATCATCATATCTTCTTATCTCTCTCTCATTGATAAGCAAAGGCAAAATTTGTTTTTGGTCACTTAAAGACAGTGATGTCACTAAATAAACAAATTCTGTCATTTAGAATAACAGGATCTATTTGAAAAAGATTCATTCTGAACACAAGATGAGTGATGGAATGCTTACATATCGATTGGTTAGTGTCAACATGCAATGGAAATGGCTTCAATAGAATTGATATAGTTTACCATAAGAGACCATAACTTATATCTAGAAAATCTATAATTATCGATATCATAAAATCTCAATTTCCTACTTAGATGCATCTTATTTTGTGGTATGCCATGTTTAACAGATAAATATGAAGAAATGTATCTTATACAATGAACCATTTTTGTTCTCAAAATTTGCACATATTTTCATTTTTATATTTTTGACATTTTTCTTTCAAGTTTCCTTTTGCATTGTTCTCTATTTCACAAGTACTCGTCGACATATTTTGATGGTTGCTGTACAAACACACACACACATACATAATATCAAATCAATATATTTATGTGTGTGTGTAGATACACAAAGGCAAATCCACACCCAGCACACAAAGATACACACACATTCATTCATTTATTCATTCATTCATATGTCTATATCTACAATATATGAATTTACAACTTACAACAAAGCGCGATTCAAATGTTTTTCCTTTTGAGTGGGGGGTGGTGAAGAAACCAACAACAACAATAACAACAGAACGCGAATACAAAGTAGAATAAAGTAAAGCAAAGAATATAACAGAAGAAAAGCAACAAAAATTGGTTAGGAAAAGGGGGAAAGTAAGCGAAAAAGTTGAGTTGAGTTAAGTTAAAAAAATGAAAAATGTAAAGGACTAACACCGTCGACATCGAATGTTGCATATTTGAATAGTCCTTATGATCTGTATGTGTATGTTGTACTCGTATGTAAGTATCTATGTGTATAGGGGGTGTGGTATATACACATGACAAAGTGTGTGGGCATGTGTATGTGTTTTTTTCTTTTTGAGTGCTTTGTGCGCGAATAATCCTTTTTAGCTCATGCAAAAGTATGAAGAGCAAAAAGAAAATGGAAAAATGTCTATACTTGCTTTTCACTGCACCACTCCACCACATTTCAATCCACCATTTCACTCCACCACTCTATCAATTCGATGTGTTAGTATACGAGTATCTTTATTTTTTTATCTTTAAGCAAATACTTGGGTTGATACTACTTCATTCGTTCGTTCGTTCGTTCAATGTTGTAGATACATGGATGGTACGTTAGATGATGCTTCTTCAATTGGTTTTATTGGATTTTTATTTTACTATAAATAATTCTCTTTTTTATATTATTTTATCCTCTTTACTTCTGTGCTGATCTGATTTGTTCAGTTTTTGTAGTGAGTTCCTCTGTCAGGTGCACATCAACCAATTTGCAAATATTTTTACTTTGGTTTTGGTTTTCGCTTCACTTTGCATAGATACAATTTTCCTTTTTTCCTACCATTCTTTTTTGTATGAAAAATCAAGCTCGACATCACGTTCTGTTGTTCACCGACTTTGACTACTATGTTGATGATGATGTGTAGTTAGTTCCTTGTCGTCCTCGTGTTTAGTCTTGTCATCATCACAAAGAAAGGAAAAAAAATGTTGAAAATATATTTCCGAAAAATATTTGCTTGAGTAAACATTAAAAGGATTCTGGAGCACTTGTTTTACGTATGTCTTCCATCTCCTTGTGGTCGCAACGAAATCGCTTTGAATTGAAAGAAGTTTGATTTAGCAATCAATTTATTAGATTTGAATTTTGGATTTCAATGTAAATACGTAGGAAAGTGGATGTGGCATTCAGGCATGAACTATCGTTAGCAGTTGCAAACATGAATTCACATTGTAATGTGAAAGCGGAAATCCCTTTCGATTTTTGCATTTAACGCAAATCCTTTAACAAGCTGCCTCCATGCCTGATT
Source organism: Amiota communis (assembly GCA_037043315.1). Taxonomy (NCBI): domain Eukaryota; kingdom Metazoa; phylum Arthropoda; class Insecta; order Diptera; family Drosophilidae; genus Amiota; species Amiota communis. Next base: position 1,035,393 of record JBAMAV010001101.1, read on the forward strand.
ATGTAAATTTATTTTCTCTTTTTAATTCAACACAATAAGGAGGACTACAACTACAACTACAACGAGTAGAACTGCAACAAACCAATTTGAAAATACATAACTATAACAACAGAGCGCACTCTTGACGTTTTGCTTATTGAAAGAAAGTCCTCGGTCCATGTCAATCTCGTCATTGCTAACAAGTTTTACCAAATAAATTCAATAATAGCAAAGAATCAATTCACTTCTCTCACTCAGTTCCCTTCACATCCTCACATCCTTTTTTGGACTTAAGCAAAAATTTGCATTGTCAGCAACTCCGACTCCTTCTCAATGCAAAAGAGCTCGTCGACCCCTGTTTTTTTGCCATTCCAAATTTTTCATTTCTATGCGTATTGTTAGTTTTTCAAGTTTAGAGAGTAGAAAAATAAAATTTGCATAAATTTTGCAATAGTAACAGCAGACAGACACGCATATCCTTGCCACTGTTATGCTATTGCATCCCCTTTGGTGCAATTGAAGCTACCGACCACCAACATCAACCCGCTTGCTGTATTTTTTTTATATTTATTTTGCAACCAACTACAACTTTTTATGTCACCTTCAACAAATTTTTATTATTAGTTTGGTTGGTCCCCGAACCAACTCGATTCTTAACTCAACTCAACTCTCGACCCGACTTGTTCTTATCTCGTCGTACAGAAATGCCTTTTTCACAACAACTCTGATCATCATCTAAAAAAAAATGCAAATGAGTTTCGCGCTGAAATTTTACTTATTGAAATAATCGCATGAGAGCTACGAGAGAACCGGGCTACATTGCATTCTAAGAGAGATTGGGGCGTACATGGAAATGATTGAAAAAGTTATTGATTTTTTTATATGTTTATTTTTATTTTTGGTTCTATGAATTGCGAATTAATATGGAATTATAAGTTGCAGATGGGTTGAACAATTTTTGGGAGACCATGAAATCGATTAGAAAAATGTTAAGTAAAATCCATTTAAAGATTTTCTACTCAATTTTGAAATAATAATAATAACAGTTAAGTTATTGCTTGTGGAATAATTGTAACATTAAAAATAATATTATTAAATTTCAATTTGTCTAATTAAGTATCCATTGACTACCGCATTACTGTGTTATTTGTTTGAAGAAACAACTAAACTGAAACCTAAAATACGAGTAGCTTCAGTAAGTAGCATCAACATTCTCCCAGATTGTATACTATTTTTGACTAATTATAATAATACTCGTACAGTACGAGTCGTACTATTAAAAATTACTTAACATTAATGAAAAGAAAATGGAATTTCTTGGATGTGCAATAGATATGCTAAAGAATCCTATATATAATTTTGCAATTTTGCAAAACTGTTGTTATTTCTATATTATATTGTATTTCCATGAACATATTTAATGCACTTTTCTTCTCTTCTGATTATATCCGATATTCCGATCAAACTACACAATTTGCACTACTCGTATTTACAGTCTATTGAAAGGTGTGTAATTTGTAGTTATCCTCCTGCTAGTGAGATGTTAAGAAAATTGTTGTATCCTCGTATATAAAACTTATTTTTAGGGTTCCGTATTACAAAGCCTACGCTGTCCGTCCATCCGTCAGTGAGGTCTATGAAGCGTTATAGATACACAGTTAAAATCTTCAAAGAGTGTGTAATTCAATTGCCGCTATAACGAGAAATAATAAAATTAAAATAAAGCAAGTATTTAAGAAGTACATACTCGTAAGTGTTAAATCTTGAGCGATAGTACGGAACTCTTCGTGTGCAAGCCCGACTCCCACTTGATAGATTTTTTATTTTAATAAGAAATCAATTAGCTTTGGCTATTTCTTTTTCCTGTACATATTAATTAAAAATTTTAAGAAGTCTTTGTTTACAAGAGTATTCACCTATAATTATCACTTCTAAATGTTTTATCAAGGAAAGCCTTTATTGAAGTATTGCTAAAGAAAATTAGGAGAAAGAGTCTAAAGCGCTCATTCAAAGGAAAAAAAAAAGAATAACTCTACAATGCCGACCCATGTGCCTTTGAACGACCATACATGCATTCGCAAGGATTCACTGCTTTGCTCTTGCCTTCACTTTTTGGAATCTGAACGCATGTTTGAATAGAGCACTCAACACCTTATTAGTCAAAAATAGTTTTCTCGAAACATTTGAAAATCCCGTGTCGATGAGAAACTCGTTTTTCACTGCAGAACTGAAATTGTTAAAACGACGCTAAAAAAACGTAATTTTCGCACCTTTGGGTCGGAATATCTCAAATTCCTGACGTGATAGAGCCTTTTCGAGGTCAGATTCGTTTTTAGGACGTCAAAATTAAAAACTTAAACTAAAATTCAAAAAAACTTCCAAGCGTGGAGTATAAATTTATGCTTTCGGCCCAGAAAAATGGAGATCCATATATTAAGAATAGAAATTGGCATATGTTTATTCGTAGTATGTCTAAAATTAAATTATTCGATGTTCTTAGTGACCCATGAAATTTTAAAACAATTTTCCATATAAGCTCAATTATAATGTCACTATTCATATCACAGAAAGTGATGTAAAAACCATGAAGGATGAAATGTAGGATCTGCTGATGTCTTTCATCAAATTCACATAAATTTAATTTACTATTTTACAAATATCAAGTGAATATTTCTGGAAAAATGTTTGCTTTTAATGTTTTGAAGCTTGGAAATTGTTGATATCCTCACTTACTCAAATCAAGTCAAGTTCAGTTCAGTTCAGTTCACTTCAGTTCTATTATATAACAATAAGTACAGTTAAATCGAGGTTACAAATTTCAATTTGCTTTTTTAATAACAAAAGAAAAGAAGAAAATGAAATTATGGTAGTATGCGTAAATCTTTAGAAAAAATTTAGTTTTTGTGTTTTATGGAAGAAATAAAATAAGGAATATTATTATTATTATTAAGCATAAAATATGTAACCCATTTCGAGTGGAAAAATGGAGTTGCGTACACAGATACTATACACAGAATGTAGAAAAACTAAAATGGGAAAAAGAAACACAAAAAAATGTTTTCCTTTTTAAAAATTTTCCCAACGATTTTCTTGAGCTGGAATTGGTACATGAGTTGTTTGTCAGAGATTGGTGAATGAAAGGGGGGGTGGTCCAAGGCAGATAAGTTTTACATTTTGCCTTAGTATAGTATATAGTTTGCTGGTATCGAGCTTGCGTTGTTGGGTTTTTGTTGCCAAATCTAGACACATTCTGGCAGATTTACTGCATATTGGCCTGGTGTCAAAACCAGCAAAAGCAGCAGATCCTCTATGCCTCACTCCAATATGCTTACCTCCGAATGCTTTGTCAGCAGAACATTACAACGCTTGAGCGATGCTAAACGCAACTCGTGTACAAAGACTTTTTATGTATTTCCGAGGGGTCGGCGATGCCATTGCCAAGTGTTCAAACTTGGGGGCTATGTGAAGGCGGACATTTTATTGGAAGGTGGGGGACCTAACAGTTTTCGAACTACTTTTTTTTTTTGGCAAAATGTACAAAGTCAGCATAAGGAAAATTGGACCATTGAGTTTGTTCGTCGTTCGTTTGGCTGTTGGTTGCTTGAGTTGTTGCTAAAGAAAGACATTTTCTAGAATTTATTTCTATCTTTAGTTTTGGCTCTTGAGATTTTGAAATGTTTTTCCTTTGAATTTCAATCCTGCGAATGTGAATGCGAATGAATGTGATTTATTTAGATTTCTCATAGTCTAAGATGAAAAGATGTAAAAGAAAGCTGAACTGAACTCAGTTCAGTTGAGTTGGTTGTTCGTTCTTAGTATATATATTTACTGGTATTTTATATTTTGTGTGATGGGATGGATATTCTGCATATTTTTCTTGTTTAAATTTAAAACATAAACAGTTTGGAAAATCAATCTAAAATATTAATACGCACAGTGGGACACAAATCAACCGCAGAAATGAAGAAGCAAATGGAAATTGCAAAAAGAAAATAAAAAGAGCAGAAATGTGAGGCAACAAAGGACTAAAGCAACGGCAAGGAATGGCAAAGAATGTTGTTGCTCCTTTGAGTGTTACACAGACTAACATAATACAAATTTCTTACTTTGGGGATTTTGTGGGCAAAAGTCAACCAACAACCAACTTTATTGCCTAACAATCCTGACATGATTCTCATAAACCAAGGTTGCATAAAACAAACAAATACACCGATTCTCACTCACATTAAATGAATGATTTTTACAACACTAACAGACACACGATGTGGCATGTGAATATGCATTATTTTGACATTAGCATAATTTACTTGGAATGCGATTGTCAAAACTCAGAACTTCAAGATTCAAATTGGAAAAAAAGAAATAAATTCATCGTTTAGAAAGTTTTTTTTGTTACCGACACTGTCATTGTCATTCTCAGTTTGACTGTTTGTCTGTCATTTTGTCTCCTTCTAAGGATCCCAGACAATCTGTCATTGGCACTTCTATAATATTCGTTCTCCTCTTTTTTTTAACTTGATGTTGGTTAATGATAATGATGCTTGTGATGATGATGGTGATTATAATGGGCATCATAATGATGTTCTCCTGTAACAAATAGGATTCCATCATAATAATGTATTTTGTGCGCATGCAGATACACAATACCAACACCCATATAAATTATATATCCTGTGACAAATACGATAGGATTCGCAATTGCAAATACTTTCTTAGGGTGGTGAATTGAGGGCGTCAAAGCATATCTAACCCAGAATAGCAAATTCGAAATAAATTCTGATGGCGTCTGATTTTGGGGTTGCGTAAAACTTTGCTTCGTCTTCGTCTACTGAAAGTTCACATTACTTCCATATAATTTTGATATCTCTAGAGTGAGGGATGTTTAAGCTGTTTCTGGCAGCTCAGCACAGCTCAGTCGTGGCAGGATTTACTCAAGCATCATCATCATCCGCAGCAGCAGCAGCAGCAGCAGCAGCATTGTAGCAAAATTGATGACTATAGTGCGTGTTGTCATTTGCATGACAGTTGAGCTTCAAAATTCCATATATCCCTCACACACACTTATTCACAGTTAGTGATAAATATACATACACATGTATAGAAGACGAAAAAAAAGCCAATTTACATTCATCCAAGCATATAAGAATATCTGTACTTTTCTCTAGCCAAAGTAAATATGTAATACAAACGACTGTCACTCACCGCTCATACATATGTGTGGGAGTGGAGTCAATTCAATTCAATTGATTTATGTCAATTTTCTCAAAGTCTTTTTATTTGGAAAAATTCTTTGATTAGAAATTGTTAAAAGCAATCAAAAACTCTGTAATTGGTCTTGGTAGGTGTCATTGAATATCAAAGTGAGTTGAGTTGAGTGAGTTCAAGAAAAATATTTCAAATATCTGAGACTTTTTCTCTCTCTTATTACATTTTGAGAATACATGAGAAATGTGTCTGATGATTGGCTTAGATAAATTTCTATGGAATTTTTTACTTGAATTAAGAATATGTTTTATGTTTAAACAATTCCTTGAAACTTGACAATTGCTCACAAGAGCGGGCTACACTTTTTAATAAAACCTCTAAGTCTACAAGGCTTCTTATAATAATTAATAAATCAAGCTTAAAACTAAACTCACGATAGACACTTCCCCACCAAATCATCTGCCAAATGAACTACTATTTCAAATAAGATTAAGTTTCTTAAAAATCTATGCTACAATTTTCTAACAATAGTCGGGTTAATAGAATGAAGAATGTTAATTTGAAGTCTCCGGAGTTCCTTAATTAATAAATCAACCTTGAAACTAAACTTCCAACAGACCCACTCATATACTATACACAATATAAATTTTTACTCAAGGTCATTCATTCATTCATTGAATCCTCATTCACTCGTTCTTATTCATTCACTTTTACTGAACATAATTTCCTCAGACATTTTTCACCGCAAAAATGTCTGAAAAAGAAAAAAGTTAAATACAAATTAAAAACTTCCTCAGACAGAGAGTAGATGATGTCTCTGCAATTGCAGACATTAAAATACAAAAAAATACAACAAAAACCAAAAATGACGATGAGAGAAGATGGCATAAAATGAGAACAGAGTAAGCAGAAAACAGTAGTAAATGCCGGGTAAAGTTCTTGACCTAGAAACAAAAGGCACAAATGATGACGACACGCGTCCTCTTTGGGTATTTTGTGTGTGTGTGTGGGGGGGGGGGGGGGTTTTCCCAGCGCAACCAGCTACGTCACCAGCAACAACAATAACAACTAGAATAAAATCCTCCAGACTTTGGTGCGGTGTGAATAAAAAGTATAAAAGCGAAGCTTACCAGGAAGCCACAACCAGCAGAAGCAGACACCATACAAGTAAGGCAAAAGCCAGCATCACAGGAGCAAGGAGTCTTACAGAAAAATGGAGACCAAACAAAAATTAAAATTAAACAAAAAAATAAAATTCACACACACACACTCGACACAGACACCTACATACTACGAAGGATGGATAAGAAGGAAAGACATACTGAACGAATGAGCGAGCTAACGAGGAAGGAATGACGATGAAAATGAAGATGATGAAGCGAACTGGGTTAATAAGGAAAAACAACTCTGCAACTTTGTGTATCTGTGTGTTTGTATAAAAGACGAGACTGCATAATGAACAAGCAGTGGTAGAAGTGATGGAGTGGTGGAGGCCATGACAAACTTTACTCATTTTCATTTAGCAAATACTTACGATGCGAACGAGTCAAGTAAAGAAGGAACAAGAAATAAGAACTTTGTCCTTGCTAGAAGCGGCAAATTGTATCTGCCGAGAGCGAGAGACTGTGCAAAGACATGACTCTAAAATGGTTGCTTTTAATTTCATTGCAACAAGAAGTCGAGAAAAATAAGGAGAAATTAAAGGAATGAAACGGATGGGAAGGGAAGGGAAAAAGAGAAGGAATGAAATCAGCCAAAGGAGTCGACTTTCGTGTTGCTGTTGCTGTTGCCGGCTTCATTTCCATTAGTAAAAGAAAAGCGCGAAAAATTATTTCACTTTGTCCTTTTCTTTTTTGTCTTTTTTTTCTGTTTTTCCTTATTATTTTTTTGCACTGTTGGCTTCCTGTGCTTCGCTTAAATGAAGAAAAATCTAAGAAAATTTTGCTAGCAACGAAGTCTGTGCGCCAAGCCAATATGACACCCACGCCATCATCACTACACAGTATTCTCATCTTCACCGTACTCATTTTGGTTTGTAAATTAGCTTTCGGCGTGGGACATTAAAAAGTTTTCTTCATACTTTACTTGTTTTCCTCTTGTTCTTTTCTCGGATGGTAAAGAGAATGAAAATGAAAATGAGACTGATGCTGATGCTGTGAAATGAAAAATAAAATATAAAAAGAAAACAATGAGGAGCATAGCACGTTGTCGCTGATGTGAAAGTGAAATTAAAAATTCTAAGAAAATAAATGAAAAAATAGATTTGTAAGAAAAAAACTGCCGGCGAAATAAATGAGCAAAACAAAAACGTTAAGAAAGAAATTCATACTCCGAGGAAGGTCGTCGTCGTCATCATCACCAAGTTGCCTGTTGCGCTACTTGAATTTCTTGATGAGTTTAATGCCATCTATTTCTTTAAAATTTTACTAAGCAAATTTATGTCTTTACAATACTGAGTAAAATTAAATTCAATTTAAACTGGTTTCCCTTTATGACTGTAAGTACATAAAATAAATTATATTGATGGACACAGAGGGGCGAGGTTTAACGAGTCGCATAGCCAATTAGTCAGGAAAAAAATATATAGAAAAGAAATCATTAAAAAATTTATTAAATGCATTTTTAAAAAGTAAATTAACTCGTTTAGACTCATTAAGCACACTTAAATACACAAAGATACATGGCAATATGGTACTCTTACTACACAGAATGGTTTGGTCTTGAGCTCAGCAAAGTGGTGTATAACCGTTGCCAATTAGTAAATGATGGCGATATGTTAGTAAATTAACCGTTACATTTAAAGCAATTGCAATTAAAATTAAACAAAATTTATGTTCGCATTGTAAAAATTTATTGATTTTGCCATTTAGGATTTAGGGTGGCCCAAAAACTATGTTTCACTTAATAAATTTTAATAGCAAAATCAGTTTTCTTTGATTATTTGTATGTAATAAGAAGTTTACAAATTAAAAGAAGAATATCTTTATCCTTATCCAAATAGAGAATGTAATACTGATAAAAGGAGTGAAGTCAGTTAACAAAATAGAAAGAAAAAACTAGTTTTAAGTCCAATCATTGAGATACTGCAAATGTATAAGTCAATGATGCTGCATACAATAGCAAGTGCTCCTTGGTATGTGACCAATTTGCAGCTCCATAAAGACTTCACAATACCATTTATTCAGAATGAAATAAGAATAATTTCATATGCAGATAGATTAAACTGCATAATCGTACCAGTAATTTAGCTATAAGTCTGCTAGATAACGACATGGATTTAAGGCGCCTGAAAAAGTATCATGTGTTAGATCTTTCACCTAGATTATACATTAAAATAGATTTTTAGTAATTTGCCTCAAGGACCGTAAATAATAGTTATGGGGTCGATTTTAAACTAAAAAAAGCATTATTTTGGAATAGTCGTACACATCTAAAAGTTATAGCCCATTTCAAAACTTAATTTTATTATAATATTTTTATTTTATTAATCATTAGTAATAATGATTTTTGATTTTTATTTTTATTAATCAATAACATTAATTATTTTCGATTTTATTGCGATTAAGAAAATGTAATAATTATTTTTTAATTTTCATTATTTATTTTTAAAAATTATTTTTGATTTTTATTATCTTTACTTAAATTTAAAAATTACAAATAATAAAATATAATATAAATACATAAATAAATATATTTCATGCAGAACGTTTTGCATACTTATTTTTTTCGGATAGTAGTAGTTGGTGGGTAAAATTTTGCATATAAAGCTTAGAGACATATTTTAAAAAATATAAAAAATTTTGCAGGTCTGTTATTAACTGAGTAACTGCACAAATCGCTCACAAATTGTGTTTCGGTTATATGGCGAATGGAATGTGAATTTATATTGTTTATTCCCGTGGATTATTAATAAATAAAAACAATGACTACAAAATCACGCACTATCAAGTCAGCATGACGCGCCGGGAATCGTAGTATTTTTATATTATTGTATAAACAAACAAAGTAAATATAAGACTAGCTTTTGCTCTTGACTTATTAACTAGCAGTTGAGGAAGTAAATATCACTTCTGACATTTTTATTTAGTCCAGTCAAATAAGAGTTATCTGAGGAATGAAATCAAATAAGCTGAAAATTGGCATACATGTTTGTTTTAGCATTTTATATTATTTTGTCTTAAATAAATAAATAAATAAGTACACATAACCTCAAAAGTCTAAATCTATGTGATGTACTCCAGTCAATATATACAAGATCAAAGTTCACAAAAATGGTTTTTTTTTGTAAATATCTTGTTTCCTATGATTTAAATAACAATTAATGTTTAGACAATAGTTCTAGAACATAAAATTCTCTCCAAATTTGATTTCTGCCATTTTTGTATACCGTTCTATTGATAGAGTGCGAGCAGTGGGTAACGCTTAGCCGTACATACAATGGTAAAACAAATGTGTAAATATCGGGACCTTTTTTGTGGGAGGCAAACGGCTCATTAGAAAATTATGAAAAAAATACCAGGTATTACTTAGATAATTTACAAAAGATCCTCAAAGTCATTATAGCAAAAAATTAAATAGGTGCAATAATAAAAAATAAATACCAGGGCTATCTGCATTTGCTCAAAAATAGCTTCACAAAGTCGTTTAAAATGCGCCTTCGTTATGGGATCCTATATTCTAACTAGGTAAACAACTTTTTGTCGGATGACACCCGGAGTTTCCAAGTTTTCCACCTAGATTCTCAAATTCCGAGTGAAATGGCGTATTGTTTTATTTCTATTTTCTTATTTCTAAGCATCTATATTGCTTCCCTTCCCTCGTCATTTTGCCTTTTTTTGCTTTATTCTACAGATATAGATTGATTATTCTTTAATGATTTTTAATAGCATAATTATAATATACTAAGAGCATAGCCCGGTGCGCGTTGCTGTGGCCTCGTCGTGATATTAGTGTGCGATTTTTGTAGTCATTGTTCCTTTCTCGCTCTAATTTTGTCCACGCACATTTGTTAAATTTTTTGCTACTACCGAAAGTAAGCATGCTTTTGTGTTTCTTCTCAAATGTTCGAATGTTGTTGTTGTTGTTTTCGAATGTTCTCGTTTCGATAGAGAGACATATAGATTCGAGCCATCCGTACCGTTAAACTTTAAAACATGATCAATGAGCTTTTTGTGGAGTCAAAATAAATGCACTTCTTATTAAAAAAAATATGAAAATATATAAAAACTTGCGAGTTGCAACAAAGTGGATAGCATGTAAACATTCTTCATGAAGAAATACATCTACATGCCAACTTTCATGTTGATTGGTCAAACGTTGTTGGAGTGAAAAACCGTTAAATATTTTTTCTCGTCCTATTATATATCGTATCAAGATCAAGGTGATAATTTTCTATTGAAAACACACCAATAAATGAATTAATAAGCACATATATAAACTCTGGATTTAATTATGTGTTAATTATAAAAACTCTTTATATGGGATTAAGTAATTCTGGGACATCCCTGTTGCGTGCGTATCACAGTTCGAGAGTCTCAATCTGCATTCTCAATTTCGGAAAATGCTTCACACCATATTGCGATTTATTATGGCTTAAGAATTGGTTAAGCTAAATATATGTTTTTATTGGTTAACATTTAAACAAGGTCTTATCCACAAATCAAAATTGAACATAAAAAAAAATAAAAACTCGTTGAGTTTGGGAAGATATAAATGGGGGTAAACATAAAAATTAACATAAAAATTAAAAAATAAAAATTATAACTAAAAATTTAAAAAATAAAAAATAAATGTGAAAATTTAGTTGCCGTTGCTTGTGGCAAGTTGATGGTGTAAACATGTTTCAACGTCGACATCGACATCGACAACATTCAGAATGAACGAACGAACGAACAAGCGACATTGCCGCGCGAAATTAGCGACGTGCAACATGTTGCAACGACAGGCAACACTCTAACAATATGAGGTGCAGACGACGTAAGCAGATAAATTTCTGTCAAAAATGCTGATTGACTTCATTAATAACCAAAGCAAAATAAAAAAAGCTAAAAAACATTATAGATACACACACACACAGGAATGCATATGGACAACACCTGACAACTCAACTCAACTATGCTAACCGGGAACTCAAGAGAGTTAAGAGTTACAAAGTGGGCGGCAGGCGTGGCATGGTGGGGAGCTGTGGATCTCAAGTGCTCACTGCTAAATTAATAGCAAACATGTTGCATACGCAATTATGTTGCCTCATTTAGTGTATCTAATAAGTAGTAAAGCAAACGTTTGATGGTTGGAAAAGGGTTGCCAATTGATAAGAGAGTGTGGCAGTGGCGGCACCGTTAGCATGTTTAATGTCCAAATGTTGCCACAACATGTTTCCCCAGGACCATACTTCGTCGAACTGGTTACATTCATTCATTCATTCATTGCAGTCTTTTTGGCAGAAATCAGTGCGAATATTTATGCATATGGTAGATGCTAGATGCATGCAGATACAGATACTTTTGTGTTGTGTATCTGCAACTTACAGCGTTGTTGACGTTCAACTTGCTTACTGGAATTTTAATGTGACGTTCAGTCTAATGAGGAAATGTACGAATGGATTAGCATGTTGCTGTTGCTGGGGCTGCTGTTGTTGTTGCTGTTATTTTATAGCTCAACACTCTTGCGGCTTATAGCAATTTAGCTAAAAGCAACCGTTAACGATCACCATCGAACCATCGAAACGACCGTCGAATGTCGAAGTCTCAGCCAAGTTAAATTGGTTTTATGTATTTCTATTTCGATTTTTTGGTTACGCTTGAGTTTCGGTATTTTCAGTTGATTTCAGTTGCAATCGAAGCCGCCGTTGCCGTTTAATTGCATTTAACCGTTTGCTTTTAATTGGCGAAACAACTTTGGAAACATGATTTCGACTTTGGCGGTGGACAATAAGAAATATGGTATGTCATGGCAACCCCCTGTGGGAGGGGGTGCAAAGCGGTGCATGCGATTAGAAATGCAATGCAGGAAACCCAATAAATGTACAGATTAGTTTCGATTGTAATCAATCATCGTCACTAGCCACTGGTAATGCCGTAAGGCAAGGCGCCATCTCCATTGCCATCAACATCGCCATCACCATCACCATCACCATCACCATCTACATCATCATAATCACAATCATCATTGTTATTATCATCATGATCATGATCATTATGGCTCACTGAATATTTGATTGACAGCTTTATAAAGTTTTTTTAGTGTACTATGTGTGTGTGTGTTCATCATCATCATCATCAACATTTGACCATTTTAAAAGTATATCTTAGTAATCACAAGCACATCATCATCGTCGCCATTTCAGCAAATTGCTCCCTCATTCTCCTGCCCTCTACCCACCTAAGACTAGGTAGGCTCAACCAACATGGAGCCTTGGAACTTGTGTCGCTCGTGCTCGTGTCGCTTCCATTTACAATATAATAATAGCCACCACTCCAATGTCATACATACTAAAATACTATTGTAGTATACTCGTATACCAACATACGTGTGAGTATATCAGTAAGTAGTATGTACTTGTATGTATTTATATTTATCTATCTATAAATGTCTTCTATTTGAATGTATCTGCTGTCTGTCCTATGTATGTATGTATATCTGTATGTATCTTTGGCGCAAGTATCTTTAGCTGCTGCGCTTGTAATTTGGTTGCCTTTCACAAAAGTCATCAATGGCAATGGCGACGACACGTCGATTCTCATTGCGATGCGTTGTGCATTTATTACGAGCACTTGGCAGTTGGCAATCGAACAGAAGCTTCAAGTCACACAAATCCAGACAAAACGAACGAATATTACATGAATGCATATATCACACACACACACACACACACATTCCACACAGATGCATAAATAGTTAAATAAAATATTTAAAATAAAAAAAATGAGGAAAGAAAAATACTTGAATGGCGAGTGGCAAAAATTAAAATGTGCTTAAATGGCAAAATACTCGTAACATCAACGTAATGCATTCAAATATCTTTTTGTCTGTCACTCTGTCTATCTGAATGTCTGCCTATTTATTTTCAATATATTAAAGATATACAATACTTATTTGAAAGCGTCATATACCATACATATCTATATATCCGTATATAGTCAGTTTTATGAGAAACGATCTCTGGGAGAACCACTTGAAATAATAAATCATACGTACACATTAATATTCATCTGGTGTCCACATAATGAATGTGGATGTTTTGATGAAGTTATGCTTGAGAATTTGCAGTTTTTGGCATTAAATTTCTGTTGTTGTTGTTGTTGTTTGGTTTAGCAAATTTATTGTTTTAATAGAGATTTTTTGAAATATCATTACATAATATTGTATACTTAGTTAAATTTACTTAAAACTTAATTGAATTAATAAAAATGTCGATAGAAAATTGGATATTATTTAATTAATTTTTAGTTTTTTAATAAAAACGAAATGTCAAACTAAGAAAATTAATAGTTCTTAAGTTAAATATAATAGTTTTATATTTAAAATATATTAGTCAGTTATTGGAAAGATTTAAGAAAGGAACTTCAAATAATTTTGAAAAGAATTTTGGTAGTTCTTCCGTGATGGTATGGGATGCATTCTAGAAAAATGACACACTTGAACTTCGCTTTGTAAGTTTGACAATGGGTAGCTCTGAGTATGTGGGGGTGCTGGAGAGTAGTCTCCTTCCAATCCTATAGTATAATAGAGAAAACTGGTTTATTTGTTGGTGATTAGGTAGGTGTAGAATGAAAGTCACATATATTTGTTAATTTGTATTTTTACATTTTTTCGAGAAGCATTTAATATTTCAAGGTTTTTTAGCACAAAATTAAGTTTTGCAGTATTTACTAACGATATGTTCATCCTGTTCCTTCCCTTGCTCCACACTTGTGCCATCATGCTCGCATTAGAGAACAAACAGCTTTTTCAATTCAGGCCAGGGCAATTCAGGATTTCAATCTTTTGATTTCGCAAAGTAGTTAAACCATCATAAATCAACTCGATTCACTTCAATGAGATGTGGATGCATTTCACATAAAATTCCTAACTCATCATTACAATATGTCAATATCTATGGTTCTTTACGATATAAAATTTTCATCGCTTGATATTCCGGATCTTCTAAGTTATAACACTTTTGAAAAGTGTATGCTGTTTTGTTATTGAATGCTAATTTTATTTAAAAAAAAACAGAGAAATTATTGTGGACCGGGAGCTCGGGAGTAAGATCATTATTCGCAGAGTCTCCTGGGCATTTCGGTAGAGTTGGGAACCCTAGTTATACCATATACATGTTAGGCATATTTTAGCTCGGAAATAAGAAATTCGCTTGTGTAGGAGACTTCAAACTTGCAATTTTGCGGAACAATTTGGGCCCAATCTTGTTGGTTACTCCTTGAGAATGAGGTTAACTTAGTTGGAAAAGGTAAAAAAAGGTAAGACTGTCCAATTTTAAGTTAATTACAAAATTTATGTCATTGCCCTTATGCTTTATTTAGGTGTTGGCAGAAAACAACTCAGTGTCGTATAATTTTGTTAAGGTTGAAAATCTAGTTTACTTGTATTTAAGGTTTCTAATTTGAAATACCACATGAAGGTATTAAATTGGAAGTTTGAAAACGAGGCTCTTTCATAATGTTAAGTTACAAAAATTCGTATGTTCTAATTGAGTTTATAACTTATACAACTAAAAGAATATTTAAAAATGTAAATTATCGTATAGCACCTTAACAACTATTGTATAAGGACAAACAAATTTCTCTCAACAGCTGATTTACTACAAAGAAGGCAAGTTTATTAAACAAATGAACTGTAATACTTCAATGTCTTTTTCTCAATTGTCTGTTTTTAAAATCAGGTTATAAGAAGTAGAAAGGTCCTCCTCCAGGAGTCGATATGGCAAACAAAACAATGTTCAAATATATTCAATCAAATGATCTGTAATACCACAATCTCACTTAGTATTTAGTTTCACGTTGTAAGGAGCACAAAGATTCCAACAATTGATGTCAAAGAAGGCTCAAGTTTTTTCAACCAAATCACCTGTAATATCACAGCCTCAGACCATTCATAAGACTTCTTGGGGGCACATACAACTCACTCATTGTCTCTCTAATGATTTTTCAAAACCCCTTAATCACTCACTCTCTCTCTCTCTCTCTTCATTAACTTTATTTATAATAATCAATATCTTAAACTTAATTATAATAATAAAAATACAAGAAAACAAAGTCAAATTCAATTAACTTAAGTACAGAATTCATAGGCAAATTAAATAAAAATTTCAGTTGTTTAGATAATAACTCTATTGATCTATCGAACGTTGTATATAATTACGTTTTTGTAGTACCTACAATATTTAGTTTAGATATAATTTTGGAAAAAAAAAGAACCAACAGTGAACACGATGTGAAAACAACTTGAAGGCATCAACATCATCAACAACAACAGGAGCAAACATGTGATTAAATTCATTAGGCCAACAACTACAAAAACAATTTTATTGTAGTTAACTCTTAATGTATCTATAGATGCATTTATGTTTATGTGTGTGTGTGTGTGTGTGTGTTTGTCGTTGTTTGTTCATTTCTTGTGTTTATATATTCATATGTGTTTTGCTTTGTCTATTAATAACACAGCAGGTGATCCCCTACATTAAGATTGTGAGCTTTAATTTGCACGCCTTCTTAAAGGCCAAAACAGTTGAAGCCATGCCACACGACACCGAAAAAAACCAAACCAAACCAGACCAGACCTGGCCAAGTATGTATTATAAAACAAGCATACTTCATTTAAGCCAAAAGCAAAACTTCACTCTTCAGTTCGTTTTGAGTTAAAGTTGAGTCCACGCCAATTCTACTACCCACATGCCACATAATAGTACTCGTAATAGCAAAAAGCCACATTTGCAGTCACAGCCACAGCAATAGTCACAGTAACATTGGAACTAGAAGGAAAAGCAGAAGGCATGTAACAAACAACTCTAGATTGTTTCAATTTATAGACCAGACCAGACCCGAACAGGCCAAGACTGCAAGCAGACCAAGACAAGTTAAAGTCAGGCCAAGTCAGACCCGACCAGGTTAGAGCATTGCACATTGCTGACTGTTTCGATCGTTGCCACTACTATCTTTTTAAGTTATTACAGCTGAACTATAAATTACATTTTTGTATGCAAATATTTTTGAATATTTAAGTTGGTCTTGATTAAAATTCGATTCTCAGAATGAAGATGAATTAATTAAATTCCGTTTTCTTTCTCCCCATTCTATCCATCTTTCTTTCAGTTAGTTAAAGTGCATCAATCAAGTGCGTGTGCGTGGAACACCAACGTTAATTCCATGAACCGCAATATTTGTGAATTCCAGCATTTTTCATCACCACAAACTTCAAGGAATCATGCATGGTGTTTTTACTATTTGGAATTGCAAATGTGTACGCATGCGCAAACTCAAATACAGAAGAAAGATACTACTTACATGCTACACTACAAATAAGTAACAAACAACTGCATACATACAATCATCCATTCTTTCATTCATCCATCCAAACAGTAAGAGAGTCTATAAAATCTGCTATTAAAAGTGCAAATAAAATAATGAAATGAATTTTATGTTGTTTTTTGTATTTTTGCAGCGCAATCAACTGATTAAATCTGTGATATCTCTGTGCTTTCTGTCGGATAAGATGGCCAAGTCTTCATCTTCATCTTCAAGATGATGATGATCATCATCACCATCGTGATCATGATGACTACTTCATGACAGCTAGCAACGCCTGGTTTTTTTCCCATTAATTCAGAGCGAATTTGAAATGAATTTGAAATTGAATTTATTGTTTATATTAGGAGGCGCCTTCATTTATACAATAGTCGTATGTTGAAGTCAAAAGTTGGTCAAAAACTGTGCTTAAGGGTGAACTCTAGAGTACTTCAGACAGGGGCGGATTACGAAAATATAAATTTTAATTTAGTATTTTTCATTTCCTCCTCCGGCGAAATGCAAGAAATTAAATACCGAAATAATTGGAAATGGAAGTTGAAATTGTTGATTCGTTATGAGTTTTACACTTGTTTCGACCGAACAAATTTATATTCACATGCGACTGTAAGTTCCCACAATCTGAAATCATTTAATGCGAAACCTGTCAACACCATCAGCATAACATACATCTTCCAAACCGAGAAAGAGAAAGAGAGAGATTGCCTTAGCTTACCATAATCAACAAATGCAAGAAACCATTGAAAAATGATGATAGTCAAAGTCGAAATATACCATCATCATCATCATCAGTAACTTGGTTTAACTTGAGCGAACGAACGAAGTAGTGACTTGTGTTCCATGCTATTCGATGCTAATCAGTCATGAAGTTTATGTACTCTTGGACAATCTCATGGAAATGGAAGCCAACCAAATCTAAATTCATGCAACTACTACGGTAAGTAAGCTTTGTTTGTCTTCTGAATTGTCAATAAATTCAACAGTCAGTATTTGGCTACATTTCTGTCGAATCTGGAGTTGCTACTGATGTTGCATGCAACATGCAAAATTATTGCACAATTACCGTTGAGCGATCATCACGCGAACTGCCGCCACAGCAACCTTAAAGTTACTCACTCACATGTCCATAAACATCCATCCATCCATCCATCCATCCATACATCTGTCTATTCATCTGTTGACCAAGCGGCACACAATCGAAAGTGAAATAGTTAAATGTACTCATTTAATTGATGCAATGAACTTTTGTTAAATTATGATGATAGTGCTGATGATGATGATGATGATGATGGGTCGATCATTGGATACTTAGATACTAGTCCTAAACTCAATGCTGCTGCTGACCATGATGATGATGATGATGATGGCGATGGCGATGGTGATGGCAAAGCGAATGTGGCAACGTTAATGAGTCGTAATCGCATTTGTGGCCATAATTTGAATTGGCCATAATTTAAGTCTGATGGGAATTTAATTGTATGCGCCGTTTATTTTTTCTTTTCATATTCTTCTTAGTGGTACGTGTAGATTCACTTGTGATGCCTGGTAGCCAAAGCCAAAATCATAGTTGTAAGATACAAACACACAAAATGAAAGGTTACCACAAATCAAAAGTGAAGCATAAAAATCGACATCACCACATCATTCGAAGTTCAGTTCGAAACAACAACAACTTAAAAAGAAATAAAAAATACAAAACTAATGAAATAAAACGGCAAATAACAACAAAATCACAATCACAATCACAGTCAAGTCACAGCAGGCGTTGCTTTCTGCATCTGAAATGTTGCTACTGG
This sequence comes from Amiota communis, assembly GCA_037043315.1. Lineage (NCBI taxonomy): Eukaryota > Metazoa > Arthropoda > Insecta > Diptera > Drosophilidae > Amiota > Amiota communis. The sequence goes on from JBAMAV010001101.1 coordinate 1,053,895, forward strand.
TTGGCTTTGTTGTTGTTATTGCTGCTATTATTGTGCCTTGTAACTGCTACTATTGTTGTTGTTGGTGTAGTTACTGTTGTTGTTGTTGTTGTTGTCTCATGAACGAGCGTTTGAAGTGCCAGCGACATAAAAATTGATTTATGTCTCGCTTATGTCGCACACAGCAAACCAAAGTCACTCAATTGCCTCATTCACCCATTCATTCATGCACTCACTCACTCACTCACTTGCTGTTCTCACTGTATCTACAAGTACAATAGATATTTTTTATATTCTTGTAGTACTTTGCACAGTTGAAAAAACATTTAAAAAGTATCTTTCACATATAGTGTAATTGGTATTTATCCATCAATATGCTTAAAAGGTTTGTAACACATTGAAGACAATCTGTGACCAACTGATTAATCTTAAGGAAACCAGAGAGTCCCAGTTGCTAGAAAGGGTATCTTTTAAAGAAATCTAGTGTTTTTATCACTGATTAACTTGTTCATTCATTTCTTGGAGATATGAGATCCGAAAGTTTGAGTTTAAATTAACCACTTTCTTATTTCGTTCTGAACACTAAAATGTAGCATAAACGCTTAGCGTTTACCATCCTAGAACTTCATTTCTTATATTAGGAACTAATTTGGAATTATGACAAGACTATGAACTATTGATGACTATTGATCTCTGGAATATGGAAACCGTTAGTTACAATTCAAATGCATCACCCCAATTATGCGTCAGCCGAAACGATTTCCACCGAAATCGGCTTGACTCAGAATGCATGCATAAACACTTTTTCATTTCGTTTTGAACACGCGAATGACCTCACAAGTTATTTCGTAAAACGAACTGAATTGCAGCATAAACACATAGCGTTTTCAAAACGTTTTGAAATTCAGCAGTTCTCAAAATGTTGTTTTGAGCAGTACTGGCATATGGTATAAATATTTTCTTTATTATCTTTTTCTCAATGATTTTGTAAATTATGTACGAAAACATCATTGCAAAACACTCTAGTGATTATGAAAAAAACCTTTTTTGAGAGGTGAGCCACATTATTTTTTACACATATGGTAACTTTATACCAGTAATGAAAAAGAACGCAACCAAAAATTGTTCTAAGGCAAACCGATTTCAGTGAAAACTGTTTCGGCTGTCGCATAAACGGAGTACAGACTATGTCGCTTTGTTGTTGTTCTGTGAAAGGTATGCAATCTTTGCTAGTACTGATGCTAAATGCTTTTTCTTGGCTCTGGTTTATGACTATTTCTTTTCAATTTCAAATGTATTTCATTTTCAACACTTGTTGTTCTTGATTGTGGTGTGTTGTTATAAACCTCGCAGATACGTGTACATTTACTTGTCTTGACTTGACATGGCTTAGGCGCTTAGATTATATAGACTATAGAGTTTTGTTCATGGTTTTCAGCACTAAATGCAAATCAGACAATGAATGATCAGAGTTTGCCACTTGCAGACCAACAACAATAACAGCTACAGAAAACAAATACTGGAATGGACATGGAGACAGACAAAGTCACAAACTTGTCAACGCATTGTTCACGCTTTGAAAGCAGCATATCAAGCTGCTAGCCAGCTAGCTTGCTAGCATAGATACAAATGTATCTAGTCATTGTATTGTTATATATAGTACGAGTATCTATAGCGTCGTCATGTATCTGTCGCAATGTGGAGCGCGCTTTTGTGCTGACAGTTGCACAAATCACAAATCACTCACCAACACATAGACTTTGACGTTCTTTCACTCCCATAGGCAAATGAGTACCAACAACCTTTTGATTAGTAACAGCAAAAAGATACATACTTGAACACTATAGTGCAAATAATTCCAATGTTAATTTGCCTTCCGCTCGACTGTGGGCGTTAATTTCAACTATTTAAAATAAATGGCAATAAAATGAAATTTTCAATAGAAGGAAAAAAAGGCAAAGAGCCACGACTCACAGCACTTAACCAAGTTGACTAGCTTAGGTTGGTTTATTTGTTGCTCAGCTCATTTGTGCAAAAAATATGGGAAACAATTGAAAAAAAAAGAATAAAAAATCGACAGAGTTAGTTGCCTTTGAAATGTCAACCAGTGCAGTTCTGTCAGATAAATCAATCAACTTGATTAGTTTCTGTAGTAATTAGCGAAACGCTCAGCGGGCGTGTGCATTTGAGATACTCGAATTCACATAGATACTTTGTACACTTACCCACTGTATCCACAAATATTGTACTATTGTATATTGTAAAGGTTTCTTACTTACTTACTTATGGTTGTCGTTGTTTGAATAGTCGTGTTTAAGTCTTTAGAGCGGGTGGAAAATTATAGATAATTCAAGGTTGTTAAGCTTTATTGTATTCAATTTAATTCGCATTCGGCGGTACTTTTTTTTATTTGATTGGAATTTTTTTTTGTTAAATTAAATTTATCTATCAAAGTTATTTTTTTTTTCTCCCATTTTTGTTTTCTTTGTTTAGAAAATATGTGTTTTGCCTTAGGGTAGTCGCCACAAATCTTCTAGTCAAACTGGCGTCATTGTTATGGGGTTCGAATCAATTCGATTTTGCTTCTATACTTTTTTGTTTTTGTTGCTATCATACTCCATTTTCCATAGATTTTACTCTAAGAATGTACGAGCTTATGACTAAAAAGAGGAAATTTTCGTAAAGTGAGTTGGTTGGTTGGTTGTTTTTGTTAACATACAAATCAGTTACTACAAAAAGTTATTTGGCTAAAAGACACAGAGAGAAAAGGAAATATATTCGTAAAAAATCTATGTTTCACTTAAGCAAATATTGTCGATTTGTATAAAATTTCTATAAAGTTCTTTGTATATTTTTTTATTGAACAATAATTTACAAATAATTAATTTTGTAGTTATTTTAATAAATTTATATCTTTCAAATCTTATTTAGTACTTAACCTTGTATTAATATGATATTACAATAATATGAGATATGAAGAAATTACTGGCATAAAGAATTGGTATTCATTTAAACAAAACTCATTGGATGATTCCTGGTAGTAACAGATTTCTATTTCTGGCCGGGTAAGGAAGTTAGTTTATCTTTACAATCGTCATACAGTATTAATAAATTTCATTCAATGCCTTGATAAGCGGTATGAATTGTGATACTATTATTTTTTCTTTTGGTTTTAACTTTACATATTATGATAGATTTATTAATATTATACATATTACTATTATTAAAATTGATTGTTAAATAAGTATATTTTTATAATTTTACAAGAAGTTTCAGAAGTCGAGTTGAATCGTCAACTATTCAGATGCATACCAAAATATTTAACACAATTAATGATGGGTATAAAAGACTTCTATATCGAAGTCATATACATAATCCGCTTATCTAGTTCTTAGTTTGTTATGTCTTTTTTATTTCTACAAATATTTTTTAAGTGTTTCTTTTTTTATACAACCCGATTACTTAAAGACAAAATCTTCATCTTTAACCAAAAAGAAACAATCTTCTCACATCACCAGTACTTATTACACTTATCAATTTCATTTTGTTATGATATTTTTTGTCTAACTAGCTGACTGTCTGTCTACGCTCTGTGTAGATAGATACATTTTCGCTAATGTATACATCTTACATGGGATAATGTGTAAACATAAAATTTTAAGATGCACACAACAGCACAACTTCCTGCCATCAGCATCACCATCACCGACTAAACCAAATGCTACTCATATAAACCCACAACTCCAAGTAAACCAATCGATTTCTTATATGATCCTTTGGAAAACAAACAAGTAAGTAGTAAGTAAGTAAATTGCAAATAGATATATTTGTTTACAAATATGATAAGTAAAAGTATTGTATCCATGAGACACTTGAAATTATTTCCATATTTTTTATTTTAATCCATTTTATTGGAAAAAAAGGAGACGTTTTATTGTTGCCCATTTAGATTTTGGTCTAATATTGCAGTTAATTTATAAAACAAACAATCAGCGGATTACTTGTCCTTAGTGAGTTTGTCATAAAAAGTGAATTGTGTTTGAAATTGTGATATAAAGTGATTGAATTTAAGAGTTGCCTTTTGCCATTAGCGAGGTATAGAGTTCCTACGTACGATTAATAAAATCGTAGGAACTTAATACCGTGCTCTTGGAGGGCTATCAAACAACATACAAATAAACTATGAATCAGTGAAAATGTAAAATAATAAATACGAGTAAATGCAAATGTTATGACAAATAAAAATTGAATTAAAATTTCTCTTAAAATACTAAACGCATATTTTATATGCAATAATTAATTTCTTAATACATACAAACATATGATAGATAGATATATTCGTTCTTTATTTATGTGTATAAATATTAATTTTTGACATTTTCACAGAATGTATGTTAATTGGCATGGCTACTTGCCGCCTGCCTTCACATATTTTTATGAAAACAAAACAACCCTCCCATTAACTTCACTCACCACAAACATACCATATACAATAAACTACTAATAATATGAAATATATAATCGCGGATAATTTTATTATTTATATATAAGATTTTTACCATATATTGAACCCAAAATTTAATAAGTCTTTCAAAAAATCCACAGAATCAGCCTTCGTTATACTTATTTGTAACACATTTTTTACTTTATTATTATAGTTTTAAAAATGATTTGTAATGTTCCTTTGCTCGTAACTAATAGTAACATCTATGGAGATTTGAATATTTATAAAACTAATATGAAACTAAATCTTTGTATTTGTATTTGTTTGATATATAGTGAATAGTTTATAGTATTAAGGATTTTTCTTTGTTAATCATAGATTTTTATACAAGACATACTATGTATACTAACTTCCGTCAGCGACTTTGTACCCTGTGGATCGGTTGATAAATGCAATTTCGTCAAACATAACGAAAAGTATTTGTAACGATTGGACCTTCTTACTTTGAACTTTTCGTTTTACTTTTAATTGTGTCCTTAATAATTTTTTTCCTTCTGCAATGTGGTTTTTAAGATTTTTAACAATAACTTCTGCTGTATAGAGTGCCGTTTCAATTGGACTCCATTAGAATTAATTATACCGAACGGGCATTCAACACACTTCTGTGCCCTTGACAAATGACAATTGAAAGATTCATGTTCCAAAGTCAAATTTGTTCTGGCATATGGTCGCAGTATCCAATTTTAAAGATGATTTGCTTCGTCAGCCACCAAAGCATATTCAGAATCTTTTTTTTCTATGATTGATTTGTTAACTTTGATCCACCATATAACCAATTTTCTCTACTATACAAAAACTGACAGTGTGAAAATCCATAGCATGCTTTAGAAGAAGTAAGCTTAGAAATATGCTCGGATATTTTATACTTTTTAATGATTATTTCTTTTATTATTATTATTTTTTGCTGAGTCAATTCGAGAAAAATACACTAGTTTTCGGTACTTTTTCTCATGATTTTATTCAGGGGATGGCAGGCAAGGCAAACGAATAGTATGTATACTATTTAACGTTTATTAATGAAAAAAAAGTAATTAGATTTGTTTAGGGGAAGGGCGGGAACTAGAACACCTCGTCCATGCGGCCGCAAGTGTTCCGTAACCACAGTTCCTTCGAGACTGTCCGTGTCAGTCTTATAAATTCCTTTGCTCTTTTGCGAGATCTAGTTGGCATGAAGAGTTTAGCCACTCTAAAATTCTTCGTGTCTCCCCAATAGCGATGCGATTTGTCATCGAGACGTTGTTTGTCTCTAGTTTTCGTCGAACTCCAAGTCAGCCCACAGAATGGCTCTGGTCTAATGAGAACGTTAGCGGATCGATTCCCGGCGAGTTTATATTCTTCTTCGTTCCTTAAATATCCACTATACCCAGGTACCCATATTTGGCTAACATGGTTGTTCGATACTAGTCTTTTGAGTAACATCATGCAATCACAAACCAAAGCAAATTGAACTCAAAAGCATTGACTGCATGTAGTGCAGCCTTGATGTCAGATTGTATTTGTGCTTATTAAAAGTGGCACACTTTAATTTTCCCCTGAGGTATATTTCTTTTGCATGGTTTCTGTCTGGAAGACTGCATTCTCTTGGCCCATACTGCTAAATAGGCGTCTTCAAGGGTTTTCACCTTGACACCTGCTTCAACACCGGTGTCCGTTTTATAACCATCTGTTTTGCACACATGGGAGTCATGAGCTTAGGTCTTAACTGTTCCCAGTCCTATCTATCTGGAAATGTAATTTCAGAATTTTGCGTCTTGTCTAATTTAGGTCACCAGATAGATGCATTATATGACATGATCGGTCTAGTAATATCCAATTCTTACTAATGAGTCTATTTCATTCTTTCATGAAACGTTTACTCATTATTACAATAAGTTTCGCGAACATAATTATCGTGCTTCACTGCCCATCTCTGGACCAGACTTGAACAAGAACCAAACTAGTGACTGTAGAATGTTAGCTCGGCACACAAGCCTCCGAGCCAACATTGGCTCGTTGGCTATTTGGTTAATAGATTTAATCATTTCCGTCTATCAGTGTCTCTAAACTCAATTATGATTTTAGAAGATCAGTGTCCATAGCCACTATGTGAACCAAGTACAGTGGAACTTGAATGTCACGACATCACTTACAACTACACTACGATGAAAGGTTATTGTTTTGTTGGTTTGCTTTGAAGTGTACTTTTAAAATAGTCGAATGCAACGAAGTTGTTAGTTAAAGCGACGGCTTCGCATATAACCACGTGAATGTAGAGAATTTCATTTATTTCCTCTCATATAAAGACAATCGATTTTTTATCTTATACAAGATTTTGGAAAGTAAGAGCCTTCGCCGTTTAAGTTTTATTTTTAAGATACGCACCTGCCAAATAAAAGAAATAAAACTTTCACGATTATTCGGTAATTTTAGATTGTTTTTGTATATTCATAAAACTTGTGATGTGTTTGATACGAGTAAAGCAAGGCCTCAACATAAAACTTAGTACCTAAAAGGAAAGATTTATATATAATAAGAAAAAGGAGAAATTTATTAATCGAATAAAACAAAGACTTTAGTGTGTCACATTCTACCATTATACAATTATGAAAGAAGAGATAAATCTTGCAGAAATATTGGGTAGAGATAATTTTGTATGCCACAATATAGTTTTAGGAAAATATTATACAAAAACTTATTACGGCATCCGGATACAACGACCCTCTCTTATTGCTGTTATTGAATAGAGTGAGTTGATATATTTCATAAATAATATTTTACTTAACTTACATAGATCATTTGTTTGATTATCGCGATTATCCCACAAATTTAGAAGACTTTATTTATTGCATTGTCACATAGACAAATGGACATTGTTTAATCTAATGTCTTAAGTATTATATCAATACAATATTAAGTAATAATTAGATACAAACTTAACTCTGTTTTTATTATCTACAATTTCAAGAAGATTCCAAGTTTAATTGTAAGACTTCTTTACATTCTGAAACGCTTCTTCAAAAGTTCATTGACCTTTTATTCTTTTTTTCATTCTTTCTTTCTTACTTTCATCGTTTCCTTCTTTAGAACAACGCAACACTTCTTAAGATCCTTACGCATGATCCTTGCAATGCACCCTTTGAGAACCATCAACCCTTTTTGGCCCCTTTCACATGTTATATAATATTATCACATTACTTTATTTGTGGTTTTCTTTTTTATTATTTGTTTTGTTTTTCTCTTTGCATATTTCGGTGTTTTTTTGTAATTGCAAAATATTCCATTGGTGAAGTGAGTAGTTAAGTTGCGTTGCGTTGAAATGAGTTTGCTTTCGGTTTGTGGCATTTGTTCATCATTGCGAATTTCATGGTTCCGTTGCGTAATTGATAACGGTTCATTTGTTTTATGGGTTTTTGACGATTTCAGGGTTTCGAGTTGATTAACAGTAAGCAAGGATACTCATCCTTCATTTGGTTATGCAACTATCCATGCATCTTTTTATACGAGTTTATGTATGTGTGTTTTGAATTTTCAGTTGCATTTGAAGGGTTTCGTTGCATTTGTTTTCCCATTAAACTAATAAAATGCGATCGTCATTGATAAATTCATGTGAAGCGTAAAGTTATGAATATTCGCGTGCAAAAATAAAATGAAAAATATTAACGAACACGGTTTGTACCTGGTATTATCACTTGCAATCTCGAATTGAATTGAAATTCACATGAAGCTTCGAATTAGACTAATAAAAGTGAAACTCATAATTAAGTCTATTAAATTAGAATTGAGAAACCTACTGATATTTGGCAAACTTGAAGTGATATAACATGGAACGTTGTAATTAATTGTTTGGTTGCTAGTTTTGCTTAAATTGGTTTACCATATTCTCAAAGAGAAATCTATTTAGATGAAGTACAATAAATCAATAAGAGAGAATGGGTTCTAGATTCTTGAGATCACACAAGAGATCTTCTTCTTACAATCAGCATTTATTTATTACAAAATCATATTTCGGTTCTGTTAAGGGAAAATTTATATTTTGAAATGAGCACACAAATTGAAAAATTCATTAAAATGCAAACACTGGTAAGGTGTAGTGAAAAATATAATAATATCTTCAGCAACTATGCTGTAGTGTTTCTATTACACCGTGGTATAGGACATTACAAAATTTTTTTCATTTATTATGTCAGATAAGTGACATGGTTTTTTGAAATTATTTGGTTTTGAAAAACTTATTAGTTTCATAAGTTTTCATACAAAATTGTAAATGGTTTACTTACCAAAAAATATTTAGTTGCAAAAAGAATAATCAATGAGAATAAGTAAAAATGTTTAATGGGAACAAAGAAAAAAAGATTTCTTAGTGACAATTGATGAGACCAAAATTTGCTCACATTCTTCTTTTTCATTAAGTAAATTCGTTACTAGAGATATCTTTAGATCTCCGAGTATCATCATATTAAAAACAAGATCCGTACGATATATTTTGCCCCAGTGTCGGGATATATTTGTTGAAACGATCGTGTGTCATCTGATTTCTACAATTTTGGGTTTCGGTAGGGTAAAATTTGACATTTGCGTCATCGTCATAGGCAATTTTGGTTAACGCTTTTCTTGTCGATCAGAAATTAAGCTACGCGTGGCTTGGGTAGTTTTTAGATGGGTGATCGATTACAAACAGTTGGCGACAACGTGATTTATAAATTAAATTTTTGTTTTAGTTTTTATATTTTTATAAACACTTTGTAACTATAACAAATAATTGGCCATACAACAAAACTCATTTTGGGCTAATATAAAATTATAAAAGTTCAATAAAAAGGAAAAATAATAAATCGAGTTACAAAAATGTGAGTGAAAGACTTATGTATGCACTTTCCTGCAACAAACATAAGTACCTCAATAGCATAGTGTGTAAAGAGCCGGCACGGCCGATGACAGAAAACAACAGATAGTTTTTTTTTGTTTTTTCTTCTTAAGTTTAATTAATCGAAAGATCTAATAAAATACAATATGAAATAAAATGTGATTGACTATGTACTTAACTTATATCGTGCATTCGCTGTTAAAACCAGCAATACTTCGATATGCTAGTATGTTAAGCACCGGCTCATAATATTGTACAAAACAGCAGAGAATGAGTTCAAGCCGTCAGTTTGGGAATACTGTAGCATTTATTTTAATAAATACATAAAGGACTAAGGAGATCAAATGCGAAGCTATTTTAATATTTAAAGTTAACAACAGAGAAAGCGTCAATGTTATGTTATTTAACCCTTAACCACTAACGTGCAATTTTGTAACGCTAACAGTGACGTACGAATGACATTCGTCTGTGTACAGTAGGTGCTCTGGGACAACATGTACTGTGGAAATTATTCTTTTTTTTTATGAATATGTTTAATATTTCAATTATATTTAAAAAAAAATAAAACGTGTGCATGTTTTAGCATAGAAGCATTATTTTGTATAAAAAACCGTATATACCTCTATCTTCTAGAATCAACAACAAAATAATTAAATAATGGGAACTTCTTTTCTTTGGGTTTTACACTTTCAAACAACCACTAAATCACAAATCAAAATGTTTTATTTTTTTATTTTTTTTTTGCATGTGGTTTTTGAGCACTGCAAACAGACTGGACGGCCGCACGCCTGACATGAATATCGAGTCCAGCATCGCTTCTGTTTGAAGCACAAGTAATAGTTTTCAAAGACTCAAATTTATCAATTTTAGGCCTTGGTCCTTGCATTTCTGTAACTAATTCTTTTTCTAAGATACGGCCAATAAGGCTCTTCAGTTCGTGTAAAAGATGTGGAATTGCATAACTTCTAGTTGGAGAATTCTATTATTTCTGGAAGTCCATTAACTGGGTCCGTGGTTTGTTTATGATGCATCGATGACACCAACATGATATTCTTTCCTTTTTTGGGAACATAAGACAGCATTGTAAGTTTTTTTTTTGTGAAGCCATACATGGTAGAAAGAACTTTGCAATTATACCAAAAAAGTCACACTAACACTGACAATACGAATGACATACGTTAAGTACTCGTATTAACATTTAGGCATTTTTCCAGCGCAAAATTTAATTATGAAAAAATGATTTTGGCGACGTACCACATTCATACGTCAGTGGTTAACGGTTAACAGCATAATTCACCTTCTTAAATGGTTTATTTATATACTTCTTGTTTTCAAGCGTAAAATATAATACATATTAGAAAGAGAGGTGTATATATCAAACATTCATTAATTCATTTAGTTACCTAAGTCAACGTGTTTCACATCAAAGGCTCGTGAGTGTTTAGCACACTCACATATTTTTGTATCATATAAATCCACTAACCAACACAACCAATTACATAAGATGTAACAAGATGTTTTTTCCAACGCGAAGATTCGTCCTTAAAGAACTGCAACTAGCCGTGCCAACGAAATTTTTTGTTTTATAAACGATGACGATGCTTTATAATTGGATGAAAAAGATGCGGACACATTGGATGTTACTGCCATTAAGAACTAAAAAGAGAACGAAGTGACTGCTATGTCAGTAAGAGATAATATACATACGTAGGATTGGGTTCAAAGACCATGGATACAAGATGATTAAGTTTAGTATCTTTCATTAATATGATATAATTAATCATTTATCTTTCGTTAAATAGTTTGATTTTATGTTAATTTTAAATGGAAATAAAAACAATCTTGGAACTGTTCTTTTAATTGCAAATATATGAGGTCCCACCGGAGAGTGGTGGTCTCAAAATGTGTGGATGGCTCCTTACCAGAGACCTTCATGTTATATCAAAGACTTCAAATAAATTGTGATTGGAATCCCGAGAAATTAGACTCAGTCAACGTCTGTTGTCTGCATTGTCTAGTCTATATAATTTGATAGGCTCTGCTATTATTGAATAAGATTCTTTCTATACACCAACGAAATAAAAACAACATTTTAATTTCCCTATAACTTCTTTAATTTTAGAACCTCAAAACACGATAATACATATAATTAAAAATGATAACAAAAAAGGAAAACATATTGAACATATATATTTCTTTCTTCGTTCTCTGAATGTGAAAGAATTACCGCTGACATTATTTTAGTACAGATTCAAACCAAATCTAATAATGTTCTAATACAAAATTTCCCCAATAAAACAATTGTAAGGAAATATTTTCCAACCCTCAAAAATAATAGTAAACATCCCTTGTTGATACTTTCAAATTATAACAAAAGATGTCGCTTTTTGTTCAATTGAAATTATCTGACAAAAATAAAATCAAATGAGATGCTATAAAAAAAAAATTGCTATGAATTTACAAGATACAAAGTATCTTTGTAGTATCTCGTCATATGTTTGCTACCAATTTATTGAATACTAAAAATAAATATATATTGGTTACCAACCAACTAACCAACTGTGATGTATCTACCCACACAAATCGAGGGGTTCACAACAACAACAACAACATTAGCAACAATAATAGTTAGAGTAACCGTAACAACGAAAACAATACAACAAATACTTACAACAAAAAAGATTAAATTGTCAGCTGCAATGAGAAAAAGCAAAAGCAAAAGCAAATCAATTAATTCAATGACGTTGCGATTTTGTTGTTAACTATGCGAATAAACTGTTTTTGTTACTTTTAATGTTGCTGCCACGCATTTAACTCCGATTGAATTTGTTACTTTTGTTAAGTAAAAAAGATACAATGGCTTGGATCGAATCGAATCAAATAATTTTGCGACACTTTGACTCTGATAGATAGACAGACGGACAGGCAGACAGATATAAACTTGAAGCAATGGAATGGTATACGAACAGGCGGGTGGGTGGTCGACAATTGAACAAGTGTATTGCCAGATACAAATATATTTGAGCCACATGCTGTGTTTACTTTGTTTCGCTAATCCGACTGATTGTGATTTGGAACTCAAACTGAGTGTCTGTCTGACTGGCTGACTGACTGACTTAGTTCACTGTGAATAAATGGATGAATAGTTGAATGAGTAAATGAATGAATGACTGACTAACTGCCTGACTGAATGATATTGGCCCACGGTTGCTGTTGTCCGCTCTAAGATCTGACAGCGACAGCTAAATTTGGATCCCCTGCAATGTTGTTAGGCACTATACTACCTAAATAATTGTTCTTGTTGCTGTTGTAATCCGCTATGGAAATCATGATATTCATTGTGATTACATTCAACTTCTGCCGGCATCAATTATGTTAATTTTTGTTTAAACAATTACAAGCGATTTTTCATTTTCAATTTCATTTGGATTTCGTTGGTTTTTGTTTTATTTGAAAAAAAATTTAACTACCGTCACAGATTCACAACCAAACCATTGTTCAACATTGGGATTATGCCATTTTTGTCTCTGAAATACACTCACAGTCATATTATTGACATTTAACGCAAAGCAAATCAATAATGAAGAGGTAAAAGTCAAAGAATCTAAAACTAAAACTGAAGTCACAGCACAAATAAAAGTGGAAGTAGAAGTAGAAATCGAAGTCGAAGAAGTTGTCAAGTCATTTAGCTTAAAGACTATAAAATAGTGAAGAAGTAGTGAAGGTGCACGGGCATCAGACGCTATGAGAAGGCTAATGATGATGGATGGATGAATGGATGGATAAAATGGATGGATGGAATGGAATGGTTTAGCTGGTTTATATGTTTTGTCTTGACTTGTATTGGAATGGCATACAGTAGAAGTAAGTAGTAGTAGAAACTTGTGGCGATCGATGAATCGTTTGTTGGCTTTCTGTGTGGGAGTTTCGATTATTTTAACTCAACAAAGTGGGTAGCTACTTGGCATTTTATTAATGATAAACATTTCAAGTCAAAAACAAAAAAAAAAAAAATTGAATTTTTATAAAACAAAATACGAAAAAAGAAAAAAAAAAAACAAATGAATACTTAAGACAAACACCATGATGAAGCAGCATTCTATTTTTTATCAAATATTATAACCTTCTCAAGGATCTAGGAACAGCATCCATTCTTTAATTATTTGAATTAAAAAATCTTAGAAATTATATAAAGATAAATTACACAAAAATATTAAGGCATTCCATGTTTTTCAAATGCAAATTTTAATCAAATATTACAACCATTTAAAGGATCTGAGAATGGTATCATCCCTTCTTTATTTTGTTAGAAAAAACTCAATAAATTTTCACTCAAAATAAGGGTTTTCTATGTTTCTTTATTCCCTTATTTTGTTCATCTTTTAAGGGGCTTAAGAAAATAATAGTACTCAATAAATTACTCACTCATTCATGGCATACTTATCTTTAGCTCATTTCTCCTAGTTTGGTGTGTCGTTGGTCAGAGGGCGCTACAATTGAGCAATTGAGTGGAAAACAAACATCGAACCATCATCGAGCAACAGAAAAACGAACTACAAAAAGTAGGCGGAGCACTCAAGTAGCACGTGGTGAGTACCAAGAAGAGCGCATTGAGTGAATGAGTGAGTATTTCTCATTCGTTTCTAGATTCACTCAAAGAGTGGAAACAGTAAGAAAACATCGCAAATGAGTTGATATATTTGCCCCTTCGGTCGAACGAATGAAACAAACGTACTCAAACAAACGAATAACTTTTGCAAATGAGTGAGTGCTTTATTGTTCGAAGGGGTTAAACTCATACAAATGATTGAATGAGTAATTGAGTGAGTGAGTAAGTTATTACTGAAGTATGATGCATGATGGTGTGAGGCGTTAACCAGATACTCAACCCTTAAGCGACACTTTCCATTGACCACATGCCATGGTGTTGCAGATCATCATCATCAATAGACAATGGCGTTCGCTCTGTTTTTTCTATTCTATACATTCACTATTGACCATGTGCGTTTGTCCTTATGCTCCTCTCTGCTCTTAATTCACATTCACTATCTATCCTTTATTTCGTTGTTTGACACTCTGACAGCAACAGCGGCAACGACAACGACGACTATGACCGACGATGACGATGCTTTTCCAACAGCAAACAAGCAAACATACTACTACATCTGACTTGGGTTGTTGATGTTGTCGTTGGATGGTTTTTTTATGCGTGCCATGTCCGCTTTGTTTTCTTTTTTTTCCTCTCGCGACAACGCACTGAAATCCTGCTCAACCCTTTCATTCCTTCCTTCAATTTTGTTGGTGTCGTTGTGTTGTGCGACCACTTTTTCAAATCGAACAAGTTTTGAGCGTAAACAACAACGAGGGCACAACACTTTTGTTTTGTCTTTAATTCTCAAGCACTTTTCTGGCTGTTTGTTGTTTGTTGCTTTTGCCTTTGGCTTTAGCGTTGGCTTTGGCTTTGCTATTGCCATCATGGCATGGCATGGCATGGCATGGCATTGTTGATGAGGCGCAATTTTTCCGCGGCACAAAACTCTTCCAACAAAAACATTTTTCGACAGACAGTTCCGCACTAACTTGGACCGCGTTGTGGACACACGCAAAGTGCGTGCATGCGTCCGCACGTCGGTGAGTATCACAGTTCGTTGATTCATTCATCCGACGCTTGATTTGATATCGCGCTTCATTTCAATTTCACCCGATAAACCCTTTAACTACAATACTAAGTATTAACCAACCTCCGCCATCTTTTATCACTCCATTCTCCTTAACCATTCTTGCGCGTGTGAGTGAGTATGTTTGTGTATCTATGAACACAAAATAAAAAATAAAAAAGCAAAATAACAAAAACAAAATTATTATTTTGTTGGCGTTAAAGGAAATCGCTATTCTACCATATTGTGTTGTTGTCGGCTAATGTGAGCGTAAGCGTGTGCGTGTATCTAATTGAGAATATGCAACGTGTATCTATCGATTTGTATTTAACATAAAATGCGGCATACAAAATTTAACGAGTCGTAAATCGTTTTTTGTGTGATTGTCAACGAAGTGTGTCCCCTTTGTCTTTGTATTGGTTTTTGTAATACGTACTCTACAAGGACATAAAGGATTTCATGAAATGGCGTCATTTCGTGTGTGTAAAATATTTAAATAAAATATGAAATAAGTAAATAAAATAAATTATCAATTTATACAGAACAGGATAAGAAGTATCACAACATGTAAGTAAAGAAACAATGAGTTATTGCATAGCTCAATACAGTGGGACAAACAACAAAAGCACAAGAATAATTTTTATTTATCAAAACATAACACAAATAAAAGATTATTTAAAATCGATTATCCTATTATACAATAGTATCAACTTAATTGTAGTTATTGGTAAGTTAATATGTAAAGATCTTTATATACTGATATTCTTAAGTTGTTATATTTGCCAATAATATTATATTATGTGCCTCTCAAAGTCTATTTGAACTATTGATTGAGAGAGAAAAAAACAAACATAATTATCTCAACTTGTGTACTAGTATGTTCCAACTTTCAAGATTGAAGATGATCTAATATTTAATAGAAATCATCGTGCTCTCTATGAACGATACCATTTAATAATCGAATGACTGACTTACTTTGTTTCACTGAAGGATTTAAAGAACAACTTTTCTTTTAGAAATGTTGAAATTATTTAATCGTAAAAGCTCATAAAAATACAATGTAATGACACTAACATGGGTCTAAATGCATTCTCAATTAGAAGATTAACCTGGTTTAAAAAATAGAGTACCGCCTTCTATGTTCCAGAAAACATGTCAAATGATTATGGTATTTGATTAAAACGAATTTGATTGCGTTTTCTAAGGTAAATTCTAATTTTAACTAAAGAAATTTTGCTAATATTTGGCGTGTGCCGACAAATTCGGTGAACCTATGCGTAGGTGGCCAGGAGAATGAACTCTAAGGGCAATGGAAACATGCTCATAAGATAAAGTAATAAATAAAGCAGTTCCGGAGTAGGTATACTGCCCAGAGGACGAGGAGGGAGGAGATAACACACACGAAGACACGACTGTTGTATCCGAAGGGATTCTTCCCAATCTCATATGAACAACAACAACAAAAATAAATATTAAATAGAAAACAAATAACACATTTAATTTTTTTATTGTCTTTGATATTTTAATTAAAATCAATTTCAAGAAATTAAGTAAATTAAAAAAATAAATAAATTATTATGAATATAATGCAGAGGTTACAAAGACACCATCCCCATGACCACCCACCAAGTAGATTCTAAAAATGACACAAAAGGATATATTCTTAGACAAATCAGTATTACATACGTTATTAACATCAAAAATGTCCCATGCTGATTCAACTGCGCTAAACATTGAATTTAACCTGAAAAAACAAAATTAATAAATTTACAAAATTTATATAAATTTTCGATTTAAAGAATTTATTGTGTAATTTAAATAAAAAACATTAATTAATGAGAAAACTAAATAAACAAATATTAATTCAAATGAATGACTCCACCAATGGTTTTATGCCTTTCAATTTAAATCTACTTAATTATAGCACAGAAGAAATGTTTTATGATCTTTTGATGCATATGAAATCAAATCTTAATTTTAATAGATTTAAAATAATTTTCAATAAAATTGGAAAAGTATTTGGACAAGGGAAAAGGTACTCTGAACCATTAGGTAAGAACACTTCAATCTTTCAAGCGGAAGTATACGCGATAGATAGGTGTGCGCACTTTAATCTCGAACGGAACTACCGGAACCGCAGAATAGCAATACTGACTGACAGCCAGGCAGCTATCAAAGCACTTAAATCTCACCAAGTCACATCGAAACTGGTGATGGAGTGCATTGATAAGCTGAACATCCTAGGGCAACTCAATCAGGTGCGAATTCTATGGATTCCGAGACACGTAGGGATTTATGGAAACGAAATGGCAGATAAACTTGCCAGGAAAGGAGCATCATCTCCATTTGTAGGGCCCGTACCATTCTGTGGATTAGGATCGGGTAACATCTCCCGTATTATCTGGGAAGAAGAGGACAAACAAAGGAGATTACACTGGGAAAAATTACCGGGCTATCACACTCCAAATTAGCGCTAGGGACATACAACCTAAAACGCTACAAGGACTGTATGATCTTAACAAAGAACAAATTAAGAATCATCACGGGATTATTAACAGGACATTGTAGGTTGAACCGTCACCTTAGAAAACTGGGAATCTTGTCTAATGGTCTTTGC
The DNA here is from genome assembly GCA_037043315.1 of Amiota communis. Taxonomy (NCBI): domain Eukaryota; kingdom Metazoa; phylum Arthropoda; class Insecta; order Diptera; family Drosophilidae; genus Amiota; species Amiota communis. The sequence continues at coordinate 1,071,495 of JBAMAV010001101.1, forward strand.
AGGTTCTACGGGGTAGATGATGAGACCGCACTACATGTGATAGGAACTTGCTCTGCCCTGATGCGCAAACACCTTGGCGAACTCACCCTATGCGAGGACGAATTCAGACTCTGTGAAGTAGGACCAATACTACAATTCATCGAGGGTATTGGGCTAGGAGAAATACTCTAAGTCCACGAAGGGGGCACAATAGATCTTATAGATCGTAGTGCTACATCGCCGCAACAATAATAATAGTAAAGAAACTAGACAAACAAACAAACTGAAATGGCTCGATTCGATTTTATCTATAGAAGATATAGATATATATAGAATACGAGTATATATATAGATTTAAAATTAAAACTCAAATTTTGACCTAAAATTTTACAATAATTGCAAAAGAAACTTGTATTAAATCTCTTACCAAGAATCTACTTCATTATGTTACAAACCTTAGCACAAATCTTCTATGCTACATACTCCAATCTATTAAAGAGAATAATAAGAAATACAAAATAATAAGAACCAAATCCACCAGCACCACCACCACCTGCAAAGCCGTAACTAATTTTAATGAATAACTAATCAGATTAAAAAAAAAAAAAAAAAATTAAAAATAAAAAGAAATAAAATTAAATATTAACGAAGAAACAAGATGAAAAAATAAACTAAGCAATCATCAAATCACCGTTAGCAACAAGAATTGTACGAATTTGGCACACAAAAAAATTTCATATCTTTCTAATCAAATTATTTGTTGTTTTTGCTTTCTGTTTTCAAATAAATTTGAAGTTTAATGTCAAAAGTATGTTTGTGTGTCTGGGAGAAAGAGATTTAAGCCAATTAATCAAAACCTTTTAAATGAGCCAAAACCAACAACCGACGCCTCAGGTCTTAACATTACAAACACAGCAAAACAAATACATAACTGGAAAAGGCAGTCAGTCTGACAAGATAAACAACAACAACAACAACAACGCAATTATGACGTGTGACCCCCATATAAAAACAATCACATATACTCGCACTCATAGATACGCACACACTCACATGTGACATGATTATAATATTTTGATGTCTGAGAGTTTTCGTGAGTTCGTGAGAATTTTTGGGGGTAGACAGAATTATGATATTCATTTATATTTATTTCTTTATCTAATAAGAAATAAACATTTGCGCAATTAATTTGCGCAACCATAAAATGCACACAATTAGATTGTTGTTTTGTTTTTTAGAAAATGGCGAGGCATGTGAATTTCTAAGTGTTGCCGATTGGCAAAATGCAAAAAAAGGGAAAATTATAATACACGTAATTGTAATAAAAACAAGTAAAGTGCTTGTCGGGTAGGCCCGACTATTGGATACTCTGCAATACACAATCATTCCGATGATTGAAAATATAATATGCTGACATCAATCTCCAGAGTATCAACAAAACAAAATATTGTAGAATATCATGTATTTTCCATTGGGAAGAATATAGATTATTATCTTCTAGATAGGGTGGTATATCTTGAGTGAGTGACATTTGTTTTTCTTTGGTGGAATGATGTAATAGAAATATAGTTAGGTTCTTGATATCCTTATTCCATCCCTTTTTCAATCGACCATTTCTTTTTTTGTTACAATACTTGTTTAGAAACGCATGATTTTCCTAATGGGTTAACAAAGGGTAGCAGGGTAGTTGAAGGTTCGTTATGAAACTTAAAAACATACTTACATATGAGAATGATATTATGTTATGTTTAAGTGAAATTCTTGCTAGTAGCATTCAAAGTGATCAAATATGAAATAAACAAAATTTCACTCATTTCAATGAGACTGGAAATTTGAGTTAAAAAATGCAGTAACTGTGTAAGGGTGAAGGGTAGTTGGTAACAGAACTAAGCGTATGCATTGTAGTGGCAAACAAGTTTCCTCTTCGTGGGTGATGGTGAACACACGCGTTCGCAGTTAAATGTAGAAAACCTGGAAAAATTCATTGAACCGTTAATAAGCATTTAATTACTCACACATACACACATACGTATTTATGTATATAGAAAGATACATAGTCACACATGGATGTATAGATAGATATGTATATAGTATAGATATATTTGTTTGTTGTGTGACCAAAACTAACAGCAGGCAGCAACAGAAGCGTCGTTAGCCATCATCATCATTATCAACATAATCGTCATTGTCATTGTTGCTTTCGTTGTTGCCAACGTCTCAATCTCATCCGTCGCCCTTCACAACGCCATCAGCCGCCTCCGTTGCTTTCATCATCAGCAGCAACAACAGAAGAATTTGCGCCCACCTCGCTCTCTAGCTATCGCTATCATTTCTATCATTTCCATCACCTTCGCAACCAACTGCACTCAAAACAGCGCAAGCGTCTTAAAGGGGGCGGAGTTTTTTTATTTTTCGCTCTGCGATTTTTTCATTTTCCATTTTAATTCTTTTTTCTGTCTTTCTTTTTTCGCTTGGTTCTTTCGTATTTTTTTTTCTTCCCTCAATAGTTTTTCATTACATTTTTCATAGTAAAGGCATCAACCACGACTACAACCATCATTACCATCAGCAGCACCACCACCACCACCTCCATCATTATCACACCACCACCTTAGCAAATATAAACACACCACACATACTCATGTACTATGTATGGTAGATGGTATATGCCTCTCCATTTACTCCTGATTCAATACCAACAACAACAACTGCATCATTATTATTGTTGCTGTTGTTGGTGTTGTAACTTTTCGCTCGATTGCAAATTGTAGCCATATTGGATTTGCTGATATATTTTTTTTCTTTCTTCTTTCTACATTCACTCACTCAAGCGCTACCTCACACACACACACACACACACACTAACCAAATCTCACTCGCTCAGTCCGTTGGTAGGTCGTTCGTTCCCTCGTTCATTTGTTGTACACTCATTCGTTTGTTTGTTTGTTTGTGCTCACCTCAGCCTCAGTCACAGCCATAGTCAGTCCATAGTCTAAGCCTCATCACCATCAGTAAACTCACTTCAGCTCAGTTCAGCTCCGCTCAGCAAAAGTTAACTCAACTGAGTCAATTCAATGGCGACGGTGAGACTTCGTCGCTCATGACTCAACAACAACAATAGCTAAGTAATGGGTAGTTGGGTTGCTTAGTGTGTGTGAGTGTGTGTGTGTGTGTGGGTGGGTGAGTGCTGAGTATGAGTTGACACCCCCACGGCACATTTTTTCCCTCATTTTTTTATGGTTATTTTTTGTTTTCTTTTCACTATTAATATTGTAAACGAGGGTGAATTTGTTGTTGCTTTGCTTTGCTTTGCTTCATTCGCCGTTTGCCGGCGGAGAAACTTTTTTATTTTTTTTCTATTTTTTATTTTTGCATTGAAAAAAGATGAATATTTTTGTATATATAGAAAATCGCGAGAGTAGTATATAAATATTGTATATGACTGTGTGGGCTACACCCACACACATTGCCCATGGATTCTGGTGTGATTTTTAGTTGAATTAATTCTTTTTATTTTCTCAGTTTTTCCATTTTTTCCATTTGTTATTTGGCGATAACAGAGACGTCATCATTTGTGGCTTTGGTTTAGTTTGAGCGCGATTCGCTTCTTTTTTTTCTTACATTGCATACATACATGTGTATATTATGTGTGCGTGTGTGTCAAAACGGAAACAGGCGGCAGCCATATAACAACTGAAACTGCCGGATATGCTCAACACAAACACACAACCACACTCACATTTATACTGATAGCTACAATCACATTCACCTAAAGAGATGAGCACACTTCAATGAAAAAATCGTACTTCTTTTTATTTTATTGGCATTTAATTAAGATCCTGAAATCAATAAGGATTTTATATATTTCAAGCAAGAATTACAAAATATATAGCACAATAATCTGATAAATCTGATGCATTCTGTATACATGTTCGAGTATAATAATATTTAGTAGATATAAGCAGCAAGCAGTCTTTATCTGTGATCCATATGAGATTCTTGGGGTTTGACTCAATTTTATACTTTCTAAATATGTGTTTCAAAGATCTTTGCCTCTCCATTGTGTGATATAACAAAAAAAAAGGCTGATAAATCCGAGGTATAGATCGATAAAAACATATATCTCGCTCTTCTGTTCTTTTAGTTGTTTCTATCAGAGAAAGGTCTCAATCTCTTTTCTTTATGAGATTCTTGTTTTTCTTTTTAAAAAATAAATATAAAAATTTCGCTAGGTTTTTTACTTTTGTGATAAACAGTATTTAATAATAAGGTTACTCATTGCCTGTGGAAACCGAGAAGTAGCCTGGTACGCCCAAGGCGTTGTCTGCTCCATCGCAGCAAAGACCAAAAATGCAGCCTTTTGAGTCTCCGGATTGCGGTTGCATTGATCAGTGGTCTGACCAGGCAGTTGACTTTCTAATATTGTAGGCATTTGATCTTTATTTTATTTTTTATTTATTAGAAGATTAAAATAAAGTATTAAATAAAAACAAAAACTGATAAATCAGTTTATATATTATAAAATATACATAATATTATTGAATGTGTAAATGCATTATTGAAAGCACGACGCTCTTCAATATAGTCCTGGTTACTTCCTTCAGTTTTATGTTAGTATATAGTTTAAATCTACAAAAAATCCCGAATTCATATTAAAATTAAGGGATGTTACTATCCTTCATAATTGATGTTATCTATTGAAATTCCTTTTATCATAACATAAGATCAAAGAATCATCAGAATGTCATGATAAAAATCAAAAAAGTGATGAATTCAAGGCATAGACTATTACTAACTAAGTGAATTACTTAGAAATACTCGACATTCTTTAAATTATTCCCAACAATTTGTTTATAAGTATGTAAATGTAAGGAGAGATCTCATATGGGTTTGATCTCAAGCAACTCTTAATGATGATAGATCTTTATTACTACTATTTAACATTCATTTCATTTGCTTTCATAGATCGTAAATTCATCAGGATTCGTCATCAGCTTCATTGTACCATATATACCACACATTTCATTTCTTGTTTCTGTATTTTACTATTTTTATGCTTACTCCACTTTTAAGGGTGTTTACTTGATATTCTTGTTGTTATTGTTGTTGTTATGTTGTCGTCTGTGGCTGTGACATGCGGCGGAATTCCTCCACCCTCACTACTCTGTCCTACCCTGTGTAGTAGCTTGCTCCATTTTTTTAAAAAGTTCTTTCATTTTTTAAAAAACAAGATACACATACATATGAATACGTTACTTGTTCACACACAGATGCAGCTGTCAATATACTCGTCGTACACATATACAATTAAGCAGAAATATAGAGATTTTTTTTGTTTTTGTTTCTTTCATTTAATTTCCCCACTTTTTCCTTTAACCTTGTAGATTGGGTGGGGTGTTTTGCTGGGGGTGGGTGTGGATTGGACAGAGGATGTTGGGTTCCTGATTCTGTGGTTGCTTTATAATAATTTTATGCTGTTGCCTTTTGTCATCATCGCACAGTTTGGAGTTGGTTTCGTGCGGAGGAGTAATATCAGAGTGAATTTCAAGTGAAAACCACAATTCGCTTTTTTAGTCCACTGTGCTCCCTTTTATGCTTGTTGTGTTCCATTTTTTCCTCATCGCGCTTTGAGTTTCAATTTTGAGTATTTTACTCATTTTTTTGTTTTTTTTTTTTTTTGTAATTTGGCTTCACTCATATTTTCTAATTTTTCCTTCTTTTTGCTATTTTTGTTGATGACTTCAACTTCGCGTGCGCACATTTGCTATTCTATCACCATCACCATCACCGTCACCGTCACCACCACCATCCCCCTTAAACTTTGAAACTTAATTTTAATGAGACTCCATGGGCTGTTTGGATAATTTCCCCTTGGCTATCGTCATTGCCATCATCATGACCATGTTGATGTTGGTGTTGATATTATAAGCGGTTGTCGACGCAGCAGCCTCAGCATCTGCCTTAGCAGCAGCAGCAGTTGCTGGTCGTCATCAGGCAGCAGGCTCCATGGTTTGTCCTGCATCCTGGCCTTGTGCAGTATCTCGACGGCAGCCGCTGCTGGCAGTTCATCAGCGCGACAAATAAATCTTAGTCAGCCAAAGTTAGTCTGAGTCCACAGTCATCATAGTCATAGTTATAGTCAAAGATACCAACACACAGACATATACACAGATACAAATATACATTGTCAGTCATGAACAAAATATACGATCGGCCTCACAGGCACATGGTTGAAGGAATGGATGGATAGATAGATGGATAGAAGAATGGACAGATGGACGGATGGTGGACGTGCAGGCAGGTGGACAAGTGTACATTACTGTTACCGCTAAAACAGACACCAACATCAACAGTCAGAGTTTAAATATTTACAGCTAAGTTACTACAACAAGTCAATGTGCGCCACTTTCAAATGACACTTGTGCGCCAACGCCAAACAACCAACAACACCAATACCAACAACAAAAGTGTCTAACACCAGCAACAACAGAAATAACAATAATAACGAACAAACGACATTGCAACTTGAAATTGATTTATGGCTTAAATATATTATTTCTGGTCTCTTGGACTTGGTTTTGGTCTCGGTCCATTCGTTGGTTTCTTGAAGCTGTAACCAAAGCCATAGCTAAATCCAAAGCTAAACTTAAAGCTACATCTGATGCCTGATGCCTGATGCCTGATGCTGGTGCTTGTGTTGGTGCTAGTGCTGGTGCTGGTGATGCTGAGGCTAATGCTAGAACCAAAGTTGAGACTGAAGTGGAAAACTGTTTCTAATGCCTTTTTTCTGGTCACTTTGGTTCGCTTAACTTGAAACGTGCGTGTCAAACTCTAAATCTGCCTATCCGACTGTCCGTCTAACTTACTGCCAGTCTGTCCTTTTGTCTATCTATGTGTGCGACTAACTGTTTCTATGTGCGTGAGTGTATCTGTCGCGAGTGCTTTTTGAAATTCTTATTCGAAACCTTCAGTGACATTGACTTTTAAAAACATTTGTGCAAAGAATAAAATAAAAATCAAAAAATTTCAAAAATAAAATAAAAGAACAATAACACTCACGAAATGAGATTAAAGCAAAATGAATGACAAAATGAATTTTTTGCATAAATAATATATAAAAAGAGTCTTAATTTAAGACCATAAATAAAAAAGAAAAAGAGAAACAATTTTTGATATCTAAAGCATTAAAATCATAAATTTCGATTTATTATTTTAAAGAAAAAACAACTTTCGCTTTATGTCAACAACAACAATTATGCAAGTGTTGACTAAATAAGAACAAAAAAAAAAAAAAAAATACAACAACAAAAATTAATAAACAACTAAAGATAAAGAAAAAATATTGTATCATATAAATCATCTAATCAAGTAAGTTTTTATTAAATTTTCAATTAATAAATTAAATGAAGTTAATTGCATCATAAAATTTAAATAAATAAAATTATTTAGAAATTGTTAATGAATAAATTTTATAAATTCGGGTAAATAGAAGTTTAATCTCTTCCAAGTTTTTCCATAAACAAAATCAATTTTATTGTACATATTATCCTATTTTGAACACTCGTCGGTCAAGACTAACAAGTAAATTATTAGATTTATATATTATATCTTTTTATTTTTACATTCGGATTGAGAAGTCTGACTATAGTTTGAAGAAATTTCGATAAGTATAACAACTGTTAGTTAAATGAGAATTGATTAAATTGTACCAGTTTAAAAATATAACATTTATGAATATTTATTGATAATTTAGACTTCAGTAAAAAAATATTATTATATTAAAAAAAGAAATAGAATATTATAAAATAAATCAATGAATAAATTATAAATTAATTAATTTTACTTTATTAAAATTATTTATAATACATTTTACAAATACAAATAATACATACTATGGTAGTGTGTCCCATAATTATAGAGCGCTAAAATATATAGATTTCAGCTTCAAATATGATCAGTAAAAGTTTTATGAAATAGGTTTTTGGCATCACATAAACCAGAGTTATCCAAGTAAAATCTGAATGCGGCACAATGCGGCCCAGAGGCGGCCAAAGTGACATCAGGGAAGCAGCAGAAACGCTGCTCTTTGACTTTTTTTCCTTTTCCCACTGAAGCACACTAGCGACCCAACTCACTGCAGATTTTTCCAAAGGTTCGAAAGCCCTGATATAAACTATTACACTTCCTTGTCTATGAGAAATAGTTATTGGCGCCAGGACTCAAATCCAGCCATAATCCATCTTTTGCTCAGTGCATTTTTGCTTCCCTTTCTGCTGTTTCAAAAGAATAACACAATCATTCGAAAATTTTATTTTAATGTATTATAACGTGTCGATCCCGATTATTTTTTATTTTCCTTTCTTTTAAATTAATTTTTCACCAGAATAATAGTCATGGAGTATCAATATCTGATATTTCAAAAACAAAAAAAAAAAAAAAATTAATACCAGTTAATGCGTACTTTCCGTTTCTTGGGTAATTTAGTTTTATGGCTAGGTTACCAACCTTGCGCAACCCCTTGTGCGTCAGTGGGATACGTGTTGAGAATTTCAGGTCTCCAACAATGACCATTTTAAACACGTTTGTATAGCGAGCCGCATGCTGCATGTCAGACGCCCGCTTCCAGCCGCATCTACTGTGATGGCCAGACGCTGGAAGTTTCTCCCTCTCTCGTTTGACTCCCGCTCCATGTACTACACCGGGGTTGGTTACCCGATCGTTCGAAAGAGTGCTAGGGATTAACAGGGTTTACCACGTGAAGGTGAGAGTAGGAAAGTTGACAGATAGAGGCTATGTGGTACGCATATCTGCCTTTTTAAGCCTTTCCGCCCTATGCACTAACTAAAGTGCGGCACTATATTATAAATTTAATTGTAATGTAGTGTCAAGGAATGTATATATATAATGCGTACTTATTGTAGTTCGATATTTTTTATGGCGTTCTAATATTTATTAGATGTTAGATCCATGTTTAAGAAAACTGGCATATACGATAAAGAACAGCGGTTTATTCGCAGCAATACATATATGCAAATCGACCATATCCTGCCCCAACTTGGTTGCCAAAGTTTAGAGTCATGTTTCAAAAATTACGATTTGATGCAACCTACAGCGCTCTAACCACATATATATGTATTTTATAACCAAAATTATGAATGCAACACATCGTTTGCACGTCTTCAATTTACGAAATAAACATCTTATCACTTATTGGAACAAATATGAAAGGTAATTTTGTTGGACGAAAAGATGTTGAATCTTGATATTGATAGATCTATTACAGTGATTTTTTAAATAAATCTCTTTACTTAACCAAACACAAGATTAATAAATCAAGTAAAAAGATCAAAGAATTAATTTTTAACCAATAAATTTAATTCGCAATTAAAAGTGTCTTACCAATATGAAACACAGAAAAATACGTCAATAAACCTAAATATGGTTTAATTAATACAATTTGTGTACTTTGTTACTAAAACATTCTTTTAAAATACTAAGTACTTTGCTGCCAAATATATATATATTATTTAAAATACTTATTAGAAAAAATCTTATTCTAGTCTTATGATTATGGGAGGCACCGTATACTAAAACTAATTATTACAATAATATTAGAGCACTAGATACATGATCTTCGATTTTAAGAAATTATTGTATTATAAGATTTAATCTACCTATGAGACTACAATTTTGTATGATAAGAATATCGTGTTTATAATAGGTTTGGAAACAGTAGTAAAGAATGTTGAGGGTTTGGAGTTAGGAAAAAGAGCATTTCTGATATCTGATACTTTGAAGAAATGGAGGCATTGTTTCAAAAGTGCATCGTACATAACCACATAAGTGACAACCTGGGCGTGTGAATTAATTATGTAAGTTTATGTTCTTTTATTATTAGGGGAAATATTTTCTATATAATTATGAAGCATCACCCCCAAATATTTACTGTGATCTCTTAATATATTCAATACCTGGCCGAACAAAAAAAACAATCAAATAATTTCCATGACAGTCATATTATTTTTGTACAATTTTCAATGTGGCTATTGAAATATTGATTAAAAATATGTCTCAAAGATTTATATGCAATATTTTATCCACCAATACCGATTTTTCTGGTGGATGTAAAAAAACAAGTACTCAATACGCTTCATAAGCATTCATTTGTTGTTTTAACAAATAAACTATTAAAATTAGTTCAGTATATAGAAATGAATCTTGACAACAGCACCATCTCCCAGATCCAATTGAGAACCTTAACCATCCAGGGACCCTCACAAAAACATCCAAAAAATGCATCAAAATTGGTTCAGCCGTTTATGAGAAGTTCAATGTCTAAAATTCATACAGTAGAATTTCAAGTAAAATATTAACTTAACATTTTTGTTTGTGAACCGAACAAAAAATATAATAACAACAACAACACACAAAATTGAAGAAGCAGCAAAGCATTAACAACGAGAAAACGTACGGAAATCTTTGTGACTGTTTTGCAAAAACTTAAGCCTAAATAAAACAATTTTTACTTATATTTATATTATTATAACTACCGTTCGGTAGTTTTTGAGTTTTTTGCGTTCAGACAGACAGACAGACGCAGTGGCGGGACTTTGTTTTACAAGATTTATAGATAGAAAATATAGATATCACTATATATTCAATACTTTTTTAAGATTTCAACTAGTGTCATATGAGACTTGTTACGGTTTTGTAAATAAATAAACTTAAATGAAACATAAAACATTTATACAATATGAAAATGTATATACATATATCATCAATTAACTTTTGGTAACATGATTAAGTAGTTAACATAAGTTGGATAGTAAACATAAATTTCATTGCCCTAGGTAAACTAAGTTTATATTATTCTTGTGACTGTTTTTAGCAGACATCACATAAGTGAAGAGTTTTTCCAATACAAAAATGACCAAAAGGTGTCTTCTGTCATTTACATTATTGTATGTATTCTTATTTCCTTGCTAAAATATATTAATTTTATGATTTTTATTTGTTCTTTAAATAAAGTTCTGCAAATCCAAAGTATATACAACTTTTATCTGTAATCAAATCAAAGACAGAATCACAAAAATGAAATAAAATCAACAACACCAATTACATTAAAAACAATAGAAACAATAAATACGAGTATGTATGTGTGTATGTATAATCAAAAAGAAAACAAAAATACTTTAAAAGTAAATAAACAATAAAAAAGGTCTCATATTCCATAAACAAAATGAAAGAAAGGAAAAACACAACAAATTAAATAAATCCAGAACGTCAACAACAGACATTAAATATGTTAAGGCGATTTAAAGTAAAGCATCGAACAGTTGAACGAATGAAGGCAGATAAATTACAGTCAGAGAGTCAGACAGCCAGATAGACTGTTGAAGGCAGGCATGCAGGCAGGGAGACAAACAGTTGGACAGAATTTGTTGCAGTATGAGGTGGCATACAGATACTTGTTTTTGACAGGTTGAATGAAGTAAAGGCAATGATAACCAACACAAACATCAACATCAACATCAACAACAGCAACAATAATAACCAAAGTGAACAGATATGAAAATGGACTGAGAGACTGGGATTTTGTGACTTTATTGCCTTCTTTTTATTTTACTACAGTATACATATTTGTTGCAGTATATTGTATTTCTGAATGAAAGTGCAATATTTCGTCATTAAGCAAAGATAAACGACAATGAAAACATAATAATAAACAACAAAAGCAAGGAAATTTCATACAGACACAGATATTATGCTGTACATACATTAATTCATATACCATACAATAAAATATACTACATATATAACATAATAATATTCATATATGAATATATATAGGCATATGTTGCATGCAACTCATCATGTACACCCATTAAAATACATACACTACATAACATGAAGTCGAGATATGTGGATACATTCAATGTATGGTAGAGGCGGTTACCGATATCGATACCGACACCGGCGATGAACATAAATAATTTATTGTATTTCGTGCATCAGGTGACCCATTTAAAATACTCAATATACCATATATGCACTTATGTACAATACTCGTACTTAGTAAGGATGATGAGACTGAGAATTTTATTTATTAATTTAAATGTATTTCACATGTCGATTTCAGTGTTGAATATAACATACATAAGTATAAATGGATGAAGTATGCAGAAAACAGAATATCATGAAATAAAATAATATTAGATTAATGGAAGAATAAAATATTTAAATACATATATCTTAAGAATAAATGATTTATAATAAAATATGAAACAGAATGAGAAAAAGATTACTTAATATTAATGTTCATCAGAGTGAATCAGTCATATACTTAATATTTAAACGACCTTAAAGTCATTAAGTTAAATGGGTAAGAAAAAGTGCAGAAGAGATGGATTAGGATAGTATGTAGTCTTAAAGTATTCCTTAGAGTATTCAATCCCAATTTAGTAATATCTAGAAGACTCCTGTTTGATTTGTTTCTGCCCGATTTGAGTATTGATGAGTTTTGGGTCTTAAAACTTTTATTTTTAGCTTGAGATATTTTATATCATTCGTGAAATTATAAGCCTTTACCTGGAGAAGAGAGGTGGGGTAGTAAAAGGGTAAATTAAAAATCTGTTTTAGTAATTTATTTTGAGTTCTTTGCAATTTGTTACGGTGAGTAGCTGCACAATCACTCCAAACTTCGGAGCTGTATAGCATAATGGAAATAAATATTATTTTTACGTTAGGTTAGGTTACGCAGGCTGCTCGCAATTGCTAGCGAATTCACCCAGAAGCTTTTAAGGCCCATTGTGATGCCTGATAAAAAAGGGATAAGGAAAAGAGGGATTAGGGGTAATCACACAATAGTCCAAGGTCGGTCTAACTATCACCCTTTATCTCCAAAACCAACATGAGGAGTCCACGCACATAGCCAGGTTCCCCAAAGGTCATTTTGCTAAACTACGCAACTCTTCGAAGAACGGCTTCCCAAGAAACCAGGTTCGTTTACTGAGAAGAGCAGGGAGGCTCACAGAGGAGGCTCGTCTTCACAGCTACAACAGAAGTCATGGTGTGGAACTTGCATCCTGTGGGCCATCATTCCCCGTTATGACTACCGTCAACGTCCGAACCCTTTTCTTGTTAAAGTGAATGAGCTCGAAGGTTCTCGTTGGTTGATAACAAAGCCAGAGTGTCCTTGCGACAGTGCAGGCAGACTCATTTGCCCACTTCCTGCCTGCTAGATCTCTGGTTTTCACTTCCAGGCATGAGAGTATATCCTGTAAGGGACTGTAAACATCAGCGACTACTTGAATATTATTTTTACTAGTGAACGTTTTTTCAATAAAAAGAAGTGACTACCTGTTTATGAAAGGATATAATATTCATCTATGGTACTACTAATATGCAGGCAGAATGTTATTCTGCTATCTATGTATAATCCGAGATATTTGATACTATTTCCCCATTGTATAGATTGGGATCAGACCTTCTTTTTTTACTTCACGTAAATTGCATTTGTTTTGTGAGAGAACTTTTATACTTCTTGAATTTTTATTATTCTTTTCTTTAATTTATTTACAATATTTTATTTTATTTATTCACATTTCATTTTATCCTTTATCTTCAAGGCATAGTAATTCCATTTATTGATTTTATTTACCCTTTTTTTGATGGCTCAAATACTTTTAATTACTTCAACTCTAAGAAATGATAGATACAATTAAAAATAAGAAAAAAATATCAGAATAAGCTAAATGAATCATTGAACGAATGAATGAATGAATGGGTGAGGGAATGATTGACTTTGGCTACACTTCAATAAAATTGATGGCACGTCCTCTATGAGGAGTATTCTGAATCTTGTTTGCTTCCTTAACCTTTTCAAGTCATGATGATGAAGTTTCGCAATTTGTATTTCTTGATTCCCTGATTAATGCCTGCAAATGCCCTTTTTTCTTCTTTTCTTTTGTCCTTCAATACTTATCCTTATCCTTTTTGTGTCGTCTTTTGAGTTTTATGCAAATCATCAACAGGGGACGAAGCGTTAAAAATTGGAATCCTTTTTTTTCCTCTTACTTTTGTTAATTTTCCCATCTTTAATTAAAATAAAAAAAGGAAAGAAAAATGGAGAGAATAAAAAAGAAGAGAAAACATTAAGCTTAAGAAGTTGAAATCCTTTTTCAAAACCAAAAAAAATAAAAAACATTATTTCCAAATTTATCTTTGTCTCTCCTAGCTCTACATTTATTTATTTATTCCTTTAATTTTCTGTTCTTCTTTAATTTTTTTCCCTTTTGTCATTTATAAATTGGAAAAGTTTTCCTAAGCAAATTATGCCATTCTTTGCTTTGCTCATCGTCCTTTTGAGAAACCCTTTTCATATTTTTTTGTTTCTCGAATAAAAATTCTAAGAGTTGTCGCCTTCGGTTGCTTTTCGAATGCTCCAATCCCCCTTCTATAATAACTAAGCAGAACTGAATTCAAGTGACAGCGAATGTCTGAGAATCGTAAGTAATTTTCCTTTTTTTACAATATTTCTTAAAAATATCTGCTGGTGATGAGGACGAACATCAGCAATTTGTGGCAATGTCCTTGTGAGCATTTCATGAAAACATCCTCCACAGAGAGCATTCAACTTCTGTTCGGTTCGGTTTGGTTCGTTTTGGTTTGGTTCAGTTCAGTTTTGGCTGCTTCTTGAGACAAACAAATTAAAAGGGGATTATCGTGCTCAGCATCATTTCGAGTTAAGTTGAGTTGTTGCCTGTTTACTATAACAACTGATTCAGATTCATATTTACTTTGCTCGGACTCATTCAATTTTCCCTTCGCTTTCGATTTCAACAATTTTTTTTTTTTTTATTTTCTCAGAAGCATCATGGATTTTTAACCCTTTAAATTTTGTAGTTGTACCTTCTTTCCTGTGGCGTTACCATCATCATCATCTTCATCATCAACATCAGTTGTTCCTCTTTCCTTCTCATTTATATCATTATATATTACTATGTAGTATAGTAGACCGTCTGTTTGTGCCTCAACAACTCAACTTCCCTTTTTGTTTTTCTCTTAATGTCACTCAGCTGACGTAGTAGTCGCAATCATCATTTAAACATCTCATCGCCAGCATTGTCATCTCCTGCTGCATGCAACTGATTTCGCTTTCAATCTGCTGCACAAATTATTCAGATCTTGTAGATCTCCTCAGCATTTCAACTTCAATTTCTTTCAGCTGTTTAGTAGTATCTGGATTCATCGTTATTGTTATTATTGTTGTTGTATTCTTATTCTACTTGTTAAGGTAGGCAAGGGTTTGAGACTACAACTTCAACTTCAACTTCAATGAACCACGTTTGCATTTTTACTCTGCTCAATCGATGCCTCATTCAAGATCTCAACCAAACTTATACATTCTGTTCGGTTCGGTTCGGTTCCGTTCCGTCCGATCGTTTGTTTGTTGGTTCGTTCAACTTTCAGTCTTTGATTTATTGTCTGATTTCTTTAGTTCATTTGGTTTTAGTTTTGGTTTTGCCTTCTTTCCTTCCTTCGTTCTTACGAGTGAGTATATATGCAATAATATTGTATTTGTTGTTGTATTTGTTGGTATTTTTGTTGTTTTGTTTAACGATTTCCTTTGAATGAAAGCGAAACAATGAAGATTTCACGACCCCTTAAATTCTCGATTCAACTACTACTCAATTGAAGTGCTTAAGTAGGTCTATAGGCTACACAAAACACTTTCAGTTTCAGTTTCTTTTATTTTATTTCCTTATTTTATTTTTTTGGCTTCTTTCATGTGCCACAGTCTCAATCTCAATCTCAGTCTCAGTCAGCAGCCTCACCAGACAATCGTTAATTCTGACTTGGCTTATACACAAGTTGTTGTCTTCTGTGTAGGTTTATCTTATTATTCTTCTTGGTCTTTGAGATTCTTTTCCCTTCGTATTCTTATGATGTAATAAATATTCCTTTTAGAGTACTTTGGCGTTTCTTGAACAAAAGGAAGATTGGACACAGGCAAGCAAATCAGTTGTCAGAGGGGCGTTTAAGTATTACCTGGTCATTGTTCCTTTTCTTTTAGTTTCTTTTTTTTTTGCACTTGCAGCTCATGTGAAAATTGAACATGTGTTTTGTATTGTATTGTATATTTCTCTCTTTGTCTTACACACTCATCATCTCATCTCTGACTCTCTCTCATATTTCTTTGAATGTGTCACACAGAACAAGAAGAAGGTGTAGTAAATCTTTGTAAGAAATCTTGGTGAGAAGAAGTTAAATCTTAAGTCATTTAGTAACCTGTCGTCCAATAGCTAAGTAAACTGGTAGCCAGACAAACACACAGACAGATATACAGCCGGACAAGTAGTTACTTAGGGTTAAGAGTTCTAGCCACACTGATTATGTAATAAAGATAAGTGATCAACGGAAGTAACTCCCTCTGACAATAAAATACCTTGTTTTTGTGTGTGTGATTTTGGACTTTAATTAACCACATTTGATTTATTGACTAGAAAGATACATACACATACTATAGAAAGGAAAAAAGGGAAATATACATATATGTATACATTTTCTGGTTTATTTTTTATTCTATTCTAGGACAATCTCTAGTGATAATCACAGACATTTGGTGTTGGCACTGTTTATGGGTGATGAGAACTGACAGCTGTTATTGAAATAAATAGGAAAAGAAAACATTTAGAACTATTATTTACCATATATGAATACGAATTTATTCTTTTAATACTAATATTTGTACTATATTTTTATTTTTAGGAATCGTTTACACTGCACGAGCTTTAATACAAGGTAATTTGGAATCATAATTTCAATCACTTTTCATAATTTTTTTATCTTATTTTCTAATTTAAGAATTTTAATGAAGCGGCAAAAACAAAAAGCCGCACTTTGCATTTCTTAAAACATTTATCTTTGGGATCTTATTACTCCATCAAAACTTTTATAAACTTATATAAATTTCGATGTACATTGATTTATGAATCAATTTTAAATAAAACTTCATACCGCATTTTTAACATGTATTAATCTGCACCTGAGTAGCGGTACTGCAGCAGCATTTAAAAACAAGTGGTACTTCGGCCAATATTGCTTTACATTGCGTGGTAGGACATGTGAAATAGTCAGTCTGAAATGTATGTTGATGGAGGCACGACGTGCTTTGGTTTCTTTCTCTAATTTTAGTAAATTGCAATATCCCAGGCATCTTGGGATAATTTGCTGGAATATACTGATTCCATCAGTCTAAAGGCAATTAAATGCACATAGTGCAGCTCTCAATATTGGTGAAATTCAGATTTTATTAGTATAATTCCAAATAAACCTATTCACATAGTTCAGTCCCCTGAATTAACTACTTAATTTATATATATGTGATAAAATTAAAATTTTATATTGGAAATCATTCTAGTTTTTGGTTTTTTTTAATGATTTGACCAAAGAAAAGAAAAAATTTAATTTCAATAGAAACGCGCATATATTTAAGAGAATGCAGTGTCAAAGGTGTTGCAGTTGGAGAAAATATTTGATTGTCAAAACTATAAAGTAGATGATTATAGGTTAGGTCAGGTTATGCAGGCCGATCGCGATTGTTCGCGAGTTCAGCCAGAAGTCTTAAGGTCTATTGTGATGCCTGATAATAAGCAAATGATGATGCGATTCAGTAAAGATTTTAACTTGCATGTGTGGCTCACATTTGCTTTATTACTTCAAAAAAGTAAAGAAGACACCGTAGGCAAGTGAAAGATGTAAAAAATTATCATTAGTTTAGATAAAATTAACAAAAGATGAACTCGATTACAAAGGATTCTACCACTGATACTCATTATTTTTGCAAAAACAAACAGTGTACCGTCTTGTGAAATTATTGTTCATAACTTAAAGTTTCTTTAAGATTCAACATTTTATCTAAAATATTAAAAGTCATTTCATTTTCTCAACTTTAAAAAGAAATGACATTCTTGTCAGCCCAATAATTCTTCTTTATTGTAAAAAGTTAACGCATTTTCCTAAAATATGGTAGTTTGAGATAGATTATTGTAACAATGTGTTGCAGAATTGCTCAATATTTTTGTAGAGTAAAGTGAGTGGACGATGAAAAATCTTTAGCAAAAACAGCCTAGATTAGTCAATAAATCGACTCCTTACCCAATCAACGATAATTCCAGACCTCACACTGCACAAATGACTGTTTCAAAACTACAGGTTGACCAAATGTCAATCTGATTAACGATTAATGATTTATGTTTTACAAATATTTTGATTATGATTACTTAATCATAGTATTTTAACCTGCTACAACTATTGCACAAAATAAATGTTAAATGTTTAATCTTTATCCTGATTTTTAATAACATTTTGAAATGATTTTTCAGTATACGACTATACAATAATTTACAAAATCATTGAGTAAATGATAATAAAGCCAAATAGCAATACTGCACAAAACAACAGTTGAATTTAATCAAATTAATTAATAAGTTAATGATTAATAATCACAATCAAAAAATTTGATGAACAATTCAATCAGATTGAATTAATCAAATAAATTAATTGATTAAAAAATTAATTGATTAATGCCAACACTGCTTCATACTCACCAGACTTAGCCCGCATGGATTACCATATGTTCCGCAAATTTGGACAACTTTTTGGTAGGAAAACAATTTAATTCGGACAACGCTGTAACACTAGCCTTCCATTGTTCCATCATTGACTCCCGTCCGCAAGGGTTTTATACAACCGGCCTGAACATTCTTCCGCTTAAATGGCAAAAGTGTAAAGATAATTTGGGAGAGCATACTTTGATTAATAAAACAACTTCTGATGTTTCGATTGTGACTTAGATGATGATAAAGTAAAGCGATTATTTAAATTCGAATTCAAAGAAGGTCTTTTATCATTAACATGGTTGTAGTTCTAAGTTATGATTTGAAGCGATATGATGTCTATTTCTTTTGTCATTGGATCTAGATTAAAACTACCATATATTGATAAGATTTCTCCAAAAAATTGAAAATGTTATTAGATTGGATGGAACTATTAGTATACCATACTAGTTTAAAGTATTTATTATATTCTCATCTAGTTTAATTTTTGCTTTAAATTCTGTTTCTTTTTTACAAGGACAAATTTTTAAGTTTACATGTATGTACAATTGATACTACATACATAAGTATATTTCCCATAGGGGAACTTGATATGTCACAAGCAAGGAATGAGGCTGTTAAAAAAAAAAAAAAACAAACCAACTGAAACAACAAACCTTCTTACTACAAAATACGAGTATACAATGTACTGAATACTGAATATCATTTCATTTTATTTCCATTTATTTATTTTTTTGTTTTGTGCAAGTTTTGCTTATTTCCAGAGTTCAACTTAAAAATCTCAAAAAAAGCAAGGCGCAACAAAAGGAAGAATGAAATCAAACTTGCAGCGTGTGTAGGCCACTTAAATCTGTTTTTTTTTCTACTTTTTGTTTTACTATATGTTTTTTGATTTTGTTTTGTGTGTGTGTGTGTGTGTGTTTAGTATGTCTTCATGTATTTGAGTGAGTATTTGAGCTCATGTTTTTATATTTTTTGAAACAACTTCGTCCTTTGCGCTGAGGTTGTTGGTGTTTTTGTCGTTGCGCATGCGCAACAGCATCAACTTTTTTGATTTCAGTCAACAAAATCGCAGGCAGGCAGACTCTCATGTTGCAGGCAAACAATTCAAGTTTTATTTTTTTATTATTTTTATTCTGTCCGTCTGTCTGTTGTTGTTGTTGTCGTTGTTATTATTGTATTTTTGTGGGCATGAACTCAACTTAACCAAGCTAAACTGAAATAACAAAAAAATACCAAGGTAGGCAAGACAAGACAAGACAAGACATTGCAAAATAAGAAGGTTGGCTGGCAGGGAAGCAGGCAGCTGAATGGAATTGAACAAAGTTTTACCTTTCTGTGATGTTGTTGTTTGTTGCCTGACATCTTTGGGAGAGCCACTGATCGGACCAAGGAACGGGTTCATTTAATTCTTCTTGCCTTACTTTATTTTTATGGCATTTTATAGTGAGTTGCCGCAGCGCTTTATTTGGTTTCGCTTTTAATTCTGTCTGCCTTGCCTCCTTGTATTTTTATCATTTTCTTTTCTGCTTTTTTGATTCTTAAGTCTCTTGGATTGTGGATTGTTTCTATGTTGTTTCCCAGTTCACAGTTCCCAATTCGCAGTGCTCAGTTCCCAGTTCCCTATTTCATGTTGGTGGTTGTGTGCTCCAAACTTGCTGGAAATATTTATGTCCAAGGTTAAACCTGTTCCTGTTGTCATGAATTTTAATGCCTCCTTGCCTCCGCTTGTTGTTATTGTCCACACAATTTCTTACAAAAGTTTTTGGCATATTTTTTGTGCTTTTCTGTTTTTCTGTTTCTCCTGTTTTTTTTGTTTTGTTTTTGTACTTACAAATGTGGACCACAAACGAAAACACTAAAAGTTGATTGAGTTGAGGCAAGTTTATTCCATTTTTTCTTCTGTAATCCTTGAAGCTTAAAATTTTCACATGACTTCGAAATAATAACAGCATCAGCAAGTCACCAACACCAACACCACCATCATCGTCATCATCTTCATATATGTATATACTTTGTCAGTTCACTTTAATTCAGTTCTTTTAATTTAATTTTATTTAATACATTTTTTGTATTTTCATTATGGTAACAAAATCAACAATAGTTCAAGTGAATAATTTGTTATCCTTTTTGTAGATTAGATACGAGAAACTTAACTAAATGAAAACAAACACACACAATTTTGTTGGAAATACAATTTGTGAAGTTTAATGCCACACAGAGAAACCCTTTCATGGAGTTTTTGTTGTTGCCACAAAAAGTTCAAACAAATTTATCCGCAAAAATTCCACAATCCCGCACACTCAGACACACAGCCACACACTCAATGGGTAAACATGCCACAAAAAGTTGCAAAAACTACTAGTTTCAATTTCAGTTTTCAGTATGTAATAAAAGGTTATGCTCTACAAACACCACAGCACATACAATAGCACACATAACACACACACACACACACTTACACACATTGTGTGGCAAAGTGGCAAATAATGTTACACATACGCAGTGTATGACGAAGGCGACAATAAACATCTGTGGATTGCATGCTTTTGGTTATGCTCAGTAAAACACTATGCAAATCAGGAATAGTGTGGGGCGGCATATTTGCAACTTGCCTGTTGCAGATGTTCAGTTTTTGTTACTCCAACCAACACACACCCACCCACCCGTTATTCCCGTTATTCAATTGAAACAACAAAATGGCACATTTATTTATTATTGTATGATGAATAATGTTTTACATTTACTTTGTTTTGTTTTATATTTGTTTTTTTTTTAAACAAACTTTCAAATTCGATTGATTGATTGATTGCCATAGACTTTGATTGATTCCTTTGTGTTTGAAGATCTTCATTCTAGTATTTTTCCTCATTTACTTTTATGGAAAATGCTAATTAAACAACAAGCAAATTTAGCTAAAGATGAATTACAAATTAAAAGAAACAACATACAGTTGAATATCGATTATATGGATTTCTAGTGACATCTGTTAGTAGTTGATTTTATACAGTAATACTACATAACTGGGACTCATAAGTACGACTTAATAATAATAGAAAATAGTTTTAAAAAATGTTAGAAACCTGCTTGTAATTTAATTGTCTGGAGGTATTTATAAAATACTGTCGTACTATATCAAAGGTAGGATACCATCTTCAGCGCATTGATCTCAATGAGAAATTCTTCTATAAGGATGCAAGTATGAGGATATCTGAAAACCTTACAGTTAAACAAATAGCACTCAACTGAACATAATAAAATATAAATAAGAATACAAGTATAGCCTCTAATAAATCGGATACTTTGAAATTCTGCAAACGAGGTTCAACTGTAATAAAAAACAAAAACAAATTGAAATTGTTTTTTCATTAGCATATAAACAAAGACCGCATGCATTCATGATGTTTTTTAATTTATACTTTTATATTATTTTATTGTTAGTTTGTTTATAAAAATAGAATTTATTACTTGGATAGCTAAGGGAAAACGATCATTTTATAGAAGTTGAATCAAAATTCTTGTCAAGAAGAATCTCCATTCTAGTTAAACATCTTAGGTCAACATTTCCATTTGTAGGTAGATTTTCAAAAGTAGTATTGCATGCCATTTTAATAATGAAAACCAACTTAGGTTTACCCTAAAACCCATTCTATTTTAATTTACTTAACTTTACTGAATAATCGGCGGAGCAACAGAGTGCATAGCAATGCAATTGCAACTCAGCAATGAGCATTGGTTAATGAGTGCAAAATCTTGCACGTGATAGCAATGAATGTGTATGACGATGAAGGCACTGTAGCGGATATAGGAAGCAGGGTCATATTTTGCAGTGAGCCGGAAAAAGAGTGAATGAAAAAGACATATAAAGAATGAGGGGGAGAGGGAGAGAGAGAGAGAAAGAATGAGTAAGAGAGACAGAGAAAGAATGCACTTACACGTTGCATGTGCAGTAAATGAAACCCAAAGTCAAACCACAACGCCTTCGATAAACATTTCAATTTGCGAAGAGTCATGAGTGTTGAATAAATGAGTGAGTGAGTGACTGAGCGATTGTGACTGACTCACTGACTGACTGTCTGTTTGACTGTTTGAATGATTTAATGTAAGTATACATTCACTCAACAAGCGTGGAAAGCAAATCAACAACTAGTTAAAATAGTGAGAATGAATGAGAGAGACATGTTGCATGTGGCAAACAAATGATTTTCAATAAGGGGAAATTATACTTATTTTGCAAATGCGCAAACGCCATATAAAAATAACTCAAATTACTCAAAAATACATGCAAAAGTGAACACATGTATTTTCTAGTTGAGTATTTTTTAGTTGGAAACACCACGTGTTAGTCTCACGCTTCAACTTGCACGTACTAACGTACACATTGACTAAGGGTCTAGAATAAAATAGAATAGGTAAGACTAAACTAGGCATACATACGTCATGTAAATACTATTTCGAGTGAAGCCAATAACATTGAAATGAAAACAAGAAATCAATGTATAAAAGTTGATATGGCTTACTGATAATGATGTGACTACAAAAACGTTCCCAGTGGAACAAAGATCATTTGTTGCCTACTCATCAACATCATCATTGACTTCATTATCATCATTATCATCATCACCATTACTGTACAAACGTCTAAGCACGTAGGTTGACTGCACTATAGTATTGCAGTTTAGATTTGCATCAAAAGATAAAGGAAATGTCAGTCAATGGCAGACTGACTTAAAACTCTATAAAGAGGAAGTATCAGAGAGACTGTGGTAACAACATTGTGTGGCCGGCAGTCATACAATGAAACTAAGACCGGTCAAATCTAATCCTGACAACACGTGCTCGTTGTTTCTGTCTCTTTATATATACGGACAAATGGCCCACAAAGCTCACCACACACCATACACCACAGAAGTGGTGAATTGAGTATTTGCCCCTTTTTTCTTTTTTGCAATGCAACTTGTAGCAAGCAACATTTCAACAATTTCGTAGTAGCTACAGAGTGAGTTTATGCTTATGAATTTGAATTCAACTCAAGTCAACTAAACTCAAATGAATTTGAGTCAATCGGGCTACCACATCATCGTGATGTTGTGGTGGTGTCGAGACGAGTTGAATCGAAACGAATCGAGTCGAGTCGAGTCGGAGTCAAGGCAGAGTCACTCCAATGTTCCAATGGAGCGTTGTGCACAATGCACAAGGCAAGTTTGCAAATATTTTATTGCTTATTTCTGTTGCTGCTGTTGCTGTTGTATCTGTTGTTATTGTATCTGTTGTTAGTGTTGTATCTGTGGTTTTATTCCGTCATTCGTACAAGTTCTGCGCTCTCAAATGCCGCCTATAAGACAAAGCTGCCGCCGTCGAGGCGCTTTAGTCGCCAGTTGCCGCATTCGCATTTCGGCTTTCGTGCCGCGCGGCTGTTAACTAAAGCCGAATAACATTTAATCTCCAGTCCAATCCAATCCAAATCCAACAAAATTTAACTCAACTCAATTCATTTGAAATCACTTGAGTTCACTAAGGAAAATTTCAATAAATCAAATCAAAACTGAACTAAACGAATTTAAACACGTGCAACGTCCTCATTTATTCTCAAGACAACAAGAAGAATTCGTCCTTTTGTGGTTAAAATTAAATACTGTAAATTATTTTTTTTCTTCCACTAAATGAACAACAAACAAAAAATAAAATAAATTATATAATCTGTGCAAATCAACTGAAGGATATTCAACTCAATACTTAATACAATAAAGTTCTACGATATAAAAAGGAAAAACTTTAAATAATTTTTCCATTCATAAAATAACATTGTGACTTAAATGGAAGCGATGACAAAAAATAAAATTAATAAAATGCACTTTTGTGCATTGAAACAAATAAAAAATTATTGTAAATGTTTAAGCAATAAAATAAACAATTTTGGAAACATAAAATCATAAAATATAAAAACAAAATTATGTGATTTATTTGGTTAAATAAGAGAAAAAATACTATGTTGGTGAGTCACACATAAGAATATTCATTAAGGATTTCTAACCAAATGTTAGAGGAATATAAATTACAATTTTCATAAAAAAAAGTCAAGAAATTGGAGTACAATTGGAACTGCGAAAATTCTGGTCTCACAGAATTCTGAAAGTTATATTCAAATAAATTTGCTAGCCAGCAGAAAATAATGAAACTATTTTGATATCCTTATTTGATGATTCTATATATATTATTTATGCACTAAGGGATCTTAACACATGTTGAAGTTTGGATGATTTTATTATTTCATTTATAAAAATCATTTCCGTGAAGTTTATATATACAATCTTTGCATTTCCTTACAAGTTTGTTACTACTACAGTTGTAGATCTAACCATATGCGTCATACTTGAGAGAGCCATTGTCTTAATATACTTGGTATAAGTTAGTAATCAGTAAGATTTTATTTATTTATTTATTATACGAGTATTAGGTAAATTATAAAATAAGGTACCTAATGATATTAGAGTTCTAGCTACTTAGGCCTACAACTCGAAGTAAGAATTTTTAAACAAAAAAATGGAAGAATATTTGATGAGTTTTGTTCACTTTGAACGATTCAGTTGATATCATGTGACTCGTATATAATATAATCCAAATTTATAGCGATATCAAAAATAGAAATCAAATCAATCATGCTATTTAGAGAAGTCATTTGGATAGCAGTTCTTCTATTCGCTCTTAATAAATCAAGATAATGTAGAGTAGAGTAAAGCAAAATAAAGTAAATATATTTCATTAATTCAAATTTGCCTATTTCTTATGTGCAAGAAAGGTATATGTATGTATTTCTAAAATCAATCGTTAATAAATTGTCAAGCATTATTTAGATCGGCGTTCTTATTTCCTTCGTTTCATTTTAATTCGGGTTTGACAATTTAAAAGTGGACACCAAATACTCGTATGCTTGCTCTACCCCAAACATTGGTGACTCCGACGTGATGTGATCTGTGATCGATCGTTTTGCTAAAATACGCTCCTGCGGGTGCATTCGTCAACGTATAAAAGACATTTGGTTCTTTAACCTGTCGGAAGACGAGGTCTTCTAATGGGAGGAGTATGTTTAGTTTTAGCGGACTCGTTTCATAGTCCAATGGTAGTGTGCATGGTAGAGTGCCGTCCACACAGGTTCGAGACTCACTCAAGTTCAATTCTTTGCTTTTAATGGTTCAAGAAAAAGATCTTGGACTCAACTCATGCTTCAAATATGGTAAGATAATACAAGATCCCGAATAAGTATATTTTATAATCGTAATTAAGTTCAATTTGCCTAACCGATCGTTGTTTTGTGCTTTTACAGTTCTATTTATTTGTTTATTTCTTTTGGAGATATCAATTTTAAATTTTTCTAATTTCTTTTTTAAGAATCACGATAAATTGTTGTATTGAATGTCTCCTTAAGAACTTTATTACTCTATCCGCTTGTGTTAGTTGATTTTGTTAAGTTATATTCTTCTTCATTTGTATACTTTTGGACTTTGCCAATTAGAAGGAAAAGTATCTTATTTGGTATAAACAAAGTAAAATAAATAAATAAATGTATGAAACAAGGAAAGAAAGAATAAGTGTCGGAATGCAACTAACAAAAAGAATGTGTAAAAAATATAAACGTATAAATGTGACGAGACAAGAGACTAGAGAATCGACAAGATGAGAGAAGCGAAGTGAAGTGAATAGAGAAGCCCAGACAAGTCACATCGATTGGAGCTGTGCTGAGTTGGGTTGAGTTGAGTTGAGTTGAGGCCAACAAAAAAGGGATAAGCCGGAAAGCAACACGGAACCTAAATTAATACAATAATTGAAGCCAATTTAGTGTAATTTTCTTCAATTTTTTTTTATATTTTTTTCTTGATGTTGTTTTCGTTTATGTTATTTGCAGTTTGTTGTTGTCGCCATTGCCATTATTGTTGTTGTTGTTTTATTTGAAGTGTTGTTAGTTGTTGGTTTAAATTTCATTCTCTAAAAAAAAACAAAGAGAAACTTAACTCCTTAGTTAAACTGAGTCTATTGGATTCAACACACTTTCAAAATGAATGAAGGGTATTAATCCATTTGCTATAATGTTTGTAACGCTTTTGATATAAAATTGAATGCCATGAACCAAATAAATGCTATTTTTCTATTTTTAGAATATACAAATTAACTTAAGTAATAAAAAAAATAATTTTTCCGAACTCTGTAGGAAGGTAAAACGCCTGAATAGTACTGTATAGGGACAGTCTAAGCAAACAATAACTATGATACTAATCAATCATTGAACGTGTTTGATTGCTTTGCTGAACCTCCTTCTACCTGTAGCATTGGTTTTATTAGTCTTCAACATCGACTCCAAGTGATGAGTCGCTTGAAAAGGATTCCATTTTCCTTATTTTTTAACTTACATATTTCCATTTTATCGATTACTAGAAGAACAAATTAATGAAAATTAAATTTGTTTGGAATTCAGTTTCTTCATTAGATTTTACCATTAAATCAAATTTAAATATTTCGCAACTAACATAAGTCGTTTGTATGTCTATGCCGCATTCCAAAAGTATAAACTAAGGCGGCATTAAGCGTTCCAAAAGATTATTTTCGAACATAAACACCAAAAGCTCTTAGGAATGCATTACATTGATTTTTATTAATTTTTTTATTAACATTCTTCAATTGAAGGGTAATTAAATTAAACATTCAACTATTGAATATTCTTACCTTGGTTTAATAAAAAGTTTTATGCCATTTCAATGCATCACACATTTAATATTTTATATAAGTTGGTGCATATGTTAAGAGATCATTCTAAAAATTCGACAAAATTTTAAATCATACATATGTTTTACGGACAGGCTATCAACTTCTGAAGGTTTTAAAGTAAAAACCAATTTAAATTAAAGGATTGCTATGTGTGTGGTCATGGCTAAAATATATTATTCTTGTACACTATTTATACTAGAGTAGCTTTCCTTGCCATGATAATCTTGACAATACATACCAAACATACAGCGTCTTTTGTGTATCACATGAAAGATATTGGGACTGTTGCATACTATTACAACATGATGTGATGTAACATACTTTTGTACAAGAAACTTAGTTCCATGTCGTATAAAAATGTAATTGCTAAATGAAATCACCTAAAGCCCCTTCAAGTCAAAACAAAAGAAAAACTTACGTAAACTATAAACATATTCGAGTTAGAAAACTATATGCATACCATACTTATATAAGTACAATAAATATCCATTGTAGTATTTCAAACTATAAACTTTTGTAATGATCATAAATAATGTTTAGAATACTGCGGAAACATTGACAACCTGTTTAACGTAATAGTATACTATTAAATGAATTCTTCACTAAAATAATCTATTAAAAAATTTAATGACGGAGAAAATGCATTTCAATGCATAAACACATTTCGATTCAGTTCAATTTTAAATGAAAATGGAATTTATTGATCCTTAAATTTGGATGTTGCTTAAGAGACTATAAACATTAAGTAGTTTCATGTGGAATTTGATGTTTTAGATTAAGTATAAATTCATGATGAGATTTCAACTGGAAAACATTAGATCTTTTCTACGATAATAAAAGTGTGATTAGATTCAATAAATCCGTGAAGAAAATATCAAATTTCTATTGTAGAGCTTAGATTTCATTGACCTTAATAACCCTGTAAATGAGGAAAGTGTAAAATATCTTTAATATGACATGAGCTATATTGTTTATCTGAAATCCATGACACATTTCTATACAACAAAATAAATACTTTTTGATGAAATTATGAAGAATTGAAAAGTGAAAAAAAAAATAGATCCACCGACAATTGTTTGTGGTTTCGACCCATTTCAACAATCACTTAGACTTAGACATGCAATACAAAAAAGCACTTAACAAAAAACCACCTAAACCTTGTTTGTGGTTTAGCCTAAAAGGCTTCGAAAGATGAATCACTTTGTCTGTTCTATGATTTTAACATTTTTACACCTCCAAATTTAACCGAACTCAGTTGAAAGAAACAAAAGAATTTTTTGATTGTACGAGTACATGGATTTTTATTGAATTAGAAACAAAGCGCAGAAAGTATCTAAATCCAAAATTACTTAGGCACGTACATGTGTAAATGAATGTATGTACAAACATATTCACCTGTCGTCGAAACCAAAGTAACAATAGTATAAAGAAAAGGTACAACAATTTACACTCATCTCTGCACAAAAGAATGAAGAATTCCAGCTGTCAATATTGGCGCCAAACGTCAGTGAACATTTGAAAGAAACAAAAATACAAAAAAAAAAAAAACAAAGAAAAGATACAAAAAAAGATATTCAATTGAAAAAGATTAAAAATGAATAAAAAAAAGAAAGAAATGAAAAAGAGAATAAAAAAATATTGAAAAGAATTTTTGTCTGTCTGTCTGAGAGTCTGTCGGTTTGACTGGCAATTTGTGTAAAAGACTTGTGCCTGCCAAGCCCAACTAAATGATTGACCAAAGAGAGGAAAAAAAAAAAATAAAAGATGTAAGGTGCCATCCATTAAATTCCTACCGTCAAATCATAATTCATATTCTTCTTTTCTTTTCAACTATTAACCGCTGCCACTCCTCAACGGGCTTGGACTTGGGACTTAGAAAAAAGAAGCAAACCGAAAATAATGAAGAAGCGAGAAAAGAAATGGTGGAAGCATAAGACGAAGTCTATTCAAAAGAGTCTCACAACGAGGAGGCAAGTTCAGTTGAATCGAATCGAGTTGAGTTGAGTAGAGTCGAATCGGGAAGGCAATCGACCTAAGGCAATAAACTATAAAGCAGTGACTAAGAACAAAAATAAGGAAAATAAAAAGAAACGGACAATAATAAGAAAACAAGGCAAACCAAGTGGCAACTAAGCCAAGCCATGCCAAGTCGAGTCAAGTCCAGTCAAGTAATTTTCAGTCATGATGCATACTGTAGATGTTTGCACCTTGCGCATGGCTTGCAACTGCACAGTAAACTTAGTTACATAGACGCAGGCGCAAAACTAGGCACTTATCCGGGTGCAACAGATCAAGCAACGGCAGCAGCAGCAGCAACAACAGTATCTATACCGCCTGCCGGCATTAGTCTACTGCTGTTGCTATTGCTGTTGCTGCAGTTCATTGATGCCACTTTGTTGCATCAAAGATGCAGACTCAAGCAAATCGTATCCGAGCTCAGCTCAGCTCAGGTGGTGGTGCTCTATCAAATGCAATTAATGAGGAATTTCATAAACATAAAAAGTCAATAGGATGTTAACTACCAATAGAATAGAATAAGGACCAGGATGGTGATGCTGATGCAGATGCAGGGGAAGATAACTGAAATCAAATGGAAGTCAGTCAGCAGCAGCAGCGGCATGTGTTAAAATATTTCTTTTTCTATTTTTTTGTGGTAACTATGTATATAGAAGGGAAACGGAAGACCTCTTGGCAACTACTATTATATTAGATGAAGTTGATTTTGATGCCATTGATGGTGTTGTTGCTAAAGCAAAGCAAAAGCGTTAGGCAACACGTTGCTAGACACATGTTATGATCGTTATCAACGCAGCAGGGAGGAAACATCGATCAAAAATAGACACTTCATGAAGGAAAATCAATTAAATTTGAACAAAATAAAGAAAAATATTAATATGTAATAACAAAATGATAAAACTCTTTGAACTCTTTCGATGTGTCAAAAGTTGTCAAGATTTTGGTTTTTCTCTTATGTGTGAAATTTTTCTCCTTACAATCATTTGCATATAAAATTTTGCAACAGAATTGAAACGAAAACCAAATAATTGTAATGTCAGAAATGAATTCACATTTCATATACGATCAAATGTATATGTAACTAAACATATTTACTATCTTTTACTCGTACTGAATGCTGACATTTCAGTTGACAAGCCTCCACTGTTGACTTGAATATTTCTAAAGAAAAACGAAATAAACTAAACAATTTATTCTTTTTGTTAATCATAACAAATGTAAGAGGAAAAAATATAAATAACTAGAAAATTAAATGTTAAAAAAATCACAAAAATACCAACCGAAAAAGACAAAATATAAAAAAAATTAAATAACAAAAATTGAGAAGAAAAACAAATATTGTATGAAAATATTTTTGCTATTTAATTTATTTTTTTTTTAGTTCGAGGCAAATGTTTGGCATGCATGCGAATGGAAAACTGCAAAACTGCGAACTGCGAATGCTAAACAACGCAAAAAAATACAAATTCGACAAAAATATTAATATACTACATAGTAGAAAAAAGGAAAGCATAGCAAAGCAAACACAGATACAAATGAACATTTTTGAGCGCAAAATCAAAAGCGACGCGAAACTTTATTAGCCAGTTGACGCAAATTAACAGAGACTACTACTCTATTTCGCATATTCCATATGATGACGATGATGATGATGATGATGATGATTATGGTGTTGCAAGATCTCAACGGGGGCTGGCAGAATGAAAGGAGTGAAATACACGTCGCCTCTGCATGCATGCGACATGAGCATAAGATATACTTGTACAAATACAATCCATCCATAAATGATATAGTAAAAGAGAGAGAGAGAGAGAGAAAAAATTATTATTAAAATCGCTTCAAACAGCAAAATAATTTGTAAATGTCAAAAACTTTTGACAGTTTGCGGTGATGTTTTTCAAATTACAAAAACTTCTTTTTTTCCTCTTTGATTTCTTTTCATTTTTTTTCCAAATGTTTAATGAATTTTGTTGTTGCTGCTATTATTATTGTTGTTGTTGTTGTTTTTGTATATGATGTTGTAATTATGCGCGTGCCTCGATTGCAATGAACATGTAAAGTTAACTAGAAATTAATGAAAAAAATATCAAAATAAAAATCTGAACATACCATAAACCAAATGAAAAGTTCAAAATATTATTGTAAATAACTGACTGTTTTTTTGGGGTATTTAATTTCATTTTTGTGACAAGTTGCAAGTAGCGACGGTAGTGGACACTTATGATTTTTTACATTCGAACTTAAACAGGTTAAAAAGGTTTTTGGTCCAATTACAAATCTAAATTGATTATGAGCATTAATACGATAGGAGTTGTATGATAATTTCAGATAAATTACAAATATTTTTTAAACTTTTAATATTGTGTGTTGGCATGAATCGAGTCATTGCAATTGAAATTCTTATAATTTGTCAATAGATTTACAGCACAATATGTAACAATTTCAAAGGAAATATTGGAGTAATTTCAATAAATATTTATGTACGATAATGAACTATCCATCCATCTTCTATCTACCAGACAAAAAAACCATAATGGGGAAGAATCTAAGAATCTGGACCTTTAAGCGTATTGCAGCGAAGCATTTTAGTCAAAGTTTTCTCATTACTACACACACTTAGGGCCAAGATTAACCATCTATATCTATACTAATATACCAACTTGCTTCTATGGGAGTTGTATATAACGCTTTGGCGTGAAATATACTGAACTAATTTTAATATTTTTATTTTTAAAACAACAAATCTGTGCGAAAGAATCGGGTGGCACATTTAAAGGAGAAAAACCAAAATTTTGAAAGCCTGTGTTATTAACTTAGTACTGCACAAATCGCTAACGAAATTTTGTTCCGGTTATATGGCGAATGGAATATTAAAAAATGAATTATTGACAAAAATCAATGACTACAAAAGTCATGCACTAACATTAAAGCGGAGGCGTAGCAAGGCGTGCCGGGGTTTCTAGTTTTTATATAAAAGAAACTCCACATCGTATATGTTAGATGGCAATTATTGTAAAATTCTTTTGTCAACACATATCACATTCTCCATATTATATGTCCTTTAATAGTCCTAAACGAGGATGTCATTGCAAGCAGTGTCACTGTGAATTATTTGTGACTGACCCTTGATGCATCTCACATCAAAATCATATGAAAGAAATTGAATTTGAAGCATCTAAGAATGAGTTCGTTACTGTATAAGACCTATAGTATACAGCTTTGGGGCACTAACTCCCTAATTTGGAAATACTTGAAAAATCCAATTCGATCTAAAGCTTCTAAGAATAAGTTGGCTCCTTAGTCCGAAATCCAAACTGAATCTACATAACAAGCTGTTACTGTATAAGATCCTCAGTATATAGCTTTCTGGCACTGCTTCCAACTCTAATTTGAAAATTCTTCAAAGGTTCCAATCTAAATTGCTGCAAAGGTTTGTCGCTGCACCGTGGTACATCAGAAAGTCGATCATTCAGTAAGATTTCAAGATTCCAAAAATCAGATAGGAGTTTGTCATGTACAGGAACAGACACTTGTCATGGTTGAGGGCATGATTATCAATTGGTAATCAACCTGCTGGACAACAGCAACCGATAGAAAAAATAATAAAATGTGATTTCTAATTTTTCATTTAAATTCGACTACTTTTGTCATTAAAGCCTGCTTTACATTAGGCGAATGTGCCATGTGCAAAGTAAAGAGTTTAGAAACGGGCGAATCGGTGTGTGCGCTGGTAACGATTACATACAAAATTTTCCACTCGCTTAAAAATCAAGTCATTTTGTAGGTAAATGAGAGGTACTAACAGCCTGCAAGTAACGAGTAAAGTAGAACTGCTCTCAACTTTGATCGGTAGAATATTGACAATCTTTCCAATAGTTAATAGCAAACACTGAATTTATTGGCTAGTAGATTGTAAACTAGCCAAACGTAAATGTGCCTTAACAGACAAATTGCAGGTATAAATAAGAAGCCAAATAATGTAAAACTCTCTTGAAATATGTAGACAAAATGATTTTTATTGTCTTCTATGAATTCCATAGTTTTAATGAACAGATTTTATAAAACTAAACTTATTGTACTACAATGAACAAGTATTATGAGTGTTCTCTGATTATTAGAATTTGTTGTTGTTTTGCTGTAAATATTTTTAAGATTCTCTATGGAAAATATTCAAACTAAACTTCTAAATTGATTTTTAAAGTCACACACCGAGAATGTGGGTGAGGATAGATATAAACGTTATAGTGAACCAAAGTTTACACTCAATTATATAGTATACTATTATTATTTATATTTTTTATAGTTTTCATTATGAATTATGTGTAATAAAATTTATTTTGTTTTGAGGAATGACTTACATTTGACCTTTAAGCAAAGTTTATTTGACTACTGGTTTTTGGTTTTGTCTTTTTTTTATTATTGAAGTTGGCGGTGCCGTTTTTAGAAGACTTGGAAAATCGAAATACATTAAATATTGAATATTAGTCACGCCTCTTCACATCATTTTCAGCATCATCAGCAACAGCATCAGTATCAGCAACAGCATCATCATCACGATCATATCGTATCTATTGAAACTTAAACTGTTTATAGCACAATGTTTATTGCTTGATCTTTTCAAGTTCAAATACTCATTAAGCTAACTAAAAAGCACAACTCACGCCCACTGCTCCAAACACCCAATGCCAAATCTATAAAGAGGCACGGGACCGATGCTAGTTAATAAATTTGAAACCACTAAAGCCGATTTCATTATTTCATAGGCTAAGCTAAATATGCTAACAAGGAACGCCCATTTTATGATATGAAAAAAAAAAATATACTTAGAAAATAAATAACGCCCACAAAAATTTGTGTATATTTTTCTTCATCTTCATCACCATCACCATTATGAAAGGAAAATTTTATACTATTGAGAAAAGTTTTTGTTCATCACACAAAAAGACAATTGTGCATAAATTAAAAAAAAAAAAATATTGCAATAAAAAAAATATACAAATCTCATTAAGCGCATCGCCTACTAGGCAACAATAGATATAACGAATTTACTATACACACTACCATATAAAATTGACTATGAAAATGATATAAAATGCAATAAAGAGATACTATGAACTCAAAGCTCTCCTCGACCTCTTAGGTCGGCAACTAATGACATGAACATAGCAACTACTAACACCATGCCAACAAAAAGAATATCATATCTTAAGAGTATGTAGATAGATACTCACTATTATGTAGGTTTAAAAATATGCGTAATTTTGACTTGGTTAATATGTGTATAGTTCGGTAGAGTAGAGTAGAGTCAGTGGAGTGGAGTGTAGGCCACATGCTGCGAGTACAAGTTCATTATAATAAACCATGAGGCGTAGATCAGTAAAATGCAAAGATATAGTATTATACCAGGGACAGGCAAACCAAATGGCAGAAAAGAAAGAATGATAGAAAGATAGAAGGAGGGTAACGACCATAAAGATCACCTAAGTCTATTAAAGAAATAAACTTACTAGAAATATCAGAAATATAAATGCGTATGCGTTATAAAATAGGTGAATTCATTGAGATGAGGGTGCAGAAGGTCTGGAGGTAACAATCCAACCATCGAACCAAGGAAGGCACCACTTCATGCGTGGCCAGTTTAAACATTTATATGTGCCACATAAACTATGAGAATTATGACATGACATGACAGGACGGGATAGGACACACACACACACACATGAGAGAGTGAGTATGAGTCCTTTAGAATGCCATGGTGTTAAAGTCTTAGTACCAACTACAACTCAATAGTCTTCAATAGTGGTGCGCACCTTTTGAACTGCATTTTGCACCTGTTTGAAGCGCAGATGCAAAAGGCCTCAGGCAAAGTGCCTCTTATATTGTAGATTAGCATTAGAAGGAGTATGGTATTTCTATTCAGGTAGCTCAACTTCGGTTCGTTGTGTTCATTTTAGTTTCTTGTTAATTCACATTAGATTGTGTCCAATAGCAAAGGACCCTTGACTTGGGTTCACTTTACTGGCAGACTGACTGGCTGGCTGGCTATAAAATGTTGTCGATATTAAAGTAAATTAAACTGTCATTAGTAGTTTACCCTTTGCCTCACTCACTCACTCACTCACTCAACAAATGTACTTATCTTTGCATTTTAGTACTTAGATACTTCAATAAAGATCTTGTATCTTTTGTTGCCAATTCATGGTAAAGGTTTTAACTTATTTTACAATACAACTACGAGTATACTCGATTGTCAGTCATCATAATAAAGTTGCCTTCTTTATGAGACCATCTATGTATATCTATCTGTATGTATTGTATCTTTTTTTTGGTTTTGTAATAGTTATTTCAATGTCTAACGTTTTTCGTGTGTTTTCTATGTTTTTTTGTTTAGTTTTGTCGAAGACAATTAGGCATTTTGTTTGTACTTCATTTGTACAACACTTCAACATATCTTTGTATCTATGAATTAAATGAGTATGAGTGAATGTGTGTGTGTGTGTTGTTTTTCAATGTAAGTTTCGAAGTAAGTTTGCCGTAGTCGTCGTCATCGTCGGCATTATCTTTGATGTACCAAAAAAGACGAGCGAGCGCGCGTTCACTAAGAACTTGCGTCTTTCAAGTTTTTTTTTTTAAGCTAAAATGATTTTTAAAATTGTTGTCGTTTGTTAGTATATAGTAGTGAGTATAGATATTAGATACATTGTGTGGAAGGTTGTGGGTGTCTCGAATAAAGCGTGAAGGCTTAAAGAAGCTTACAATGGCATTGTTCTCTTTATTTTTTTCAACTTCTAAAAAAACACTTGCAAGTGTCATTCATTAGCCGCCACTTGTAGTTTTTACACTTATTTCTGTTTTCTGTTCTGTGTTTTTCTTAACCAAATTCCCAAATAACATGAAAATGTATTTCCTAGTATGCTTATGTGACAACTTTCCATGCTATTTAAAGTATTTACACTAGTAAAAAATTAGTTTAACACCATCATCACCAGATGTTCATAGATATGTATATTAGCATATAGATACATTCTCACTGAGATTTCGAGATCGTGATTTGCTGAAGATACACGACACGTGTGAACATCCTAAAGGCTATAAAAATTCGATTGAAAATCAAGATAAAAGCAATAAAATGCCAAAAAGAACATCAAAAGTTTTATGATAAAAATCATTAAATTAAAATTTCGGAGGTTTTTTGATTTTTTAAATCTATTAAAATTTAATACTTTTAATTAACAAGAGAGAAGACATCAAACAGAAAATAAAATCATGTCAAAGGGAATAAAATGAGTTGGAAATTTATGAGCGATTTAGTACCTTTTTTTGTTTTTCATTTTTGATTTCAAATAAAAATTCGAATAAAAATTTGTATTTCATTTAAATGTTTGTGACAAACAAAAGTCAAGTTATTAAACAACAAGCTAAGATGATTGTGATCATGTTGTTAATAGGATGAGGATGATGCTTAGATGATCATGATGATCATGGTGATGATGATGATGACGGCTTCTCTTGTCTTTCTTGGTTGATGTTAATGCCACAAAACAAAGTAGCAAACAATTTATGGCAACTTGTCCGCCCACAATTCATTTCATTTCAATTCAATTTGATTTTGTTGTTTTTTTTTTTATGAATACACAGATACACACACACACACACACACACACACAATACATGCGATGATGCTGCTGTTGTTGTCGTCGTCGTCTTTGTGTCTATTGTGTGGTTTATCTTGCCGCAAGATTTTTAATTGAAACATTTTTGACCATATTCACTTAATGAGCCACAACATGACACGGCGTCACTTGCTATTTTACTATTGTACACTATATATTGTAGTATGTCCACAATGTATGTAAGTATCTTTACTTATGAAAGAAGACCTCGATTTGTCTTGTGTTTTCTTAGATTTTTTTTTCATTTTTTTCCCTCTCTCTAAATTATTTCATTTTTGCGGGGGCAATTTGCCATTTCATAAAAAAATTAATTTCAAACGTAGAAGAGACAAGACAATCATATAAAATTATAAGTATTTTTTATTTGTTAATTATCTTTAAGATATGGCTGTTGTGTGTTTTATATTAAATCGCACACTCCTTGTGCTTGTTTTTTATTGCAGTTCATGTGGTTCAAATGCATCGATGGAAGTGACGCTGACACCAACCCATAAAACAACCCAGTACCAACATCAACATCAACATTAGCATCGGGATCGACTGCCTGACACGGACGCCAACGCCTTTTCTCAATTTCCCATATCATTAACATGAAGTAAAAGCTAAATGCAGCCAAGTGAAGTTAAAGCAAAGTCAAGTCAAATCGAGGCGAGGCGAGTCGAGTCGAGTCAAGTCATAGAGGCCATGGATGCCTGGTAAGTTAGATTTCTTCCTCCCGTCTTTCTTTGTTTTTCTATATGGTATATACTTTCTGTTCCTCTCTATGTTAAGATCGTAAATGGCTTTTTGAATCGTAAAATTGCATTTAAAAAAATAAAGAATAAAACATTTAGGGCACTCACTCAGTCACTCACTCAAGGCGAAATTAATTTTATAGCTTTTGTCGCTTTTCAGTGCCAAGTCACGCACTCTCATTCGATATACATACACACTCACCCATTATCCATTTATCCAAATATTATAGAATCAAAATCAGAGGTCTCTGTAAATAGAAATACCATAGAAAAGAAGTGCTTTTTGTTAAGTTTGTTTACTTTTGCAGGTGGCAGTTTAAATACTAAGATCTAATGAATTTTGAAACAATTTATGTGTAAGAGTATTTGAAAGAAGTTAATAGAATGTTGC
Source organism: Amiota communis (assembly GCA_037043315.1). Lineage (NCBI taxonomy): Eukaryota > Metazoa > Arthropoda > Insecta > Diptera > Drosophilidae > Amiota > Amiota communis. The sequence continues at coordinate 1,109,668 of JBAMAV010001101.1, forward strand.
ACAAATATGATAGAATGTTGTACAAATTTGGTGTATTGAGAAATGACTAAAGAGATTCGTGGTATGGTTTCAGATCAAAACATGTGATACTGACACAGAGTATGCTGTTAAAATGGACACTCAATTTGATATACTCAGGTTTATTTCATACATAATTCAATGGTAATCTTTCTAAGCTTCACAAATCAGTCACGGGGCGAGTAATAGGATTAGAAAGGAAGGAAGTGTTACAAAATGAAGATCAGTTATTCAATGTTGTGTAAAATGCTGAGTAAGAGCTTTGCAGCTCTTTGGTTACTTCAAATGTATTCTGTTCCTCTCCAAAAAACAAAAAATCACAAAAAATGGCAAAATTATTTCTACAATTCTTTTTTTATTTAACGAATCAACTTAATTTCATCAGTTACCATAATCCCGTTTTTGTAGAAAAAAACTGGCGCAAGAATGTTTTGCAGTCGTTTTGGAATTTCAGATGGTGCCAGGCCCTGTGTGAATCAACACTTCCCAGCCGAGTTCCTTCACGTTTTACCAAGTTATAGTAGAAGTTTGTGGGCTAGCGTTCTCGAGGTGAACGACTATTGCCATTTTTCCTTCAGCTCTTCATTTGTTGGTTAATGACAATTGAGTTTTTAATTTATCAGCCAGTTATTAATTTCGACAGAAAAGATTGCACATCATTCCCTTTTAGTAACATTTCTCAAATTAAATTGCAATCACTAAGATTTTTTGTGTGCAAAATTGTGTGGTACCCAAACATTCAGTTTTAAAATGGTCTAAAACTGTCATATGGTGGATGTTAAGATCTTTAGCGATGTCACGACCTGACCGAGGCGCGTCTTTGACATCGAAATTCCCCGAACGAAGTGGTGCAAACCATATTTTAACTGATTTTTTTGATGAATTGTGCTCTCCATGATGAGCAAACATTTTTTTATGAGCGTTTACTGCAGCAAACATTTAAGAATCAACAATTTAAGAATCAATTTTTCATTATTGTAGCATGGCTTTACTAACACTGCTAACTTTTTATTGATGTATAGTATTCCCAGATCAGATTACTTCTTCCAGAGATGCCGCTTTTTAAATCTAGCAATTCAAATTTTCTGAAGTTACTTTTCCAACAAAGTGTTTGTGCACGCATCACGTAAAATCAAATCATTGGATTTAAAATCGAATTATTAAAAAATAACAAGCTTTGTTGTGATTAACATATAGCGGTTATTTATTCAAAATCGATCTACAGAATCAACAGAAATTATTTTTTAATCCAAAGACAATTATACCAACCAAATTATTCGTTCGATTTACCGATGCCTTGATGTTTCTTGAAATTACTAATAGCTGAGTACGAACAAGATTTCATATTGTGCCCCATGTTCTTTTCTTTCTGTAAATGTTTGTAGTCGCCAAAATATAAAATTACATAAGAGGCAGGACAGTGTATGCCCTAGTCAACTTATTTGCTACTTATACAATATAAAACAATTTAATTTGTATGTATTTGAATTATCTATTAAAGTCATAATTTATGTGTTTTATTTAATTTAATTAAATAAATCAGAATAGCAGACTTCTCATAAAGTTTATCTTACAAAAGACCAGTAGAAGGAATTTATTAAATTAAATATTTATGACAACATAAAAGAGACAAAGAGTATGTTGTAGTTTCAATATTTTTTTAAATATGTCAGCTCAACATCAAAATTATTCATTAAATTGCTTCTTATTTTAAAGATACAAAGCTATTTAAAATTGAAACCATGAAATGAAAGAAATCTAAATGCAATTGAGTATGAATTTATTATAATAATATAATATAATATTATCTGAGCAACTTTGAAAGCTTGTTTGGTTTTTGCTTATTAGAATATGTGTGGAAGAATTAAATGTGTTTGATTTCTTGAGGCGATTTAAGTTTTGCATCTGCAATGAAATTAATATCTTTTATCGCTTGCTCAATCGCTTGAACTTGTAAGCTGTAAATTAAGTTGACAACTTTGTATCTACTATAAAAGTGACACGCGTTTTCATTCGTACCTCTCAACTAATCTTATGATCCAAAGATATAAACATACATACACATATGTAGGTGTATGGTATAAGAATGACTGACCAAACGAATGTCTGAGTGACTTAGTGACAAATGGTCAATTATTCTATGTGGTTATAGTCGTTCGATTGTATATTCTTTATATGGATTCGATTAAAGAACAAGTATTTTAAGCTCAAAACCAACCCCTTCACTTCAATTTGAATTGAATTTGAATCTCAATTGAAACTCGCTTGTGAGTTGGTTGGTTGTTTGTTTGCTTGCTTGTACTTATAAATCAAAACGCGTTTCTTTCGAGATACAACTGAACTTTATTTTTTTTTTTGCTTAGTAATGGTAATTTCCAAGTTTGCACATTTCGTTGCTTGCAATCGAATGCCAATCGATTAACGAATATTTCTACATATTATAGTATCAAAGGCCCTATTTCAATTTCTTCGAAAACAGAAAACCCTTCTTTCTGAATTGCATTGGAAATTGTATGAAAATCCGTGGGAGGTACATAGATACTTGTATTATTATTAAAGACAATGAAGTTTACAAAAGGCAAAAGCAAGTAGCTAACGTCAAATATGTCAAGTGTTCGCGTACTCAACTTGGATCAACGTTAAGGAGAAATTCTATTGAATGAGAATGTTGAGTTAGGGTTGCGAGTGCTGGCCAGGGCAGGTGGGAAAGATACTCAGTTCAGTTTACTTCATGGGTACTTTACTAAACAAATACAGATTTTTATTTGACTAGTATATCTACATACACATACCATATGTGTTAATGTGTGTTGTATCTATCTGTATTCATACCCACCATACATTCCTTCGACCATATCAACTTATATCTTGTTGTCGTTGTCGACGTCGTAGTTCTCGTTGTCATCGTCGTCATTGTCTATTATTTAGCAAATATTTAGAATTAAAAAATACAAAAAAAAAGAGTCAACTAAGTCCAAACTTTGGAAAAACCAAACCTCTGCGAGTTAACACAAAACAACACAGCATAGTATAGCTAAACTGAACTGAACTGAACTCAACTCATTGAGATATGTATACACATACACATACTAGATACACTCACTCACTCAATAATAATATTTAGATACTTGGCTACCGCTTGCGCTTTAGCAAACAAATCATAGATACGCGCAACAAGACCCACACTCACTCTCACACCCATTTCCATTCTCATACCCATACCCCATCATTCCTAAGTACAGCAACCTTTACAATAGTTTAGTATAGTTTACTATAGCTGAGTGTAGTGGAGGGGGGCTTTAAAGTGAAGTGATGAAGTGAGGGCCGTTTCTGGATGTCTCAGTTGAAAGTTAGTCAAATATTTAAATGCGCTTTTGTTTAATTTGTGTTTCGTTGTGTTGTGTTCATAATGGACGCCTTTGTCAAAACTTTCTATAAATAAGTCATAAGCACACCTTTTGGCCAGGCCAATAAACCTGGTCGATGTCATGCAACCAACATGAAACCAAAGCAAAGACACAAAGAAACTAACAACTGGCGGCATCTAAAACTCAAAACAATTTGAAGTCAATAAATGAAACTAACTTAACTTAACTTAAGTTGCCTTGCCTTGCCTTGCCTTGCCATATAAAATATGTACAAAAACAATATCTATCTAAAAAGAATACTCAATTGGTAAATAGTTAGAAGGTGCAAATAGGTGTAGCTGTTGCTGCTGCCGTGTTTAGCTTAACCTTTGGTAATAAAAGTTCACTTAAAGGCGCTTTCTTTGCCGCTTTTAGTATTTACTGATAGTTTTAACTTTAAGTATCTTTTTACCTTTATGAATTTATGAACATGAACATGTGCACATAGATACCAAACTTCTTTTCTTCTTTCTGTCTACATTCTATTGAGTGTGGTGCAAGCAAATGTATCTGCATACTCACTATTCGCTATGTTAACAAGCTTGTTAATAAATTACCAACAAAATAGTCATAAAATGTGCCATGCATAAATCATTCCTTCTTTCTATACAGACACATATACATATATATACATTGTAGTACGTAAGTTTCTTTGGAGAACTCATAACAACAGTCCCAAAAAAAAAAAAAAAAAACGCAAAGAAGTAGTGAGCGAGCCATGAAATACAAGACACAGCATCGTATAAAAATAATCATAAATTAAATAAATATAAAAAATTAACATTTAAAAAATAAAATTGCCAAAACAAAATAAAACAAAATTTCACATAGAATATGTACACTGGTCTCACCACAATTTATATACCACACACTTAGCTACATATATATTTTTATATACAGGTATGTGCTTGAAAACTCCGATGTTTTTGACGTCACACTTTTCAATTTCGTCTAAAAAAACGATAAGTGTGCTAGAAAACGCGACGATTTAAATTTTCGAACATTGATGTACCAATGAACAGCTGATTGAAACTCACTCTCTACGACGTACACAATATGCAGACATGCCAACTTCCGCCAATGAGTTTATTAAAATTTTTTATTGAATTTATAACTTTCTACGCATTTATGTAACAAAATTATAACATCACAGCTTCATTATCAACAATTGCAGTTAATTTCAACATATCAGTTAATGAATTAAAGAATTGGAATCTTCGTTTTGCTTATTTCATTTATTTTGCTTTAATTTAAACGACCTTTTTGTAAAAGTCTAATTTTTACTTTAAATGCAGTTTTGCGAGAAAAATGATAAGTTACAGATCTTAGTACTTTTTTTCCTTTAATAACTTCAGATAATCGTCTGTAAAAAACTTACCGATTTCAAAAACGTCAAAAGCGGTTTCTATCACACCCAAAAATGGAATTGTGATGGATTTGAGACGAAAGCGATTTCAAGCACATACTCGATAGCCTCCTAAAATCAAAAAATCATATATATATTTCCTTTGTCATTTTTCAATCAAAATCATGAAACCATGAAATCTTTCTTTAATGTTATTTCGATTACATGTGAGTTAATCTAATTAATGAAGACATTTTTGTAGATTTCATTGTCAAATATATGAATAGAACTTCAGTTTTATATGTTATGCTAGTCTTGAAAATTTAATTCAAATATGATGGTTTGGTTTATGTGATGACTATATCTTTCAATAACACAGGCCTACAAAATTTAAATGTTTTTATATAGAATCTTATAGATTAGAACACCCAGATTCCAATACGATTTGCTGTATGACCTCACAAGTTTATTTAAAATTGCTCAAAAATTACATGTTTAAAGTTATGAATTTTTAATTATATTTTCCAAAGTTTGAAATAATTATGGGTGGAAAAAATAACATAAAACAATTGCAAAGTATGAATAAAATGAAAAAAGGAAAATTGACTCTTGGCAGGGAAAAAACTGTGGACAATATGCTTGAAAATTGGTGGTCCCGAGCTTGCACGGGCCAACATTTAAATGAATTCATCTCAAATAATACTTAATCGGAAAAATTACTCTATTAAAAAAAAACAAAATTAGTTTAAAAAAATTAACTTTTGTCCTTTTAAGGACCATATTAAAATCGGACCAATAGATGGCCCACCATTTATTAAGAAAATTGAATAAACTCTTTTCTCATTAAATTTACGTGATTGGATTTTTAAAATATTTTTCCCATAACAAGGTACAGAATATCTACCGAATTTACTACTCAGTTTTTCTCGAGGGAAATCCTTGTAGGCCTATGTATAGGTAGTTTTGTTTACTGATGATCAAATCATGATCCAGAGCATAAATTGCTGTAACACCATGTCGAAAACTAAGCAACTAGATAATGATAGGTCACTTGCTCGATTTCTCCTAGCTATGATGACACTATAGTATTATACTTTATGGAGACTTCTTCAATGCATTGCTCTCATGTGTTGCAATCAACATACTAAAATCATAATATACTTCACATCCTACAGTGTAGTGTATAAATATAGAAAATATCGATGAGATGTGCGACAAACATAAATCAATTCAATTAGTTGTGCATTTATGTTTTGTTGCCGTTGTAGTTGTTGTTGTTGCTTCTGCTGCTGTTATAATACTCGTACCGATTAATTTTATATAGACAAAATACAGTTAGACAAAAACTTGTCTAAAACTGGTAATTTGATCTTTTGATTTTATATTGTTTGTATCTAGAAAAATGATGATGATGAAATCAGAAGAAAAATATAATATAATTAAAATAATATAAACATTGCCACTGTGTCACACATTTAACTTAACTGTTCATTTAAGAAAGTTGAAAGTTGTCTATTCGGCAGGGAATTACATCTCAATTATATGCTCTAAAATTAAGAAAAAATTGGTTATTGATACATGAGTCATCTCATCAAGTGTTGACCTTCATAGTTTTTATTCGTTATTATTTCAAGAGAACATATTGGATATTTAGATTTTGTTTGACAGACATTTATATATGTCAGTCAATATAAGTGTTTATTTTTTTTTTCGGAAACATTTCTTGGAGATATTCTATATACTTGATATGAAGGAACAATCAAAATAATTGATTGCAGAAGGTGAGCCTGCTTAGAGAAACAAAGAATAGACTGACATTAACTGACATAACATAAGCCACCATTAAATAACACCTGATCGTAAATTATTGGATTTGAGGAGTAACATCATTTCCGTGTTGTAGCTCATTATTTTTTATTATTAGTTTTAAAATGGTTCAGCTGCTTGTTGCTCTTAAGAATAATAATATGCCTGACAAATAGATAGATTTTTATATATGCCAAACTGAACATAAATTGCTTAATCATTTTTTATAATTTGCATTATAAATGTACATTTACGAACAATTTATCATTATTCGACAAGAGAAAGAAATTCGAAAAATAAATTAAATAAATTATAATCCATATAAGTATTATTATTTATAAGAATTTTAATATAATGTATATACTTGCCTTAAGAAATATTTCTTGCATTTTATATGCAAAAGTTCGACAATACTGACATTCATGACGAACACTGAATAAAATCCAACATTTTCTTACCTAAATTGTGGATACTTTTTCATGTAACATTAAAATAAGATTAACTCTTTACTCGTATAAGTATAAATAAGTGCCAAATAAACTGTCGTAAATAGTTAAAATAATAGATTATGTTCATAAAATAATTATCAGTAATTTAATTCCTCACTAGCTGTTTTACTCAGCGTTGCCCGGAGTTCGAAAATTTTGTGCAAATTGTTGTTGTTGTTGTTAGATGCTCGTTTTAAGAGCTAATTGTCCAGTCTATTAATTTCATAGTCTTTGACAAAACGCACTGTCTCTCTCTTGATTAGCTCTCAAAAAGCATCATATTCAGAAAGAAGAGAACGAAAAGCGTAATTAATAAATGAGATATTTTTTGTTTTTTAAGTAATTACAATATTGTAACAAAAGGGCATAACATATTTATAAGATTATAGAATAGTGGCGTGCAGTATAATGTATAGTTAACTAGACCTTCTATTTGGATGGTCGTTACAGTGGGTGAGGGCTGTCGCCATATGATTTTGCAGTCACTTCAGATCACATTTACTGTTTTGAAGGACCACGACTCGCAACGTGGGCATCTTTAAGTCTCTGTCCAAAATGGTGTTGAGCACAAACCAAGGAGCCCCAGATAAATTATGAGAGAAACAAATACAACAACAGCACAAAGTTCAAGAAACAATAATAAAACGTGTGTGGTTTCGGAAAAACTTAATCCTAAAATACATATAACATATTTACCTTTAACAAATAAAGAAAGGAAGTATTGTATGTCAGCCGATTTTTAGGCACAAATTTGTTGTTTTAAAATAAAATTATTAGAATCGGTTCAGTAAATTATGTAGTAACTTATGTAGTATGTAGTACAGATACAGATAGATATAGAATAATTATGAAGTTTTGAAAGTCTGATATCATTGTAAATTTATGTGACCTGATCGATCGTTCGATGATTTCCTAAATTACCTTCATTATAAATGGTCGATAAATACATACGTATAAATATTCTGAATCACTACTTATGTTGAGAAGAATGATGGAGATATCAGTTAAAATTCTGCTAATAAGTCAGTGCCAGTTATTGGCAATAAGACCGAATATTATTGGATTTTTTAAACTGACAATTTGGCATTTGAATATTCAAATTCAATTATTAAGATCTTATATAGTAGATATGATATGATTGATCATACATAAATATCATTGTTAATCAAATATCTCAACTTTGGTTTCCGATTTAACCTTAGACAACCTTAAACTGAAATGAGTGGTATTTAATATTTCTGATTTAATAAAATGGGAAAAAATAAAAAACAAAAGAGATGTCAACTAAGATTTCAACACTTTTAATCAAATTGAATAAATCTTAAAATTTATGATGTCAAACGGAAATTTAAAATTGAAAAAAAAAAATAAAAAAATTAAGTAAATGCAACAACAAATGAATGACAAGTTATACAACAATAAAAACTTAAACACCTACGCCCTGACACACACACACACAGACAGATATTCATATACTTAAATACACTCAATATGCTAATAACACTATAAAGATACAAAGATACAAATGTGAAGAATGATTGCCACGATTAACATAAATTAAAAGACTAAAAAAATAAATTAAAAAAGAAAACAAATTTAAAATAAATAAAAAATAAAAATCGCTTTCGATTAAATGTCATTTTGTGACGTCAGCGAATAAATAAATGAATGAATGACTGACTGACTCAGTGACTGACTGAGTGACTGACTGAGTAAGTGTGTGATTGAGTGAACAACTTTCATTTGTTGTTACCTATGAAGTCAACTCATATTGAATTCAATCCAATCCAATCGAATCAAATTGAATCAACTCAAATCGAGAATCAAGAATTGTTTGTGGAAGAGGAAAGAGAAGGGAGAGGAAGAGAGACAATACAATAAAAATGGTTGCTTTTGCCATTTTTCAAAAGTGGCGGCGGCAAATCAATAAAAATGCAAAATAATCGAAAATGAATATGAAAAATACTCATACCTCATACAAGAACCTGACAATTTTCATATGATAAATGAAACCAGTACAAACTAAGTACACAATAGCAACATATATTAAGTAAATGAGACAAGACACAGAAAAAAAAGAGTCAAGAGCAGGAAAAGAATACAAAAAAAAAAAAAAATTTATAAAAATAATTAAAATTTAAAGAAAAATGAAAGAATTAAAAAAGTGAAGTATTGTAACTCAATTCGTTGTGACAATGACGACGGTGATGACGATGATGATGGTTATGATGATGACGACGTGTCAAGTGAAGTATCGAAATATACACACATTACTTGTAGTAGTATGTATCTGGTACCTTTACAGAGAAATACTGGTATACTGGTAAGACCTGCCTGGAGGGCTTTTCAACGAAACCATAAAAGTTCATTGTTGGCCACTTGATAAATAACAACAAAATGAAAACAAAAACTAAAACAATTTTATGCGATTACGCAGCGAAACACTGGACACTGAGTAATGAAGAAAACACAAAACACAATGAACAATAAAGAAGTCGAAGGCGAAGGAGAAGTTGAAGATACCAACAATGTTGCAAGTAGCATTTGCCACCATACTACTATACTATAAAGTGGACTACTTTCTACACAAAACACAAAAAAACTTAAAAATACACAAAAAAAGATAAAATAATGTATCAAAAAACAAAAAAAAAAAACGAAAATGGAAAAGAAGGCGAATGAATGGAAAACAAAGTCTGAAGAACAACATGCAACAGAAGCCTTTAGGCAGCAAAATGAAACATTGATGTTGCACAGATAAGAAAAATAAAAAATTAAAAGGTTGAAACACTTCTTTTCTTCCCTCCACATCCCCCTATCCGAGATGCCCTTTTGGTCATTCACTGAAATGTGTTAAATTAAATGCAAATTTTTCTTTTTCTTCTTTTTTGGAAGCCTTCACTAACTGACACCAAGTTCTTCTCCTAGTATACCCAAAACTCTCTTTGCTCATCATCATCATTTTTTGTATTGTTATCACAAAATTTATCAGTAAAAATTTGCAAATGTTTAGCACTCGATCACGTTCGTGCTAGTAAGAAGGTCTTAACTAAACCTGAACCTGTAATCAATAAATGAACCGAATAACCGAAGTTGGTGGTGGTAGTGGTGGTGAAAAAAAATGTTTATGTCTGTCGGTATGGAAGGTTTTCGCGATAAACGTCCCTGAAGACATCGAATTAAGAAATAAACGCATGCAAATGAAGGCGTTGAAAGGAACAACAATCTTCAAACTGCACTAAGTATTTCAGAGATACTGTTTTTGTATTTTGTGTTTGCGTTTTCTGTTCTGAGGCCACTTTCGTATCAATTTAATTGAGAGCTAAAAGGCGCAAAATGTTTAGTTCCTAACGCGCTTTTGCAAAGAAATTTACTTTCATTCCTTCCTCTCGATACTTCATTTTTGATTTTTCATTTGGTGGCAGGTGGCATGTTGAGCGTTTGAGCGTTTGCCACTTGAGCCTTGCCTTTTTTTTCACATAATCACATAATAAAAAACAATTAATTACAGTTGAATATAAAGTACACATATGTTTATTTACTTAATTTACCTAATGACATAGAAATGGAAGGGCGGACTTATGGACGGACAAATAGAAAGATAAATAAATGAATTGACAGACAGATGAACAGATAGACAATATCTTACAATATTCGTACTGCATAAGACTAAATCGTGTTTTGTGTTGCCTTAAATTGTGGCGAAATACTACATTAGATATATATGTGAGTATATAAAACAGCACCAACGACAACTTAGAGATACTGTGATCAGAAGTCAAGTTACTTGAGATAGACACGTGGCTTTGGGTGAGGTCATCATAGACAGTTTCAGTAATCGAGTCCCAACAGCAACAATATAATAAATAACACTATTAATTACCACTGCAATTAAGTAAGAGCACAAAAAAAAATACATAGATACATTTACTGAAACAACTACCAACAACTGTAAAGTAGGGAAACACAATTCAACAGAATACAACACAACACAAACAAATAGAAAGACACATTCATATAACTAAACACGAGTTGTGTTTATAAAATAATAAGACTCACCAACCTATTTTCGTTGTTTTTGCGTTGACACCGCAAACAATTAAAAATTTTGTCATCTTTTCGATTCTCGATCAAGTAAAACAGCTGCGCTTTTAACAAATCGGTTTGCCAGCTTAGTTCACTTCATATATTTATGGTATAGTTATAGCTAAATTATGTTAGAAACTTATAGTTTAAATCAGATATATAAATAATAATAATAATTATGATGAACTTTACTTGTCGACTCTCCTATGGAGCCACAACCTTGTGACTTTGTAACCACGCCTCGCATACAAGTACAAGTACATGAGTAAATCTAATGTGGGAAGAAAAAAAGGAGAATTAAATAGCATAAAACTGCGACTTATAATAAACAATTATTGAATTTCATTTGTATCTGTGTATCTATGTAAGCGTCTGTTTATGTGTGTGTGTGTGTATATGAGAGACATGAGGCATATTATTATTTATGCTGCTGTTGTTGTTGCTACTGCTGCCTATTGGGTGACCCAAATTCAGTGAAAAACAAAAAAAAACAAAAATATAATTTTCTTAGTTTAATTTGATATATACTATGTATATACATATTCTATTTCTTTTTTCTTGCAACAAACACTCACTCATTCACTCACTCATAGATACAATGTTATATGTGCATGGATCTCTTTCTTGTTTTCGATTTTTATTGCCCATTTCAACATTATTGAGTGACATATGAGCGCATTAATCTTTCCATTTCCAACATCTTGCTATAAGCACACATTGTTGCGTTTTGTTCTCATTGTTGCTGCTACTGTTGCATGCAACATTCCTTGAGACATGTGGCATTAAATTAATTATTCTTAAAATAAGAAAAAATATGAGATATAAATATTATTTATGTTAATACAAGAATCTCATCTTCTAACGGAAAAAGTTATTAATTAAAAATTATGTATGTTCAAAACAACGACGAAAATGTGAACAAAAATATGAAATATAGTATCTGTGACATAGACTCTTCTTGAGATGGGAAAACAAATTTATAGAACAAAATGAATTATGTTTATGCATGAGTCACAGAAACAAGAAACAGAAACAGCAACATGCAACAACACCTGTTGCAACATTTTCAATTTAACAAAAACACACTAGATACATAGAATGCATAAGTAAAAACATGCACATAGTATATGCAGTGAGCAAAAGTATCTTGGACAATAACAAGAAAAAGTAGAACAAATGTGATAATTTCAGAACTTATTCCATTGACGGACGAAGTCCTTCAGTAGCATGGGGCAACAAAATTATATAGGTTCCCAGTCTTCTGTGTCACTTTGAACTGAAGGTGGAAACAAATATTACCTTCTAAAAAATTGGAGGCCCCATAGGATCCTATATAAATGCCTCTAATAATGGGGTGCACTATATGTGATTTGATGTGATTGTGGAACTCGAAACCGTGAACGTGTTTCGCATTTTGCACATGACTCTTTGATTTATTTTGTTTTTATTCATTTTTATTTTTTCCCAATGATTTTTCGCGCCTCGTCTCCATGCTCTCCTTTCTTTCATTCCTCGTTCGTTTCATTTCGTTTCGTTTATTCTTTCATTCTTTTACTCACACACTCATTTTCTTTTAGCCCATAAACATTTTGTGTGTCACACCATTTAATCTTTATTAATTGCTAAAGAAGGCAAATGCCGTGGCATCTGCGGCAGCGAGGCCAATTGTGTGGATCACAGCTAAAAATGAACTAAGGAAAAACGGGTTGGGAAAGGGAAATGAGGGGGGAAATGGGGCATTTGTTGCATATTGCCTACAAGACGATGACGATGATGATGATGATGATGATGACGACGATTTGCAAATAAAATTGATAATGAGCAAAGAAAGGCAGGCTGAAGGCAGGCAGGCAAAGCAAAGGCATCATCATTCTACATTTGCATTTGATTATAAAGAGCGAATGTATCTACCATAAGTATGAATGTGTGAGGTTGTGTGTATTTTCTTTGACTGTTGTCAGTGCAACATTTATCTATGTTGGCGTAAATTAATGCATTGCAATGCAAAAACATGCAAGCATTTTTCAAAAGATTTTTTCCTATTTTTTATTTTTTTTTTCTTATTTCTGTTGCCTTAAAGCGTGAAGAAAAAGGTTAGCGACGTAAAGTGGTTGGATTTTCTTTGCTTTTAAAATAGATGAAATAAAAATATAATAATTCTCACAGTTCTCAATTCACAAAATTATGCATTACATACATATTTTTTTTTGAGATAAAAATAAAGTAAAGAAATCCTTGAAATTGTAACTGCCGAAAAATCGTATATGCAAACAGCTGCCTTTACTTTGCCTTGCCTTGCCTTACTCCACTTACAACACCCTTTTCACCTTTTCTTTGCTTTATTCTTAGTCCTGTTTTTCGGGCAAGGAAATCTAAATATTGTTCAAAAATTTGCATATGAGTGAATCTGAATGATCTGAAATCAACATCAATAAAAATCAAAATCGAACAAAAAACTCCGAACAAAAACAAACGAAATGGTATGGAATAAAAGGAATATTATTATCCTTTACCACAAAATGAAATGAAAAGAAAAGAAAAAGGGATTTTGATCGTTGTATAATTTTCTTATAAATACATCTGATGAACTCGCTCTCCTTTCTTTTGACAAAGGAGAAATCAATTTCACTGCGTAGCCGATTAAATACGATAAAAAAAATCATGTTGAAAAGAAAACCTTAAGTAAACAAAAAGAAAAAGAATATCAGAAGAAAAAAAAAACAGAAATAAAAAGGGAAATGAAGAGGAATTATGATGAGAAGCCAAGGTGAAGTAAAGTGGCGGCATGTTGCAAGAGAAGGAAGCCTGATGCATCACCATTGACGGATGGAGAAAGAAGCGAATGCAATTTAACATGAAATTTAAATCCTTTTCAAGCCACATGCAGCAGGCATTAAAACAAAAACAACAACAAGAGAAAGACAGATATCAAAAGTAAAGGTTCTACGTGCAACACTCTGAAGAACTTATTTGAAATTCCGCGCAAGTAATTCAAGAAATGCCAACACAAGTAGCGACAACTCTGACAAATCGTGAGGCAAATGTTATTGACTTTTGAACGATCCATAGAAAGAACTCTGACTGCCATCAACCCTTTGAGGCCATTCAGCAGGATATTATAAATGCTTACAGCAAAGGACAATGACGCATTTGAATGCTCTGCGTGAGAAATAAAAAAACAAGAAATACATAAAAGAAAAAATGAGAAAACTTGTATACGCACGCGGTTTAATCAATTCACTGGTTCACTCATTCATTCATTCATTTATTTATTCTTTTTTTTTTCTTTTTGCTTCTCCTTTTAAACCCATTCATTTATTCAATGAAAAATCAGCATATTGATTTGACTATCAGTTACTGGTCTGTTATCAGGTAGGGGGAAAAGAAAGTAGTAGAAGTAAGTAAGTAAGCAACAGCGAAGACAATGACAATGCACAATGCAGTTGCATTGGCACTGACATCTGCACATACTGTATCTGCATACGATATGTATATACATATAGATACCATATATTTTTCTTCATTTCATCATCTACCATACAATTTGAAATGCATTTTATTTTGCTAAATGAAATAAACAAATATTTGCTTAAAATACTGAAAGTTGCAAACAACTTACTATTTTACATAGGTTACTACTTAGGAGGTATACAGTGAGAGAGAATAGTTATTGTAGTTGGCATGCCGCAATGCGTCAATACATAGATATCGTACATGCACATAGATTGTCAAACAGATCCAGATAGATGTGCATAATTAACATAACTATGTAGTACATTCTGTTTGCTGCTTATCTCGCTGTTGTTCCACCGCTACAGTCGTCAGTCAGTCCAGTCCAATCCAATCCATTAGAGTCCTTTTAGGTTTAAATGGTTATCATGCTGCCTGTCAGCTTTCCTGCCTTCCCGTCTGTGTGTCGCTCTGTCTTCTGTATTCATGTCTACATGGTTGCGCACTGCTGACACTTTGTTATCTAATCCAGCTGCCACTGAGACCACCACCACCACTACGTAAAACATCCCCTTATTTTGGGTTGAGTTGAGTTGAGTTGTGTCCTCTAATTTAGAGGAAAAGATCCGCAGCTCAATGTGCGCCACATTTTCTTACTTAATTTACATGTTTTGTGCGTTGCGTTGGGTGAATGCGGTGCAAATTCAGGCTTAGGGCAGCTGACCTTTGTCCCTGTTAACACACAATTTCGGGGTCATTGCTGATTAACTCAAAAATAGAACTATAATTAGCGGCATTTCCAAATGGAAAAACATTTTCATTTTCATTTTTTTCTTAAAAAGGTCACTAGAATCTCCTTTTTCATTATCTCTTCTTCACTCATACATAGTAGTTCATTGGTGTGCATTCGTGCTGAAGAGTCTAATGGGTTTTCCCCTATCTATCTATGGTACATTGAATGTGGGGAGGAGTGGGCTTGGGTTAGGTGTTTATTTTTAAAAATAGCGTTTGATCGGTCAGGCCTAAGCTCAAATTCATGGTCAATTTATGATAATAGATAAGGTTCATTATGGTGTTGATAATAAGGGGACAGTTTAATGTGATGGAAACACACGTAGCTAGCATCCATAATTATAAAGTATTGAACAAGAATTTGCCAAATGAGTCAAGGACTTATTATAAGTAAATTAAAAATTGAAAGTTCTTTAAACAAAAATTGGATTATACAACACAATGTTATATGCATCTTAACTATGCTGCAACTTTAGTTTGTTTGAAGGTCTCTAGAGATAATGATGGTATCACAGAGATGACCATTTCAAAGTTTACAACTTGATAAAAGGTTAAACTGGCGCACATGAGAAAGATTAACTGGCTTCTTACATAGATGAATATTCAGCTAATACAGAATAGTCATAAGGACCTCAATTTTTCCATATTTTCATTGTTTTAAATAAAGAATTTGATCGGTTTCCATGTTGATCTTTCATTGAATGATATGCAACTCTGACATCCAAAGAGGCTTTAAGATCAATTCAATCACAAAAAAGTTAATGAAACTTGTCACATATACATAATGTGAACGTCCTTGAATAGCCCAGACCTCAATCTTATTGAAAACCTCTGAAGTGAACTTAAACGTGAAATTTCAAAGACAATTTGCCAAAATAAAACTCATTTATGGGAAAATATTCAAAATGTTTGGTACAATATTCCTGTAGAAACTTGTCGGAAGTTGATATCTTCTATGAACAGAAGAATCGAAAATATCATCAAGAATAATGGCGGATATTCAGGGATAATTCAATGCAAAACGGGACCATAACTAACGATATTTCAATATTAGGTACTAAGTGTTTAGGGCGCACCGCTTGATATTTGGTGTGTTTTATTAATGAACCAAATATTTTATTATTTTTTAGAAGAAGAAGCCTATTCTAACTGGTTCTTTAAAGAATTATAAAGAGATATGTATATGAAAATCAAGCTGTTTTAATCAAAAAAATGATCACACCTATCATTCTGTCCAGGTGTGTAGAAGGCCATCCGAACTCGATTGCTATTAATTTTCTTGATATACAATAAAGTTACGCAACCAAAATTTTGTTTTGGATAATTGACTCATTGACTTGTGCGACTTGAAAGATTACGAAATATTGTATGAATAAATGAAATCATTTTAATCATTCAAATAATGAAGTATCCGAATTTTATCGTTTATCATATAATTATCCTTTCTACATAAGTACAATAGTTCGACGATCAAATTGCCCATTATCAAATACACACTATTTAGCGTGTAATCCTTCAATCATACAATCAATTGCCATAGTCAATGAAATATTACAACTGACATCAATTGAATCGCATTTGATTTGCATAATTTTAGCAAAAAATCCTTATCCATTCTGCCAAAATGTATGCAAATATACCAATTCATTTTCATTTTGTATGTAAAATCAGACAATTGTGATATTGACAAAAAGGGAGAGACACCAAACCGACATAAATACTTGTAATACTCGTACAAAATATTGAACCTTCTCTTGAAAGACTCAAACGACAATACAATATTTTGGCAATGAAACAAAGTTGCAAAACACCCTTCCTTCTGCAAAGAATTGCGAATGAAATGTTAATAACCATTGAAGGCTGGCTGACAAAGTCAAAAAGAAGTATAAAAAGGATATGCACATGGCAATGGAAACAAAATGGAACCAAAGATTGGAAGGACGGTGAACAATAGGACAATGGGTGTGTGTGTATTGTTGCGATTCATCGATAATTGGCAATTTAAGAGTGGTAAACAACAACTCATTGGTATAGGTGTGTGTTTTGGGTGTGTGCTTGCATGCATGTCAGTATAACCGATATTGACTTTAACACTTTTATGTCGATAAACATTTCAAATAAAGGATTTTTGCAAGAAGGGTGCATCGTGCACCGATTCTTGATTTGGCGTGTGTCATTGTCGATTTGTCTCTACCGACTTTCGTGTTTTAGAATGCTACCACTTCATAATTTATATTCCGTTCTGTTTCTTTCCTTTTCTTTTGTTTCCTTTTATTTGTTTTCAATTCCATCATTTTGGCAATTGAATTTCTGCAAAATTATTTTATAACACGACAAAACCAATTCAGAGGGTTCAAGGAGATACTGTATACACAATTTTGCTATTGTATTGTTGTAAATACACAATATCTCATTGTTGTTATTCTTCTAGATAATTGCTTAATGACATTTTAATTGTATTATTGATTTCAATTTGGTCTGAAGAGCATATAGTACAGTAAAGGATTGGCCAAATGACTGCAAGTCAATTAATTTCATATCGCTTGTCATTTTGGCATCTCAAATCAAAATGACATTTTCAAGCAAATGGACAACACACAAAATTAAAAACTCATTTTCCAATGAAGTTGGATAAGCAAAGAGATTCACTTAAATATTGATATTTCAACTTTTGATGATTTTATAGATGTGTTAATTCAAGTTGCCATTCTTTCCTTTATTAATAGTGTCAATATTCAATTCAATATTTAATTGGCAAACAAAATCAATTCTAAGTTGTATATTTTTGCATTACAAAAACAAAGCAAACAGTTGCAATGGAAAACCAAATATTTCTTCTTGTAGATACTGATGATAATGATGATGTTGATGATAAACTCAATACAGAATATATTTGAACAAAAGAAACAAATCACAGCATAATTATTAATAAAAAGTGGAAAAAAATGTTTAAAAATAAACATAAAGAATGAGAATGAGAATAAAATTGAAATTGAAATTAGAAACCGGATTTTCAACTATTCCATTTCGAAATGCTGACATTCGAAAAACAATTTTAAAACAAACACAAATAAATGAAAAGTGACGGCTAACAGCAGCAACGAAAACGTGGTAGGAGATGATGACGACTTGGCGACGCATATTCCATTCGAATTGATATAAAATTCACCAAATCTATGCGATTCCAATCAAACTGAATTCAATTGTACGAGTAAAACTTTTTGCATTCAAATTTGTTGATCGATACTTAATGTTCAATGCTCAATGATGATGATGGAGCGCAACCGGGGGGAGCTGAGTTCCAAAAAAGCACAATCGATAAATCTTTGATAATTGTTTTTCAGCACGAAACAAATAAATAAAAATAAAGTATCATATCATATAGTAAATATTTTACTGTACTTTAAGCTACATTGCATTCTAATAGACCACCAAATTTATTCTATTGTCCATGCATATGAGCCCAAATTGAACGACCAAATAAAATACAATATGGTATAATGCTTCGCTTGGCAACACTTTATTTTTTTTTTTTGTTGGTGTTTTTCTTTATTTTTTTTTTTTTAATTTTATTTGTTCATATTCATTCATTCATTCATATTCATTGTATTCATGATTTTCGTAGTCATATAAAAAATTTATGACGATTTTTATGGCATTTTTATTAGCAAAAAATATACATAAAATATTATTGTATAAAAAGAAATACATAATAATATTATTCGTATATGAAATAAATGCCAACAACAAATGAAAAAGAAGAAAAACAAAATAAACGTAAATAAAGATTAAAAACAATCATATCCGTTGAAAATAAAATGGAAATTAAAATTATACAATAAAAATAAGCTAAACACTCGTACTAAAAATTAGATCTTCTACTTAAGATCACTCACTTTTCAGATCAGATATTATATCCAATATTATTGGGAAAATATTATGATTCATTAGTTTTTTTATGGATTCCATTTTATACATAAAATAAAAAGAATGCGGGTAGTTTTTTAAATTAACAATAATTTGGTTTTTGCAATTAAATATTTTATTTATTAAAGTATTTTCTATGAGCAACATGAACATCATTACTTAACTTTATATTAAAAATTCTGTATTATACAAAAACCAATCGTAGAAGTGTCATTAAGAATAGATTATAAAAATAATGGATTGCTACTAGTGTTTGTCAAGTCTCAATTATCTCAAAGTCACGATCCCTGTACTTCGAGACTTCTAAGAATAAAATTTGAATCGAGTTCATCTGGATGTATCAATGAAAAAAGCCATTTTAGTAAAAATCGACATTTATTGAATATAACATCAAATCCTGACGTAAATTATAGTGCAAACAATTTTATTCTTATAATCACTTAATCATTAGTAATCATTATCAAGTAACTAGTCATTGGTAATAATAAATCTTATTATCAGAATCACGAATTCACTTGTTTAGTTATAATATCGTCCATATATAAGGCAATCTTTCAATTAGGAATTGTACTCTGATTCTTGTAACAAAATAACCAGACAAGGAGGGCACTCTCTCGTTTTCAACAGATGACGGTTTTATTGTATTTAAAGCATTGTAAAGTCGTTCCAAAATTTTCAGTGTGTTTTCCGGTTCCTTCAAGCAACTGTAACTCCTTTTAGGGTTTCGTACCTAAAGACTGCCAACGTGACCCTATTACTAAGCCTACACTGACCGTCCGTCCGTCCGTCCGCCAGAGAGCTCTCTCCCATGAACCATAATAGGTAGACAGTTGAAATTTTCATAGCATGTGTAGTCCAAATGCGTGCATAACAAATAATAGAAATAAAATAAATTTAAAAACATAGAGGGGATACTGACCCAAATTTAAATTAATGTTCTTTTTAGAAAAACTTTTTTGTTTACTATAATATCGAAATGAAATTTGGACACTATAAATGTGTGATACATATTCACTAACTATGTATATCTCAAGATCCTAGGCTTCCTAAGAAGGAAAAAAAAAACACAGATTCATATTAATGTTCTTATTCTCTCCTGTTTCTCATCTTGGTTTATGTTTTTGTAGTAGACTTTTGTGCTTTATTTTCACTTTTGCGACAAAAACTAATTAATTTTACATTACTTCAGATAGAGAATTTACATACATAGTGTTAAAACCTTGTGCGGTGGTACGGAACCCTTCGTGTGCGAGTCAGACTCTCACTTGTCAGTTTTTTTTTTTTTTAATGTTGTTCTGGATTTTTTTCCAAGAATTTTCGTTACATTCTTTGATTGTCTGTTCAAATACAATAGCAAAAACCGAGTCTCTAGTCTCGGGGTCTGAGACAACCAAATTTATAAAGAGTCTCACCATTTCGAAACACAAGATGCCCCGGGACCCAAACACTAATTGATAACACATATATCCAAATATACTATGGCATTTAAAGTCAACCGGAATAAGCATTCATCTCTTTATACGTATTTTCTGCAGTGCAACTTGTTTCACTTCCGAATGATTAACTAAATTTATGTATAGATTATGTGAAATATTAATTCAAATTTTTATGTGAATATCTTTGGAAATGTAAAAGTGGTCCATACAAAAACTTATACGAACTCTATCACTGAAGTGACAACGCTATAACATACATGTTTATGCTGGGTCACCATTGATTATACAATATTTTACATTCATTTATTTACAATTCACAATAATTTTGTATATTAAGTGTAGTATGTGTTTTAGCATTCGCTTTTTAAAAATTAAGAGATTAGGCTACGTTTCCTTTTCTACTTAGACATATATAAGGGATTAGTAACTATGGGATTTAACAATATGTTCTTAATACTTAGTAAAATACAATACGATTTAATAAAAGGAGTCCATTGTATTTGTAATTTAATTTGAGACTAGGTCACCATAGAATTCTGATGATTGTTAGGCATATAAGTTGTAAAAAAACTTATGCAATAAATAACTTCAAAGGAGTTAAAATTTAAATAAAATACTATATTTATTCCCTTTCATTAGTTAACCTTTAAGTTAGAAAAAGAAAAATCAATAAAATAAGATTAAAAAAACCTTTTATTTCTTTTTGTATTTCAGCAATCCAAAAATATGTCAAAAACTTATGGAAAACTATTGAAATAAAATTAGTCGTACATACAATAATATGATGAAAATGAAAAAAAAAAACTAAAATGCAATGAACAGTGAATGAGGTGAGTGAGTACAATTTTAAATCTATAGTACTATTCATATTCATTTTAAGGTAACGTGAAAGTAAGAAAATGAAGGCCAAAGTTGCTATAGAATACCATAAGCCAAAGAACAAAATAAGCTAACAAAACTTTTACTTTGTATTCAACTCAGTTTAAAAACTCGCGCGCCAGAAAACTCGGCAAAACTCTTTTAAGTTTCATTTTTTGTATTTTTGACAGCTGCTGTCAAATGTTGAAAGACAACGCGCTATGAAACATGCGAACAAATGAAAACAACAACAACACAAAGCGGCCAAGATCGAAATAGCGTCAAAATGAAACTATAAAGAACACATGGAAAAGATACTTTTGATTTAGTTTTTAACAGAGCTTCAATACCCTACTATGTCATAAGTAGTAAGAAATATTGAAAAATTCCAAATAAAAATTTTAGTTTCAGATTCACTTAGAAAAACAAACAAACAAAATTGAATGAAATTCTCTATCTTAATCCTTAAATCTTTATTAATAAAGTATTAAGTATCGTAATCCAAAGAGAATTTTCTTAGACACAATTGAACAATGAATGCTTTGAGTGTAGACCGAATCCATAGTCAAATGCACTTGAGCCATAGATAGGCGTAATCGTAAAATATCTTTATATGGTCGGTGGATTTCTTCTATCTCATAAGTATCTAGATACATATGCACATATATGTAAAGTGCTTCTTTACACAAAAAGAAAAACAAAACAATGAAAACGGTTTTTTGTTTTATAGTTTTCATGCACGAAGTCAAGTCAACGGAAAAATGAAAAATTCTACAATTTAAACTGACATTTAAATTGATAGTTCAAAAGATGCACACGACAGATATGAGCGAATCAACAATGACTACAACAACGACTACAGACAAATGGACAGATGCACTGACAAACAAACCGACAGACACAGAGAGACTGACTGACTGACTACTGAGAATTGTAAAAGATACAACAACGAGGACAGATTCAGATGAGCCAAATTGAGTCGCTTATCGTCAAGTTGTTAAGCCAAGTTGCATTTATGTTGTGGTGTTTTATGTTATAGCATTACTTTTGCTATTGCTGGTGTTGATGATGATGATGATGATCATGATTATGATGATGATCATAATGAAAACAGTAGTGGCAGTGAATGATTTAAAACTTCTAGTGGGAAATATGCCGCCTTGAAAATGCAATATTATTAACGCATATGTTCAACCGCATTCAATTGTCTTGTGGTTACAAAATATTGAAAAAACATAAATAGAAATAAATAAATAATAAACTTCAATCCCATCGAAGTTTATAATAATATAGTATCTTCGCACTCTTGCTGAGGAAATCATGTATTTGTGAATAATAAAATGTAATATTTGGGGAAGATTTGTTAAATGAAATTAAATCAAAAACTTATTATTCTAATCTAGGTTGATATGGAAGCTAGGTCTGTTATAATATATGTACATATATGACATGTTGGCCTGATCAGGCAAATTAATGTATGGATAATTAAGAATTAAATGCATAGAAACTGTGTCAATTCGAGGAATCTTTGGATGTTTTATAATGATGATGATTAGTAACGAGGAATTGTGAGTAAAATACAAATCTATTTTCACTTAAAGTTCTAAGTTATTCAATTGTATGGGTTAAAATCACACATCAATATTATATTTATACTTTATTTAAAGTAATCAATATGATGTTATAAACAATTCTTTTGTAATGTATCACAATCAGGGCCCTTGGTGCCAGCATAGCTTTCTAAAATCAAATGCTAGAGAATCTGTTCCAACCATTCATTGTCATCAGTAATGTTAGCACTTACTTTCGGTCTTGAGTTATTTGAGTAAAATCAACAGCAAAAAGTTTTAGGATCTATTGACAGGGGCGTATTTTGGTGGTGGCGAGCAAGGCAACCGCCCGGGGCAACAACCCAAGTAGGAAAATGTTAGGTACTAATGTTTATATAAATATACAATATTTTCAAATATGCTTATATCTGCAGAAGATATTTTCAAAATAAACTATTTTTATGTCATTCATTGTCGGAAGTCGCTAACCTAGATTTGAGGCACTTAACCATCATGAGAGCATATTTCGTTTTATCCATAGCATAAAAAAGTTAAAGAAAGGAAATGGTCTGCGATGTGTCCTTCTGTGTGTTACAAACTTCATGACAAACTTATAATACTACTAGAAACCCGCCCTACTTTGAACGGGTGCAATTTACAATTTTATTTAAAAATTTTAAAAAATATAGCTTTAATATTGAAGTACACACTTTGTACACACACTCTCTCTTGCTACGCTCTCAGTGAATATCACCTCAAAATACAGAAAGAAAAGTGCGAATATCGCAATACTCTTGTGCGCACTCAATTATCAATAAATGAGAGGAATAAATGCAACAATTACAACACAACAATTTTTTGTGAGTGATTTTGCAAAAACTTTTATGTATGATGACTGAAAATGGTAAATATATTTTTATTGTTGAATCAAATCTTTATGTACATGAAAACCTTTCTAAGAAAATACTTTAAATGACAGTGAAAACCGTATCAAAATCCGTTGCGCCATTTAGAAGTATTCAGTATCCAAACTTCTTGAAATTTAAACTTTGCTTTATACTATGTAATGATGATTCACTCCCGTGAAGATTATAAAAAGCCGCAAACATCATTTCTGAATTCCTGATTCTTTTAAGACATTAATGCAAAGGCAGGGGCTCTCACAAAGATTTACCCGCCCGGAGCATCACAATGTCCAAGGCCGCCCCTGTTTAATATTAATGTCAAAATTGTTTCGTGGACCCCAGTTATTGGACCACAACTAAAATATCACTGACTTATATAAATGACAAATAGCATCACATAACATAATTGTATTAAAGAAGATCAGATGACCTGAAGAGGAAAAGTCAAAATATGTAACTTCAATCGACATAAGTATATTTTCATTAAATTTTCTCCATCTTTTTGCATATTTTTGTATTTTTTGGTGGGTGTGTCATTTAACATATTTGAATTTTCCTTTATTTTATTTCATTTTACGTTGCTTATTGTAATTTCTTAGATTTGTTGCCAATTGTTGTTATTGTTTCTACGAGTATTAATGCCACCGCTGTTTGTGGTATGTGTGTCACCAACAACAGCAACAGCAACAGCAGCAACAACAACATTAGCAGCAGCAAATGACAACATCTTTCATTGTTGTCATCGTCATCAACATAATTATTTTGTGTATGAGAAAAATGAACAACTTCTGCAAGCAACATTTCTATGTTGTTCCCATGTCCCATGAGCATGTGAACAATGGCAACAAATAACAATAATAAAATATGCAACGCCCCACAAACGGACAACAGCAACAACAACAAAAACAAATAGCAACAATGTGATGATAAATGATATTGTATTTTTGATTGCCAGTTTTGTGGTTTTGCAATCAGCAACATGTTTTTCTTTCTCTATCTCATTTTCCTCATTTGCCTCATTGATTTTTGTTTTTCCTTATTTATTTTTGTTTTTTAGTTGTCACTTTTATTTTATTGTACATACTTATGTTGCCTGATTTTGTTAAAATTATCACAGATTTTATAATGACAATTGACATTTAATTTCAATTTTCCCCCTTTCCCAATTCCCCATTCCATACTCCACACTTTAGACTATTTTTCTCATTTCCAATATTTTATTTTTCATATAATAAAAATATACCAGTAAAAAAAGTAACAAGAAAATATCAAAAATAAATGAGAAAAAATATAAAAATAAAAATGAATTTTCTACACAATTTTGTTAAATAAAAATAATAATAAATTTCTTGTTCATACAATGTTATTTTACAATCGTGTAATTGTAGCAAATATTGTAAATAATGATGATGTTGATCATAATGATGAAATACAAAAATAAAACATACGCAGTATTGACTACCGTAAAATGTTGAAAGCACTCACTTACTCATTCGAAACATCATTCACTCTTACTTACACTACAGCTACATCATAATGATGATCATGTTGATGATGATGATAATGTATAGAAAAAGTGTTAGAGGGACAGTTGGTTGGGTCGGTGAGGAAGGACCATTAAGTGTCGATGAGTAATTGTCTCATAAAAATTATGTGAAAATTGATTTTCCACATTTTTTTTCTTTCTGTTTTTTATTATTTTTGTTCATTTAGTTTTTTCACTTTTTCCTTACATTTTCGCCTCCCTGACTATTTTTAAAATAACATGAAAGAGTTGTGTTGAGTGAGGTGTGTGAGTATCTATGAGTGTGTGTGTGTGTGTAGAAATTATAAAAAAAAATATTAAAACAATTTACGTTGACGCAATGCACAAAGCTCTTTAGATACTGTACATATATGTACATACACACGCATAAGATACATAAATGCATACAGATACAGTCAAATGTATAAATATGAATAGAAACACTTGTCGCATGCGATCCACCTGCCAAAAAGTCACAAATATCCATAAGATACAAGTTCGTTTGACACTTTTGGTCGCGCCAACTTCAACATTCATGCCTGCCTGCCTGACTGACTGCCTGACTGACTGCCTGCCTGACTGCTTGCCTACTGCACCCAATAGACCCCAAACCATTTCACATCCAAACACTCAAACTTAGATACAGATACAGATACACAGATACAAAGGAGGCAAAGATGTTGCGATCATTGACGTTGCTCTCCCTCATCGATGTTGTTGCCATTGCCGTTGTCGTTGTTTTTGCCATTTACAATATTTTGTCACTGCAGTTTTGCTTCGTCGTCGTCTAAAAATAAGAAAAATATTGTAAAAATAAGAAAAATATACTGAAAACAAAAAAACAAGACAAAGCCTTCGTGCATTCGTTCACTTACTTGTTCGTTCGTTCCTTGATTGTATTACGAGTATGTATTAAAATTATTGTAGTATAGCATATTTTTTCTTCTTCATAATTTTTACTTGTTTTATTTTTGTATTTATTTTTGAGCGTTGAAAATTAACCATAAATAATCGAGCACAGTGAACACCTTCCTCCCCCTGCTTCACCTGCCATGTGCTTTATTCGAATATCTTTGTATGTGTTTTTTTTTTTTTTTTGGATATCAATGAATAAATCAACAATTATTTTTATTTATTTAATGATTTATTTATTTATCATTGTTGCCTCTGTTAATTTTTATTATTATTAATCTTACATAAATATTTTATGATTAAAAACAATTAAATCACAAAATTTAAAATGGTTATTTTGTTGTTTTTATAACTAATACTATATTTAATTTGATTCTTTCCCCAACATTTAGTATACTATAATCACGATCAAATCGATCGTTTCGCTTTTGCAAGGCATACACATGTACTTATATAACCAAGGAGTCACAGATACCGGATTATAGTGTATTTTCACTATGCTATGCAGCACCTCTATATATTATCCGATTGCCTAGATGACAAGAACAAAATATACATGTTCGAGGAAGATCCAAATCTCAAGAGGAGGAGATACTACTTTTATATTGAAACAAGGGTTTTTTTGTGTTACAGATCAATCTCTGGAGATGGCAACAAAGTTTTACATGGCTACCGAAAAACTGTTAGACATATTGACTCCCACTTCCATTTGGAAGTCCGTCATTTTATTTGATCTTGGATTCAAATCTTATGAGAATACAAGAACTAACTATTCAGAAATCAGAAATTTGATCAGAAATATTAAAAATTATCATTGTTACAACTTATAAGCTATAACACGCATATAACCAATATCCAGAGATTACACATCCCTACGAGTGATTTTCCCCACAAAAACTGAGAAGTAATTTCGGTAGTTTCGGAAAAGTAAAAAAAAAGTATTTAAATTATCACATAAATTTAAAGAGAAAACGATTTTTTTCAATTTTCTTAGTAAAGGTGGGCCATGTATAAAGTTAGCAGGCCTTTGTTATGCACATTTTCTCTTATTTTCCATTTGTTCTTTCAGTTCTATTAACTTATTCCTTTAATAAATTACTCCCCCATAGATACAAGACATATATTTAATGCCACAGTTTTGAATGATCTCGGGAATAAGTTACAATTTTGTAATTATAAACAGAAAATGTTCATCAACGAGTGATTTCTGTGAGTTAATTAATTTTGAGGAATAATATTTTGTAGTATATACAATACATTTAGACCATCCCATTGTTAACTTTATCATACATTAATCAATTAATAAAGTTTCTTTTATATGTACATATTAGGTTACAATAAATCGGATAATGAATTTCTAAAAATAATATAAAATTATCAGTTTATCTTTTGCCTCAACAACATTTTTCACTTTAAGCCAACACATTTGCTAACATAAATCGAAAGATTGCGAAAACTGATCAAAGGCAAATGCAAAGGCAAAGTTGAAGAATAAGATGTGAAATAAGAGAGATACAAACGCAATAATTCAATTAGCACTGTTCATAAAAGTATTAATTTATTTTATTTTCATTTGTTTTACTTTTTTAATTAATGTGCAGTTATCATGCAATCCGATTTAAACCCACTCACTCACTCACTCACTCACACATTCGCTCAGTTACTAACTCAGTGCGCAGATACAAGATACAAAATAAAGGCAATGAATGGAAACAAATAAAGTGTAACTTGTTACTAAAGAACTACCAGATACTACAATAGAATATAGAATACCATAGAGAGAGAGATATGCATAGAATGAAATGGAATTGAATAAAGATAGATCAAGTATGAAAAGTCAAAAAGTTGTTCACGATGATGATGACAATGGTGGTGTTAAAGATGATGATGACAGAGAAGATGGAAGAGCAAAAGTGTAGTAAATAAGATAGGCATTAAGCTATGTTACTAAAGCTTCTACTACTACTACTTCTTCTAGAAGGAAGAGCAAAGAGAGCGATTAAGGGGAGGGAAAGAGTATCTTAGATGATGGAAAACAAGAGTTAAGAGTAATTGCAACTTGTCGTGGTTGTCGTTGGTGTTGCTGCTGCTGCTGCCGCTGTTATCTGTCCAGAATGCTAATTATAAGATTAAAAAAACAACGTTTCTCTTAGTTGTTTCTGCTTTTATTGTTGTTCTATTAAAGTTCGCGCTACCAATCTAAGTACACATCTACATATCTACCCTTCTATCTATCTATGCACTATAGTACATTTTTATATTCATTTGGATGTATGCACATAGATGTACACTGTTGTATCTTTTGCTTGGTTTTCATGTCATCATGGCTCACTCACTCATTCACTGCATATTCGTTTAATTATAATGAATATTTCCATTTCTGTATAACAATGCAATAGTTATACATATATGGTACAATCGTAGTGTTGTTGTTGTGTTGCTTCTTATTATGATTGTTCCTATTTTGTATTCTTATAATTTTATAAGTGTGACTAACTCACATTAAGCGTGTGCTCATTTCATGTTGACTTGACTACTGACTACTGTAAATTTTAATTTAAAAATTAAAGAAAACAAAGAAGAAACAAAAGAAAGAAATCAGAAAGAAGCTTCTTTCGGCCTCACCAAATGTTTTATACACTTCATATTTTTTTTGTATTTTTTGTTGAAAAATATATACTTTTCTGTATGGGATCATACGATTTTTGTTCGATTGATGCATTATTAAGTATTGTATGTTAATGAATGAACTTGAATGAAATATCAGCACAGATTTGAAGAAATCAATTTAAAAATTTTGATAAAGAAAATTCTTATGTAGTCCATGCCTTTCAGTAGTCGAATTTCTGAAGCATTCGGAAGAAGAGTCTTCGCTCTACTTAGAAAAACAAGGAGCTAGCATGGTTTAGCTTATACGGTTAGTGATCAAGTGGTCAAATAGACAAAAGACAAAATTGCTTATTGAAATCTCGAAAACTTAAGGACTATTAAGCCCATTATTAACAATCAGATAGTAAGCTGATTATACAATATGTCTGAAGGGGAAAAACAGGGGGTGGTAAGCCTTTAACCTACGAGTGTGTCCAATAAATTGACGACGAGTTGGTTTCGTGAGATTCAAGTCGGATAATGTGTTTTATACTGTGGTTCACGCTTTCATCATTTATAGTTGACACCTACAAGACTCTATGGATGATGGAGTTCCAGACATACCATTCAGCGTTGACAAGCTTCCTTAAGATCTTGGACTGAAGACTTTGTATAATTTGGGCATTTGATTTTGGAGTTGTGCCCCAAAGTTCAAAGCCATAAGTCCATACTGTTTGGAGAATGGTTTTATAGAGAAGTAGCTTATTTTTTGCGCTTAATTTTGATTTGCGCCACACTGAGCTGAGGTGTATGTTGGTGGTATGTTGTTTCCGTTTAGCTGGACCGGGGGAGAGGATGAGTGTCTCAGAATGAAGTTGACATGATTTGACACCAATATTCCATTTCTTAAGCCATGACTCAATTTTGCCTAACTTGTTCTGCAAAATTGATGAGACAGTGGCTGGGTCAGGGTGGACGCCAGGAGGGTTGTGTCATCAGCCTATCACTTAAAATGTGAGCATATATATGTATTTCTTCTTGTATGATGAGTAATCTTTAACAACATCAACTGATTTTATTATTATTTATTACCCCAATTTCTTCTTAAGATTCTTGATAGCCATGATAGACTGAAGTATACGTATAAGTAATATTTTACTTAAGCCTAAGATAAGAATTATTGTATTATTTATTACTTGCTTTAAAAATATTGAAAGCTATGACAGATAAGGATTTCATCAATAATTGACTTGATCAACAAATATTTGTTTTTGATTGAAAATTTCGAAAAGTTTATTAAACATTTAAATTATTGGTGTGTTGCTTCAAGTTCAGACCATTTACATATATTGTATATTAACGACACACCTCTGTAGTTTTCTAAATACTCGTAGTAAATTATTGAGTTAATAAAGTTAGAATTGAATCATGAATGTGATTCATACAATAATTTTATTTTAATTTATTGACCATTAGCTCTTATCTATAGATTCGAAATATATTACCTAATGATAACATTGAAGCTTGGTTGATTTTGTGGGTCTTTACCTTATTTAAATTTGCTGTTAAGAGAGAGAATTCTAATTAAAACAATGAATCAATCTGAAGATAAAAATTAAGCGATGTTTTTGCTTTAAACTTTGATGAATGCTTTCTTTTCTTTATTTTTTTTATAAATTTTATATGATGAAACTATTTCATTTTCAATGAATCAACATTTCATGTTTACTATTCATTTTCGATTAAAAATTCTTCGTTTTTTTCCATTGATATTAACTGTTGTGGTTTCAACGTGAAAATTAATTTAATAACATATACTTACAGTTTGAGATACTTTATTTGAATTAGTCACGAGTGCATTGATGCAATTATGTACCTTCAACAGCAATAGTAACAATTTCGAAAAGCGACATTCTTTCCAAGTCATCGTCATACTACTTATTAAACATTCTTCTTTATGAATGAATTGTAATACCAAAATTACTTGCATAGATACTTTTCGAAGTGTATCATCTACTTAGATACTTATACTTACTATTTATGTACATAGTTATGTAAGAAACCGTATTTGGTTGGCTTAGTATATGGTACTACACTTTAGTTTTGTTTTGTTTAGTTGGGTTTGTTTCAATTTGGTTAGGTTGCCTGGTCCTTGTCAGTTGTTTGGTTGGATGGATGGATGGGGTATGAGTTGCATACAATTGAAAAATAATATCTATTGGCCATGAAAAGAACAACAGCAACAACAATAATAATAATGAAATACAATGACAACAAAATAGTAGTCTAGAAGATACGTGTATTTAGTAAGTATGTTCAAGAATGATGACTAAGCCCACCTGAAATTCAACTGTGTACGAGTAACACAACGAGTACTCAGTCATGTCTTTTTGGGATTTTGTGTTGTTATCCCAAAAATACAATGAATACTTATTTACTTACTTACTTACTTACTTGCTTACTTACTTTTCTACATATTTGGACCCATCTCAAATTACTACACACTACTTGATTCAATTGAAAATGGAGGCGAGACAACAAAGACAACAATTTGTATGTGTGTGTGTGTGTGTTTTTCTGTTTTGTTTTGAGAACTTAGGAATTTGTCTTTTGTCTCGTGTTTTCTGAAATAAAATCAAGTTTACTTATTCGGTTTTGGGGACTTCGTGTTCTTCTTGGAATTTTAGTTCAGTTCAGTTCATTTCGTTTCGTTTGTGTTTTTGGGGAAATTGTTCAGTTGAAACAGGTTGGTCCTATGGTCCCATGGTCCAATGGTACTGTGGTACTGTAGCTTGGGTTAAAAGTAATTGAGACTTGACAGTTGTCGAACATAACAAAGAAGAATGACCAGCGTGTGGTCAAATGAACCACAGGAATAGCAGTTTAAAGGCTTCAACAGGATGCAAAGAGAAAGCATTCAATTAACACGAACAATTTTTATTTTTATTTTTTTTGTTGTTGTTAATTTTAGGGATTTTCTTCAAAAACAACAAAAACACAATTTCAAAATGAACGAAAAACAAAAATTTTATTAAACTTTCCGCCTGACATCATAAATGCCAATTAGAAAAAAGTTAAAACTTCATTTGGCTTCTTCAATTATGCCTCCTAGTATATTCATGTTGATGTTGATAAACAACATACTTACCTCCTTACTTACTTACTTTACCATAGATATGCGATACATTTAATATTATATGTCAACAGATACTCCTTTCTCTACATTTCTCTTCATAATTTTTTTGTTGTTGTTGGTGCTTTGTTGATTTAACTGTCATTTTAGTGTTTGCATGTTTTCAGTTGACTTTGTGTCTTCTTCGCAATTTTTGCATGTGAAAATTTGCTTAAACAACAAACAAAGTTAAATACAAAAAAAGATGCAATAATCATACAATAAAATAATCAACAAGACAAACAACACGAATCAAATTACAAAGGCAAAGAAACATAGGCAAATAATAACAAAAACAATAATTATATAGATTGGGGGGGCCTCATATCATCAGTAAACAACAATAATACAAATGATAACTGAGCAAAATGAAAATTAAAAAGAAAATAGTCAAATTGGATCTGAGAAATACACTCATATATTTAGCAACATACATATGTACGTATACTATGAACGAGAACCAACTGACAGACAAACGAGTCAGAAAAAATAGTTATAACTTACTATAAGTGAGCCAGACATAACAATGAGATAATAATAAGAGAGTGTGGAGTTACTTACTAACTGAATGACTATCTGTCTATCAGTCTACTGTCTATTTGAATGACTGACAGACAAACAGACAGACAGACAGGCAAATAGAGGCAAATAGTATGTAGGCGAGACAATGAAACAAACAAATAATAAAATAATAATAATTATTTGTCAACATTCGTTTAGCATGTGGTTATTTCTTTCACACAAACTCTTCTATTATCTAATTGTATTTGTAATTGTATTTATGTATCTATGTATCTAAGCAAGTGTCTCTACATACTTACAAATATGTATGTAACTTTGTGTATCAATGTTTGTTTGTTTGATTGTTGGCTGTTTCATATTTTAGTATTTATTTTTTTGAGATTGTGACGTTTGCATGACGGCAGGTTGACGAGCTGAAAAAAAGAAATAAAAATACAATAAAAAAAATTTAAACCGAAAACTAAATTGAAAGTTGTTCGTTCTTTGTCACGAAGTCAAAAGCAAATTGTTTTTGCTTCAATTGTGAATGGCAACAACAATTAGAACAACAATATGATATGATGGAATTGAATTTTTTATAAAATGAAATAAAATGAAATGCAATGAAATTGAATGAATTAATTGCACGCATTTTCGAATGCGAAATGGGGAAGTTTTAATATACTAAGTATATCACATAAATACATGTCTCACATATCTAAATACATAATCGTATGCTGAATAAATATTTATTTTATATTATAATAAAGTGAAAAATATCATAAGTTCCCTCGACTTAATATTATTTAATAACATTTCAGTTTACTTAAGAAGAAGTGGAAACCTTTCAATATAAAACATTATTTGTAAATATCATATTGCTGAAAACTCATAGTCAAGAAGATGCAACTTATCATCAACAACTCATATAACAATTTGTCATCCATATATTGTGTGCATTATACAAATGAAAAGGATTAATTTCTCTCATATCTTTTCTGTCAAACGTTTATCAACAATATTTACAAATTTGAGAAGTCTTATGAATGAATAATTGATTTCATATTCTAGCGATCATCATAACAAAGATCTATGAGAGCCATAACAGCTGACAAAGATCTTTTGTTCTTCTCACTCTTCTCTTGAAACAACCAAGAAACAGTTTGTTGGCATTTGTTCTGTTCTTCATCATCTTCTTATTATTCTGTTTGTCTTTCAGTTGGTCGATTTTTTCGACCTTTTGCCCCATCTTTTTATTGTAATTGCCTGTCGGCTATATACATATAGTATGACATTTCATGTAAGACAACTGTCATATGAGTGACATATTATAATGACTGCACTTCCTTCGTTCCTTCCTTCCATCCATCACATCACTACACTTCACTTCACATTTTTTTTTAACTTCTATTCAAACATGATAACTTTGATGATAATAATGATGATGATAATAATTATAATGTATTGTATATATTCATGCAATTTCAACAATTTTTTCGGTTATTTAAACACTAACTATGTTTGCGGTTAAAAAACGAAAAATTATAAAAAAAAATAATCATTGAAAGAACTCAAGATGGTAAAAACCTACTACACAAATAATAGTAAGTAAGAATAATAATAATAATAATATTCGTAATGCATGCTGTTGAAATGTGAAAAGATAGATCTAGGTAAAAACGACATGAAAAGGTCCACAACCTTAGGTTAGCTGACAAAAATTTGTCGGGTTTTAATTTTTGGTTTGGAATACAAATGAATTTTGGCTTGCGTGTGTCGAACTTATGTAAGTTACGAGTAAAATTGTATAAGAAATGCAGACAGATACACCACGTACTACACGCAAGCAATAATTGTTGATAAATGTTTCATAATTTGAAAATTTCTTATTCCTACTTCTAATATATGAATTTTTTATTTTTTCTTTCCAATTTTTTGTATATTTTTTTTTTGGAAATTAAAAAGAAAAGAAGTAGCAATTATGTGAAGAAAGCATTTCAACTACTAGTAATTACAACACACACGTTCCCAATGTTACATAGTTACATACTATAATCATCTTTCTACTACCTATACTAATTCTACACATAATAATATTTAATAAGGAGTGTCGATATCATTAGATAGAATGAAATGTTCTCTGAAATGTGGTTAGATTTGGTAATGAAGTGAAAGTGACCTCAATCAAAATTTGGAAATGGAAATGTATAATGGATGGATAGAAGTGCATACATACAATGGTGGCCAACAGTATTTTGATATTAACACAATAACATTTGTTTGATTATTTCTTCTGATTTATTTAATGAATAAATCTAACAAAATTTTTAAGAGCCCAATAATGTGTTTTTAATATTAGGGTTGAGAAAATAAGACCGAATTTTCATAAATGTTAAAGGACCAAAATATTTGACAATACATTATTGTTCAGAAAAAGGAAAAAACCAAACCAGTTTCAGGGGGCGCCAAAATCATAATATGATATGATTGAAAATCAAATACGGAAGCCTGGTTTTCTCACCATTCAAAGATATAAAAGTCTTCATGAAAATTTCGCTTTCCTTAGTGGCCACGCGTTTTTAAATATGTCGACTGAGAATCTGCAAGTCGACTTGAATCCAGTTGATTTTTGCCAGGAACTTGCCGTTTTCAAAGAGCTAGTAACCGGAATGAATGAAAAATCAAGTGCGTTCGATTTGTTACAACATCTGTGGAAGCATGACTTGAAAGAAGTGTTGTTGCTTTAAGAATATACTGCACCTTACCTACGACATCTGCAAACTGTGAGCAAAGTTTCAACAAACTGAAAATAATTAAAACCTATCTGCGTTCAACAATGAATCAGGAATGACTATCTGGCCTGGCTATTATATTCATTGAAAATAAAACTGCTTTTGAGACGGACTTTCATGAGCTTAAAGATTCTTCCGCCGAAAAGAAAGCACGTCGTGAAAAGCCTCAGACCTAAAGATTGTATGTCACACAAATGAAAAAGTTATTAGGTAATAGATAATAGATTATAAAGAATACAAATTTACTAAATGGTTCTTACTATCCCGTTCACGAAAAATGCCAACCATTATATATTTGAGAGTATTATTAAGTAATTTTTCTTAAACGCTGGAGAGAGGGGCACCACAGTTTCTGCGGCGGTTCGAAAAAATCGAAGATTAATGCACACATATTTCCAAAACAAAACAGAGCCTCCACCATGTGCTACCGGTTCGCACATAGTCATAATTTTATTCGTACATTCTTAGGTAATCTGCAATAAATTTTTTTTTTCGACCCATGATATTCAAAGAAAATTTCATCAGTCCACAAAATTTGTTCCCAAAAAGAATTGAGTGTTGTGTACAAATGTTTTAGCAAATGTTAACCGTATAAGCTTATTTTTCGGTGAAATGAAATGAAACAAAATGAAATTTGTCGGGCTATAAAGTATAAAAATTGGACTCCTTTAGTCGTCTTGCAACTGTTTTTCTGCTAACTAAGATTTTATGATCGCTATTGATTTATATTGATACCGCTTTTGGTGTAATTAAAATATCCTCCTTAAAATTTCTTAGTATTATGCGGTCCTCTCTGGGAGTTGTTTTTCGTGGTCGGCCTGATTTTGTTGCACAATTGCTCACTGAATTAGTTTTCTTTTGTTTGTTTATTTGGTAGTATATTGTTTGGCGAGGCATCTTGTAAAATGTGCTTATGTGTTGTACTGAAATTTCTATATTATACATTGTAACCATTTCATTTCTTAGATCTTGACTTATTTCACGTGTTTTGTCCATAATTTAAGAAAACTGAATGAAAGATATACAAAATAAATAAAAATAACTATAGAAATTGTAAAGAAAGTCCAAATAAAGCATAAACATCTTACGCAGAACGTTAAAGAAAAGCTAAATAAATAGCTTCACTCTCTTAAACATCACATGTATATTGTTACTTATCTCAGTTACAGATGATAAGCGATATTAGATTGCGTATAGCTTCGTCAAAATACTTTTGGCCACCATTGTATTCTAATACACGGTGGTCATGTGCTTTAAGGTAAGTATCCATATTTATGGACAAAAGAAAGCAGTTGATTGTGTGAAGTTGTACTTAGTACAGTTGAAATTCATCCAAGCGACAATAGTTCAATCACTAGGTTTCTTGATTCTTGAATTTAAGTATATGTTGACTAATCATATGCAGTTATAAAGATTCATTAAAAGCCGTCAGATATTGTGTATGAAGGTCATGCATTCGTGTCTATCATTTTAATGAAATCATATTCTTAAATTAAGATTTTAAGTTTCAGTCAGAAATCCAAGTAAAATAAACTATTGAAAACTTCTTTGGATGTGATGGAAATCCTATTAAATAATATTTAAAAACTCATTTAATGAACAAAAATGAAATTAACTTATAATTAAGTTTAAGCATTCACTTAATAATAAATAAACTTAATTAAACTAATTTCATTATTTTATTATTGTATATTATATGATGTATTGCAGGTTTCTTATAATTCATAGGTGATTTTGATGTTTTTTATTTTAATGTTGATGTTGCTGTTGTTTGCCTTTTGTTTTTCTACTCACTAGAGATAAAATAATTTCCTGTCAGCTACAATTTTTTTTATTATTTATTTATTTGAATATATAATGTTATTTGTTTGTTGTGTTAAAGTTAAAGATAGTTTTGATAGATAGAAAGAGAGTGAGTGAGGTGAGGTGAGGTGACTGAAGTGAGTATGCTGAGAATGAAGCATGCAATGGAACGAACAAACGAGCATAATTTTAATTAACCAAACACTCTTGCATATAATTAGATACACAAATAACAAGAACAAAAAGATACATGGATACTTGTGGATGCATGCATGGTCTCTAGATACTTGTGCATGGGTATCTGAAATGCATCATGAATGTTGCATATTTGTTTGAGCTTTTGTGTTGTTGCAAATGCAAACTGCATCCGTTGTTGCTATTATTATTGTTGCAATTGCTGTAGTAGTAGCAGTTGCAATTGCACTTGCATTTAACTTGACTTACTTAGTGAGTGTTTCTATATATAATTTTATTTTTTTATTTTTGCAAAATTTAGTAGGCCCAGCGTGTTGAACTGATTTGCTGTTGGTTGTTCTGCTTTATTTTTTTTTTAGCGCAAATAATTAGCAAATTATAATGTATCTATTAGATACACTATGTTATGATCTTTTATTCTTTCGCATTCAACTTGATTAAAAATTCACATGTTGACTATGTAATATGATGCTCATTTGTAATCAGCAACACTTGAGTTGACTTGACTTGATTTTATTTTAATTTAATTTATTTCTCTTCATTTAATTTGTTTTTCCTTTCATATTTTAATTGCATAAGTTATTTAATTCTTATTAACAGCAGATACATACAAATAAAATATGTATGTACATATTCTCATTTGCCATTGTTGCTATTGTTGTTTTTGTAGGTAAAATTGACATCACATCACATAACATAACATCACAATATCATCAACATTATTTGTCATAGTCTTATTTGATTTTATTTTCAATTTCTATGAATCCAGATATTCGTACATATATATATAGTCATGTGTTGTTCATTGTTGTTATCCATATGAAAATTATATTGTATGTTGCATGCATAATTAGAACTTGTTGCTTTAGTTTTTATTTCCATTATTATTGATATCCACCGACTAGGCTTGGTTTGTGTACTCGTATCTCTGAAATTTCTAATTTCAAACACACACACTACCATCTCTTTGTTGCTATTGTTATTATTATTATTATTTTGATAAAAGTCTTTCAATTCAATTCCATGTAATTTTGCTGTCACCTAATATTACAATCATTTTCATTCTCAGTTGCCCTCATCAATGATTTGTTTTGGTGGAATATTATTGAAATGTTTCCCATGAACTTTACTCATAAGGCCCTTTTGTAAATCATTTGCAACATTTATTATAAAACTTAATTTGTGAGAATAGTATCCATAAAATCAGTTTGCAGTTTACTACTTCAATGGTTTAGTAAATGCATTTCGGTACACTTTAATGACAGATGAGTAATAAAGGAACCAATTGATAAATCCTATTACTGTCGAACTTCCCTATAGTGAACCAGCAAATCTCTTCATTATACAGACATTATGATGTTATTTCTCACTTTTATTTAAAATAATTCAGTAATTTTAGTTTGGATTACATTCCTTCAGTTCTCTACCTCAACAAATCCTTCTAGTAAATTTGGAGATTCAAACACATTAGTCGAAACGTTATTCAATTACAATTTATCTTTTACATCCTTATGATGAGCAGTGTAGTTGTCAACAAATAGTAAAATCTTCCTTTACTGAGAATGGAATTTTTGTACAGCAATTTCATAAAAATTTCACTTGTTATCCATGCTTTTTTGTTAAATTCATACTCCCACTTCTAGAGATTTTAAAGTATCGTGGATGTTTGGCCTTTCCTATAACAAGCTGTTTAAGCTTCTCCAATCCAGTCATGTTGCATGCTACCAGGACAGTAATCAATTTTTTTTTTCTTTTTATTTTTATAAACAAACCAGTCTCATCAGCATTGAATATGTCGTTATGAATATTTTTTTTTATCAACATCAGCAAAACCTTCACTATCCATTCATCACGATCTTGTATGTTGGCATCAGCACTTTCTCCACACAAGGTTTTTTAAAATATACCGTGCCATGCTTTCGTTTTATCCAACCATCCTGTACTTGATTCAAATTATTCGTGTCCCAATGCATCAGAGAATTCTTTGGCTGGGAATGGTCCAGATATAGGAAGATTCCTACCACGAGCTTCAACTTTATTAATAAAATTCGTTGCAACATTTTCACTTTATTCACTGAACACAGGCAACTGCTGACAAAATTGTTAGTTATTGGACTTTCTTCTCATTTCTTTGTTGTTATTTTCATCTTATAGGGATACACTAATTGTATTAGTATCTACAGTATTATTAATATGCGTAACAGAAAATTGTTTGAAAAAATGCACCTGTCGAGACAAATTTCCAGCCCTAAAATTTGTTCATTGTAAAGAAATATTCACTGGAAATTTATTGTAAGGTGATCGAAAAACACTAAAAGTTTAACTAAAAAGCAGTGTATTTGAAATCAATTCATAATAGGGAAAACTTCATTGTATAGAAGTTCAATATACAGAAGATCCACTGCATTACATTTCTTATGTTAATTTAATTTTTACTTTTAAGTACTCGAAGATTTTATTTCTTAATTTTCTAATTTCAATATAAAATGGAAAATAAATTTAGAAAAATCAAATTTTAGAAACACTACAAATTAATCTCTATCCATCGTCGTCAATCATCAGCATGAACAACATCATCAGTTACATCATCATTGTTGCTATTGTTAGCGTTCTTGAATATACTTGATAACAATATAAACAATCAAATTATATTGAAACTGTACGAGTTATAATTTCAAATTCATCAAATATCACTCACTCACTCAGATGGGAATGTGAATTTTCTCTTTTCGTAAAACTTTGATTTTGCATCAGAATCATTCATTCATTCAATGGCACTTTCAATGAGTTATTCCAGTCATTCACTCAGTCACTCATTTAATCACTCTGTCAATCATCATCACCATCAGTTGAATACTTTTGAAATGATTCTCAATATACTCGTGTGTATAATTTTGTTTTGTTTGTTTGTTTTTTTTTTCGGCAAAATTTGTTTGTTTGTTGCATTGCAAATGCATTTAACATAATGTATGAAAGAATGCTGGAATAAATAAATGACTAACTGATTGAATGACTGACTGAATGAATAACTTATTAAATGATTACGTAAATAGATTGAAAAGAAATTGGAACGGGGACCATTAGGCGAATACCTTGTAGTATCTGTTTGTTGCATGTTCCAGTTTTAGTGATTTTTCAAGTGCACAACTGGCAGGCAAAATACATTAAAATACTTATAGTTTCTATAAGATGGAAATGGTAGAGGAGAGAGATAAATTGACAGCTGCTCGATTTAATGCTTTTAGTGTGTTCGTGTGTATTTATATTGCACATTCTGATGTTCGTCGTCCTGTCTGTCATAAGTTAAGCAATTTGCAAATTTACAAGTTCCGTCTTTATCGTAACTTATTTTGAATACTGTGAGCAGTAGAATCATGTTCTTTATTGCAATTCCTGTTTGTTTTTCATTATTCTTTTTTGTTATTCTGTTGCATGTTTAATATCAACAAAATAAAATGAAACAAAACAAAACGAAACAAAACTATATGAGGCACAACAGTCAAAGTCAAGTCAAACCAAGTCAGTTGAGTGCATTTCGAGTTTTTCTTCTTCAATCAACTTAATTCAAACATAAACTGGACTCTGATTGCATTCTCAAGTGATGACTTCTTTGTTTTGTTTTCTTATTTTTCCCCAACTTTTGCAATACATGCCACTAAAAGAATAGCAACAACAACAACAACAACAACATTAGGGGCAATAAGTAATATTTATGTAAATAATTTTAATAAATGCATGCAACATGTTGTCGTTGCCTCAACTCAACTCAACTCTACTCAACTCTGGTCGACTCGACTGTTGTTGTCATTGTTATTGAAATGAAAAAAACACCAGAAATAAATTCATTTCACTTAAAATTTTGAACTACAATAAGTACTTACAATTCACATTTCATAAAATGACAAGCTTATTAAGTTTCTGCTGAAGTTTGTAGAAGGCGAAGTCAAGAAGATTTAAAAAATTACCAAACAATATATGAATCCATTTAAAACTCCTGCAAAGGTTATTAATGATTAAA
This sequence comes from Amiota communis, assembly GCA_037043315.1. NCBI lineage: Eukaryota > Metazoa > Arthropoda > Insecta > Diptera > Drosophilidae > Amiota > Amiota communis. Next base: position 1,151,243 of record JBAMAV010001101.1, read on the forward strand.
ATTTTCACCTATCAAGTACTGGTAATTTATATTGAAAATTCAATAAAAAAGTATTTGTATGGATATATCCAAGATCGGTTTATAACCAACCATAATTTGTCCAAAGTTCTTTGACTTCATACGTTTTGTTGAAAGGTATGGAACCATGTTATCGGCTTTAAATTCAACCGATTGTATCATGCATTTTTATTTTTATATCTGAATGCAAAACAGAAATTGCTAATGGAACGCAATTTTTGAATTGAATTTTTATTAGTTTTTGATGGAAAGCCATAAATATAAATTAAATAATATTCTTTTCAAATTGAAATATCGTACAAATTGTATTTAATGGAAATTTCAAAAAATACTCAATGCATTTCTTCTTATTCTACTTTTTGGTTTGAGTATGTAAATATGTATATATGAGAGTATTGACCAATATACATTTTATATGGCAACATATTACGCATTGGCTTAGAGTAAAGGAAGCAGATAAACAGATACTTCTTTTTCTTACATTTTTTATGTTAACATTTTATATTATTTTTATAATTCGTAACGCATTTTTACTAAAATGAATCATAATAAAATAAAAGAAAATAAAATAAAAAATACTATTGTAAATATGAATACAAAAAAGGCAATAAAAAATTTTGCAAACGAAAAAGTAAATAAATAAATTAAGATAATAAAAATATTGCATATTTTTGTGGATAAAAAAAATGAAATACTTATAACAAAAACAGGAACAATAAGAACATTTATGGCTACAAGTTTGCATTAAAAAGTCAATGAACCATGAAAAAAACCAAAATAACAAGTAACAGATTATACAATAAATACTCGTACTTTGCAGTACATCTACCTACCTTGGAGGAGAGTATACAACATCAAATTACACTGAAAGAAATTGTAAAAAAACATGGAATCACACTATGATACATTTTTGATTGCGAACTAAGTATCGTTTAATAAATAGTAGTATACTCTACACAAAAATCTATCAAATTGAGTTCATTAAACTTTAATTGTGAAACAATTTTGCACGGCGAAGGAATTTTTCAAAATGAAACTATCTGTAAAATATGTTAATATTGTACTTATAAATTTTTGTATTTTCTTTACAACTACAATCATTCCAGTGTGAAAATGATAGGTTTAGAAGAACAATTATGGTATACTAAATTTGCATCCATAATTCCATTTATTACCATTTTATTAATAATTTCTTTATTATTCTTTTCATTGCAGCAAACAAAATTGAAAACGTTTCACTTGAGTCTAGAGAAATGAAACATCACAAAGGTGAGTGTACGGTTCTCTTCACTTAATATATGCATATTCTTATACAGCATATCTTCTTATAATCTTTATTTTCAATAGGTCATAATTTAAGGAATTTATAATTTATAGATAGAGAAAAAGTATATTATTGATCATGAGAGCAATTGAAAAAGCAAATGTTGAAATCATAAAAAATATAATAATTTATTAACTGCAGTGAAGGTAATTTATTAATCGAAATAATCGATGTTCTGTGAGTACAACGGTCAATTGTACAATATATTATTATCATTTTCTTGTAGTATGAAAAATTTTGAAACATTCCTTCTCTATGCACAGTGTTTTATCACATTGTTCATATACCCATCTAATTTGGTAGTGACTTTGACGGCAGTATAGAGGACTTTGAATTCTTGTCAGAAAATGGTTTACACTCAAACTAGCTTTGGTAGAAATGACTGACCTCTTGCCATACTCTTACAGTTATTTCGTAAGAAACCATCATTATCAGAGGCCTTATTTTTGCTATTTTGTCGTTCCAAATCAAGTTGTTGTTGTCAGCAAAATGGATATACATATGTATTTCTTGATTTCTTTGAATCAGTTTCCAGATATATTGTTAGCAATAAACGGGAGGTGCGTATCTTCATCCAGTTGCCAATACACATGCTCCCTTGGCATTGAGTGATAGTCTCTAAACAATAAAATACTGAAGAAAGTATTCAAATTGAAAGAAAAGTCAATGGCAAATGTCTGAATTGCTAACAAATTTGCTACTTTCATCGGGGTCAACTTCTTCTTCATCTTTATTACAATCTTGATCTGGTGAAATATACGATTTGTCCAAAGGGACTTTGATTTGATGAAGTCTCCACAAGGTTCAAGGCACTGGCTACATTTTAAACCTTGAGCCATAAAAGGTTGATAATTTTATGCCTTTATATGACATTTCAATGACTAGAAGATTCTGGAAAATAGGCATACCTTTCTAGCCGTTGTACTCAAGCGAGTACACAACATTTTGAATTCTTCTAGTACTCACAACTATGCAAATCAAGAGAATTTCCGATCGACATGCTGCTTCACATGCAGTCAAAATCACACTTATAAGTATGTTTAAAATAAGAATATTGTGCGGAGAAGTATTAAAATACAGCAAAATACTGATTACTGTTATTTACAATCTCTACTTTGCCTACGTTTCTATTTATCGTATTTTGCATAATGAAAGTTCACAATTAAATTGTGAAATATTTTATCCTGCTTGGGAATGCAGTTATACGAATATGATTAATTTTTTGTACCCAACCAGGTACAATGGCCGCTAATGGGCAAATTTGTCTTCTTCGGATAATATATTTTTCGATTACTTGGTGTTGCGCCCCAGGTGCAAAAAATTCTGTGACTCGGCTTGTCACAAAAGTTTGCTGGGAGTAAAACTTTTTCTTTTGCCCGCCAAGGGAAATATGTGTTCTGTATAAATATGAATATGTATCCGATAATTAATTCAATTTGAGATAACTTCATCTTGGATTAGAAACTCTATAGTGGTGAACCGTTAACAATTAACTTCAAGCGATTGTCCAATTTAAGTCTGTTTTTGTATTGTTTGTTTTTCTTATATTTTTGTTTTTTTTTGTTTTTGTTATTGTAATGTGAAGTGTTTAAATACTATTGTTGTAGTTGAATGTTTGAACCGACTCGATTTCAAATGCTTTGTAATTAAATGTGATTGTGAGATACTGATAGGAAGTTAAAAACAATTTCATAGATACAAACGATATGAAACAATGGATAAATCAACAACAACAACAACAAGAACAACAGCAATAATAAAAACCAGCAATAATAACTAAGTAACTGGAATAACATGAGTGACAACAAAATACACTCAACAAATAAACATGCATAACATAACATAATGTTGTCTTTCGTTTCGAATGTATAATTTTTTAATGCATTTTATGCATTACTCTGTAGTTGTAAATGCTCAGATACTCACATATATGATATGTACAATGTACATGTTTCTGTTTGTGTGCGTGTGTTTGTGCCAAATGCCAAAGTACATAATAGAACGACGACTTGTGTACTATGAATATGTCAAATATTTAGTGAAATTATTTTTAATGAAATGTTGTGTCATTAGTCCCATGCAGCACACCTTCACCACACCACACCACAATACATCACACCACAACACATCACACCATACCACATCAAAGTCATCATTGGCAGTTTGAAGGGGCGCGTCTCTTGTAATATTGCATAAATCTATATAGATATATCTATGATAACTGTGCGATTGTGTGTGAGTGTTTGTTGTTAATTTAGCTAAAAGTGCATTTAATGTTATAATTCTTATGATTATTATTAATATTGTTAGTCTGGTTGTTGTTGTTGTTGTTTGTGTTGTTATAATTGTAATTGCCAATGTCTGCTGCTGCTACTGTTTCTGCTGCTGCTACCACTGATGGATGTCTGCCTGATATTGTTCGTAATGTTGTTATATACTTCTTTATCGCATTGGACATGCACAGTGGGCTAAATTGCATCTGACAAATGGACAACAAAAAAGTCAATGAATGAAAATAGGTATAAAGTACTCACACACAATCATAAACATCATATTATTTGGATAAAAATAAGTGAAGTCCTTATGACATAACCTTCTTTATACTTAAAATGTTTCATAGATACATATATGCTTAAGGGATTTGTAAATATATATTCCCAAAGTTATCAACAAAACACGAGACTCATGTTGCGTGAAACAGATATTGGTTTTTCCATTTTAAAGAAGGCTATTTGTGCTTTTGAAAATACTCATAGACATTTATGTATTTTGGCATTTTAAAAGTCCACTTTATGCATTTGCTGATTGTAGGCTCTTCTTTACTATTTTCAATTTAAATATTAATGGTGATCATGATATGTAGGGTAGATATGGGTCCATTGTGGTCCTTTCCCCTTTCTGACTAAACCAATTGAAGCTTTCAAGAAAGTAAAGGTACCACTGGGTTGTTTCCTGCTCCTTCAACAGATACTATAACAACTATGTGAAGAGATTCCTAGCCTTCTTTATATCAGTTAAATCAATACATTATTATATTAATTGTATATACTAAGTATTTGCAGATTATTCGTTTTTACTTTGCATTTACCATTACTACCTACCACTGTCAAGTGCATTTGATCATTTGACGTTCGTCAAACTTATTAAAAACATTAACAACAACAACAACAAGAAGAAAAAGCAGAAGCAGAAGAACATTAAAAGAAATAATAATAATGACAATAACAAAATGACAACAACAACTGTTCTGTTCAGTTCACTTCAGTTTAATTCAGTTGTGTTGTGTTGAGTTGAGTTGAGTTGAGTTGAGTTTAGTTCATTAAATTCAAGCAACGAATACAAACGAAGTGAGTACAATAAATGCATTTCTTAGAATGAAAAATCATGAAATTCATGTATAAATGCATTTATGCGAACATTCACCACTCACCCAACTTACTATACATATGTATGTTGATAAATAGACAGATAGATAGATAGCTAGATAGATACTTTTGTGTGTGAGAGTGTGTATGTACATATCTACAAAATTATACTATTTGCTGTCAATCACTGTCAGTGCAAAACTTAAGCCGTAAACAATATCGGATTTCTTGCCACAGAATACTAATTAAATTACGCAAAAGAAATCAGCGGCAACAACGGCACTAACAACAACAACAACAACACCAATAGACACAAAAGCACATGCAACAAACAAAAATGAAGTAAAATAAGCAAATAAGAAAGAAAAAGATTCAACTGACAAGATAAGCAACAAAAAGAAAACATTCGCACATAAATACAAATAAAATATACACAAACAAATATATTACGATACTACTAGATATATTATATATGCATATGTGTACAGTATATCTATACGCATTTATAAGATTGTCAGATACAAATAGAAAAGCCACTTGCAATCATAGACTTTATGTAGTCATTGGTAATGATTATTATTATCATTATTATTATTATTATTTTGTTGTGTTTCACTAATAATAATGATCATAATGATGTTAATGATGATGATGAAATTACTATATGTTGGCAATGGTAGCAACATTAGTAGAAATAGTAAAAGCAAATATGTAATATTCGCATGAAGATCTCGACCGCAATAGGTAATGAGCTGCATTCACTTGGTTGCTCGCTCACTTGCTTACACTATGCACTTCATTTCAATCACACACACACACACACACACATAGTTGGTTGGCTGTAGATACATTTGCTAATTTTAAAATGCAGATACTTTTACTTATTCTGTGTGTGTGTCGATCTCTAAAGATACATGATAGAAATTATTAAACAAAAAGGAAAAATTTTTAAAATTTTAAATTAAAAATAAATAAAATATTTCTCTTAACCCAAAAATATGTCATTTGTTTCATGAAATAACTTAATGAATATACATATATATGTAATGGATATGTGAATAAGTTAATAGATATTTTTTGATTAAATGACAGTAGAATAGGATCAACATATTGTAATATACCCAATATTTACGAGAGTCTATTCAATAAAAATGTGACGACTTCCTTAAGAGATATGTCTGTCTGCAGATTCTAGATTATTCTTGACTAGGAATTGAAATTCAATCCATGTTGGATAACAAATGCTTAGCTTTTTCCCTTCTTCATAACATAATCTTTATTATTAATTGCATCTTATATAAAAGTTTTTATAATCTTTCAATATCCAATTAACAATACTGTTTTGAATCAACTCCAGCATTTCTTTTACTATATAAAGGCTTAAGCTATTCTTCTATCTCTTGTTTCAAACTACTATTGGCGTAGTATGATTTTTAGTTTGATGGAGCTTCAAGACTGTAACAACTCTTTAGCTCACAAGATTATCTACCATCTCTTTATTTTGCATGATTTTGAAAGCATTGAGTGTAAGCAAAGAGCAAAGACAGATCTCAATGGTTCAGAGAACCACAACTAGTTCTGGGAAAACAAAGAAAATTTCAATTGCAATCGATTGCTTTTTAAGGTGTAAAGTATAGTCTTGCACGAATGCATTTGAAATGGCAAACAAGGCATTTGTTTCATTATGATCGTAATAAGATAAATAGAGTTGTGTGGCGACATATGCAAATACCAAATTCATGCACACACAAACGAAATGTTTTTATTTTTTCTTTGCACGGATGCGTTAGACAGCTATTTCCCATTTCGATTTCTTCATCGGCTTCATCATTCTGATGCAAATGATGCCTGTTTGCGTTTCTTGTTCTACGACCTTTCACAATGAAACCCGTATCAAAATCCATTGCTTGGTTTAGAAGTAATCAGTAACCAAACTTGATGGAACTCCGATTTTGCTTTATACTAAGTAATAATGATGTCAAACTAATGCAACTGAACCAAATTTTAAATCAAATGAATGGAATGGAAAACATTCGAATACATGGAAGTTGTTTTTCAGCTATTGGTTAAGCTGATCATTAACTCTATAGGGGTTGGAAAACAATAAATACCATTCGTATATTTTTTTTGTTTTTTTTTTCAAAACCACATAAAATGAATTGTCAAAAGTATTTGGAAAACTTTGCTTGCGAATGCATTCGTGCAAGACTCTATGCTAGTGTAAAAGTAATCAAAGCGATCACGACAGAAGTACTTATTCGACTGTGCTAAAATTTTTGAATACTTGAAATCATCCAATCGTTTGTGAACACTAAATGAATTATGGGTAATTAGCCTTATAGCATTTTTAAAATTCTATTCAAATCGAAAGGTATGGAATATTGATTCAATTCGAAATCATTTCGTTATTTTCTTTTTCTATAAATACTTTACTACTTACATAATAGCAAACAACAACAATATTAACAAACAATAGCAAAAGTAAAGATAAAACAGTCAACTACTAATTCAACTGCAATTAGGCATAAATCATTTTTATTAGACATTTCCCCCTCGTATAAAATCCAAACTGAATGTTAAATAGGCACGCAATGGTCACGATTCAAAAAAATATACAAATTCAAAAGATACAATAATGTAAGAGGAATTCAGACAAAGTAAATGAGTGAGTGAGAGAGTGAGTGAGTATGGCAGAGGGAGACAAGTTCCAACTACAACCAGCCCAAACCAATTGAAATGACTGCAAAAGGCACAACTGACTGACTCACGCACTTACTAACACACTCAGTCAGTAGTTCACTCAAAGAGGTATGCAGGCACGCACGCACGCATGCATTCATCAAAACACGAAACCAAAAAACAATGTCAAGTTTTGTGTACTGCATAAGGACACATCATCATGACACAGGAAAACCATCAAGCAGTAGCTTAGATACAGAGATGTTTAGATAGAAGACATTCTCATTCTACTGCACAAGCAAATAACAATTATCCGTTTTGCTGAGTGAGAGAGTTGGCTGAAAGAAGAGTCCTCTTGAATAATAAAATCGAGGTTAAGCAAAGTGAGAAAAATTACAACACAAACTTAGAGGGAAAAAGGAAAAATAAAGATTTCAAAGAAAACTACAAGTGAGCATAAAAACAAAAGCAAAAGGAGGACGAGGACGACTAAAGAGAAAAAAAAGGAGTAAGTGAGAAAACCACCCTTGAATGGTAAACGTCTTCCGCTTCCTTTTCAACTATCTGTCTGCCTTTCTGTCTGTCTCTCGGTCTGCCTTCCTGCCTTCCCTAGTATGTTACACTACTATTGTAGTATATTTGGGTGTGCAAGAAGTCAATATTAATAATTTCTTTACGTATCTTTTTCTTTTTCTCATTTTTGGATAATATAATAAAAATAAAAGAAAACTAATATATCCAGAGACTAGTATGTGAGTGAGTGTCTGTATATATTGCTATCTCAGCACTTTCCTTAAGCGAAGGATATGCGCTATTAGTCATATACATTTTACAATAAGTACACACACCCTCATATGCATGTGAGTATCTATCTTTCTATCTATCTATCTGTGTTTCTATCGTTTGTCATGGCGTCCATATTTGTCTTTATTGTGGTTGTGGGTTCGTTTGTGCTACACAACATATGAGAGTAGGCGTAAACCATACACGTACACTCACTCACTTTAACCCATGCCACTTGACAGTTTGACTTATGAAATTCGTAAGTCCCTTTACTTCTTGAACTTCTCTTCCATTGAGTTCCTTGCACTCGGCAAGCACAAGCTCACATGTTGACACAGTTCTTAAACGTTCTAAGCTCCTTTATTTGAATATACGAGGAGTATTATTTGTGATTTCAATGCTTTATTTCAGTTACTTGAATATGCTTAAAACCCACACACATACTATAAATTTACACATGTATGTATGTACTTGGATTCGTTCTTATCTCGACCTCGTCTTCTTAGCCTAAGTTCATTTGCTTGATGTGTAATTGTCCCACTTAAAATATATATTTCTAGACGATATCAGTATTGATGCCAGCAACATCATCATCACCCATTTTGGTGTTACTAACTAATGATAAAATTAACATTCATTAGTTTATATTTAAAACGATGACACATTCAATTTTTTAACAAGAAGTTTTGATCTGAAAATATCTCATATGCTATACAACATAATAAATTTTTCAAATATAAGTGACTTAGAAACAGTTAGGTATAACAATAAATTAATTCGATCTTTCCCCAAAATATATTATTTTTGATTTAATCTTATCAGTTGAATTTATAAATGGAATTGATTCCAGTAATATGTTTTTTTTTATTTAATCTTTAACAATGTAAATAGGAAGAAATAGACATCAGAGACTACATATACTTAGTATAGTATAGATAACATTTTGTGATCAGTTGTCTCTGAGATGGGAGTGTACCAGACTTCTTCAGTTATGTTTGGTATGCAGTTCAGTAAATACTATTATTAAAAATAAACAATTGAAATTGATATTGTGTTTGCATAATATAGTGGGCTTGTCACCTACTCTAGGTTAATACAATATTTATTATAGAACGCGCTCTACTTTTTTGTGATTAAAAACCATTGATAAGAGAATGGGAAAGCAAAAAAAAAAATATGAGTGTGATTAATAAATCTTGATTGGATGATTTAATAAGTTATATAATACATTTCGATTTCAACGAAGTGAAGGCTTGTCTAGCATTTTGTATAATATATAAAAATAGTTCCAAAAGAATTATATCGCTGACAATAGTAGTATGTGTTAAGATTGAAAAATTCCATATCAAGTTAATTCTTAAGTGTTAAATTATCTCAACTCTGTACAACTTTCTTTTATGGTAAGATTAGGCAAAACATTATCTCACTCAAATACTATACTGACACGCACTTAACACGCCCTAATCCCAAGCGATCACATCACAATCGTGGCACATCGAAAGCATATGGTGCCTAATGCGTAGGATCCTACTATGTTGATCATGTTGCCCGCACATCAGACAACAGACAGCATCGCTTCAATCCAACAACAATCCAACAAATTCAAACCAACGCATTAATTTTGTGAACTGTTTTCATTTTCATTAAAATTCAAGTCGTTCGATCGTTCCATCGTGCGCTCATTCAACACTTTCAAATGAACTAAAGATACTCAACAATCTACAATTTATTTATTTTTTACCTTCTTTCATTTAATTTCATTAGTTTTTTATGAAAAAATTATACAAATGTGATCGCTGCGTCCCATCATCATCGTCATCATCTTAATATTTTTTGGTTTTAATATGAAAGGGCAACCATCAACTGAACAGACAAAATAGAAATCATATTTATTTTTAACGGGGCGTTTTCTACTTAAGTGTATTATCGAAAAGTTAAAAACAAAAATATTTGTAGTGTACGAATATATTTTACAATAGTTGCACCTACATACATGATCCCGATTAGAAAGATTTATTGGCCACAAAGCGAAATAAGTAGAACTAGCAGAGAATGAAAGAAATTCAATTCCTAACAAACGTGATCTTAGTACGAAGTTTGAAACCTTTTGCTGTTATGAAAGTTGGCCTTATCAGATAATATGAGTATGAAGATATGGAGAGTATTATAAATAAAGTTTCTTTGTAGAATCTCAACTTACTTTTCATATAAATCAGATTAGATTGGATCAATTAATTATTATGCCTTTCTTTCGTTTCTACAAAAGAAATTAGTATATGTCAATTGTTGATAAGCAATAAATATATTCAAATACTTATGTGTATGTTAAAAGTTTAATTCGGTTCAAGGGTTGACTAAGATTGTGCCATATATATAAATGTCTGTAACACCCTGAAAGAGAAAATATTGTACCAATTTGTCTCAATAAATACTTTTTTACAATAAAATGCCGATTGATTTCAATTTCTCTGTAGTTGTGCTAGAAAATGCGGAGATTTCATTTTTCGAACTTTGATATTCGAATGAAAAGCTGATTGAAGAGTGTTTACGACTTACAAAGACTTTGCTAATTTAAAATAATTTTTGCCGCGATATTAAAACAAAGTTAAATTAACTTCAGAGATTTCAAAACCATCGAAAGAGATTTCTGGCACCAGAGAATTGTAATTAGATTAATATGGAGCACATAGCTGCATATATCGAATTATAAGTATATTGGAGATAGACTAGTTCGATTTCTTCTTTAATACAGTTGAGGTTTGAAAATGTTTTGGGCTCCATATTTCTTCTTGCTGTACAAAGAATCAGTATTCCCAGTTATTCAGAGGATTTCCTAAACAAATACTCCATTTCTATTTAGTTCTCTGATGATGCTTGAGTGTAGGGTGTCTGTTAGTTTGGTTAGTTAGTTAGTTACAAAGTGCGTCTCTTATTTGTTTATTGAATTTATTTATATGAAATTTGTCTTCCCTTTAATAAGATCTTTCATTATTTTTTGTATCATAGACAGAAGATATAAAAATATAGTGGCCAATAAGAAAGAGAAATCCATTTACCCACCCATCCATCTATCCATTTCATCCATTCCATTCATCCTCATTTATGATACAAAGAACTGTTGATCGAATTCAAAAAATTGAGTTGGGATTTTTTATTACGGAAATATTTCTTAAACATTATAAAAAGTATATGTTTTTTTTAGTGAATTTAATTTTAAATTTTTTCTCACTTTAAAGGTTTACATACATTATGCTTAATGTTGTTGCTGTTGCTATAATATTATTGTTGCTTATATCTGTTGTGTTTCTTTTTTTTTGTGCTGGCGCAATAAATCTTCAAACTGACAAAGATTTTGTTTTATGAATTTTTTTTTTTGTGTTCTTTTTGATGGTTGATTTTCGGATTTTGTTTTTTTGGTTTTTTTTTTATTATGATAAACTACAACAACAAGAAATTTATGAATATTTGTTCACCTTATTTCAAGAGTTACAAAAAAAAAAAGAAGCACAATCAACTCAACGAAGAAAAAACACACAAAAAACAAAAATGAATAAAGCGCGAACAAAAAAGGAAAATCTCAATAAACTTGAAGGTGTGTTGAAGTGAAGCCATAAATTTAAATTTTCTATAATATTTTTTCTGTTGTTGTGCGTCGTTGTTTTTTTGTCTAAAATTTGTCAGTTTACGATGTTGGCTTTAAGTTTACATAGATGATAGAATAGAAGATGAAAGAAGAAGACCTGCTAGAAGTAAGCGCCTCTAAAAGATTTTTAGACATTTTTAGCATACGGGTATTCTTAAAAAAGACAACTAAAACTAAAATAGTCTACAAAAATTTAAGATTTGTTACCTTAAAGATGTTCAAGAAATTAAAGTTGATAATAGAATACTATTTTAGTTTAAGGAAGAACTTCAGAAGATTTAAGCATTTCTATCAAATTCTTAGGGTTCCTAGAAAGAAAACAATCTACCAACTTGTGATGGAACTGAGAGTTTGTTTCCTTAAAGATGTTCAAGTAATTTAAGTTTATAATAGAATATTATTCTTACATTCTTACATTCTTAGGACCCTACCAATCTATCAACTTAAGATAGAACTGAGAGTTTGTTACCTTAGAGATGGCAAAGAAATTTATGATTTTCAAATTGTTATGTTGGTTCAATGTTTAAAAAGAAACAGGCGCCTCCATTTAGAAAGAAAACTATCATCTAAAAATGATCTTATTGGCATACCACTATCATTGAAATTTGTGGTTTTTAAGTCAACTTACTTGTCAGAAGTGATAGAGTATGAAACAGAGTTGTGCAGCGAAGGCTTCTGCTTATGTAGTGCTTACAAGCAAACAAGCAAATTAGGGAACAAAGTCTGCTTCAGCTTGTGTATTATTTTGCTTGACTTGCTTGGGCTTGGCTTGGTAGGTTTGATAGGCTTGGTGTATGTTTGTAGTACTTCAGAAGCCTGAGCAAGCCAAGCAAATCAACATACAAGCTCAAGCAGGCTTGGTGTTCTCTGCGTTCATGCTAGGCTTGCTTAGGCTTGTTTTTTTCCCAAGCATTCATAAACATCATTATGATGTTCACTGCACATCTCTGGTATGAAATATAAAATAAACAAATTGATGATGGGAGAAAAGCTCTGATAAACACAAGATTTTTATTAACTAAAAATACAAGAAATAAAGAAGCTCTTGATTTGGAATTTGTTTTTAGAATATTCTAGTTTAAAATACTAGACATCTTTTAGTAAAATTTGATACAAAAAAAAAAAAACAATTTGTCGTACTACTACTGATAAAGTGAAATGATTTTAACTTGTAATTTATTATTTTATTAAATTTCTATATTGAGAAATTCTCGTTCATGCTATGGCGCCATATGCCTTGTCCTTGTCCAACATTTAACATCTGTTGTTTGTTTAATTCTGTGTATATGTGTGTGTGTGAGTGTTGTTTTAGTTCAGTTGCTGTTATTTCTTGGTTTTGTCCAATAAGCTAAGTGACATGACACTATTTATCCCACTGATTAATAGGCTTCCCCCACCCATAACCAACTTGCTCAGCTTGACATATTTCTTTAATGAAATTGACACTAGGCCAAGAAAACAGTTCGTGCAGAGCATACCATACAATATACTGGGGGAGGAGGAATAGGCATCTTCTGTACTTTGAATGAATGGTGTGGGTGGGTGACAGGCAGACAGAAAGGCAGGCTGTCACTTAGACAGTCAGGCAGGCCGGCCGGTATTACCATTCAATATTCTTCAACACTTGTTCGTTGGTATCGTATTTAGTTGTCAAGCAAAAAAAAAAAAAAATAAGATATTTTTAAAGTTGAATTTCTTCTTGAACACTTGAAAATATAATTTATTGAAATATGACAAAGAAATGTGCTTCAAAAGACAATGAACATGAAACCAAACAACAAAAAATAAATTATTTTCTTTGTCTTCCAATGAGAAAATAAACAGCTCGAATATTCTATTCTATTCTCAGATACACTAAAAAGAATGGGGAAATTGTGAGTGCATAGAACCATACATTTTAGACCCCATTCAATGTATTCGTCAGATTAATGATGTAAATCGATCTAGTTATGTTTATCAAGAAGCTTGAGTCATATATCATATCAAATTGTTAAGAGCCCAACAACCCATTACCATCTAATGAAAGCTGCATGCTATTAAGATAATATATGTTATTTCATTGTTTAATTATTTCCAAACATGTTGTTGAGAGGTGCAGGGTATCCTATAATCGAGATCCCCAGAGATACATTTACTTGTTTATTTAATACTTAAAGACATTTTTCATTATAACGAAATCACTAGACAAATTGTGTAATGTGTATGATGATGATGATGATATGATGATGAAATATGTGCTATTCTTTGCTAATAACAAATTTCTATTGTATTTTCTCTTTTCAGTTTTTAATTACGAAACATGAAGTGTGTACCCTTAGTATTCAAAGTATCTTTTTCAATTCTTGTAAGTAAAATTAATTCTGCTTAAGTTTGTGCTTTTATTTTTAATTTTAATTTATTTTATTATTTTATTTAGAAATAATATTATTTTGCAGAAAACAGAAATGACAAAGAAAAAAAGACGATAAGAAATTGTATTGCACTTGACCTTGTGGATTCAAAATAAAACCAATAAATACTAAATATAATTACAACAATAAAAACAAATTAAGTGATGATAATGATGATGATGATGATTCAAACAGGTTGTTCATTTCTTATTGTTTCTGACCGACCGACCGATCGTAGATTTTATTCTAGAATTTGTTGTTTGTGGATTCATTTATTGTTGACGCATAACATTTTTATTATTCTTTATTTTTTGATGCCATTTTAAGATTCTTTTAATACATGGTATACTCAAATGAGCAAAGAAAAATGAAAAACATTTCAATATCAAGTGAAGTTTTTTATGATAAAGGAAATTGTCCTTAACATAATCCTTAAAGGTTCCGTACCATCGTGCATTGAAAACAAAAAACAAATACGTTTTTCTTAGAACATTAATTTGAATATGGGGTTTTTTTTAGTATGTGTCTTTATACACACTCTGTGAAAATTTCAACTGTCTACCTATTACAGTTCATGAGATAGAGATGTTTGACGGACGGATGGACGGACAGCGTAGGCTTAGTAATAGGGCCCCGTTGGCACCCTTTAGGTACAGAACCGTAAAAAATGATTAGCACCGGGAAATAAATCCCTCTTTGCATGAACTTATATGATCGATCAGGATATTGAATAGAAATTTAATAAAAAGTATATTTTCTATTCCATGCAGATAATATTGTATGATAATCACTTTAGTTAGATTGACCATTACTGAAAGAATTAATCTTGAAAGAAATTAGTCAACCTTCTTGTTAAATTTTTTATCTATTTGTGTCGATAGATCAACATTTATTATTGTTTATACAGTTCTACAATATACATATACGAGAGACATCAGCTTACTCATGTTTTAAGTTGCTTATTATTGCTTCATTGCAATTTTTTATTATTATTTCTTTAACTCTTTTTCATTTTTTATTTTTGAGCAAAATAATCACATTGCCAACAACAATAGCAAGACCAAGAACAACAACAACTACATCGACATCAACAACTTTAAGAAATAAACATAACAACAACCCAAAAGTATGTCCAAGTTTATTAAGATTCAAAGTCATTTTGTACTTCCTGTTCCATGTCTGTCATTCATTTTAAATGCTTCCTTTACTTGCTTGGATAATAATATGTATATACATAGATATATTGTAGATACTCTCGTGCATACAACAATATAATCATCATTCATTCTCTTTACACAGATTACCTACATACATATCTCCCTCCAAGAAATTCTGTTCATCATAAGATTATTTAACTGATGTCAAGTTTTTTGTTGCAAAAAAACAAACCAAAAAACAAATGAAATGAAAAAAAGAAACATAATTAATTCGATTGCCACTTGTTGTTCATTTATTTTTAATTTTTATACACTTCACCCAAGAGCCATAGAGGTTCATCGATCTTCTAACCATGTTCTCATATCAAAGTTTTTGAGCTATCAAACTGAAACTTTTGGTTTAGTCAGAGTACTAAGTCGAAGTAAATGGAAGAGGTAACACCCATTCTTTTCTTTTTAAAACTTCACAAAATGATTTGATATGACAATGAAGACAAGACAAAACATCCAAAAGCGATTTGACCAATCTGTTATAAAGATGTAAGTGGTAATTTTGCATTGAAAGTTGTGGTTAGTAAAATTGATTTAAGCACTGTTTTTTTGAACTACTATTGTATGGTGAAAGATATTTAAGAGTCGATGGAACTGAAGTTATATACTACTCTATGTATATTTTTTTGTATATTCGTGTCTTGCACAAGTTTTTGCTATTAAAAATCATTAAAAATATACAATCAAACAACTTTAATACCTTCTTAGCAATAATGAAAAATGAATAAGTAGAAAACAAAAAAAAAAAATAAACCTTCTTATTAATAAAACAACATCAACAACAATTATGCATTCAAATTATTTGTTTTTTTTTTTGGTTTTTGCAATTTTAAAACTGAGTATGAATGACGCTTTCAAGACAACAAAACCTCGTACATCGATCGACACAGATACATTTATGCACATTCTTTGTACTTTTGTTCGTACTTCGTGTATTAAGTATCTGTGCGAATGAATGAGTGTGTGTGTGCCTTGGCTTTTGAATGTGCCAAATGTGCTATGACTAATGCCTTTTTTATACGTAATCTATATAACAGATACATTCATATTGTATATGTACGAGTATACATATATTGTGTGGTATATAAGTAGATTGCTTGTTTGCCTTTCTTTAATATTTCATTTCACGTTCTTTGTTTTAACCTTGAAATGTGTGCTTATTTTTATTTTGTGAATATGAATGCTGAAAAATTGCAGTACAAAAACTTAAAATGTTTAATAATGAAGATCCTAAGAAAATGCCAAAGGTTATATGCTCTGCATAGATAAAGCTGATCTCTCTCTCTCTCTCACTTGGCGATTCTTCATGTCTTGAAATTGTAATAAAATTGATTGCATGAAAAATAATAATAATAATTTTTATGTATTTTCTTTGTTGGGTAAAAAAAGTCACACTTCAAAAATTATAAACTTGATTATGCTGACACTAAAGAACCTTTTAGAGATCATAAAATTATATTAAAGTTTGGCATTTATCTATTTTCAAAACGAAAAAAAATTAATAAAAAAAAAAAACTGGAGACAAAATAAATAAATGAATTTATAAATCCATAAAAATGAAACCAGTTAAACGCGTTTCAAGAAATCATTTGATCATTTTACCTACTACAACTTTATCACATTAAAAAGCAGCCCACGGCATTTAGAAATTTCAAACACCTTTTACTTCATTTCATACTATTTATTTCAATTTCAATTGTCATTCATTTACAGACACACAAGCACACAACTATAAACAATATTTGTGTGTATGTATGTCTCTGATGTATCTGAAAGGTGCGAAATGTTAACCTTTTAATCCGTTTGAGACAAAATTATCTGTTTATTTTGCCTTTATGAACTTAACATTTTTTTTTTGTGTTTGTGTTGTTGTTATAAATTACTTTCTGGTATTGTAATTGTTTTTCAACTCACTTCAAGAACATTAATCAAAAGACAATTAATCATACAATTTTCTGACGCTTGTTCATCATGGATTTTGATTATTTCGAATCAAATGAACTCATGTTACTATGCTATAACAAATATTGTAATTGATGTGAATATTCTGGAAAAAATCAAATGGAAATTTACATTTAATTTGAACGCTTTAATGACTTTCTCCAGATTTGTATGTTTCGTAGCACTATGCCTAATTGTGGCGCCTAATTTGAGCGTGATCTGTCATTAGGTTATTAACTTATAGCGTCTGATTGATCTGCACAGCTTAGACCTATGTTTCATCACCCGGTTTTGATGAGATTTCATAAAAATAATATTAAAATTGACACCAAATATAGCAAGTCCCAAGAAACTTCGTCGGTAGTGTTTTTTTAAAGAAATTCTTTCATTTATTACCACATTATTATGATAATAATGATCCTAATTTGAGGCGGTTGCTTGTCCTGTTGATTATGTTGTTGTGGGATACAGAGTTTTGAAGAGCCAATAAAGCTTATGTCCGTTTGGATGTCTCACCTCTAGTTTCTATTGAATATTGAAAGAAGAAAGTTGTCTTTATAAAATCTTCTTAATTTTGTTTGGGAGCAGAAACAAGAAAATTATGCATACAAATACAAATACTTGTAAAGATAAAAATACAATAATAAAAATAAAAAAATAATACAAAAACAATAAAAATAAGTATCAATAAAAACGCCGTAAGTGCAATAAACATTTTAACTGATTAAGCAACATTGGTCAAGAGTGTGGTTGAGGGTGAAGTACAAACAATAAGGTGCAATGAGTTGTGAAATGCCAAATGTATCTTATCAATCACTGATTGTATTGACTAACTAAGTGAGTGAGTGGGTGAGTGAGTGAGTGAGTGACTTAGTGAGTGTGGTAAGACGACAATGACCGAAAGCGCAATATTACGCACGTGCCGACGATGCTAAATGCTCGTAATTTTGTATCTTAAGAAATTGAATAAGAAATCAACTAAAGCTACAATATATGAACTAAAAGATACACACAATGATGATGACGACAACTTCGAAATCGTATGAATGTGAAGCTTTGAAATTATCAAAAAAAAAAAACTTTTGGCGCGCTTTGTAGACGACGCTTTCTTAACGCCTGACTGACTGCCTTGTGCCCTTTACTCTTTTACCTCCCTCACAGACATACAAACACATTTAGACCGAGTATTACGAGTATTAATCACCGTAAAGAGGCACAAATTGTACAACAATAACAACAGCAACAATAAATCCAAAAAGAAATAGAAAACAACAAAATAAAGTAAAAATCGCGCCAAATATGTTTAAAAAGGCGCAAAAATGTATAATTTAAACATAAAAATAATAATAAATTTTCAATGTTATTTTGCTGTGGTTGCTGTTGCTGCTGCTGCTGCTGCTGATGATGTTGTTGTTTTCACTTCTTATAAGTCTTCTTCTTCTTGTTTACGCGTGGTCGCTGACTTATTGTGGATGTAAGTTTGTGCGTGTGTGTGTGTTTGAGAGAGTATGTATCTAGATACAATTCGTATTCGTGCGAATGTGTATAAATTACGTTCATTGTTTACTTTAGGCTTTTATTTCTTTCCTTTTTTTTATTTCTTATATTTTTTCTTCATTTCTTGTTGTTCTTCACATATATTTCTGTGTGTGTGTGTGTGTGCTTACGGTAAACAAAATAACTTGTATGTGAGAATATACTGTATGTACATATGTGTATGTATGTTTTGTATCTAGATAAATATCTGTGAAAATACTCTTGAGGCGTGCTACTGTAGATACGCGCTTCTATAAATGAGATACGAAAAGTATAAGAATAAGAAGAGGAACAACAAAACAAATCTAAGAAAGATTAAAAGAAACGCTATGTATGAGCAGTATGTGAGAATCTGTGAGTATCTGTGAGTATCTGAGTGAGTGTCTTTGGAACGAGGAGGCGTTAAAGGGTTAAAACATCAACGCATGGTATTTTTTGGCGCGACGGCAACACAAGATTGTTGGTTGATGGAGCAAATGAAAGACTCAGTCACTGGGGCAGTCGCGGCGCAGCAGCAGAGGCAGAAGCAACAAAAGCACAAATAACGATAACAGCAAAAACAAAGATGATGATGATCATCAGTACAAAGCAAAAACAGTCAACGACCAACAATAAAAATAACAAAAAGAACAGATCATCGAACTCGAAAAAAAAAGAAAAAAAAATCATACCCAGACTTGGAATTTTCGGCAGACTTAATAAATACCCTGCAATGAAGCGGAGGAGTGGAGTAAATTCATTAGAAATTATCAGATTCATTCCAGTTAAGTTGAGAAAAAAGTACAAATGACAAGAGATTTCAATCAATTGATCAAAAATAGATGATGAATGGATGTGTATGCTTTCCTTATCTGAAGGTACTAAATATATTGATTAATCCAAATATGTTTAGCCTTTAGGAAAGTTTTTTTATTTCACAACCCATGTAACTTTTTCGAGATGACTGTGTTTTGTACCATTGATTAATATGATTTTATTTCGGCAATACATTCATACAAACCGTACTTAGTTTCCTATATCATACATCGGACCAGTGTCGTGTGTTGACTTCTATGCTAAATTTGTGTTGAATGAAAGAACCCTTAAATTACAAACGGGTATCCTAAAACCCAGCCAACTTTCTTCACTCACTTTACTCATATGCTTCTCCTTATGCATGAGCGACAAAACTACAAGACATTGCATTTTTGTCGTATGCAACATGAGTGAATAATTTCCACTGCAACCAAAAATATTTCCAACATTTCCAACATCAAACTTTACTCAAAATGTTCCAAACTCTTCGCGCATGCAGCAATTGACTAACGTAAGGGGTGAGTGAGAGCACAACATTTGATGACTCAAACAACATCGAACATGCTCAAACATGTTGAATCAAGCATACAAAACTCACTCAAACACAAAATGTCGCCTATTGACATTCATAGCCGCCACCGTAGGCCGGCCACAGTCACAGTCACCGTCACAACCATACAACCATAGCTACAGTTACAGTTACTTCCTTGGATTCGTTATAGTCTTTCGGAAACCGTCGTGAAGTTAAGTTGTGTCTGCGCTTATTCGAATTTAAAAATATTTTTTCGACTTTTAGTTTAAATGTGTGTGTGTGTATGTGTGCCGGTTTAAAATTGATGTGTGCGAGTGTGTGCGTAGAAGTAGCAACAACAACAAG
The DNA here is from genome assembly GCA_037043315.1 of Amiota communis. Lineage (NCBI taxonomy): Eukaryota > Metazoa > Arthropoda > Insecta > Diptera > Drosophilidae > Amiota > Amiota communis. Next base: position 1,171,802 of record JBAMAV010001101.1, read on the forward strand.
TTGCCAACAACTCATGGCCGAACTGGATTTTTCAAAGTTGCGCCAAAGATTTGCGCGCTGCACTTGTGGCGTTCGAAAGCAGCGGCAGCAATTGCTTTTTGTTTTTCTTATAAAAGCTGAGCAACCAATAAATGCTGCCAGCCTCAAAGAAGTTGAAGCAAAGTCGATGTCAATCCAACCCAAACACAAGTCACTAGCGAGCCTTCATTCGTAGTTGTTGTCGTCGTCGTAGTCGCTGTCGCGTACGTGCGCAATTGAACGTTTACCAACCAAATCAAATACTAGAAATAGGAGAATTTCTTTCTTTCTTTGTGTTGTGTGTTTGTTTCCGTTCTTCTTTGTGTTTGTTCTTTTCTGTTTTGCAAAGCTTTTTGTTGTTATTGTTGTACAACAAAACATTTTCTAATCTTGCGATTATCGATTGATAGGCTTTCGATGACAACAACAACGATACCGATACCGACTATGATGATGACGCTGATGACGTTAACGCCGACGGCAGGCAGCATCGTTTCGCTGCCTTGCGCCAGCCTCAGAAATCAAGACTTCGAACGAAGTTTCTTTTCACATTATTGCCAGATTTAATTTAATCTATGAGATCGTAAAATACTCGTGGGTTTTCATTAAACTTAATTCAATTTATCAACTTTCATTGAACAAATTCTACAAAAAAAAGTTTATAAAACAAAGGGGGGAAATTGTAAGTTTGGAAAATTTCATTCGAAGATTGTGGACAAGTAACATTGTATTAAAACTTGATCTACAGCTAAAGAAAGAATGCCAGCTACCGGGACCATTGACTTACATTTGCTATTTTATTTATACAATCTTCAATAAAGAAAAAATATAAAAAATAAAATCATAGAAATAATTTCCATACGTTAGGAGAAAAATAAAAAAGCTAAAAACTATCTGGCAACACCAATAAGCTTAACGCTTAGTGCAAACGACAAAATCCAACAAAAACAACAACAGTAGCAACAACAATTGCCGCGATCACTTCGTTTGTCGTTCCAACTTCGTTGTCGTTGTTGCTGCTGCCGCTGCTGCTACTGAACTGCTGACGTCGCTGTTTGTAGTCGGTCGTCGTGGTCGGGTTGCTGCTGTTGCTGCTGCTTTCTCACCATAGCTTTTTCATAATTCTTCAGAGTCTTCAGTTCGATTTTGGAGCTCAGTTGTCGCGGAGCTATTAGAGTGTTTTGTTTGAGCGGATTAAATATTATTGACTACGAAATACTTAACTTTTTTTTAATAAAAAAAGCGTGGCACAGAGCACATTATTTTTTTGTGGAACATTTTTGTGTTTCTTTGAAATTATTAAAATTGTATTTCAAACATTTTCATACTCATTCAATCGTTTAACTTGAAATATAATAAATTAAAACAAATAAGCGATGAAATTGCAAAATAAGAAAAGGAAAAAAATAATTTGTAATGACAAAAAAAAAAGAAATGAAAAATAAATGGGTGTGTAATCCCCTTGGTGCAATATGGAAATGCTAAACAAATATATAAAGAGACATACAGACTGACAGATAGACATACAAATAGTTAGATAGATAAATAGATAGAAAGATAGATAGATATGTTTGTAGATACTTGTGTATATTAATGCATAAGCAAACGAACAAACGGTTGGAAATAATAATAAAATAAAATAAATAAATTGAAAATAATAAAACACGCGATTTCTTAAAAATTAAATATTGACAGAGAAGTGATTGATTGATTGAATGAATGGATGAAACAAACGCATAAATATTAATAAGTGAGTGTGTGCCTAAAAGGGGGAAAAAAGATCAACTTAAAAGATTAAAAATTATTATTATACATTATAACAAACAAAAAAACATGTTTTTCATGTTATTAAAAGATTAAATTTAAATTAAAACGAAAAAATTCACAAAATATGACAAAAATATTAAAAAATAACAAAATTTTTAAAAATAAAAAAAAAAAATAAAAAAATGAAATTAAATTAAAGAATATTTTCAGTATACTAAATTTTTAAAAGTTTCCTAATGGAAAGAAATGGGTAAGTTATACAAGAAAAATGCAATTGTGTTTCTTTTAAAAAAATCGAGAAATTGTGAAATAAAATATACAATAATGTATGGATAATATTTTTCCTGGTTTTTGCCATCAGCGAGGTATAGAGTTCCTACGTTATTTTTAAAGTCGTAGGAACTTCATACCGTGCTCTTGGAATGCCAATATTCAACAAATTATATATACAAAATATTGTACAAAAATACTCACATAATGATAATTCAAAAAAATATAATCAAATCAAATAAAGTGCAATACTAATAAATAAAATAAACTAAATTAATCCAAACGGTCCAATAAACGAAACCACAAAAAATAACTAAAAATTCGGAAGATGTTCGGTGATTCATAATGGTTGAAGGCAATGAAATCTGGTACTAAATACTCGTATTGTACAATACTATATATTATTGATAAAATCCATTTTACTGCACTGTTGCTTATTATTGTTTAGATAATGTTTTCTCAAGAAAAGAAATTTCATTTTGACTTCTCCTACTGGAGAGATTTATGAAAAATATCCCCTTTATTCAATACCAAACACTTTTTCATTTTGTTCATTCTGTTGGATTGTAAGAGAGCGCAGCCTTATGAGTCGAATAATATTTTCTAAAGCATTTATTACTCGATTAACAAGTAATCCAACGGACACTCTTGAAGATCGCATACACATCTGCTTCTCATGAAGTGTTTTTCAAAGTATTATTTGCTTTCAATATTATTTTATGCTTAAAATGAAGAGAAACCTTATATTTTCAACTAAAATCCCATTCTAAGACTATAAGAAATTATTGTTCATTAATTGAATGCCGTAAATGAAGTTTTTGTAACAAGAGCCTGGAGCAAAGTAGAAGAAATAATCATTTAAAAACCCTCATTTAACTTATTCATAACTGAAAAAAACCGAGAGTTCTAAAGAAAAAGGGAGAATCATCAGTAAGCTCAATATCTCAAAAACTAAAGGTCTTGTTGAACAATTAAAAATTAAATTATGGTCACAATTGGATGCAACTTTCTTGAAAATTAAGAGAAAAATAATACTACAAAGTGTAATGAATTTACTTTACTAAATCCTTTTAAGAATACATGTTATCAGGATTAAAACATTTGCATACTGTACAAATATTATAGAATTTTTCTGAACAAATATTTAACACATGGCACCTACCATAGATAAGATATTCAGGCATGTGCCAGAAATTGAAGACGGTTTTTATGCCGATTGATTTCAATTTCTCTGTAGTTGTGCTAGAAAACGTGGATATGTCATTCTTCAAACTAAGATGTTTAAAATGCAAATTTATACTTAAAACAACTGGAATATTGAACTCTTTAAACGCAGATTACCAAGAAAAACAATACAGTATTTAATTTTTTTTATAACTTCAAATAAGTGACAATTTAACCAGACCGTATATATGTAAACGTCAGAGATTTCAAAACCATCGAAAAAGATATCTGGCACCAGAAAAATTGTAATAGGTTCATATGGGGATGAAATAGATTTCTGGCCTGATTAACTAAAAATTTATGGATGAAATTTACTATGTCCTTCCATCATCATATTTTTGATGCTTAAAGAAACAACACGAAAATTGTGTACAAATTTTCATTGGAAGTGGGTATATCTTTTGGTGGTCGAATTACGACGGTTGTAACTATTTCCTTCACATCTTTATGATGCTGATCATGGCATTATATTTTTTATTGGGTTTTGAAAGAACGAAGTTATGTTCTCACTTAATTCCTGCTTCAATTTCCGCTCATCGAACATTAAATATTCTTTTACTATAATATTTCACGTGTATTTATTTTTGGACAAACACATGATAAATCTAACGAGAAGAAATTTTTAATTAATATATTAGTTCAATCTATTCAACTCTAAGTAAAGTTCTTACTTTAGAAATATAAAATCATGATTCGTTAAGAAAAGTCTAGTTCATTGATTGATCTTTTCTTTAAATAAATCAACATTGCATTGAAGAAATCATATCCTCTTATTAAATCAATAAAAAATTCCATAGACAGGCAAAGAAAATAGTAAATAAAGTAATTAATTCTAAAAATACAAATTTCAATCCCATTCAATTGTTTATCTTATCTTAAGGTTTTCTTTATTACCGCAAAGAACTTTACGATATTGGACTGAATTGTATCTGAATGACTTCAGTTGCAATTTGTATTGTTACGATTAGCTCATTACATGGATGATGATGATGATGATGATGGTGGTGGGGATATATGTTTCAAATTTGTAATGTGAAGTGCAAAATCTTGTAACTAAACCAAATGACAAAATACAATAATAAAAAACAGAATAAAATCTACACATGCACGTTGCATGTTTCTGTTTAACGGAATTTTTACCATGTTTATATTGAAACACACATGAAAAGAAGGAAAAAATTGAAGAAAAAAATGAACTTGGTACACTTCACTCAGATAAGCTAACAAAACCACATTTTGAAGTACGAATACGTTCATTATTTTGTCAAGATATTTTAGAAACATTTTGCTTTTTATGGTTTTTGGTTTGTGGTCAGTTGAAACATGCGATAATTGGAGAAATCTTATCAGAACCAGGCCGCCTGGGACCATATTGCAGAACATACTTTCAATTCAATACCATGAAATGAATGCTTAAGAATCTTGTAGCTAAATATACTCGTACTAAGAAAAATGCATAGCATTCACATGTGATTTTTCCATCCCTAATTTCAACTTTTGAAGTTATTTAATTGTCCAAAGAATTGACTATGAAGGCCCCACAGAGACCAAAGACTATTTGATGTGAATTGTTCAGTTCAGTTCAGTTCAGTTGAGTTGACTTCAGCTGAGTTGAGTTGAATTGAGTTGAAGTTACATTGAAATAAATCATAAAAATAACAACAAATGCAACACCAACACAACAAATTGAATTGGTGAATTGTGTATGCGTGTGTATCTGTGTATTTGTGCATGTGTCTGCTTGTGTCTCTGTGGATTTTGTTAAACGCAATTTAAAGAGAAAGAGACGAAAAAAAAAAAAAAAAAAAATTTGAAATGAAAAATTTACTTTCGAAAAATGCTGAAAAACAACATAAATTGATATGATGGCGCAACAATAAAACTCAGGCTCAGGCTCAGACAGGCCCAGGCCCAGACTCAGAAAACTTAAACTCAGACTATGGCTACAGATCAGATCAGATGCGTGGCATTGCATTGCATCGCTTGCAAACGAATGTTGATGACGATGATGACGAGGACGCAATGAAGCAGCCAGCCAGCCAGCCAGCGAGCCATCCAGCCACTTCAGTACAAGAACATGCAATCGCAAATGGCAATTGCCGCCAAGTGAAGTCGTTGATAATGGTGATGTGGATGTGGATGTTGATGATGATGATGATGATGAAGCCGAAAGTCAGAAAAATGAAGTTGAAGTTGAATCTAAAGCTGAAGCTGGAGTATCTTCACAGACATACCCAAGAACAACAACAACAACAACAAAAATAATAAAGAGACACGGACAGACTGATAGACAGACAATAATATTTCAGTTCACTGGCGGCAGTTGCACAAATTTGCGTTGCATTCCTTCTTCTTTTCTTCATTTTCGTAATGCAATTGCAGATACACGCGAGCGTGTATCGTATCTACTTTATGGTATCTGTATTTGCTGTTGTTTCTGCTGCTGCTGCTGTTATTGCAGCAGTCACCGTGTCTCGACAAGCAGTTTTTCAAGTGGATTTTTATGGCACGCAGTTATTAATGTCGTATGTGTCGCGTTGAACCCAACATCAGATTCATATACAGTAAAAAAAAAAGGAAACTAAAAAATAAATAAAAAAAAAAAATTAAACGAAGAAATCAACAACACAACGATATGAGAGTTTTAAAGAAGCATCGTGTTCCAATTTACTGTTTATCATTAAAGCAGAAAAACAACAAGGCAAAAACAGAACATACATAATTATAATAATATAAAAAAGCAAAAGATACAAATTCGTTTCTGTTTATAAATATCTTTGTATCTGTGCCTTTAGCCAAATCAAGCACATCAGTATAACGAACAGCAGCAGCAACAGCATGCAACAAGTAGCAAGCAACATCAAGTAAATAAACATATTTCACTCTTTTCTACAACTACTACTACCATATAATATATCCATGATTTCTTTGTTACTTCGATACCTACTTCTCTCTTGTTGTTTTATCTTTTAATGTTTAAATGTTTCTTTTTTTATTGTATTTATCTATGCATGTTATTGTGTATATTTGAGTGAGTGTTTTAGTGTGTGTATCTTTTAGATATTTTATATACGCTGCCCTTCATTTACCAGTTGTCTTTCATTTCATCTTCTTCTGTTTCATCACTTGATTTTGTTTCCTTTGTTTCGTTTTCTTCTTGATCATCTTTGCTTTGGCTGCTGCAGTTTAATTAAATGTTTGATCATAAATCAAAATAAAAAGAAAAAAGCCAAAAGCCAAACTTTGCCTCAAAATGTTTGCTTTTCTCACTTTTCTTCTTAATATTTTTCTCTTATTATTTATTCTTATTCTACTGTTCGTATTGTTTTTCTTAATTTTATTGTTGAAATTTCCCGCAACTTGTGGATATGGAGAAGAAGATCTGGAACAATCAAATAGTCTCTCTTCCATGGGACTGTGAAAATTTATCTTCCCTTCATCATGATTTTGTTGAACTCAAAATAAAGAAACACTAAAAAAAGCAAGTAGAAGTATATACATCAGCAAGAAATTGTAATGTCAAACGGCAATAATAACAACAATGATATCTCCAGCACAAGACAACAAAAATTTGTACATTTGGAACTTTAGCGATGATAACAAAATATAAAAAATTCAATCAAATACAGAAAGATCTCAAAAACAGAGTTCAATTGTGCAGATTGATATGTGCAACCAAAGCTTAGATCAACTGTACATAAGGTGGATTTAGATTTTTGTTTTAAACAAAAACAATACGAATTATCGGAGTGTTTTCCTATGGGCAATTGCCAGGCATCGTTTAAATTGAAAATCTTAAAAACTAGGTTCGGAATCAATATGTCATGCCTTGTTCACCAACTATTGCACTATTGTGTCGTCATCCTTAGGTATGCATATTTAAAAAATTATCATTTAATTTTGGTCAACTTTCGGGGTTCAGTCAACCATTACAAAAATGATGATGATGTTTTATTTTTCCAAAGAGAAAACCATTTAGTTGGAATTGGAACCCCGAAATTATGATTTGCACAAGAGGCCCCTTGTTAAAACGGGCTACTAACAACAAAAGTGAATTTGAATTGAATTTTTTATGTTAAAATTCAAAATTACCTCTTAATTCTTAAACAACAACCAACAGACTGTATAGACCACTGTAAGCATCAAATTAAATTAATAGTACGTGCACTTTTTTTTATAAAGAAACATAAATGACAAATTCAAGCAATAAGAAAAAATAAAATGTTTTTACTAGGGAAGCTTAAAGATATCAATTTCATAATAAATAATTTATTCCTTTAGATAACCATAACTGGAAGAAAAGAAGAGACACAAGAACTTTCTATGCATTGACAATAAAAATTCAGGAAATTTGAATATTCATTTTATAACTTTCAGTATCCTAGTAACTTTAATCGACACTGAACAAACACACACATAAAAATATTTTTATTTCTATTTTTTATTTGAATAAATAAATCTTTTATAATTACTTTATTGTAAGTTGTAGTGGTAGCAGATAGGAAGATTCTATATATGTGTAATTGAGCTCTCAACTTTAAAATCTTTATTACACTTTAAAGTTGCGACTTTCTTAATTGATTTCTTAATTATTATTATACATTTCCATTTATACAGTATTATATATGTATCATACTCACATTTCATTCTATTATGTCCTACCACTTTAAGAAAAGTTGAATTGCATCACGATTATTTCGCGTAAAGTATGAACTTTGACAAAGAATTAATCAGCAAATAATAAAAGTTAGAAGATGGTTTAAGATCTGTTTATAGGTCAATCATCAGCGAGTCGGGGAAGCACACGAAGGGTTCCGGATACCATCGTTCAAGATTTAACACTGTGTACTTTTTGTTGGACGAAAAGCTTGTACCTCTCTTTGAAGTTGTTTGATTTGTTATCTCAAAAGAGAAATTTTACAAACAACACCTAAAAGTATACTACAAAAACATTACAAAATTAGGAAACAAAAGATAAAAACACGTTTCTTGTATAGGGAGTCTAACCTATTTTATAGACTTATCAGCCCATCCATTGTCAATCATGCTTGAACCAATCAAGAACGATATCAATAAATGTGGCTTGAATGACTGTGTGTGGTGGAAATTGAGTGATTGAAGCGGTGACTGAGCAAAGTCAAATTCTTGATTTATTCAAGCATGATTGACAATGGATGTGCCCAATTAAAAGATTGGTATTCAAAGAGTAAATGCCAAACACCATAGGACGCTATGCTTTCTACTTGTTTGAACGGCACATGCTCCACAACACGCAACTGAGTCAGCTTCCTGATTACCAAAACTCTGTAAAGTAGTCGATAGCCACAATGCTAAGAAGCAGAATTCCATTTGTCACTGATATTGCGGTTATCTTTTTATTTCGTCTTTGCATCTTGGGTCTTAAAAATATCGAGTGTGTTTGGTACGATACATCAAATAAAATATATCGATAAAAAGTATTCGATATCTGATGGTTCGATTATATCGGATTGATATCGAACACCCTTAATGGGGACCCCTTTAATTTTTTGGCGTTGGTATCCCTAAAAAGATGGACTAAGAGAATTCTAGCCGAAGTCATCAATGTGAAACACTCGTCCATTTTCCTTAGTCTTAATAATGAGATAATTTTATACACTTTTATTGATTTATGGAGTTGTTCATTTACATCAGAATTTCTTTTTCTTCAAAATTCAATACGCATCGCAGTTTTAAAAAGTCAGACCTTGATTATGTCATATCAAATGACTGATGGAATAGTTTTAAAATAATGTTCTAAAAAGATTAAAATAAATCATTTAGAAATTCTGTGTAAGGAAAGAAAGAATTAAGAAAAAAAAAGAGTGAAGAGTGTAAATTATTTGCAACACATATTTCACTAATGAGTGCTATCAATCGCAACTAGATACTGGCGCCTTGGGGTTTCATGGGCTATCAGTAATACCAAGTGAAGTGGAACTCAACACCACAAAGATAAAGGGAGAAAGAGTAAAAGAGAGTAGAGACAAAAAAACGAAAGAATTATCAGAAGTAGAATTTGCAATTGCAAATGCTGTAGCGAACTGCGAACTGTGAACACAAACGATCCACTGAGCTGCAATCGAGATGCAGATACAGCCAGCTAGTATCTACAATCAACAATAAGTCCCAGAAATAAGAAAAACGCGCTCAATGGAAAGCGGAAAACACAAATGACCAGTTTTATGTTTATTTCCAGTTGACTTTTTATTCTTTATTTTCATTTTTTGAACTGCCTGACTGGTTCTAAATGTATCTACTACAATAAACACGTATACTAGGTACATAACAATGATTTTGTTCTTGTGTATCTGTTTGTGTTTGTGTTGTAAATAGAAATGAATTGAAAATTAAAGCGTGACACTAAGCACAGGTTTTAGATACTGTTGTGTGTAGATACTTTCAATGTACTCGCACATAAAATGACAGTAAATACTTAATTTTTATATAAAAAAATTCAAAGCTTTTGGTTATACGAGTCAAAACATTTGGGTGTGTTACCTATCTCAAATGCATCAAAAAGGTATGAGAACTTTTAGCCAAGCTTAGTGAATGCCAATGTCGTATTTAAATCGATGACTCGACATCAACATCGACATCGCCATCGAACATCGGAACCATACTTAATTTCCACATTCAAAATTATCACAAAATCAAACACTCAGAGACCCAGGGACATACTACTATAAGTAGTCATTTGCTTAAGCGCGGTAAAATCTTTTTATAATAATAAATTCATATGGAAATCGTGCTGCATACCTTTGCAATGAAATCGTAATCAGTAATAAAATATGAAAAGAAAAACAAAAAACAACATGAACACGCCTTGGACACTTGGACACTCTGTTTCCGATCCAATGTTTGTCGACTCTTCGTGATTCAACTGACTCGCCCTAGCGCTGACCCATATCAGCGCAAAATATGCTAATTAGCACCAGATCCAGAGCTTGGAATAACTGCGTTTTGTTGTTTAAGTTGAATTTAATATCAGTTCTACGATACTATGAGATACAGTAGTATTTCATTCTAGTATTCTATTCTATTGTATTGTAGTAAGTACAAATGGAGGGGATAACTTCGTGTCATGAAACTGGTTAAGGTTGGGCATCAGTTTTCTACTACATTAACTTGGCTAGTACGTAAGTTCAATAGTTGATCCCATAGTTAATAAAACAAATGTTTAACAAAATTATATTTTAACTTATTCTATTCTATTTTATTCTACTCTATTCTTTTTATTATTATTATTTTGTTATTTTTTTTTGCAGTAAATCAAAAATGTAGATTTGTAATTTGAATGTAATTAATGCTCTGACGTCATGGCATTAAAAAGAATTTATTATAAATTATCAATAAATAATTAAGTTTCAACAACTTTAGAGAGAATCAAAGCGGATTGGTACACTAAAGTTTCTAAAACATTTTATTGTAAAATAAAAATTGTCATCACTTCCAATTTATTCATATTGTACAAATTTTAATGATTATTTTTAAGGTTCCATAACCAAAGGGTGCCAACGGGACCCTATTACTAAGCTTAAGCTTTCCGTCCATCCGTCCGTCCGTCATTGGGCTCCATCTCATGAACCGTAATAGGTAGATAGACATTTAAAATTTTCAAAGAGTGTGTAATTCAATTGCAACAAATAATAAAAATAAAATAAAGTTAAAAAATGAAAGGGGTCCCCATACAAGAAACTTGTGCACCAATATGCATTGCGCGCAGTTTTTATCTTTTGTTTCTCATTTTGATTAACTTTTTTGCGACAAAAACAAAAATAAATTAACTTTTCATAATTTTAGACAGAACTACAAGCTATACGTCCAACGAATTTGCACACATAACGTTTGTGCAGTGGTATGCAATCCTTTGTGTGCAAGTCCGACTCGTACTTGATTGGTGTTTAATCTTCAATAAAATTAGATATAGCAAGGAAGGTTAAGTGATCTTCTCATATTCAAAAATTTTTGAATACAAAGTGTTTACAATTCCCCTTTGTTCAAGTTTTTCATTCAATATTCTCTAATTCCATAGTGCGAGAAAAAAAAATTCTATAACATGAATGATAATAATAAAGTTTTATTAAATAGAACCAGCTGAACACGAAATTGTAAACGGTTTTTTTTCTAACACGTACCATTTATGACATGAATTTACGTATTAAGTATACCATATGTTTGTGGATATGTTCCCTCTGGATTCCGAAATTGCTGAACCGATTTTAATGAAATTTTCAGGGAAACTCTTAGTCTGGAGAGTTTTCCTGTGAAGTTTAGTGCGAATCACCCTGTTGTCGAGAAATTGGTGGATAAAATCTTTTATTTTCATTAATGTTACGGAATTAACTTCTTTTTGTCGCTCAGTGCTCAAAGCTATAAAAAAACATTTCTGATTAACAAAAAACCATTTCTGATTAATTGTACTAAAATAAAAGGCTGTTTTTTTTTAAATCGAAATCATCTTTTTTCATAAATTGGAACATAATTAATTGTAGAAGATAAGCAGCCAGTTTAAACTTGGAAAATGTTACAATATACTATGTAGATATTATAGAATGACAGATTATATTGACCTGACATATTATTTTAATATATGTATAACAATATATTGTTACTACAATTGAAATTGTAGCGATCGGCAAGTGCTGGCAATGTGCCTGGAACGACCAGATGACAAGGAAAAAGAAGACCAGGAAGTAGATGGTGCAAAGTGTGTTCAAAAATGCAGATTTCTATTTATAGAAGAGGTTTAATAATCTGATGGAACAAACTGTGGAAGTGGAATGAGACCTTGGAGCGAAAACATCAGCAAATTTAAAGAATGAAAAAGGAAAATTTAATTTGATAGTGATCATGTGTCCTATTATTTTTGGAATGCACCACAACCTGTTGTTTGAAGGATACCATTTTAAACAATAACTTTTTAATTTAAAATTAATTTAATTTAAATGCAAAACTGTGCTACACTTAGTTTTGGAGACATTTCTTTTTTTCCACACAAACTTTTATGTTCTAATGCGGCCCATACATTGTGCGATCGATTGTACAATTTCATTTTGCTTGTTGACTTTCACAACGTGTGCGGGGAAGGTTCATGGCTCGATTGTATGAAAAATTAGAAAGTTTTGATCTGGGATTGTATGTACAATCAGTCGCATAACGTGTGGGCAGCATAAAAGTTTGGAGGCCAAAATTAAATTAAAATTAATTAAATTAATTAATTAATTAAATTAATATTAATTAAAAATTTTATAGTTCAAAGACATACGTAAAATTTAGCTAGCTCATCTTCAACTATTGTATTATTTAATAAACTAAAATATACAGATACATTTTAAGATATAAAACAAATCAGGAGAACAAATTTGATGTACAATAATTTTCTAATGAGTGGTCGAAGATTTTTCTTTGATTTAAAATTTTATTGGGATAAATATATTTTTAGTTCCTCCTCAACAGAACCCTTTTTTTGGCTGAGTGTAGGAGCTAGGTTGTCTATTTCGGTTAATAATATCAATTGCATTGCTTTCGCTGCGTGGTCTGAGAGAATATCTTTTAAATAGCTAACTTACGATAAAGATATCTAAACACCTGTATTCGGATTGGTCGTTTCCTTTCAAGGAGCAAAGAGAAATCAAATACTACAGACAAAGGATGGATAAACCTTAGATAATTCTTGAAATTGCTGTAGATAAAATAAAAAATTGGCACTTGGAATTGGATTTACTAGCTCTGAGCGATAATGTTCAATAATGTCGCTATCTGAAAGAAAACCCAATATGTAAGATATCCATATATAGTTGCATTCGAATTTATCATAGGATTCAATTTGATACTTGTTTCTTAGTTATTTTCCATACAAATTATTTCTACTACTTAAAATTAAAAAGTAATGATCTGCAAAATTGACAAATTGGTGACAATTTCAACACATACACTGAGTTGTTTTTATTTTTTCTTTTTTAAAAAATAATTATCATATGTTTTATCTCTTGCAATATTTTTATGTTTTTACTTTCGCTGCACTTCAATTCTCGACTGCATGAGTATTTCCGCAATAAAACAAATTCACGCCTTTCAAAATGAAGTTAAACCTTGTTGTGGCACTAAGTGACCACCGATTGAAAAGATTTAGTTGGAGGCTCCTTTCCTTTATTTTCCTTTATATATTTTTTGCTCGATTTCTTGTTTTCTTTGGGCCAACAAATGTTCGTTATTCATTGTCGACAGTTTAATGGCTGAAAAGCGAAGTTTGTTGAGTTTGTTGTTGTTGTTGTTGCTGTTTTAGATATAGTATTTTCCAACAATTTTTGCACTTTTTTGAAAGTGTTAAAAAGTGTTAAGATTACTTTTTGTTGTGTTTTATTGTTCCTTTCATAGAAGTCGCGTCATTAAGTTTCCTCTCACTTCCATTCAGTGATTTTTGATTTGATTTTTGTTTGTTTTTTTTGTTTATTGTGTCTTGTTTTGAAGGTGTTTGTGAGATTGTTTGTTGGTGAAGTAAACTGAAATAAAACAAAAATCAAATCCGAATTGAAATCTGAGAGAATCGAAAGTAAAATGTTAACGTTGAGTTTAGATAAATAGATATACATTAGATATATTTAGATATATATTATACATATTCGTTTATACACATTTTAGTTTCTTAGTCACAAATTTAACTGGTGAATATAAAATGGAATTCAATGAATCATCAAAATATTCTATTATGGATAAATATGTACACACATTACTAAAATATGATGCCCATAATTTATTTATTAAGAAACATTGCACTAAACTCCTTCTGATTATAAGCAGAATAATTAGTAGTTCTATTTTTGTCTGTGTATGTCAACACACATCCAATTTGAACTTAAATATGAAATTATAAAACTATTCAAAACACAATCCTGTTGTTTTAATGATGATACCGAAAGGTAAGGAAAGCCATCTTCATGTTGAACAGATGTTTTCTGGAGTCTTTCATTTAAGATTGGTCTTCATATTCAAGAGATACCTGCTCCTAAGATTTCATATATAACTTTTTTCAAGCAGTAGTATGCAGGGAAATGTGAACTCTCTTTGCTACTTTTCTACCAATTTAGACTGAAAACAATCTATGTTCATCATCATCATCATCATCATCATATGTGGATAACACAGCCTTTTTGTTGAGTGGTAGGGAACACTTATACATTGTAACGAGGATATTGATATTTGCGCAATACACAAAATGATACGAGCAAAACCCCGTATGTCATGTGTATACATTCTTGATTTGAAATCTTGATCTAGCCATGTCCGATTAAAAATTTAAATGTATGTATACTCTTGCTTACTTTCCGATTCCTATATTGGAAAAAAGACATACGAATTGAATAGGTTTCCGCCCCTAAATAAGGTTAGATTTGATAAAGGGTAGGACGGCAGCTAATCACATTGCCTCCGCAGTATCGATTGGTCCTATTGTAATAAACCCCATAATTACAGTTCTTCCGAGATTCTGGTATTCATTGGGAATTGGAAGACTTTCTTAGGTGATTAATCTTCAATTTCTATGGGCTCTCCGATGTCTTATTCATTGCATAATCTACATTGGTCGTTGAAGCTTATCCGCATTTTATGGAAGAGTTTTATAACTCTGCAAAGTCCTGTTAACAAGTCTGAGACTATATGGATATCTTTTCCTGTTAGAGGTAATAACAATTTTTTGGTATTCTTCTGCAAGACCTAGAAGGCATGAAGGTTTTGCTACTCTTGAATTTATTGTGCCCAGCCAATATTGGTGCGATTTACTTTCAAAGCATTATTTGAGTTATAGTTTTGTGGAACTCAAACCCAGTATGATTAGGACGATAGCAGCTCCTTTCTTAGCGAATTCATCTGGCTCATCTTTCCCAAGATACCCACTGTTCCCAGTTATCTAAATAAGATTGACATAATTATTAATATTTAGTAGTCCCAGTGGTTGAACAGAGCCATAAACGGCTGTTAAGTGGTTGTTAATATCATTTGCTATAACAAAGAAAGATATTTTTGAGATTTTTTTGAGACCTCCTTTTCAGTTAGTCATAAAAAAGTCACAAAAAAAATGTTAAATATTTTGGATGATCTCTAAGCTAAACCAACTCTCACTTCCACATTTTAGGAGATATCACGGTACGTCTTTTCTTCAATCATGAAAACAACAATTCCAAGACATATAGCCATCCTATTGTTTAATTCAGGTTTTGCCCTCTCACACTGTCATTTACTCCACTTTTGATAACTATAGCGTACTAACTTGTTTTATTTATTGAAGTTTTTCAAAAATATTTATAAAAAAATGTAAGCGCCACGTGCGAAAATGATACAAGTCACACAACAGAACACATTAAAATGAAAACAAATTATTTTTAATTAACCATTAAAAATATTCACAAATCTTCATAAGCATCGATATATGTCTACATACACATACACATCCGATAGAAATACATGGATGGAGAATATATGTAAATAAGTGTCTGTGATAAAAATAAAAAAATGAAAACTAAAAGGCATTAAATATTATTTTAAGTGGTTAAGCGAGTTGTCAAAGTGATATCAAAATTAATAAACAAAATATATATATATATCTGATCATTTGACAAAGATGCTAATTACATTGAAAACTATAGAGTATACGAATTTCTAGATACCACTATGTAAGTACATACACAAAGTTAAAATGAGTATTAAAAAGAGATTTTTTAAACTGCAGATTAAAGGAAAATCTTTTGTTGTTGTTATTAAGGGTAATTCTTTTAATAATATATAGATTTACTTTACTTAAAGTTTACCCTTAGACTTATACTACTTCATAAATTCACAAGCAAATCTGAGATCTCAAATGTTAGGATTAGAATTAATAGGAAATCTGTGTTGACCAGGGCCCCTACAAATCATCTGGTAAGTTTTAATTTCATCATTTCAGTAACAAGACTAAATGCCTTATACCGTACGAAACCAACCCAAGTATGTGAAGGGTATGAAGATTGTAAGGTGTGGCATTTTCAAATGGTTCAACGCCTTGGAAGTGTCATTTTAGTAATATATGTCGATGAGGAACATTGACTTTTTTGTGGCGTCTTGCCTTTGGCTCTTCTCCACCGGCCCGCCGCTATGAACAGCGAATCTCAACATCATCGACGGTTATGAACGATAGAAATATGCAAATATCTAAATTGTCGTTGCTTTTATTCTTATTGCTGAACATATTTTAACGTTTTTTATTTTTACTAAATTGCTTAAGAGCTTAAAATTAACATAAAAAGGGTTGAGTTGATTATAAAACAAAAAGAAAAACAGCAAAACAAAAAGAAGTAGAAGTAGAAGAAGCCAAAGTTAAAATCAAAATTAAATCTAAATTGACCAACAACCTAAGTTAGTAGTGTTGGTGTTCCCCAACTAAGTTGGATTCCACTTCTGTTCATTGAAAAAAAATGTGGGAAAACTTTAAAACAGAAACACAATCGTCACCATAAACATGGTTACTACCATCACTTCACATCACATCACATCACATCACTTCATAGTCATCATCATTAGAGAAAAATATACAAATAAAATAAAGAAAATTATACAAAAATTTGTGTTAGTGCGAGTTATGACATCACTCGAGAGATGAACACTTTTATTAAATGTTTATTTAATTCCAAACATTCATGCGATGACTATCTAAGTATGATTTTGTTTTTGCATATTTAGTTTTAGTATTTATCATCAGTTTGTTAACTAAAACAACAACAACGAAAGCAACTAAAACAAAAATTGAACAAAAACAAAAAAAAAAGCAATAAATAAAAATTGTCATCATCACCGCGTTTGTGAAAAAAACATATAATAAAAAATAATAGAAAACAACAAACAAGAAAACGTCATCTTTGAGCTTCAAAGTTAAAAGGTATCTTTATTTATCTGAAAAACATTACAAAAAGAATCATATATTATTTTATATTTATATTGAAATAAAATTGACTTTAATCTTCACCCATGCTCACATACTCTTCACACTATTCTTATTTATTCATCATTTCACAATAATTAAAATATTTAATAGCCTCCAATGAACTGAATCATGTGGTTTTCATAGTGAACAATATGAATTACGAGTTCTTTTCTGAAAGTAATCTAACCTCTCAAGAATGTCAATTATGTATATCCTTTTATCAAATTTATCAATGATTTGAAGGTTCTAACTTTACAAATATGAACAATAGAAACTAAACTTTAAAATTGACCATTAATAATAAAAACCATTTGGACATTTGGTATACAATTATGGGGAACAGAAAAATACTCAAACACAATGCTAATATAAAGGCAACAATCAAAATTATTCGGACATTTATTGGTGTAGCATGGTACATAAGAATCGAAGATATTCATAAGGACAATAATGAAGAAAATCCGAATAACAATACTAGCAAAAGTCATCAAACAACAATAACTTGATACGAAAAAGCAGAAATAAATAACTTGCCCACCACGACCATAAGACTTACCAATCTATTTTCCAAATAGTCACAAATGCTAACAGAGTCATAAATGGCTGTTAAGTGGCTGTTAATGTCATTTTTGGTATATTCGCTATAACAAGGAAAGCTGTTTTTGTGACTTTTTTGAGACCTGCTTTTTCAGTTAGTCACAAAACAGTCACAAAAATGTTAAATATTTGTATGCATTGTTATCTCACTGTAAAATGGAAGACGTTGTTTTGTATTGTTTTCTCGTGGCAATTTTGGATGACAGTGAAAATTATGAAGAAAGATATGCAGTAAAATATTTGCATGATCATGGTGATTCATTTTCAATGTTGGACAATATTTTTGAGAAAAAATTATGTGCAATCAATTGAAAATGAAGTATTTGCAAATACGATCAGATGCATGAAAAAAAATTATAAATAGTCAGAGTAACTGGGAGAACCCTCTAAGGAACACGAATTTAAATTTTTTGTAATATTCCATTTTTATAAAATATTTTAGATTTCACATAGAATTTCATTTTCTTCTAAGTTGGAATGCCAGAATAAACTGATCTTTTCACACCGGCAACACAGACTATTGCAAAAACAGATTTTTGTACAGTTAACCTATCAAATTTCTTTTTGTTACTATTTTGAGAATAAGTCGGTTAATATAATCTTAGTAACCATGATGATAAAAGAATTGTAATAAAAGTCGAAATGAAATATGTATTTTTTTTTGGATTGGCCAACGATTCTAGTTGACCGACCTACTAGAATGCACGATTCACCGGACAAACAGTCTCTTGTGGTGCCTACGTACTAAAACCACCCCAAGCCAGTGTAGACTGGCTCTTTTTTCAACCGTGGCGAGACCACCAATAGAGGAATTACT
The DNA here is from genome assembly GCA_037043315.1 of Amiota communis. Taxonomy (NCBI): domain Eukaryota; kingdom Metazoa; phylum Arthropoda; class Insecta; order Diptera; family Drosophilidae; genus Amiota; species Amiota communis. Next base: position 1,190,467 of record JBAMAV010001101.1, read on the forward strand.
TCGCCAAGAAGACCACTCTTCCGTTTTTTGCCTCATCATGTCTGCATTTCTTTCCCGAATAGTCTGAAGAATTCAGCAGCTGTTCAGTGGTTAAAGTCAATTTGAATCAACTTAACCATTCAGTTTTTGTATCGCGCTTTTGTACATAGGGCATCGGAAGCCTCCTGTGCGGTGATAGTGAAATCGTGAGAGTAGATAAATATAGCACTGTATGTTATATTATTTTCCATAAACCACCTTGTTCACTAATCTTAAATGTACTAGGCGGCAGCATTAAATACGTGTGTACAAGACTATTGGAAAATAAAAGAAAATTAGAAACATAAGGCTCTTTACAAAAAATCTGCTTTATCTTCTCAAGATTGTGGATCTATTATGAAATTTCTTTTAGGATATAATCGAGTGGTCAAATTTCATCCCAATATTTCATTCATTGTATGGTTGGACTAAGCCTATTGAATGGGTTCTACAAGCGTTACAAACGTGTGATAATAAGTGACAATACATATCACACAAGTGTTGTAAAGTGTATAAAAACACGAACATAAAACAAAAAGCGCTAATTAATTACTTAATCAGATAAGAATTAGTATGAAGACATTTAGAAATTGATGTTTAAATCAAATAAATTAATGTTCATTTTTTATTCTCATGCAAAAGATTCATTGCTTCTTTATATTCATTTATTGTAGTATGGTACATTGGACCTATCAAAAGGTTGGTAACCAATTGACAAACAAATATACATACATAAAATATGTGGGCCATTTGCAATATCAGCATCTAAGAGATCTTTGTTGTTTTTCAAAATAAGTTAACTCTTTCAGCATTCAGACCACTGACGCATCTTTGAAATAATTTCAAAAAAACAATTTCATTAACTTTTATTTATATATATGTTTTGTTTCCCGATCTCCTGCAATAATATGTATTTACTACTATATTATTATTTGATATGATTTGTCTTCCACTATATAAAGGGATCTAAAGGCAATAATTACACTCCTAACTTCTAGGTTCCCTAAATTGTAAGAATCTAACATAATATACTTTTTATTTTTCTGACAATTTTAGTTTGGGAAAACTTATTGCAAATTCTTTGAACCGCTTGTAAATAAAATATAATTACATAATAGAAGATTATTATATATTGTAAATTTAGAAGGCTCGATCCTAAATTAAAATTAATATTAAATGATGTCAGTAGTTTTTATTGTACATTTATGAATATTCTTAAAGGCGACAAACTAGTATAAAGAAGTCATTATTATGAATATATGGAAAAACTTGCTTTGAAAAAAGATTAGAAAATTATGAAAAATGAAGAGTAACAAATTGTTTTTATAACCAAAGTTGACAATAAAATAGAAATCCACAGTTTTGGCAATAAACTACTAAATCATTCGAAACAAAAAAAAAAAAAAAATAAATAAATAAAGAAAAACTTGAAAAGAAAAAAAAAATTCAGAAATGACGACTTGACAACAAAATGAATTTTTCTTAACAGGAATGAGAAAAAGAGCTCGAACAAACATAATACCAGCATTATTCAAATATCATCACACACACACACACACACGTACACACATATGAACATAAGCAAATAAATTGATATTTTTAATTCTTTTTCGAAAATACAATATTTCTTTAGAGCAGAATAAACCAACAAATAAATAAATAATAATACAAAATAAAAAGAAATCACTTTAAAAATTGTCTGATTATAAATTATGGTGTTCTCTGTCCAAATCGGCACGGATTCATTTTGATTTAGATGTGCTGTGCGGGTCTTTTCAAATCGAATTGAATTAAGCCAACTCGATTTAAGTTGACTTGTCATATGAGGAAAATCAGCAAAAACACAAACTGACACATACTTATGAAATCGGACAACTTATGAGTAATGTACTTTATGTTCACTTATTGTATCTTATTTGTATAATTTAACAAATACTTTTTCTTTCTTTAGTATAGCATACATTTTTTATTGAAAATTATTTCTTGTTTTTATACTTAGTACACTTTATAATAGTTTAAATAGGTTTTATCAAGTGATATCTGATAGAACTGTGCTTTAGAGATTCCACAATATATTTTGACATAAACTTAATCACAAGGGAAATCAATTAGGCACAGTCTGCCAGAACTTCTGATTATCCATTTCCATTCATCCTCTCTATCCATAATATCCAGATGATTTTGTACATGACTGGATAAAAGATACAACCAACTTACTACATATAAATATCATGAATTCAAACTTGTGTGGGTTTTTTATAACCTCCAATAATAAATTTCAATATTATGTCACCTCAAAGTCATGAGCTTTGGTAGGACCAAATTTATAATAAATTTTATTATTTTTTGGTTTCTCTTTATTTTATGAATTGCAATAACAAACCTCAAATTTATAAAATTTTTAGAATTGGTGAGATAAAAAGAATCGAATCACAAATTTAATTAATTTTCACAATTAATTAATTAACTGAAGTTACTTGATTGCTAAAATTTATTGAATGCCAAAGCAAATAAAATTAGAAATAGAAAATAAATATTTAAAAATTAAAAAAATAGAACAGCTTCAAATGCCTGGGAGTTATACCGGACGCAAAACTCAATTGGAAATCCAATATAGAGTTACGGGAAAGCCTTTTACTCTTCCAAGAGAGTGCTTGGCAAGAGATGGAGCCTACGCCCTAACATAACAGCATGGATGTACACACGTCCGATACTTGCAAATGTTTGGTGACCAGCTCTGGGACAGAGCTACATAGAGCACAAACTAAGTGGTGTGCAGAGGTTGGCCTGAGTAGGAATCACAGGAGCCATGTTGTATCTTCTCCCCATTGGCATCCACTTCAAAAACATTGTCTCTAACAGCGCGGTAAGGTTACAAGATACTTGCTGCTGGGCAGAACGACCATATGGACATAGTAAAATACCAGGAGTGGTTGGAAATCCTATGATCAAGAAAACAACAGATTATAAAGTGGCGCATAATAGCTTTGAGAGCGACTTCAAGGTAGAACTTCCTACCAGGATGGAATGGAAAGGAAACAGTTATCAGAGTGAATATGACATTTCAATCTTTACGGATGGGTCAAAGGGGCAGTGGTGCATTCACCACAAATAAACTTCGACCACTTTTCCCTGCCTGATGAGGCCACAGTCTTTCAGGCAGAGGTCCTAGCCATTATAGAGTATGTCGGCTGGCAGGAAATAACGTACCAGAAGATCGTAAGATAGCTTCTTCGTTGATAGTCAGCCGGCACTTAAAGCACTGCAATCCACCACTGTAAAGTCCAAGCTCATAAGGGTCGAGGATAAGCGAGCTAAGTCGTCAAGCTGGTATCACTCTCTTATGGGTTCCCGGCCATAGGAACATTGAGGGAAATAAGAATGCTGACGAACTAGCTCGTTTTGGTGCATCTCTTGATATATCGTTAACGGAACAGATCTCGATTCCCCTGGCGGTTGTCAAGAGGAGCATCTTCCAGCATATCAGTCAGCAGACAAACAGACGATGGAACGGTCTTGAATCTTGCAAAGTGGCACGTGCCTAGTTACAACGAGAATAGGTCGCTTAGACCGATCAATAGAAGACGCTCAGATACCGCAAGACTCACAGCTGTTTGTACTGGGCACTGGTGTGTAGGGTCCCACGTGGAGAGAGGAGTCACTCACCCACTTTCTATGTCAATGCCAAGTACTGGGAAAGACTAGAAATAAGTTTCTGGGCAAATACATCATCGTCCGCGTGATTTTCTAATTGTGGCTCATAGTGGACTATATGAGTCAGCCACGGTAACCAACCAACCAACCAAAAAAACAGAAAGTGAATCTTTTTATTTAAAATGTTTCTTTATGTGGATTTTTATTAAAACAAAGAAAATATTTACTACAAAAATCAAAATTGAATTAAATTATTGAACGTAAATTTCAATTTTAAATGCTGATTCATTTATGTAGTATTTAAACAAACTAGAAATTTGAGTAGATCTCTAATATTGTTAGTGGTAAGTAGTAAGCAAAAAAAGTTATCGATATCTTCGAGTAATTTAACAGAATGAAATATTCTACTTGTATGCAATTATTTCAAGTTATCAAATTGCATATACATACTCGTATATGTATGTACAAACAGTAATATCTGAAGACTTTAATGTCTGTTTCGTTGCATTTCAAACGCCATAAAATCATATAATTTTCAATGATTGAAATTTTTTGGAAATGTTGATGAGTAGATTCACGTTTAAAAGAAGAAACATGAGTAGATGTTCAATGGATAATGATAATGAGCCCTCGTTAATAGTACAACTCTTATGTTTATATACTCAACACAACACAACACATCACATCACAAGACAGCACAACACAATTAATGAAGAGCTCATTCAGTTTATGACGTCAGCAGTGTTAGTCGTGATAATGATGGAGTGACGTGGAGTGTAATATTTCAAACAGACCTTGAAGTTCAAAGTTAAAGTTCATAAGTGAGACTGGCGTGATAGATAATTGAAATAAAACACAACTTTTTAGGAATTTTATTAAGTTTAGACACATAATATCATATAAATTATAAAATATATGATTGCGAAAGGAAATTTTCATCAAATATATACACATATGTAAGATGGCTATAGCCGATCGTTAATATGATTGAGCGTTAGCAGAATTGGAGATATAAGATAAATTAGTAAACTGTAGTATTATGTGTGGAATAATGTACAATATGACATATAAAAAAATATAAGTATATTAAAAATATTATACAATAAATAGACACTAAGCATCTTAAACTTTAAGAACAGTTTTTGCATACAGTCTAGAAGTATGGAAATTGGATCCACCAACAAAATTTTCAAGACCTTCTTATTTTTACCAAAAGTACACAGTTTTCTTGCTGATCTTTTCCATACATTCTTTATGGAACTTTGCCTAACTCATATATGAGTACAGGGTATAGAATTGTATATGAAGCCCCAGACAACTTTATTTCGGAGAACGGTTGTCATAGCTATAACTTTTTTTTAATCATTACATGTTTTTATAAAAAAAAAATAAAAATAAATAAATAAAATCTTTTATGCACAAATGAATGTTTTTGTTTTATGACGCGATAACTACATCTTTTGATTAAAGTGTTTTTGCTGTTTTTTGTTTTCAGTTTTAAATTTTTATTTATATTTTTTCACGGTCTTCACCTTGACTACGATAATAAATAATAATGTTTCTACTTTTTTTTTTTAATTCAATTCTTGTGCATATTTTTTGAAAACTAATGCCTACACAGTTAATCTATCTAATCAGTTAAATGATTCATTTATTGTAGGAACGAATATGCACGTTAATGGATATTGGCTTGGTCTTGACGGATTATTCTGATCGATAGAACAGAGAGGTTCTTAATGGTGGGGATTAATTGAAAAAATAAGCAGTCGCAAATGTTATTATTTGATACATAGTACTATGTTAATCAGACTTGTTCAGATCGGATTTGGCTTGAATTGTAGTACTTATAATTTTTCAAGATTATTGAAATAAATAAAATATCACATAAATTTCAATTTGCTGTTTACCTTAAAATGGTATAGTAAGATATAGTAACATTGTATATATGAGGAGTAATAAGAAAAAAGGTGAATTTTTATTTTTCTCCGGGCACGTATTTTTCGTTATTGCAGAAAGGTTAATCAAAGAATCTCTATTAAATTTACCATATTCCCACATTTCGCTAACAGTTATGACACTTCTGAGTTAATCTCCTGAGTAATGCTCATGCGATGGTTCTTTTGGTTAAAGATCCGATCAGAAACTTCTCTAATAGTGATTCGACGATTTATCATAACAACTTTCTTCACTGCTTCAACGTTCTTATCGCTTGTTGACGCCAGTTTGGTCAATTGATGGATTGATTGATTTACAAGTTCACTTAGTGGTAAGCTGAAGAAACTTCACAGTGTTGCGTGGTCCTCTCAGGTTCATGGGGCAGGAAAGTCATTCCGACGTAGGCGCGTGTAGCTGCTCGTTTGTGAGAGTGTACGAGCTAGTGGGTTAGGATGTTGCGAGAGTTTGACATGATATTTCTGCTTCAGTTGGGCCAGTTAAGTTTTAATTAGTGGGACGTTAAGGTAACTGTGGATGTTCGCATTCGATATGTACCAGGGAGCAATTGTTAAAAAATGAAGTATTTTCGATTGAGCTTTTTGGATGATTTCAACTTTACTCGGGCCAGCGTTCCCCCAAAAACTGGAAATCGTATGTCCAGATTGGCTTTATTATGCTGTTATATAGTAGCACAAGGCTTAGACCAGATCTTGAGTTTAAGAGCCAGTTGAGGGAACCCACCTAAAATTGAGTTAAATGAGAAAAAATTGTGGCTTTCCTAACAATAATACGTATAAGCAACAATTAACATAAAGAGATTGCGATTTCATGAGCGATTTATCCAGTTTACTTTGCAGATATTAAACCACTACCACAGCTCCTAAAATACATAACCACATCTATTGCTCCAAATATTGCATGATGCATGATCATATTTTTAGTATTTCGTTAAGACTCTACAATTCACATTGGTCTATCATCTTCCAACTTTAAATTTTACAAATATTTTGGGGTATATTATACCCATTAGTCGGGCCCACTCGACTATAGCGTAATAAATTTTTATTTTTTTTGCTTGTTAAACTTTTCAATATTACGTGATGTCAAATTAAGGGAAGAAGGTTTAAAAGAAAGATAAACGTGTTGACATATGTATCTGTTGTAATATAGTATGTACATGTAGGTATACTCATATATGCATAGGATATGAGAATGTCCAGTCTTGTTGACTTTTGTGCTGACTTTGCATTGATCAGAATTCTGTTGTTCTTGGTGATGTTGTTGTTGGTTCTGAGTTCCTACTTGTTAAACTTCCGCATAAGCGAAACAGTAAAACGCGTCGTATCCTGCTGTGAGTTCATTGGCATTTAAACAAGGCAAACAGACAAACTGTCGGACAGCCAAACAGACAGACAGTCAGAAACTCAGAAAGACACAACAACCCATAGACAGACTGACTGATATACGGAAGCCTTTGTCCTGTGCTGTGCCTTGCTGTGCTGTGAGTCTGTCATCTGTTGCTAAATTGTTGTTCGTTGACCAAGTTAAAAGGTTATTGACCGTCAAATGATAAATGCCGTCGCTACGTTGACTGACAGCTTACAGTTAACAGTTGAGGAGATGCCAAAACATAAAGAGCAAAAAAGCAAATTATTGCATAATATTCGCTTCTTCGTAGATGGAGTGCGCTTTTATGTATATCTCCCACCTGTGCTGCCTGAGTCGAACACATGTGGCGGCGAACTCATGATTATTTTGGCAAATCATAAAAATATTTATGTAAATTAATCATCACCCAAATGGGCAGCTAAATACCGTCAAATCACTTCATAAGCCATCACTTGGCCAACTGATTAGAAATGCTCAACACGAGCTTTGGCAAAAATATACGCTCACGCACTTGCTCTGTCCCATCCCCTCCTTTCATTGGCATTCTACGTAGTATGTATGTACCATTATACAATAACTCAGTAGTCTTGACTTGGTTGGCAGCCTTTTTCTGTTTGGTGTTATTATGGCAAGCGGATTAGCATAAATATCTATCTCTTTTGATCTATAGATACTTTTTGTTAAAATTACAAATACGAAATATGAAGGCTTTTGACAAGAGACGAAAGACAATAGAGTTTTTATCGTCGTCAGTGAGTCTAGTAGTTGGCAATCGATCAAGTACACCGCATACAATTGATACTCTAAAAGTACGAGTAGTAGGAAGCTAAAATAGGTCTGCATAATCGCATATCTATTTATCTTAAGCATATTGTTTGACCATAATGAATAATGGATTGAATGCGTTGATATATACCACACAACAAATAGAAATTGAACCAAACTTGGTAGCTGACATCGGTGTTCAAGCCAAATTCATATTTATGTCAGAAATCATCAAAGCTTATGTTACCGTTAAAGTTATTTATGACAGGCAGGCAGGCAGGCCTCTGTCTCTCTCCTTCTTCACTGTCTCACTGTCTCTTTCTTGAATTTGATATTTCAAAAATTGACCAAAATCAAAAATTATGAGTATTTGAAAATCGGCTTATGTATTGTCTGCAGCTTGTTTCACCGCACCCAAAATAGATATAAATCCGACACATTCATACAAAGCAATAGTTGATTAGATACGATCTTTAATATAAACATAAATATACAAATGTGTGTTTACTAACATATACGAGTATATTGTATTGTATTGTATCTGCATAATCGAAACTTTTAATAGATACTTCAAGAGATCTTCAAAAGGAAAGAAAACTTATAATACTTCATCATTATGATTTACAAAATGGTTTATTTATGATTTTGAAAAGAGTGTTTTGTCAAACATTTCTAACAAAATTTGTACGATTAATCTTATCATTTTGCCATGATGTTTGTAACATGTCATTAATAGAAGACATTGGTGATGTCTTAAACTATGGATGTAGTACATAAAAATCATGATGTAATATTAGTTATGTAGTTTATTGATTGATAAAATGAAATTTAAGGCATATCCTTTTTTTGGAGTAATCTCCCTAGACGGAAAATGAAACTATGAAAACTTTCTCAAATAATCGGTTAATGAGACAAAAGTCTCATTATTTACTACGATAACTTGTGCATTTTTCCAGCATTGCAAATATGTAAAACCCATACTATGAGTATACTAGTAGGATTAGTCTTATGACAATCCCATATCAATAAACATTCATTTTCATTCGAATTTTAGTTTTTCTTTTATGAACAAATTTTCTGATTGTGTCTTGTGAGAGGTATGTAATCGGCGGTGGAACTGAAGTTTTATGGTTTGGTGTGGTGAAGTTTCTTGAATTTATGAATGTCTATAGTTTATGGAGTCCCATAAAACACTTTAAGTCTCTTTAAGAAAAGTTGATTTCTGTATGGATATTTGAAAGTCATTTAACTCAATAAAGTGCAAAAGATAATGATCTCATTGAGTTGAAATTTAATGTTAAAGTTTATATTGTAGTTTATTGGATTTTTATACAATACTGTATATTTGGTTATTGGATTTTCCTGTATAATTTCTAGTTAGTTATGTTAATGAACTGACTGATTGTGTTCAGATTTGTTAAAGAACTAATAAATTTTATTATCAACAATATTAATAGGTTAATCATAATGAATGCAATAAAATGTCAAAAAAAAAGGCTTATACTTAGCCTATTAACTTCGGATATTTCAATATACATATGTTAGTATACTGCATCACAGATTGGATTGATTAAGCTTACATTCATAAATTAAAATAGATATAAAATTTTATCACGCTTTACAGCTGTAATAATCTATTTAATCAAGGAGTAATAAGTAGAAATCAATAAGAATTTATATCCTTCTAAAAATACATAGCTGTCACTCTCGATAAATGCACTAATCATATTCATATTATTCAAAATAATATTTTGAATCAGCATGATGTCAGGA